>OY740766.1:74772714-75471232 GCA_963513935.1 Aphrophora alni
GTTTCTGTACGGGTTAGATCAAATGTTTTGAAGAATAATTAAAAGTCAACTTGGCATAATTTGTATTTGTAGGTAAGGAATATATATATATATATATATTACAATATTAAAAATATTATTGCTGAAAAAAAAATTAAAATAAGAAAGGAGTTAGGTTAAACTCTAAAAGATATGTTAGTTTTGATCTTCATATATTTAGAAAATATTCTAATCTAAAATAGGAATACTGTCTATAAGGAAGCACACAGTTTAAAAAAATTAAGTACAGTACCAAGTTAATACAGTCCACATACAAAACATGTGTACCATGAAGGAATGCTAATTCTTCAAAAAGAGACAAGGAATTACAATTATGAGAAAAAAAAGGTCCAATCATAAAATGTCATGCAATGGTTTGTTTGAAGTTTATGTTTCCTTAACTTGTATATAGGAGACTGAAATTTTAACTCAAAACTACATCCATTCACCACAACCAAATTTACCATGATATCACTATATCTGTAATGATTATCCCAAATATAAAAATAATGAAAAAGTAATTCATTATTATAATGAGCAGTGAATAAATTGGAAAGTCTATTATTAATGGCCAGAAGAAGTGTAACTCCTTTCAGAGACAAGTCATGATTGATTGGGGCCTTTACTTAGATCCAGAGATAGCATCTCTGAATGAACAAGCCTGGAGTGGAGTACTGGATGTCCCAGGTAGCCAGATTTCTGTAGGAAGCTTGCCTTGCCAAAAGATGGGAGGACGGGTCACATCAGACTTACAAAAGCAGAAATGTCAAATTAACTTAACAGAAAACTGGATACTCCCTACTTTGGTTCTGTATTTTTCTGTAGTAAAACAATTCTTTCCACATTCCTCTTTCCTATCCTTTTTTTTTGGAAGGTCCTGAAGCCCATTGTGACTGAGATGTACCACAGTACTGTGTATTAAAATGCAATTAGTGTTGATATTGAAAAATGTAAATAATGCCAACAAAACCTTTTTTTAAATATCTACATGCTAAAAATTTAACAATGGCAGTAGGCTTTGAAACAGTTAGTGGATCATTAATATTTTTTTCAGATATAAATAACAATAAATAAAAATGTATTGTATATTTGGAGTTGAAATTTTATTCTAAAGGAAAAACAAGTATACAGACACCAAAAGAAACAATGTACCACATTTTTTTAAATAAAATATTTTATTATTTTGGTACGTTTAAATTATTTCCTGTGGTGTATATATTTTACTGCAGGATTCTCTATATAATTGTATACAGTATGTACAAACAGTTAAAAATTAACATTATATCTAGATTAAAGCATGCATATAGCTCAGTGTTTATTGTTTTAAGTAACTTAAGTTTTATTTCATGCAAAACATATAACATAGATCCATTTAACATGATAAATTAATTATTATTTAATATAAATAGCACCTAACTAACTATTTGTTTGCTCGTAGCAATAATAAACTATTACCTATATTTTGTTAAAAAATAAATGACGACCCATAAAATCTACCAAACATATTTACCTCTTTGCATATTAAAAAATATTTATACCAATAAAAACCTAGCAGACACCTATAAATATGTATAGTAATACTGAACAAAGGCTCATGTAAACTGTAGGCCTAATAAAATGTTAACCCATCACTATGTAATCTCACACAAATATATAACAAGTCAGGCCTATAGATCACATACAATACCATATTGTTGAAACAAACATGCTTTAATTTTCAAAATGTATTTTATGTGAAAAATGACATGCAAAACATAACATGAATACATTTGTTATATAGTTTTAGTAACACCAAGCTAGTTTTAAAAAAACTTTCATTTTATGTCAAAATATGCATAAAATGTAAAGCTTATGCAAAATACCACTTAAGTTGAAAAAGTCATGTTTTAGTTTAATATTGAATATAATGTAGTATTTATCATGCAAAATATAATATGAAAATAGGTCTTTTGTATATTTTTAGTTAAACTCACCTAGGCTTCTATAATAATCACCAATTATTTTAACAAATATCTTGTTGAACACATGTTACATTGAAGGCTTACAAGTTCATGCAAAATACCACAATATTGAAACAACATAAACTAGTGGTCTTGTATATTGTATTGGAATAATAATACCATGCAACAATTTATTTTTAATATTAGTTTCTAATATTAAGTTCAAGAATATGTCTGTAAAAAACTAATTATTAACCAAATTGAATTCTTATACTGTATCTATATGTTTAAAAAGCATAAGATTGATTTGAAATTAGGTTCACTAAACAAGTAACACACAAAAAACAATATACAACATAACATATTGTGTCTAACTGCATTTGCCTCAACTTAATAAGAATGTAAAGAAAACACTCAAATTAAAATAAAGACAAAATTCTGTGTAACATAAGTGTTATGTTCTTCAGCCAGATATAAAGACAGATCATTAACAAGATGAAAGGTTAATTTCAGTACTAAAACAAGTAGCAAGCAACTGAAAAGTATGACTTTTAATTGATTAGTTCCCTAAATATATTTATAATTAAAAACATTCAAGCCCTGAATCAACAATAGATTCATCAATATTTTTGAAGAAGAGGCTGAACTCGTAATAATTAACTAATGTGGAGCAAAAATCTAAGATGTTTAACTACATGTTTTTTCTATAGATAGGTCTATAAAAAAAATGTTACTGTTATAAAATTTAAAAATAATTATTGTCTTTAATACTACTTTTAGGCATTGTCTAAGTGAGAATTAAATTAAAATCATGTGAACTCATTCTGTCCTGACAACATTTAATGAGAATTGGGTGTCACACAATGTATCTTGGTGCTGTATCAATTAGACCAACATGTCATATACTATTCAATACAAAATCTCTTCACATCACTTGTCTTATCCTCACTCAATAACAACAAGTATATGAAGAGAATAAACTCAGAGATCCAGATTTTGTTTAGAGTTTAGGTCGATTTTTCTTGATTTGAATATATTCATACTATCTGATGTGATGGCCTACATGTTGTCAGCATTCAAAGCAGAGATCCAAATCACAACTAGGCCAGGTCGGAATTATATTATTAAACTAAATTTTTTTAATTGACAGTTTATAAATGTTTTAAAGCTAAAAATTAGATATGTAAGGTAAAATAAACTGAAATTAAAAGTAGGTTAAAACCAAATATTACTAGAAAACTATATAATTAGATATTATTTGATTATAATAGACACTTGTAAAAATACATATTGTGTTACACAATTGTATCATTTATATGATAAATTAATTTTCTACACTTGATCAAGAACTTAGAATAGTTATATTGCTATAAGCCTATATGTGTAATTAAAATATATATATATTATTATTATTATAAATGGGTGATTAACATAGTGGTCTTCCGGATCCTTTTAGGAGTGCCACGTGGTTTAGTAACATTTTCAGGACGTTCAAATTTAATGGGCATAGTTTTAGCCCGATCTTTACGCTGTCGTTGTCGATACTCACTGCGAAATGTATCTGCAGACACCGCTGTATCTTTGTTGGTCTGGTACTGACGAGGTTTGCGCCCACTCCAATCTCGAAGATTTGGGTCAGCTCCTGTAATAATAAATAACTTCACTTAATGTGGACAAATCACAAACAATAGTTAATGAAAAATACTAATTTTTATAAAAATAAAACACCTCAATAAGACAAAATTTCAAACACTAAGTTATTATATAATCAGCATACCACTGATTACAATGGAAAATGATAATGTGTTCATAAATAAATAGCGTATATCTGGTAAAATATCTATTTTTAGAACATATGCCTATATATGATGAAATATGTTTATACAAATTTTAAATAACATTCATATTTATATTAAATACACAATAAAAATTAAGCTTTTTGATAATGTCCATTTTTAATATATAGTAACTGAAGGTAGTTCAAATTAAACAGTTTCTGAAATCTAATGAATTATTTTATTTTGTTTTTAGATATTACTTCTACACATCAGAAGACTACCTAATAACCTACAGGAAAAAACAGATGTTCAAATTGAAGAAATGCTTGTTGTTTGAGATATGATAGTACTTTGTAATATTAAGGGCAAAGCACTAAATTTGAATTTAACAGTTAAAAGGAACATAATAGTGTTTGTTGATACAAGGTTTACTGAAGATCTGTGTCATTAATCTAGAATTAATGTGTTCATTGCTAGTTACTGGCACAATTTTTAATCAGTGTTCTCCATTATTGTTAGTTTTAATATACATTAGTTGGGTTTTAAACAACAACAAAAATGTACACAATCTGCAAATATTTATATGTAGTTCAATTTGTACACAAATTTTAATATATAAATATCACAGAAACAAATATTTAATAAACAAAATTATACTTCTTCTTTGATTTTGTTATTTAATAAAACATCGTAAACTGTTGGCTTTATAAAATGAAAGTGTTTTTTTTTTTTTTTTTTTTTTTTTTTTTTTTTTTTTTTTTTTTTTTTTTTTTTTCCACTGAAAAATCGTCAAATGCTTCTTATTTTAAACACTGATAAAGATAAGGTTTGTAACATCCCTAGTCCAAGGTTTTTATTAACTGTACAGTATTATTGACAACAGCATAGAGTATTCGATATATATATATATATACCTATATATAATCTTTATAAAGTGGTTTTTGTTGAAAAAAAATAGGAAAATTCAAGCGAGGATTTGTTCTTTCAGTGAACAGCAAACTTGAGACGTATTTTTAATGACAGTCAATGTAACTTCGAGTTGCTTGAAGAAGTTCCTACAAGAAGAGTTCTCACCAAAAACCACTGGGATAAAATCTGCAGAATGATATGGTCACAGTGTCTTGAAAATCATGTGTAAACATTAAAATTTGTACTCTTAATAATCTTAACTACTACAGCTTAATGTAATTTTTTCCCTCTGATTATTGTATTAATTATTATTAGGTAATATTGACCATTTTTAATTTGTGATAGTTTGGATGTTTATGAACAAATTGGATGTGAAAATAAACATTTCGAAATTTTGGTTTATACATTATATTCATTATAACCTAGTCTTTAATCAAATTAAAAATAATAAATCAATTAAAAAAAAGTTTTTAACATACCACGTTTTTAAAACGGACTAAAAAGTATAAAATAATTTTTCATGACTCTTCTACAATTTTGAGGGAGGATTGTTAGTGGCTGTGGATATATTTGGAATACTTGGAGAGAAAAACGTGGGGCGCAGGCAATCTATGATAGTTAAGGAGGAGTAAATAAATTAAATTACAGTGAATCGGAAATGAGATTCACTGAAATTAGCTGTGAATTCATCCGGATTGTCTACTTGTATTATTTACTGTAGATTTACTTTATTATTTACATTGATGTATTATATTTATTTATAATAAAATTTATTTATATTTTCTTATGTCTACAAAGTAAAAAGTCCCAGAATTAAATTTGAAAAATAAAAGGTAATCATAAAAGTTTGACTTGGATTGGTATTGTAGTTACTTACCATATGAATGAACAAGAATATTATACACTTCTTCATGATCAAACTGCATGGCTAAGTGCAGAGGTGTATAACCCTGTAAAACAAAAAACTATTAAACTGATTATCAACAATAGAGACTGAAACAAGTCTCTGTTAAATTTTTTTTAAATGAATTGCATGCAACTATACTTTCATATTAGAGGTCTCTCGATCAGTGATTTAAATAAATAATAGTATTTAATACCTTAGTTTTTTCTGTCAAATGATCCAATCATGATATTGTTTCCCTTTCAATATTTCAGGTTTTTTAAGCAGCCATCATCATATGAAATTAAAGTACTTTTATTTTGAAATACAATTAGACGATAATATTTTATGTAAACAAGGAGTAAATATATTCTTAGCTTCTCCTTTTGAAATAGAAATATAGCTTTTAAACAATTTTGGTATGTTTTGATGTCTTAATTATATTTTATGAAGATTTAGAAACCTAAACTACATGAGTTTAACAATATAAGTTAAATTACTTTTAGTTGAATATATTAAATAACAAATTTTCATATTTACTAGTTTATTAAAAATTTAAGATAAATTTTACTACATATCTGGGCATACTATAAGACTTTTTAATGTTGAAATTAAGCTCCTAATAAAATTAAAACAGGTACTGTATTAAGAAAAATTGCAATACAATTCATTCGGTATAATTATAACGTTTTCCTAAGAATTTTAAATTGGATGTTTCATGACTTTACAGGACCAGATAAAAATGTTGGTGGGACCTGTAGCCTCAAAAAGGCTCCTCTAAGTAAAATCTTTCGAATGATATCTAATTTGTCTACTTTAAGGCACGCAGAAAGTGAAAAATATAACTGTAAATTTTATCTTCTTAAATATATACAGTGTTGCAAGAGCCCAATACAGTAGTTGTAATACCCAAGTGTGTAATGTATTGTGTTTTTATGATGAAGTTGTAAGAAATGTAAATTTTAACTCTATAAAAGTAGGTTATATAAATTATAAAAGGTTTATAAGACCTACAAAAATGTATATTAATAATAATGTATATTTTCAATAGTACAAATAATTATATTTTGTTCTTACCGTCTGCGACTTACGTATATTTGACGCGTTTCGGAATTTATTCCATTCTCAGACTATCTAGGGGGTCATTATCACATTAAAATTAAACATTTAAAATTGAATATACGTAAATCACATACGTCAAATATACGAAAGTAAGTCACTGATGGTAGAAAAAAAAAAAAAATTTGTATTATAAATTGTGACTTGGATACTTTACTATAATGAGTTTGAAATTTTCAATAGCTTGTACCCTTTGTCACAATTTATTAACTAATAAAATGCATTAAATAACCGAGTCCTTCAAGTGACACTTCTTTAAAACTTTATTATGTCATAGTTTTAAACTATTATTGAAATGGTTTGTTGCAAGAGTTTAAACACACTTGTGTGTGCGTTTTGTGTTGTGGCTGTTGTGTGTAAATAGTAGTCTACAAAATATTAATTCCAATGTTTAGGAATTTGCATGGAAACTTTGATTGCTGTTTTTATTTTGGATCTGACAATCTGAAAACATATAATAATATAATACAATATTACTTGAATAACGTTCTTTACCTTTTATTAATTAATAATAATTATTAAAATTATAGAGGATATTAAGACATCTATATAACAGAAAAGGAATTTACCAAACCAAAATGTCAAATAATGTTGAATATTTAAAAGAAATATTTGATAGTAAATCAAATGATTTCAAATTTAGTGAAACAAACTTTCACAGCTTCACATTGGAAAATTAAAGCCCATAACATTACTATGAACTGTCAAAGAAAAAATTTAAGGTATAGAACAATTTATAAACTTTTAATAATGGTTCAAAATTTTATAATGTCGTTTTAGGGCATTTTTTATTTTTTTTATTACTTTATACTATCATCGCATTTAAGTATAGTAAAAGTATAACTTTAATTTTAAACACAAAATGTAAGAGTACTGTATTTGCGGAATATCTCTGCCTTTATGCAAATTAAGGTCGTGTCGTTAGGTATACAAGATACAGAAAGATGAATATGTAAAAATCCGATTACCAAAGTGAGGAGTAAACAAAGGTTAATTTTTCATATAAATTATAATAAAGTAAAATACAAAATCGGATTTCATATCATACAACCCTTGAAACTCTATAATCCTCGCCACGTTTAGTTTAATACGCCAGTAAGGTTGCGATCGTGCTAAAACATTGCTTAAAAATAAACACAACTATACAAAACATATAAAACTAACTGTTATATTCTGAAAGAAAAACAAACCAATAACATTCCTCTGTAAAAGTGAAAATAAGTTTTTGCAGCAACTCTGTTTCATTTAGTGTTAAAACTCAAATATAAGTTACCCAGTCAATTCAGTTTGTAGGCCTATACTGCCAACAAATCGTGAAAATAGAGTAGTTTTTAAAACTACTTAACGTTTAGATGTCTACTTGGGGTTAATTTTTCTTAGACATATAGGTCAACAAGCACACATAGGTTAGGTTATTAATATCTTTAAACTCATTCCAAAACAGTCGTCATTTAAAATGGTTTCATGTAAATTTCCGCCCTGCAACAGATCTTTACACGCAGTTTGACATTCTATATTCAATATTGCTAGGAGTTATTATCCACATTGTTAAAATCGATGTCATCGCTATGAAACGTAATTTAAACCATACAAAGTACAAAACAAAAGATCTTTTATGTTCAACACACACGATCTTAGAAATCACTGTATATCAGTTTCACTTAAATTTCGCAAGTTTGTTTCATAATATATGGGAATGTACGGAAGACAATGTACGCCAATTTCTAAGTAGATATCATCGGCACACAATGTTTTAAGAATTTATTCATAACTTAACATACGTCCGAAACTATTTATTTTAAAGTAAAATAGGAGAGTAGTTTAATGTAAAACAACTATAATTAGTTGCTCAAAACAATCAGAAATCCATTAGGTTTGAGGCGTACTGCGGATTGGGATAATGACATCGTCTTCAAAGGAATTAGCTGCCACTTGTTGGCGTGTTAACAACGCGATTCATCTCACTTTATGAGCCTATATTAACGAGACTGTGAGTCAGTTCCGGCAGATTAGAACCAAGTAATGCAAACATTCAAAGACCTTAGCGTTCACCTCGATTTACCACAGCTATCAGTCTCCCCATGTTGACATTCCTTGTGCGACGCGGACAAATGGAGCTGCTAAATATAGCGCCTTGGATCTGGCCAACATGTCACTTCTACATTTCTAACATATCCGATTAAGTTATTAGTTTATATGAAACAAACTTTGCTGGTTTTATTTAAAATTATGCTGTAACTTTCTAAAGGATTTCATTAAAAATAAATATTTATTGAATTATTTGCCCGTAACAATAATGTAAAATTTCAAGCACAACTCATTTTTCTTTGAGTATAAACTTTATGTCTCATTTTTACGTGGACGCAACTTTTATAAATCAAATTAAAAACCCGTTAATTATATGTATATCACTGAATAATTGCAGTAATTTATTTAAACTAAGGAAATACATGTATAATTAAAAGAACTATATTTTCCCAGACTAAGTGAAGACTTGGAGCGGTTAACCAAAGGTTTTAACTAAATAAGTCTACTCACATGGAACTACTCGTAAAGCATTGATTGTATTTTACTCCAAATGAATCTTCATAACAGAAACATTAGTTACCCATTTGATTTGAACAACGAGTTGTACAAATATATATATATTAAATAGAAATTCTCATGCCAATATACTCACAACATTTACATCTTTATGTTTCTTAACATAAAATTTACAGAAAATTGAATTGTCTTGAACGTCATTTTTAAGATACGACTACTTTTAAGTTCAAAAGAACATCATTCTAATATGTAAAGGAAAAAATTAGATCCCAACATCCCTTAATCTTCGACAATTAATCTGATGATGCAAACAACACTTGACAAGACAATACAGTGTGTTCCTGAACATGAATTGATTTTGTTACAGGAATAGAAAAGAAAAGACTGAAAAGTTATCAGTATCAGGACAAAACTTATTAATTCAGCTATCCATTTTCTTAATGTGAAGGAAGGGATCTGATCATCAGTTGTTTTAAAATAGAGATAATTTAAAATGAAGTTAAACAGATAAAATGGATGCATGTTAACGGCAACTATACCTACCTAACTAATGCTCCTTTCCATTTTAAACACAATTTTACAAGTGACTTAATTATCTAAAATTACATCTACTTGAACTATTTTTTTGAATAGTTTTCTAATTTTGTGATTAGGTTGTTAAAAATGAATTTTCTTAGCTAAAACTATTAATTAATCCCATGGATTAAATGGATCGGATTTTACATTGGAGTGACCTATTATAATAACAACAAATGAGGTGTTATTTCCAACATAACATGTAAAACTATCGTCATTTTAACATTGTTCTTATACAAAATTTTCACATTCAAAAAAATTTGATTGTAATCAATACAACCAATTTTGAGATAATTGAACTTTAAAAACATTTTAATGGGAAAATGGAGATCAATATGATCATTTTTAATCCTTTAACGGCTACATTTGATCAACAGTGTTAGAGCTGAAATTGAGAAAATTGGAACTATGTTCGACTTAAGGCAGCTACTCCCGTTTGAGTTATTGAAATCCTCGAGATATGGCTAATATTTCTATATTATACTAATACTAGGTACATGAATAGATAGCAAGAAAACAAATAAAGATATAAATTGTCAGTGATATATTTAAAAAATGAATATCTCTAAAATAATTCCTACAGAAAATTAATATTAAGATGAAAATCAGTTAGGACGTACAAAAGTGCAGGACAATAAAGAGATGTGTCAAGTCAATAGTTATTGAACTAAATAAGCAAACTACACACACAAACCCGAGAATTCACAACTATGAACTCTGATCTAAGTGAAAGATAGCAAGTACTTCACGGAGAAGAAAATCCAATCATAAATAAGCACCCTATCTCATTTGTAAGAAATAAATATATTTAAAAGTTTGAAACTCCTTTGATACAAATTAGCTGATAAAAGAATCTTAAGCGATTTTAAAAGAGCTAAGATAGATCTATAATTTAATCATATAACAAATATAATAGAATTTAAATACTATATAAGTACGAATATTATGAGAAGATTTCCATTGTGTACGGTAAGTACGCAATTGTATATTAGATATTTAAGTACTTCATTAATAAAGGATTAAAAGGGGTAATTTAAAAATAATTAAGTGTTGAGAGAGCTGTATATAAAATAATGCAAAGTTCTCTCTATAAATAACATTATGATTATAATAATTTCTCATAAAATAACTAAGGGAATTTTGTAAGAAAGATATCATTGTAATTAAATATTATTTTTAAACTAATTTAGTTATAAGACAAAAACATTGTAGATCTTTAAAATTTTAATTCTGTTTTTGATAATATACCAATACCTTTAATTTTTGTAATATCGTCTCTGTAATTATTTTAGCCTATAGATCTAAAAACATCTCGATAGATATTGATTCGAAAACTCGAATGCCCCCGTTAAAATCAAAGTAAATTAAATTAAAAGAGTGACATGTCAGCGTGTTATTTTAATAAAAAAAACCTCTGTAGACGGCACGGAAGTGTGACAAAATCAATATAGCCTACTCCTTATATGAATTTGAGTGAAGTATAGTTTTGGATTTAGAAGACTCAAAACAAAATAAAATCTGTGCCCGAAATTGAGTCTCACCGTAATTGCAATATGACGATATTCCTCCTAGCTGGATCTACAAGTTTTGTCATCTAGTCTTAAAGTAGGCTACACGAAGTCTAGGGGTCTCTATTTTATTCTGCTGCTTTTTCTGTTTTCTCACAAAAAAACAAACAATATTACAATCATTTTTGTCGGATGGAAGTTAAATAACTACAGACAAAGAAAGAAAACTTCAGTCGTAGCAGAATTTTTATTATTACTAAACAGGACCTTACACACTAACTTTGACTAAAATTACTGCATAGAGTTTACTAACTAATATGCCAAATTACTTCGATGGATAGGATCGGTGGACACTTCATGATCTCAAGTTAAGCGATTGCAATACCTAGAATATCTGTATTAAAAATTCGGAAATAACTAAACTATCCGACACAACTATAGAATTAAAAAATAAACGTTCATTTTGGGACCTAGATTCAGTTTTTGATGAACATCAATTTATAGCCACAAACTAGCACAACAGGCCTATAACTGGTGGGCGGAGTCAGTCACAAGACCTCGGTGGCCACTGTTAATCCCAGCTTTATCATAATCTAACTATACCCTCATTGTTGGGAAAACAAAGGGCTGCGAACAATAGATCATTTGCCCACAGCCGATAGTATGCCACAGCTCCTGGATTAGACAATTATTATTACGATATCAGTGAAATAGGTAATATATCAACACGTCATTAGTTTAATCGATAAAAACAAGTAACCGCTACGATTTGTAACTATTAACAAAGTCAATTACACCTTACATTAATATTGCTTAAGTTTATAATGCTGATACTATGTTTAATGATACATGCCTGTTTAGTAATATAACAAGAATTACAAAATTAAATAGCTTTTATGGAAATAATATTTGGTTACTTGGTAAAAACAATCAATATTCGATTTCGATATTAATATCAATTCATGGAAATTATTCACTTTGGCTTCTACGAGTCAACAAAAGTAGGTTTTACAAAATGGCTGACGGTACATACTCATATAGATATTTGTATATGGTTTTAAAGTTAATGGTGGATAATAATGGATCATATTATTGATTTAGTTTATTCGGATATTTTATTTTATTTGTGTGCATAAAAACTAACATGCGACGTTTCGAGAACATGAATCAACTCCCTTTATCAAGTAATAAACCTAGAACATGGGAAAAAAAACTAAAATTAAAACTTGTATATAAGGAACTCAGTAGTATACAAACGTTGCCAGGAAAAACTACAAGCCATAAAACTCCACAACACGACGAATTTCTAACAACAAACTGAAGCGAGATCCTACACGGGTCAACTAAATAAACAGGTGTATGCCAATGGCACAGTTACCTAACAGTTTAAACGTATGAATATCCTTTTGTCCCCTCTCTCAAAAATTTAACACGGGACTTTATGTCCACTCATTGTGGAGATTTAACGGAAAGAATTTCATCATTATTTAAGGCAAAGGAATGATTATTTAAAATTTTTAATTCAGTGTCCATTAGAAGAAGCCATAAATCCTTATTTCTACACTGGTTTAGCTGATCGATTTTCTGTTAGCTTTTTTATAGTAAAATCCGTAGTGAAGCGGATAGACCGACGCCAAATGAAGTATTTCCAGCCAGATATAGTTTGCACAGTTTTGATAATTTAGACGAGGCTCCAATTATTTTTCATTTATAGACTACTAGTTTTTTCCTATCACGTAAACTTATATAGTCTCCATCTCAGGTCTAGCTTTAGCCATGAGTACATTTCATAGATTATTAGTTATAGTTTTAGAGTCTAACATAACCTTAGCCTAAGTAGCTATGTTGGCATTTTTCACATTTCTAAAGTTGTAGGTTTATCACTTGTTAACGGGCGTTGATTCATACTCTCGAAACATCGTCCATTAATTTTTATATTTACAAATTATGGTAAATCTCTGAATGAACTATATAAAATAGAACCTTATATACAGAACTGGTGTACAAAGTCAATGAAAATGTAATTTATGATCACTTGAAAACAACTGTACAAACTTCACAGTCTCAAAAACACAAAATCCATTTTTGATACATCATAAAATATAACTACGAAAGGAGATTCGCGTGTTTTCATATCAGAATTTATCTCCGTTTTGAAGTTTAAATGCAATTATAAACTGTTAATTTTCTAAAGAAAAACAAGTATGAGCGTGATGGTGTACTGAGCCAGATAAATATTTACCGACTTTTAGAGTGTCGCTACCCAAAGTATGTAAGGAATATAATGCACATTAACACGGGTGGCCCATTGTATGAGCAAATAAATAACTTGTTTACATTGTACAACTATTTAGAATCGTGTCACGCGAAACCACTGTCTGGGAATTAATAACCACGAACAAACATATTTTTCTGTAGATTAAATTCTTTAGCAAACATAATTAATAATTCATAGCAAGCATTCACGCGCCCAACATACCTTGGCTTAGTCAATTATTCTATTTCTATCGCTAGTAGAAATCTATATATTTTATAGCGCTGTTACTAGGACGATGGAATTAACTTAAATAATAAACAATCCTCGTCGAAATGTATGAAAAGTTAACAATCCCAGCGATGAGAGTTATTTGATATAATTTTTGGTTAAATGCTGTGCATAAGTTATGTGTCAATAAATCTGTAAGTTTGCAATTTTGATACGAATTTGCTGAAATTGCTACGTAGGCTAGGTTTTACCAATCGTTGGACAAGTGAGTTACTCAGAAAAATCGGTCAATAAATTTTAAAATGGCGGCTGATTTCCAAATTTAAAATCTGTATCCAGTTTTAATAAGACTCCAATTTTAAATTGATATATTTAATTCGGATCATTTCTTAATATAAAAATAATACACGATCTAAGGGATGTAAATATCGGCCAAAAATTTAAAAAAATAATTAAATTTTTTATAACTAATTGGAATTGATTTTTATTAAATTCTGCATATAGGATCAAAAGTTACAAAATTTTTGTAAAAGGGTAACTTATATGACCCGTCAAGCATCAATTCTGTAACAATGAACGCAAGAGCCAATCACTCATATAGTGTGTTGCATTACGTAGCATGTTTATAAATTGTTTGAACCTCTTACAACCTATTGTTGTTATGGAGCAAATTAAAACCAATTTTTAAGGAGCTGGTAATCCTGATCTCCTGAAAAAATGCCTTCATGGTGGTACACAAAACCTCAATGAATCTAAAAATAATATAATATGGTCGCGGATTCCTAAAAATACTTTGTTATGTTCAGACTCATATTAATTGAAAATAATACTATAATAAATCAAAATCCTATTAGAAATTATCTTTTGAATTTAGGGACACCCCAGATATTGTATATTATACTTGTTAGTAGTTAGACCAGTGACACATGTTCCGTTTTCTATGGGTTTTCTATCGATACTGGAGGGCAATAATGTTACATGGGAAGAGATTTCTTAAGTCTTCCCATCAGATTGAAAACAGGACAGAAATAGTTCAAGAAAACAGTGGTCCCGTAATTAATCGGAATCTGATGTCGAAAGAGAGATTTGTTGTAATGTAAAAACATTAGTTTATGAGAAATGATACACGTTGCAGGAAATTAACGACTGATATCGAAAATTGTAGACTCTTATAGAGTGTATTCAGGGAGATATTCTCTCAGACGTATATTCTCGTTTAAGGGTATATTTTCAAATGTGCGTGACAAAATTGTATAATTTCAGATGGGTTCTGTTAGATGAGAATCGAATATACACATAAGTTACAATAATTATACGTAAAAGAAGGACTGCACGATAATAAGTTTTAAGGTGAACAATATGAAGATGTGAAAAGAAAGCGTCTGCTTTCCTAAACTTATTTAATTGAACTTTAATACAACATAGTATAGTAAGTTATAGTGTTAAAGTTGACAACTATGTCAGTATATCATAACAAATTCAATAGAATAACAGTAACAATTACTTTTTGGAATTTTTTGTTTACATTTATACTTAAAAAAAAAATACTTTAAGAAAAGATTTAAGAAAGCCTACGATGATCTTGAAATAAATGATGAAAATAAACGGAGAATAAAAAGTGCATTCAGCAGAATTCCCCTAGTGTAGCCACGCCTTCGTTTCAAAATAGCCAACCGCTCCCCGAGTTCGGCAATTTGTTATTTAGGGGGAAATGCCCGATAAGAATAGTACAATTTGCCAATCTGTAAACACCAAAATGATTGTATTATTTAATGACATTGTGTACAGAGATGAAGCAAGTTGTCGCTTTGTCAAGTATTAGACTAAACTTTGAAGTTTCATTTATAAAAGAATAATCTTATCCAACATGTAGCGACGAAGCGAAATTCAAATATTTTTATGAAATTAAAATATATATAATTATTTCTTATTGCCAACCAGTTTGGTAAAATTAATACACTTTATTACCTGGAATTTGAAAGCAGAATAACCGTAGTCGATCATATATCGGTATGATTTACACGTTCCAAGGAATTTTAAAATTATAAAACAAATGTAGCGATACTCGATACACAGCTATAAACTAATTTAGTGAATTTAGTTAAACATTTTAATTCTCATTAGCCCCACACTGACATCAAACTCATTGTATACAACACATATTGTGAATTTTAAGACTCCAAACAATTTAGTACAATCTATTTTTATTTTGCCATTTAGATACAAAAACCACAATTTTAATTGAAGGCGATGATAACCGAGTGTTTATAGACTTAAAACCTCTCGGTCATCTTCGCCTTATAAAAAAAAGAAGACCAAATAAAGATCCCTCTAATAGTGTCAGGGTCGGAAGAGAACAAGAGAGACCCACCAGCCAGCAAGTACCTTCAGGGCTGCTCTCTCGACGGAGGTCAGTGTTAATAGTTAGCAATACAATATAAACAAAAAAACATTTATTTCTTATGGGAGAAAAGTATTTTATTTATTTAATTTCTTTATAATAGAAAGGTTAGATTGTAACGAAAAAAATAATACGTATAGCCTAGAATTTTTATTTGTTCAACAAAAAATGATTGAAATATATATTATATAATTTATCATTTTACCACACAAATATGAAACGTGTCGGTGCCAATTCATTTTACCACGCATGGCAGGAAGAAATATTTCACTCCCCTGCTTCAATATTAAGAAGTTTTACTTCAAAATTTAAAAAGTTTGCATTTATGGTTCACAATTAGACTACTCAAGGAAGAGATGAGTGCAAACGGCAAAAAAAATGACACAGCTGTTTGAGACGACACATTTGGACGTATAATATCCTAATTTTATACATTTGGTCTTGATCTGTATATATACAAACAAAGATCTGAAACAAATAGTTGTTATTTCAAATTTTAAATGTTGACTAAAATTTTAAAAAATGGATTTTACGTACGTAAAATGTACGGTATATTTTATTCCGTAAATGCCGCAAAATAAAAATGAAATCAAAGTACGCAGCAAATTTCAACTATTGCACAAAGAAGAAGTTAATTTAATAATTCCAATGTCATAACATAATAAAACTAGTTTTGTCTTAAAATTAGACAAGAAGCTGGTCTCGTATCGAATGTTCTTGTTAACACTTCTCTCCGTTCTGATCAACTTCACCGCAAACAGATTCAATTCACTGAAAATAAACCTGTTGAAAATGTCTGCGGTTTGTAGGGTGTTCTAGTTTACACGTCTTGTTTTACTTATATAGATTTGGAAATATTTCATGAAGGTTACCTCTAATTTGTGTAAAACAAGCAAATATGTAAAAAAATAAAAATTAAAAAAATACTTGAATGAAATACATAATTATATTTGTATTATAACAAACGATTGCAACAATTTAATTTATAATTAGCAACGGTGGTTTCCTTTACTGAAAATAAACATTTAGGCAAATAAAAAATATAGGCCATACGCCATACTATCAAATGATTTGTTAAATCCTTTGATACATTTCTTTTTTTTTTTAGAATCTTAGTAAAAGTATACTACACGAAAAGTTTTGTTGGTAATCACAAATAAATAAACAAAACAAAAAATTATAAACAAATAAAAAATAATCAAATAGTATAGGTTTAAAACTGAAAATATCCTACCACAAACAACTTATTTCCAAAATGGCTTTCAACAATTTCTACCTAATTTTTGTAACAACTGGCGTAAAAGTTATCAATCGATCAACTATAACTATAGTTGAAAATAAGTTAATATTTACGGTAAATTAAATGTAAGTATTTAAATATTAATATGTGAATATGGTGTTCCGATCTATGGTGTAGAGTAGACCTTGGCAAGTTGGGTACAGGGGCAAGTTTACACAGTGCTTATAGTTCACAAAGAGTTGGTCGGAGCACACCACTTGTCACGTTAGGTGAGTCTCTGGAGACCGCCATTTGCATTCATGTCAGTCTGCAGTCTTGGGATGAGTGATAATCAATTAATTGAGAGTAGTATTGGTGATTTTTCTTTTGGTGAGTAAATTTTTACACCACTATATCGGCATTGATAGTAATTATACCATTAGATCTTTACAACTCATTATGGTTTATCCTGTTAGGCTGTTCGTTTGCGGTTATCTTTTAAGATAGTCAGTTGAATCCCTACCTCATGAACCAACTTCACTTATAGGGTATATTTTGTTGAAAATGTGCTGAAGTAGTATGATTACACATAGCACACGGAGCATGTTTACACACGGCCCACGGATCATGTTTTCACATTCTTCAAATCAACGTACCGTGTAGGCCTACTTTTTTTAATGTTATTTGTGAACTGTTTCTAATTGCTGTTTTATAGCAATGGTACAAACATACAAAAGAAAAACCAATAGATCCTCTATAGAAGAGCAATATTTAAGACAGCTCGTTGAAGGGCTTGGTTTTAATTTCAGGATAGCCTACTTGCTAAATACTCAAAAGATAGGCTATCAATAACGAAAGTTCCTAATAATATTCAGAACGTGAATACAGTAATAGTTGTCCAAAGATTAGAACCTGTGGAAATTTTTATGCGAAAATAGAACCATCGGAAAATTTAGGCGGGGAACCAGGCACTTCAGGTAAGTGTGGTTTTGTTCATGTAAGTGTGTATTCTTTGTGCATGTATATGTATTCCTCTATTCATTTATTGATACATTCATTAATTTGTTTCAAAAAACGTGGAAGGAAACAGAGAAGGACCTGAGGAAACATGGCGATTGCTGAGGGAACTGCAGACACGGTGGTACCTGGACCGGAAGTAGAGAAGGAACTAGGATTTATTGCCGTGCCAATATCTAATGTTGATGTTGAACCCGAAGCGAGTCTTTGGTCTCGCTTCTTAACACCATATTCATCGTGTTTCCCAGGATAAACTACCTGCCACATTTTGTTCGTGACAGTCCTATTGACTGTGAAGAAGATGCCAACCGTTTAGATTGGATGGGTGAGAATTTTTTTTTAAATTCGTCAAACACATTGTTCGCCATGCTCAATGCTCTTCCGAGAGACCATGCCTATTGCTCCTCGATAACCATGATTCGCAGCTCTCAGTTAAAGTGCTAGATTTCTGCAATGGCGTAACAGTTCTGTCCTTTGCTCCCCATTGCAATCACAAGCTGCAGCTACTCAACAGGGGCGTATACTGTCCTTTGAAAGAGTTCATCAACACTATCCTGTGATTCATGGATGATTAGAAATAAGCGCCCAATGACAATATATGACATCCCAGGTATTTTATCGACAGCATTACCCCTGACATACACTCCTATAAATATCAAAGCAGGCTTCAGAGTGTCAGGGGTATTCCTTCTTACTGACACATTTCAAGATGCAGACTGTATGCCATCTTATGCAACCGACATGCCGGCTCCTCCAACTTCGAACCCAACATATGACCTTTTTTTTGCTATTTCTGATGCACCAACAGTGCTTCTTTCCGAATATGCTCCATCTACTTCCGCAGCATTTCCATCTCCTAAGCATGCTGTCCAATTCATTTGTGCGCATATCATATCTGTCTCCCTCTGGGTAATCAGTCACTGAGATATCCGGTACTAGGTCTTTCTCATCGATAGAAGATGTGGGACCATTTGAAAAAGCAGCCCAAGAGAAAGAACTAATAAAGCCAGGGAGAATAGGTAAACTGAGTGGATAAAATGCCCAAAGCATAAGAGATGGACACATGGCCACTATAAGGCTATTGAAACAGACAAATTTTATTGCATCAACTGTGAAAGTGATTTTAAAAATGACTCATCCTAATTGATTTTTAGCCTTACTAATTATTTTATATTGATTTGCAAATCAATTGCCCACTTTTTCATTATTTTATACTATTGTAGGATTTAAATTTGTCGTTTTATACTAATTTTTGAATAAAACTAATTAATAAAGTTTTTGTCGTGTTTTATTAACAATTACCCTTAATTTTTTTTTTTCATTTTAAAACTGTGTAAACTTGCCCCCTATAGGTTCATACTTTAATAATTGAGTATGAAAAACATGTAAATAACCGCAATACAACAAATTTAAAAAAAATTGAAACCAAAATGAACTGTGTAAACATTCCCCGGTCCACTCTATTACTCAGCCTTCAACAACGGCCGTCTGGACTAACCCAACATCATTATATATGCTTTGAGCCTCCAGTTTGTCTAATGCTCTTTATTTACGAGTGAGAAGTTTCTTGTTCATCCCCGTGGGGGGCTCAACAATTTACTCTGTTGACACAGAATCATCAATGTAAAACAAAACATGGAATGAATTGTTGAATCAAGAACAAAACCAAAGAGACTAAAAAGAGTATGCAGAAAAGTGGAGAAATTGACGTAATATATAAAATACTTTTACAATTTTATGAAATATTATTAAAACCTGATCCAGATTCTACCAGTATTGTCAAAAGATACTAAATAACCTAACCTCATTGTTACGTGTTTCATATATATATATATATATATATATATATATATATATATTTGAAAAATGCATACAACAACGGTTGATTAGGAATATTAAATAATTTTATTATTTTCTTCGAATTTACTTACTATAGGTTACGTCGAAAGTGCAGTGTAACTCATCGAAACAGAACAAAATGTTAAAAAGAAACTATCTATGCAATGGCTTAATGTGAATACATAGTTAGAAACAAGTGTGGTGTAAAGAAGAAAATGAGAAAACAATATTTCCGGTGGTGTTAACAAGGCATAGTGAAGTGAGTAGTTCAGTTTGTAGTATAACAATTGTATATTTTATATGTTGAATAACATCCGACATTTATTATATCACTAGCAGGCCATATATTTAATTTAAGCTGTATGAACAGCATATGACTGTTTCAATATGATACTTTAAAGTCCTCCCTCCCATATATATCTTCGTAAAACAGGTGAAACATAATAAACGCGGATGTAATACAGAGAACAACACATTGAGCTGAGCTGACTCAACTCAACATCGCGTCTTTCCGTGACAGCTGTTGCAAACAAATCCGCAATAAACAACCCTTTAAAAAAAGGTTCAGTTTAAAATTGAATTGAAAGTGCGACAAGTGTGACAAAGGGGAAGGGAGGGAACGTCACTTCCGCTATGCTTGTCAACTTCATTTCATCCACTGCCTTCTTTATAAATTATTTTATTTGTTTGATAACTCTGAAACTAACTGCTCACTATAGGATGACCATTATAATTGTCGTTCAACATATGTTATTTGAAAACTTCAATGTTCGACGTATACAGTGTTTCAAGATGCAATCTTTCACAATATCTTCCCCATGTTTTACGTGTTCAAAATAGTAGGATATAAGGTATGTATTAAATTGATAAATCATTGGCAGTTTGAGCACTATCAGTAGTACTAGTTATAATGGAAAAAATAGTGTCGCTGCACATATTTGATTGAATTCAGTTTTTAAGGGTTAGCTGTTTGATTAGGGCCTAATTATATTTTTTGTAAATCTTTGTTTTCATTTCAGGCGTGCGTTTATCTCGCTCCATTTTTGGTACAATGAACGGCAAAGTTTACGCAGGTTTGAGTCCGGTTGAAGGCTTTGTGTTTTTCCCATACGTTTTCTACTTCCCCGTATCATTAGTCTACCGACCATAAGTTAAAGACGTAAACAAAACATATAACTTTAGGCAATATTTTAAGCACGTAATATAGCGGCTTCAACTAAGCCTGAAACAAACTCGGCATCTTATTATTAAGCTCAGCGATATTGTTTATATGCATTGAAGTAGAGATACGTATTTCTCTACGCTTTTCAACTAATATGATTTTATCCGCCCCCATTCACATCGTAACTATTGTTAAAATCAGAACTCCGAAACTACAGTCTATAACGTAACATTTTGCGAGTTCCATGACACCACTGAGCTAAAAACCCAGTCTTTAACGGAACGAGTCAGTCGCTATTGTAGATTTTAATTGTTGTTTGTGTTAGAAAAAAAACTATGAGAACTATTTCTTTAAATTTAAAAAAATTAGATTTTCCCCATCATCGCTTGTTAACTACCAAGTGTCCCAAAACTTCTTCTTCATTCTAAATTTTGAAAGAGTGAACAAAAGCCTGACATTTTTGGAAACTTCATACGACTAAAGAAATCGTTGGCACATAGGTTAATCACGACTTGGGTCATAGCATTGGGGGTTTTAAGGACAATGAACACATTTTAAATAATAACTTTCATCAAGTTAGGCTATATTTATATCATTTCAAAGAGAATAACGATTAGAGAAAAATTGCGTAAAACGGAAGTACTGTAGTGGCAATTACTATTCTATAACGTAGTTGCTGCCTTTGTAATCAACTCCTTTAAAGTTCAAATAAAAAATAAGGGTAACATAATGCTATTTTAAAAGTATATAACCTTCCATTGTAGATAGGGGACTATAGCAACCTACAATTTGGACGGTTCTTCGTAACTCGTTATGTCATTTAAAATTATATAACTCCATAGTTAAAAGTGAAAATTTTTAATTTCCACCCTCTCAAAAAAACCCAAGTAAAGCTAACTTCTATAGTTCTATTAAGCTTCCTAAAACAGTCTCTTAAAAGTTAAAATAAAAAATATAGGCTCTCTTCTTAAATGACAAATAATATAGGCCTATGCATACGAGTTTATATTTAAACCAGTTTTACTTAGACTACCTTCAAAAATAAGATTACAGCTTGATTAGATATTTACGACTGAAGGATATGAAGAACGTACAAATTGAGTAATAAAATCATTGATTGACTGATTATCCTACTTCCTCTTATTTGTTATTACTTGGATCAATAGCAAATCCTTCTCTCATAAATAGTCCAATGTTTTAGACATTACTTAATGAACGTGTTCTATTCGTGATTTAAAAAGCAGTATAAATTTTGCTATCGGCATGTTGGTTATGTGGTTTAATATTGTTTGATTTATTGTATTATTTGTCCGTTGATCAAAGTATAATATAAATAGTTTTGAAAAAATATGAGTTATTAAAATATATACTCCGAATTACCGTAATGAACGAGGAAATAAATTCGTAAATAAGATATTTAACGTAACATTGGTTTACAACGAAATAATCAATAAAGTTTTACACAACTTTCAAATAACTTTAATTTTTCCTCGTTATATTTGCCACAATTAAACGAATATAAAAACCGTGAATTATTATTTCAACTGAAATAAAATTAGTCTAACTTGTTGAGTTTATTAAATTCTAGGAAGAAAAGACAAACAAATATAATAACAAGAGCGAATAGAAGGTAAGAATGAAAATGGGAACATTAAAGTCATGCGTTATATAAGGGGAAGACAAAGATAGGGTGGCAACAGCTGGTGAGATGCGAGCTTCTTCACGCTTGGAACAAGCTATATTAAAGTGACAAGAAAATTTAAAATGTGAACAATAAGTATGGATAGTGGAAAAGGACTCTATTGATTTAAATTTACACGTTCTTGTATAATACATTACTTAACAACAAAATAGATTCATTTTAGATTTCCAATATAATGAATAAGGTTAAATGAATCCAAATATTATTTAGTGGATACGATTTGAACGGTGTAATCTTGTAACTAAACTGTTGGAAGCATAAATGGAAACATCCATCAAGATGTGATAATCGACATAATTGACAGCAATGGTAGACAATACAACAGGTGTGTTTTATATAAGTATCTTTCGATTATAGGGAAGGAACTAATACCTACATTGTCGGTATATGCTCAGTGGAGGTTCAAAACGGTTGTAATAGCCTACATCAGAATAATACAGAAAATATTAGTGTTGATGTTTTGAATATTGAGAGGTTATGAGGTACTGAAGAACAGATTAATTAATACTGTTAATAAATTGAGTCTGGTGTGACCGAATCAATCTGGAGTGGAAGACGATTTGACAGAAATGGGTCCATATTATTATGAAAGGATAGCACTGAAAGTTCCGGTTATATCAGAGGCAATGTAGTTCAGGATACTTGTAGCATGCTTGTATAGAGCTTTAAGGTAGGTGAAATACAAGGACAGAATAGACTACAAGACTAGAGAGAGGTCTACTCTCTAGTAGATTTGGCTAAAAGAAAAGCACCCATCAAAATTAACAAGAGTAACCTCAGAATGATGACGGATTGATTAACAGTAGGAATCGATGCAGAACAGTCATAAGTTTAACAATTTCTATGCACACCCGAATTTACAAGAAGTTTATATGATACCGACAACATAATTATAGATACACCACAAATAGAAACTTTACAAATTTCCAGCATTTCTTGTGTCAAAAAAATGCATACAAGTTATTCAGGTCGTTTGGGAGGTCTCTGCCTTACCTTTAACATAAATATACGCCAATGTGTCTTATTTCCTCCGGATTGGTTATTTCACTGTAAATTCTCCGTTCACGTTATCAGAAAATAGTAGAGATGTATTTCTTTACTGTTACTTTGATACACAATGAATTAAATTAGCTTAAATTTGACTTTTACTAAAAAAAGACGTTACAATATGTGATTATCATACGAAGATCGATTTATTTAGTGTAAGAAATAAAACTAATATGAATCCTACCAAACAGTGCTACCAATGAATCCTATGAATATAATCACCACGCAAGGCGGTCAAATCGAGCATATTTTGCGTCATCCCCAAAGATTGATTTATATTATTTTTCATTAAACAAAAGGCCGATCCAAATGATGCATCGCAGTAGTTTTAAAGTTTCACTAACGCATTATTTATACAACTGTGTAGGGAAACGTAGCTGTGATAGGGCGGCCTGAGTATTGGACACAGTGTATTATGAGGAGACCCTGCAAATATTACCCTCTAACCAACTAAATAAAATGTAATGGCAACTAATACAGATATACTTGGTCCAACCATGTAGAGCATTGTCCAATGTTAATGAGTTTACATGCAATGTAAACAACATGTAGTGTTTCCAAGTAATTGACGTTTTTATCGCCATTGCTACCGTGGTACACGGAACTGTCGGATATTTATATCATTGGGCCGATTTGTTGTTAATTGTCTATTCGGTTTTACAGTGTAGCCTTTTAGAGCCTAGTTTATGCTTTCATAGTTGATACGGCCACCTGTTACTTATGACAAATAGTAATATGCAGTTATTTCACTAATAGTATTCTGAACCGAACTGTAACTAATATCATGTTTTAAGCTGTAGAATGCTCATAGTGATAGTCCACAGCGAGGGTAAAATCATTAACTTTAAATGATTTGCCATATTACTGTTAACAGTGCAATACAATAAAATAAATCAATTGCTAAAAGTAATAATGTAGCCCTTTAGGGATCAAAGTGACAGGTTTTTATTTATTTTACAAATGTAAATAACATGTAATTAAAATAATAATTGGAAAATTAAAATTATTTATAAATTTTAACAAGGTTTAATAGGTTTAGGCTTACATAGTAATTATAGGGTATTATTAATTATGTAACTACATCGTAGAAAACTACTGTACAAATGTTCTGTTGGAAAACCTGTTCACAACTAATTTAAATCAGCTGTTTTTATATAAAACAGGCAATGTTAAGATATTGAGTATAATTATTCGGATTAATTCTTTTGATTTTTACGACAATACTGTATATATATAAAGTAGATCAGCAAAGTGAGGAGGACGTACGTCACTCGATGCAGAAAGCAATAGTTAATAGTTTGTAACAGTAATGGCAGAAATGCTAAGATTATAGAAATTACCTGAAATAAACAATAAAGTGGACGATAGTTTGTTAGTATTGGAGAGATGAAGAGGAATACAAAACGTTATAGGATTACGGCATGACCTTACACATGAGACGTGACTATAGAGGTATCTTCTTCTTTCAAACAGTTTCTCAATACAGATATTTCTGATATTTTTATAATTTGCCAAGAAATTTGTTTAACAGAAATATATACATTGCATGATCGACAATCTAAGCCTGATAGTAGATACTCATACATTTACTCCAATATGAGAATTTTCTTAATCCAGTTAATGGATCATCATTTTCCAAAGTTCGAAGTTTCTTCCGCCAGCTTCCAATAGACGAAAACGATGCCACACAATGAATCACAGGGCGGGAAAATAAAACAGTACTTATGTGGACACGCGATATATCTTAAAAATGAAAGTTAAAAGAAAGATCCGCGTCGAAAAGCTTAGCAGTGCCAGTCGTTCGGAAACTGTAAAAATGTTAAATATCCTAAAATATTTTATGACGCTGTTTTAGGAAACTTAATAGAACTACAGAAGTTAACTTTTGGTATATATGACAATTTTGTTTTACATCCAAATTTGGGTTTTCTTTTGACAAACTGGTGTTTATTATTAGTTAACGCGTTATTAAGTTGTTTTTAATGCAGGTGATAGCATTCGGATTTACTGATTCTCATTATGGAAAAGCCTCAGTAACATCAAAAGACAACTATAAACCAACGTTTGTAGTTGGCGAGAAAGCGGATTATACAATAGAAAACAGCATACTGTAATTGTACTAAAGCCTATTGAATGAAATGGTTAGGGACCATTCTACAAAAACTGGATCGAAGGTGTGACATGTATCATTGTTTTGTTTTTTATTCATAAATAAATAGTTGTGTAATTCTTGTCCTAACAGTCTTTAATGAAAAATAAACAATCAAACAAAAACTATATTTATTATACTTAAGAGAATATCTTATCAACCTAAATGTTCTTATAATAGTGAAAAAATCAAAGAGAGATACAGTAGTTGGATTTCAAAAACTATAGCTACGCAAAGGATCTTGGGAGAACCTATTAATATATTTTCTATATGCGAAAAACCTCTCTTGAGGTCTTGATAAACTATTATCGCCTTATAAAAAAAAGGAAGAAAAGAACATAACATAAAGATACCACACCTGCGCCCTCGAATACTCTAATAAGGTCAGAATAGAACGATAGTTGGTCAAGAGAAACCTGATAGGAAAGACGAAAGAGAGGGATCTAACCCATGGCTAGGATCCTTCGACCGGATCACTATAAGTGAGAACCTATCAAAATAAGAGACTACGCGAGTGATTACGCAGAGATATTACAACACAGAAGCCATATCTGTGCAAGAACTGTATCTTTTAAGACAGCTAGATATTTTAACAACAACTTTGAATAAGTTTTTATGTAATAACATTATGAAAAACAATTGTATACACTCACTGACAAGTTAAATAATATCAGAATAAATATTAATTGTATCAACTTCTAAAATTTTAAGGTAGATTATTATTTTTGGTTCAGTTTTCAAATTTTATTAATCTTACTTAGTCATCCAAGGTACGATTTAAAATTTAACGACGAAATCTAGACATATAATAGAAGTTTTACTAATTTATCTTTTCAGCAAAAACAAGTAAAAAGAGCATTATATGTCCTTCTCCTCACCTGACAGATTCAAATTTGGGCGTTTTAGACTGTACGTAAAATTGCATTCTAAATAGAGTAACTTTAATGATTAAAAACGTACTATATAAATTATATTTCGTAATAAAAAAGAAGGAAAATGAGGGTGGATGAAAATAAAGCTGATTTCCAGATCGATTATTCTACAAATAATCGAAACTAACTGAATTGAAAATGTATCAAAATACGCAGATTATATACTGTCATGATATTATACTAATTTCCATTATTGTAATATTCGTGCTAAATAACGAGAAATTTATTTTTGATGACTTATGATATGACAAATGTGGAAAAAACATGTTTCCAGTCATAAATGCTGCAACAAAGTAGCCTACTGTATATACTAAAATTGTATTAATATTTGTTAATAAATATTTGTAAAATAAATGCCAGAAATTTTGTAAAAAATAGATAAAAACCTAGAATTTTTTTATGATCATTATATATGTACATTACATTCATAAATGTGAAACTAATATTTACAGGGTAACTTAATTTGAAACTATAAATAAAATGATAAAATCACCTTTGTTTGAATTCCTCTAAAGACAATTTACCGAAATAATAAGAAAAGCCTGATATGATAATTATTTATTTATAATTAACATTGGCGATGCTACTTAAATAATAGGTTTTGTTGTCTTTTAATCGTTGTAGACAGTTCTCTATGTATGGAATAACCAGATGAATTGACGATTAATTAGTTGAATTGGAGTCGTTTATAAATGGACATTTTTAAGTGTTTCATAACGGTTATTAATAAACATATTCCATAACACATTAGAAGAATGACATAATGTAGAAGTAATAATACTTATTTTCATGAAACAATATCAAACTTACTACTTTTTGTAGACTATTTAATAACGGTGTAATAAGATCACCAAACTATTTGAAAAAAAATGTCATAACTCTCATAACAGGAGTGATTTTTTAAAAACTAAAACCATCCCAATTATTTAAATATTGGAAAAGAGTAAAAAAAATAATTGGCTGAAACTGTCATTAATTCACCACAGTGAAAGTGAAATATTTGTTTAGCCTTAAAAGCCTAGATTACTTACTTGTATTAATATATAAGCAAGAAAGGCAGAAAGGGGGAATTGAGTAACAGATTGGCCGTATTTAATTGTCAATTCACAGCCTTGTGTTTGATATCGAAGCAGTATAATACATTTCACAAAAAACATTTAAAACATGATTTGCATATAGCGATCAATTGCAATATAATGATCCGTTCAATTAATATAGGAGTGTGACTCAAGGGGAGGAGAGGGTGTTGACAGACGGGAGTGGTTAAACGATATTCCAAAACGCAATTAAACATTTATTCAAAAAAAAAAATGTTATGGTTGAAGAAGGCTTTAAATTAAAAACTACGCTGGCATTCATCGTTTTATAATGTGTCCAGCAGACTGCATGCAAATTTCAATTTTGATTTATACAATAGTAAGTTATATTTATCAAAAGTACTGTTCTGTAGAACAAAATACATGTAAACTTTTAATAAAATTGGATTGTGACACCAGAGTCTAACAAAAATATGATTTTGGAACTAAAGATTTGACTCGATACTCTTTAGCCCAAAATAGTTGACCAATTTGATTTTGGTTGAATCTAGTTGGGCTATGTAGCCCCAAGCGCCCCCTCATTTTACAATAATTTAAAGAATTACTATGGACAAAGCTAAGGACAAAAACTAATTTTCTCTAAAATATCATTAAACAATCAGTTGGATTTATCTTTATTATTTTCTTTCTTGCTGTTTGAAAGTGAAAGCCTTTCAGTCACCATCGCCTTGTATATAAAAAGAAGGAAAGGATATAAAATACCTTTAGCCTTCTAATATTCTAATAGCTTCAAGGTCAAAAGTCCAAACCTGTTAGGAAAGGTGAAAAAGAGGGATCTATCTCAAACATACCGGAAGAAAGGTGTAGATCCAGTTAGGATTTGTCACACCTATAGTCACTATGAGAGGAGATTATTAATAAATCACAGATTAATAGTAAGTCTAAACAGTCTCTAACTGAACTGACATCATCGGCAACGGCAACTGTAAGTAAAACAAAAAAAACACTATTTTATCTTCTAAACAAATTTTATAAAGTTGGAATTACCACGTATACCGAAGTTAACTCATTCCTAACTTAAGCCTACAGAGAATAATATCCAACCCGAAATTAAATTAAAACAGTAACCTAAAGTTGTTCCTGTGAGGATTGCTGCCCTTGTATTGGTCCCACGCAATCTGTTTGGAAAAAAACAGGTACAATGTGCCGGTAACCAGCTACATGTTATACTACATAAAATGGATTATAAAGTATATATTTTTTTAGTGGTGCCCAAAACAGTTGGCAGGATGTTTTTTTAAATGGCTTGTTCGATGTTCTACAAAATAATATAAACATAAATAACGTTTCAAAACATTACAATTATCTTCATAGGCATCCACAACAAAATCAAAACAAAAAGGACCCCGACACACCCTCAAAATGGCTATAGAGGAGTTTATCGGTAAAAAGTGAAAATCAACCACGTCAAAGAAGAATGAATATGTCAAAGTCGGCTCGAATAACCATAAAATTTTGGTGAAATATGAAGATTTTTTTAAATCGTATTTGCGATATATTTTTCTTTTGCGTGTGGGGTTTGGCACAATAATTGTTTGTGTTATATGTCTAAAATGTCATATTTCACGAAGATTGATAAAAATAGCGCAATTTGATATAAAATATTTAGTTCCTGTCAATGTTTTACTTTCTTGTTTAGGCCGATAACTCCTAAACTAGAGGGTTTTTTTAGGGATTTACTAATTCTAGATTGTTAAAAGATACATTTGAGCAAAAATTGAAGAAAAAAGAAGAAGGGGAAAAAAAATCATTAAAGAAATCAACGTTTAGTGTTTTGATCTTTTGCTGATACGCCCAAATTTGGAGATAGCCCAAAATAAATATACTCCTACAGATATACAGAGTGGGGCAAAAAAAAAAAGAAAAGTAACTGAATTGTATTAGTTTAACAGTTGTTTTCCTTTTCTTTTTTTTTTACATAAAAAGCTGATTTTTGTTTACATTTGGTAATTTATTGAAACCATTGTTGTCGCATTCAGATAAGGAACTGTATAGTTAAATATTTTTAGGAGAAAAATGGTGCAATATAGTGAAGAAGAACGTGGTTTTTGTGTGGAACATTACTTCCGTAGTTACGGTGAAGGTCGGAATGGTGGGCCATCCTTGGCAATTGTAAAGGTAAAGTGTTTACCACATAATCAAAGGCAGGGACCTCAAAACAAAACCATCTTAAATTGGGTTAGAATGTTTAAAACTACAAGGTCTGTTAGAATCATAATGTAGGGCGTTCTGGAAGACCTCGTAGCACGAGTGTTTGATGAAGTGTGAAAAACAGATATTCCAGCAAGATGAAGCAACTGCAAATGTGGATCGTAATAATAAACAGCTGTTGAAGGGCTTGTGTCTCGATAAAGAGAATTTCCCTATCCATTCCGAAGTCCCGACCTCACGCTTTGTGACGCGTATCTATGGGGACTGTTAAAAGAAAAATGCTTTTCACTGGTTCCAAGAAGCCTCCGTCAAAAAATAGAATCTATTCTTAGCGATGTTACTCTTGACCAATGTAACAACCATGGTCACTGCAATGATTAGGCGCATGGAATATGTTGTTGATAACCATGAACATATAATTGTTTAATACAAATGTTAATGCTTAGTTTCATATTGGTGTGTTATAATAAATTTATTTTTCAGTTTTATTGCAACATCCAGAACATATCTACAAACCAATTTAAAAAATAAAATTCCAGGCATCATTCCAAACCATTGTTTTTGGTCCCGAGAGACCTCAAAAACCGATATTGTTGCAAAAAACTCTATTTCGACTTTTCACAAAAAAATTCTCGTAACAGATATGTGGGTGAAATAAAAACGCGTAACATCTATTTCATGTTAACGAAATACGACATGCACGGTAAAGATCGCAAAAGCTGAGTGAAGAAAAAGAGGGTAGAAAATAAATATCCTTTTATAAAACTAAATTGCTAATAACAATATGTTACTTACTCCGTTCTGTACAGCAGCAACCAGCACATGAAAAAATATAAAATTAATATTTAAGTTTATATTGACACAATAATTACAATTAGTATAACATAAAAATAATCAATATAACTAAAATATCAAAAGTATATTATATATTTTAACTTCAGTTTTTATTAATATTTGTACAGATTCAAAATAATATGTGCAAAGTTGTTTTTTAAAGAAATTGTCTTCTTCATTATTATAAGTACAGTATTCAAAGCTGTAGATACTGAATTGAAATGAAGCAAAACTTTGTACTGATAGGAGGAAAAAATAAAATTATATTATCTATATTATTCTAAAAGAAAGAAAAGGTAAAACTTATGATTTACAGGTAAATTATATTTTGTATTTAATATACACCTGACTAAATTCGTAGATAAATAGATGTATAATGTAATCATGCAATACAAAATGGATTTCAAAACAAGACAAACGAAAATAGACAAAGGAAATATTAAAAAATAAATAAATAAAAAATAGTAACCAAAGGTCATCTATAAATACTGACTTTCCAAGATCGGGAAAAGGCCAATGTTTAAATAGGATACTCCATAATTCCAACTATTACCGAAGTTCGTGATTGTTTTCCCGCTTATACAGTAACGACGGCCTAAAAACTCAATTAGGTCAAAACATTGTTATAAAGCTGGTTCTTCACAGTGACGTTCAATGGAATATATGCTCAGATGTTCCCATGTTCTTACGAACATTTTCCCAGTATCAGTAATTGTTCATAATAACCAGGAAACACAATAATATTATTTTAAATATCATAAAAATATGCACATGGTAAGAGAGTCGGGGAAGTAGGGGGGGGGGGGTATCTAAATTACACCATTTTGCAACCAACTTTATAAGTGCTAAAGATGGATTTTCAATTTCAAATTATTTATATTAATTAATTTCCATTTCTCTATTCATTTGTTTCATGACAAAAAAAAAGTTAAAAATATAAGAATTAAATTTTATTACTCATTTCGCCACATTATTTTCTATAATAATTTATCACTAAAAACAGCTAATGCGTTTCATCCTTTCCGTGGATTTGATTTAAACCAAACAATAATGTTAAAAAGCTTTTATAGGAAACAATTAAGCCAATAAGCATGACGGGATTTGGAGGAGAGATCCACATAAGCGTTCGCTCATGCGCACTGGAACACCCAAATGCACTTTTCTGTCTGTCGAGATATCCCTCGGATTAGTTTGGGCTCTTCTCTTACCAGTCGATCGTGTTTTAACAATATCCTTGAAGAAACTTCATGGAATGTCTTCATACACAATATCGTCTCAAAATAAAATAAAATACTGAATTAACAGTCGAATCATATATATACATGTATTAGACATTGTTCAGCTTGTAACACGGATTTGACAATGTACAAGAATCCCGGTCAGATTTGCTAAATTAATTTGGATCATTTCCACTAAATACTAATAATTGTACAATTACGATATATAGAATTTTAACAAATGTGTTCATATCTTTATGTTCCTGATCTGCGATACACACTTATAATTTTGAAACCCAAGTTATATTTTGTTTAAGATTTTTCTTAAAACAAATCTGTAATAACAACGATGATCACGGGAAAACATTTTGAATACAGTATAAATTACCAAAGTACAGGGTGTTTCAAAAAGGACGCAACCATATATTTGATGACGTGAATTTATTACTTAAAAAAAAAATTTAACAATATATAATTATACAATATTCAAATTACCTTTAATCTTTTATAATAAATATTCAAATGACTTCCTTTGTTTGCAATGCAGGTTCGGACACGTTTCATAACATTTGCAGCCACTTTTGTAGTATTTGTTCACTAATGTTTGAAATCTCACTTTCAATGTTATCCTCCAATTCATCTAGTGTATGAGAATTGTTTTGAATAACCTTACTTTTTAATTAACCACAAAGGAAAAAGTCTGCAGGAGAAAGATTTGGGGATCTTGGAGGTCACAATCCTTTTGATATCACACAATGGCCAAAAATTGCCCGTAACATATCCAGAGTTTCATTAGAAGTGTGACACGTTGCGTTATCCTGCTGGAACCAGCAATATCGTTCGTATAAATCTAATATGGCTATACAATTTTCAATTATGTTGCGATAAATCGCACCATCTACAGATTTGTCAAAAAATAAAGGCTCTATAACACGACGTCGGGAGATCGCACACCAAACATCAAATTTACGTGCGTATAGTGGACGTTCGTGAAACGAGTGCAATCTAAGATTATATATTGCATGAAACAAAACGTAAAGTCAATTATTTTTGTTCACTCCTTATGCAACAGCTAATGCCTTTTGGTTCAACGTGGCAAAAGATACAAGACATAACGTTTACCTTTAATTTTATCCATTACCTTGTTAAGCCGAATTAAAAAAAGCTTAGGTCACAATACAGATAGTTGTGGTATTCCATTTTGTACTTTCCCCCTGTGTTGATGATGTATCATCGGTCTTTATCAGTCTGTCATTTTGAAAATTTCTAGCTAACGCAGCAACTTACCTTTATTCCACTACAAAATATGATCAAATTGTTGTTTGAATTTAACAAAATATATTATCTACTTCCTGCTAACGAATTAACTGTGTTTTTAATTATTTTAAAACCATATTTCACATGTATTATTATATTTAAAATATACACAAAATTAACTAGAATCTGTAAACTACAAACATAACCATAATAACAAACCGGTATTTAACAGTATTGCAAGCAAATAATTTTCCTTGTTGCCTAGCCTCTTAAATAGGGTTCTATGACAACCACCTCCCACTTCAGACTATGCTTTGGGATACCAGAGAAAGAAAATTCATGATTTGCAAGTTCTACCTTGAGTTTCCTAGTTCTGTTACGTTTGGTGCTGTGAGTTTACGAGTTTAAAAATATCGCCAAAAGACTAATTTACTCTGCTACCTAAAATTTGCATTTAATACTTGGAAATACATTATTGTTAGAATAATGTAAAATATATAAATGAAAAATCCTTCACATTCGTCATCTGATGTGCCGCCACGTTATCTTAAATATAGAAAATTAATTAATTAATTATTAGTATTTTCAAAATAATTTGATTGATTTAAAGTTATATAACTGTTTTGTCTAACACGCATGGATAATTAACACAACAACAAACATCCGTAGCTCTAACTGCATGATATTTATATATCTAAAATAAAATAATTGTTATAATTCTTGGTACATATCTATCGTGAGAAATGTCGATACCAGGTCTAACAACCACTCTTCACACGGCTCTCTTGACTTTTACCGTCTCAATTAGAGTTGGTGCTCTGTACCTCCTATCAGAGGACATCGATACCGACCAATTAGTGGTCGCTCGTTATTACTGCCGTACTTGTGCCACTTGGCATTACCGACTGCAGTACTTTACGTTTATTGTTTGTATTCCTTTATGTAGCCATACGCTGGATGATAGGACGCGAATTTACATCAGTTTGATTGCTGATGTCGATCATATCAAATCGTTAAGCTACATAATCAGTTATCACAAGTTCATTTACAGGCAAAATATACAGAAGGTAATCATTCAAATTGCGTCCATTTAAAAAAAAAATTTTAGACCATTTTATTCGATCATGTTCGAGGAATAGTAAAACCTAGATACAAGATAAACTTGACTCAGATTCTAGCATAACTAGCCATAATGAAAACATGTAATCACATCTACATGTTCATTTTTAAAGGTAAGATTAACAGTTTGTTTCAATTAGTTTCCTTTTCCGATTAAATACATTTGTGTTATTCAAGACAATATTTTATCACGATGTTTCCTACGTAGCTTCACTGCGTTAAATATACGCTATCAACGAAACATGAAACGGAGTATAGGCCTATAATTGATAATTTTGACATTACATATTTTAACAATTTAGTGTTTAATAAGATGTACGATCATGGATGATCACAATAGATATTTTCTAGTTTATAATGTAAAATACATAAACTAATGTACAGTATACGCTTCATTTGTTGGCTGTTAAGGTGTAAGGAATAACTTTAACAAATAACAAAGTTTATTTTGTTTTTTCCTAGTTAAAATTTATCATAGGTTCCGAAATCATAACAAATAACAAAGTTTATTTTGTTTTTTCCTGGTTAAAATTTATCATAGGTACCGAAATCATAGATTTTGCCAACCTTTAAAGGGATGTTATATTTTGAACGGCGCGGCGTTGATATTTGTTACAATTTTAAATTTATTTTCGTAAATCAATAATTTAAGAAGGCCGTTCTTGAACTTCATAGCACATATAGTGAGTATTGTATAAAGACTATACGTTCAATAAAAGTAAAACAACGTCTTACAAAAATATATTTAAAACAAATATTTTTGTATCGGAATGTGTTTAAAATAGTCACAAATTAAATTAAAACAGCAGTGTTTAAATTTGTTATGCGATTATATTTTCTTTATAAATTTAAATAACGCATGTTAAATAATAATAAAGTTTATTTAAATCTAAAACTGAGGATTCGTTATACAAATCCCTTAGTATTTGCAGGAAAACCCATTACTGTACTGTGTCCCCACGACAAATGGGATTACTGAGAGCGTACTGAAGCGTCCTGGCCTCAACCGCCTTAGTCCTAATGCTGAGTAGTTCAATTGAGAAACTCAATTATTTGAAATGCTATTTCCTATTGTAGAGTTAAGGTAATTATAATGTTTGTATTTATTATAGGAGCAAAAATATGTTTTATAATTCGTGCACATTATGTATTATGTACAATGTGGATATTTATCCCCTTCGAGATAAAAAAAACTAACGTAAATATTGCGAATTTGTGAAATCACATATAAATATACAATCCTTAAATCTTGACTCCTAAATGAATAAGACAGCAAAGTTCATGAAACCGTTAATTATTACTGCAAAATGAATAAAATGGACGACTTAAAATACATGAGAAGCGAACAATATTTTAATGAGAAATACCTGTTATTATTTTATTTTGATTGTTAAAGATTATAAGATTAATAAGGACGGGAAATCATCATAACGAAACCTAACTAGAGTGTTTAAGTGGGAAATAGATTAAATAGTACTAGATATTTTTTTTAAAATTAAGAACTATAATATATTCTATGGTCCAAACAAACCGATGCTCAAATAAGCGGCGCCTCGTCGAATCAACGTTAAGTGGTCCCGACTGGCCAACGCCAGTAAAAAAAGAGTTTTTTGGTAAATATAGCAAATACTCTCACGGTGCAGAAGACGGACGGTTTTATAAGCTTTTTCCCACTCTCGAAAAAACATAGTATCCTACATGCTCAATAATTTTGAGCACAAATACAAATTATGAATTACGAAAATCACTAATACTACGGAAATTAATTGTCCTGGAACCCAAGCTAAAGCACAGCCTAAGCGGTGAAAAACCTAAAAGCCAAACTAGCTTAGTGTGAAACTAAAACTAGAAATCTATCAAAGGAACCGAAGGATTTCATTCATACTCTCGAAAGATCGTGAATTAGTTTTCATATTTAATTTATAAATTATAGGAAATGGCAGAATAACTTATAGGCCTATAAATAATAATAAGTCGTCATCGTCCAATAACTTTAAAAGTAAAATAAACAAAATATAAGCATTGTCATGAACACTGGTTAGGAAGTTTCTATACAAGAAGAAGGTGAATATAGAGTTAAAACGCACGACTCGCATAACGGCTACCAACGACAAGGATGGCAAATTGATTTCTTTCATTTCCGCATTGAAGACATATTTGGCAAAGTGTAGAAAAAATAAATGTCTAATCTTAAAACTTTAAAATGTGATTTTACTTGATCCAATAATATTACGTACGTAATACAACTTTGTAAATTGAGTTTCTTCTGATGTCATCGTAAATAGTGTTTGTAACATCATAATGACAGAAAAGTAACTTTATCAGGTTAATAAAACAACAATATAAAATGTAACAAAGTTTAATGTTTCAACTAGGTAAATGTAGTTAGTCAACGTAAACTTGACACACATTTTCGCAATTTGTACGTTTTCCAATTCTACGATAAAATCCGTCTCATTATGTCTTCCCTTGTCCCAGTTATTATTTCTTTTCACTACATTTGAACTTGTATTTTTAAAATACTCCTTCGATATATTAAATAAAAAAGAAAAGTCTGAAACTATTTTGCGACGTCCATGAACGTAATAAGTTGCATCTGTTTATAAACAAGTTATAACTTGTTCCTTTATAAACAAGACGGAAGTCCGAAACTAGGGTTAAATCGTGCTTCTCTACAAGTTTGATGATAATAACGAAAACAAAACAAAAACGAAGAAGAGGATTAACATCACAGCTTACATTTTCAATTTGCATTGTGTTATTATATTTATATCTCTAATGCGTAGTTTCTATAATTTTATTTTGTTAAGTCAGTAGCCTTATTGTAACTTACCGTCCTCATGTTGACATCAGCTTCATGAGTTCCAGCTATCAGTTTCACTACATCTATATTGCCGTGCTTGGCAGCCCAGTGAAGTGCGGTCTGAAAGAAAACCATGCAGACATTATTATTAAAAGTTAACTACAATATAGATTTCTCAGCTGCTTTAATGACATAAAAACTGACAATCTTGGGTTTTTAGTTTTCTGCTCAATCAATGATAAATGTTTCACATAAATTATTTTATTAATAATACGGACATGATTTGGTAAATGTATCTCGGGTATATTATTATCTCAGTTTAAAGGTGACATAGGAAGTCCTTCTACCCGGTGTTAGAAAGGTTTTTACTCAAGTATTCACACAGACTGTTCCGTAAAACCCCCTCTAATTTTACCTACTTAAAAAATAAAATATTATCATGTTGTACTCAAAATACAGATCTAACCGTAAATTATTTCACACGAAATCAAGTTACATAACGGGAGTTGTATTTTCACTCGCAATATAATAACACGAGACAAAAATTCGTGTACATTTTAATTATATAAAAATCACAGAGAGAAAAAAATGACAATAAAATAGTTTGCCATATCATTAAAAATTCCCATTAAAGAAATCTCCCTCCTTCCAATTTATATAAGTACTTCTTGAATATGTTAAAATAATGATACATTTACTTTAAAATAAATTATGTTTTGCTGGTTGTTTTTAACACTCTGTCCTACATTTATTACAACCCGCCTATACATCAAGTCATCTTACAACTTTATTACTACAACCTTCACATATTCCGGAGTCATCAATACTCAAAATAGTGTTGAATTGTACTGAAGCTTTTTGTTTCTACGTCCTACGGCCTGGCATCAAGAATGTCTTCATACATACCGTCCTTACACAAGAAAACAATAGGCTCTAGTCACAAAGAAATAAAATAAAATTGCTATACAAACATTGTACTGTTTTGTATCATTTGAATTGGTTTATAAATGCCACCGTAGCTTGCCACACCTTTGGTATTAATTGTTTAAGATTATAAATTGATTAAGATATTGAATTGATTATAAATATTAAGATTAATAAATTGAAGACAACTTATGCCTAAATATAGATAAATTTTCATTAAATGTTTATTTTGCATTCGTAAAATTCCATAAAGATCTACCAAAATCGATACTTTTTATATTTCAATAGAAAATAAAACGGAATAAATAATTATGGAGTTTAATTGAGGATATTTACGTGTGGTTTGAAATGAAGTTGCACACAAGAGAAGGATCTGGTATCCGACATTAATTACAGGTGTATTACTAAGACATATGTTAGACACATGTATCGAAATGAATCAGCCACTAAATCATTGTAGAGATGGTACGTGATAAACACATGCAGAGGTAAGGTAGCATACTGTGCTGAGCAGATACGTCTGCAAGATACGGCGACGGCGGCAAATATGCGCATGCTCCAGGAATCCTGTCTGCTCGCTTACACAAAACAATATTCATTCCATTACATTCCATTTTCTAGGCTCGTAAACTAGACTTAATAAATAGGTATAAACCAACAAGGCCGATACTATTCTTAAAATTACTAATCTTCAAGGACAGGAGACAAGGAAAAAACAACATCCGATCAGTTTTGTAATGTATTAATTGCAGAAAATGTCGGCTTGGTAATTAAAAAAAAGTAATCTTCTTATGTTTGGATGAAGAGAAGTTAGGCCAAGAATTAATATATTAGAGACAAAAAGTGGGGAAGACAGGACGTTACTTTTTATAATAATGGAATTTAACATAAATATGTATATTTAAACAATAATACCTTAGAAATTATTTGTTGCATGAACATTTTAAAAATTCTGTTTTAGCAAAATTTGTCGTTTTTATTTGGGATTGTAAACATAAACAGTGTCTTTTTAGAAGAAATCCAAACTATAAGAACAAAATGGTAATTCGTTTCTTTTACTTTTAGAACGTTCACGAGAATAAATCCAAAGTTGGTACACGGTTGTCAAAGTTAACTTTCAATAAAAATGTCCTACCTTCATCAAGATAATGTAACAATACAAGTAAATATAGACAATATAAGTTGTACTCTATAGATGTGCTGAGGAATACAGAAGAACGAAACTCTAGTCCTGCTCATTTATTGTTTCCAAAAGTATTTAACAATCTGTATCTTTAAATATCCGAAACGGTTGGACTAAAATTCTGCACAACCAATATTTTGGAATATGGAAGACCAAAAGATGACTCTTCACAACCCACTCTAAGGAGTTCGGTTAAAAAATGTACAACCTCAAAATTCTAACTAGAAAAAAAAAAAAAAAAAAAAAAAAACATTACAAATCCAGTGTACAAGGAATACGATGTAATCTCAACGTGTGTATCTTTGTATATTTTTTCGCAAAAAAAACTACTTTTCCTAGACTATTTATTGAACGTTTAATGATTTTACAGCAGATTAACATTCTCTCTGCTTAATATAAAGAACGATACAATTTGGAATTCGTTTAAACAAGATTTAGTTACTTATTATTGTTACTCTTTTTTGCTAATTTAATATTGTCCAAATCTCGCTAAAATTTTTTTCTGTTTAAGGTAGAATTAAATGTTGACAGGAAAAGTAGTTTGTTTCTTCCAAGTCAATTTGAATACCCTTGTATAAACATATCTTTAAAACACAAAATATCAACAATAATACTTCGTTCAGTAACCAAACAAACACGAAATCCTAACTATTCCCTTTTCCCCTCCGCGACTCCTGCCAACACTGTCGACAACTCTAAAATTAAACTAACATTTATAATCCTCGTCATTTTTCTTCGACGTTGACAGGAATTCAGTTACACATGCTCACGGTGGGAATGGAATACCCCTGGAATGCACCCCTCGTGGAGACTGATAAAGTGTTATCGTAGACGTTTTCATATATAATGAAGCCATCTCATACGTCGACACGTTGAGACATCGCCTCGACATATTTCCTGTGTTATTGTATCTCTCGCCTCTCCAATACCAACATGTAAACACAAATGTACATAAATTAACTCGTCAACTCTTTCAGACGAAATATGATTATTATAAGTAAATGTTGTTTTGTTATTCATGTTTAAAATTAGATATATTGCGTATACAACATCTTTATTTACGAACTGGTATCTAAGCTCTTCATTTACAAATTAACAAATAAGTAAAGAAAGAAAAATGGGTACGGCTCTTAACTAATTCCAGCTGAGAAACCAGAATCTGTGGCTACAGTTATCACGCTTGACCATAGTTTGTTTATATATCAATGTGTGTGTATATATATATATATATATATATATATATATATAATATATATATATATATATATATATAACACGATGCTTTGTATGCCAATTTAGTTAGAATGTTTCTTAAGCTAAACGTAATGTTGAAAAAACTATAACGAAAGTCCGTTCCTCATGAATATGCCTCCAGTGTATATAGAAACCAAATATCTACCTGCAAAACCACTCCATTCTGTAGTTAAATAGGTCATGGTGGTTTTAATCTCATTGTGTTTAAATTACAAGATTTAGACTTATTAATTAAGTTTGGTTTCAGTTACATTCACGTGATGTGAATTTTTCTGGTAAAACACATTTTATAAAATTGTATACAAAAATTACGATTTTGATTATACGTTTACAGTAATAGAATAAAAGTTGTTTTTTTTTAATCCCATTAACACATCTATTCACAAAATTAATTGTTCAAAAATAATACTGGTTCTCTTACCTCTCTAGTACTACTTATAAGTGACAAAACAAAAATTAAATTTGAACATGTCTCATAAATAATATGTCTATTAATTCAATTTCGTTGTTGTTATTAAAAGCGCAATATTTATTTTTAAACAATTCATTTTCTTAAGTTCCCTCCACATGTCTTTTGGGAGTTAAGTTCATCCCTATTTATTAACTTTATTGAATATTTGTTTTGAGATATTATATATTTAAAAGAGTGTTAAATATATATTACAACAATATATATAGCAAAGTAATATTTTTGTAGGATAGTAAAAGGATTCAAACATTAATTAGTACAATATATTAATTAGTTATAGGGACATTAGATTTTAGCAACACAATCATTCAGAGTTCCAATATAATACAGTATATTGAGATCAAATCTTACCCTTGAATATTAGGATTTAATTTGGAATTAGTTTTTATTTTACAATTAACATAAATTTTGATTAATGGTTTTTGGAAACGACAAATGATCAAGACAAGAATGTAAGATATTTAAAATATAAATAAATATACAGTTTAGTTCTTACAAAAGACTTGGCTATTAGAGTGCACAAGGTAAAATTGTCACATTGTACAATACACGATGACGACGATTCTACTCTTTCCTAAGCCAAACTAGATACCCACAGCATGTTGGTAAAACTAGTTAAATTAAGGATGCTCTAGTTTTGACAACCTGCTTTAGGCTAAACCAGTTTAGCCATTTGCTCTTGTAGGTCAATTTAATTTATCTTACAATTTTTTAGGATAACCAATTCAACCTTAAAACAAAATCAATGGCGTTGAGTTTCCCCATGAATTATGCTACTCTTCTATATTAAGTAAAGACGTAAATGATCAAAAATAACTTTCCCCAGACAAAACTGGTTTTGTTTCAACTAAAGGTTAAATCAGTTTTGACAAATAGTTGAAAATGTAAACAATATATGCAATTTGTTTATACAGTACTTCATATATGTCAGTAAGACATACGAACACGGTCATGGTGGTTTAAATAATAATTTCCATGTCTGATAACATCCCGGAGAAGGATGAAGATAGGTGTCCTTAATTCCGTAGCACCGTGAATTGTATATTCTCAATACGTAATAGAAATATGTTTACTTCTATTTTTTTCCCTTTCTTATAATGATGACTGAGAGGCTTTTTTGCGTTTAAACAAGAAGAAAAAAGAAAACTAGGACCCAAGTGTTATACGGGTTGTATACTAAATTATTGCGTAAAAATTGACACTAATGGTGTTTAGAGTGTTTTTTGGATTATTTTAACAAAAAACAACAACAAAACAAAACAAAAAATTCCTTAAAATTATGTATAAAAAGGTTCATTTCCCGTCTGTGGATAATACGTGTTTGTTTGTTTGTTTTTAATTATAACTTATTATTATTATTATTGAGTTCAGACTGGTACAAATTTTCGACGTAACTTTTTATCAGCTAAAATCCAAAATATTATTTTAAATTTCTACTACCTCGAGATGCTGTAACTTTACGTGAATCTTTAAAAGACAACATATTTTCTTTTTTTAACGACAACATTTTAGTATTTGAAACATTTAAATTTTTATTGAAAATCAAAGGATAACTTAATTAATTATCGACAAACCATAGATATCTTATTAATTAAGTACAATACTCAGAAGTTTATGTCAGAAGTTTTACATTATTATTATTATTAACACTAAGTTATCCTTTCTACTAAAATAACAATAATAATAATAATAATAAACACCATTGTGTTTGTTGTAAAAGCGGAAAATATTTTGTTTGTAGAGTTAATGGTTCGACTCGTTCAACATTAAACGATTTCAACGGCCGCCTATTGAAAAAGTACACGATAAAATCTTGATTTTTACTATACTGGGTAAAGTATACCAACATTGGCCTCAAAGTTATCCATCCATTCCCAAAATTATTCTTTTTTAAGACAAAACCATATACAAATAGAAAGGCAGACACAACTATGCTTTTTTTAACATGTGTTTATAAAAACACATTTCTTAAAATAGTACAAAGAACACTTAAGCTGTCAAAATATGGGACATAATTTGGAAAACACCCAGTATACTGTAGTAAAATAAAATAGAATATGATAAAACAAAAATAGAATATGATAGGGCTGAACAAAAGTTGGTCCGTATAATCCATTGGTATACACACTTCTTTAGAGTTCAAGGACATATTTTTTTTATCAAACACGTATATTTGTTTTTTTTGGTATATAGGAGGCAACTAACGAAAATATTGGACAGGTTTGAATGAAACCTTCAATGATCAATAGTTTGAGATTTCGAGAGTTATAAGTCTAGTATCCGGCGGGAAAGAAGGTGAATGTGTCAGAGATGGAGGCAATTAATAAAACAAATATTTCGTTCCATTCTGTCTTACAATACGCATTACATTAATTAACAAATTTATGATGTTTTTTATTAATATTGTTATGATACACTTCTCAGTACACCTACAAATTCGATTGAAATTATAAAATACAATACAATTTTATTTTTGTATTGCTTCCAGACGGTCTTCCACGAACTGTAGACAGTTTTCCACGGACCGTAGACGGTCTTCCACGGACCGTAGACGGTCTTCAACGGACTGTACAAACTTTGGATCTTCTGAATTGTTTAGCAGTCTACCTTTATTTCTTTAGTAACCCCCCCCCCCATTATTTGTTTTAAAGGTACTATGGTGATTTTTCGAATATTGATGGCCGACCTCTGGAAAGTCGGTTTGGTAGTTGAACTGTTTGTCAGATATGTTCTACTCAATTTAGTTTGGATTTTTTTTAAATAGTTAAAATGTTATGAATAACATTTTTTAAAAGGAGACAAAATATTGGTAAAAATAACTATGTTTAAAATCTAAATCAGATTTAATACACTACTATTTGAAAAATAGTGTCAAATTTGTGAGACTAATCTAATTTTGAATCTAATGAGGAGCGATAAATTAATTCCATATAGGTTACATGCTAGAAAGTTATTGAGCGGCTACTATGCTACCACGTAATTGCACTAACCATATTAATTCACTATTGGTTAAGTATAGAGTGATTACATGCTAATGGATATGTTCATTTATTGAATTAGAGTGCACCTGTATATACCCAGTGGGCTCGGAATCGGTGGTTAACCGCGACAGCTGGACCCTCTAGCCAAAATCAAGCGCTTCTCCGATTTCCACTTAACAAAACTTAACCGTTACATCATCTCCCATCGCGCAGAAGCTGCAGATTTCATTTCAACAACATTTTTGTTTGTTTATTGTGTTTCTGGTTGTAGGCCTATTAATTACAGTGAAGTAATTTCTCCACAGCTCTTGATTCTGTTTACTATATTCATTTAATTGTGGTTATAACATTAAATTCCATTTGATTAACCTTTATAATTTTGTTAGTTTTTTACTTCATCTTCGATGAATTATTTATAGTAGGCCTACCGATGAAAAAAAAAATTAAAGAAAAAAAATAACAGGAAAGGGAAAAGCACTAAGCACAACCACTCAAGAGACTCGGAATATAAAATAATTAAATGATTATAAAAATGTGAACACTTGTATATTTTCTTCAAGTTTTTGTTTAATATAAAAAGTAATAACCTAATAAATTCAGTTAAATGGGAATTATAGGACGAGAACATATATTTAAAAAAATATAAACTAGATTATAAGCAGATTTTTCTGCCAAATTGATAACGTCTTTTAGGAAGTATTTTTTAACGGTAATTAAGTTCCGAATGTTTAAAAAAGTTTTATATCATCAGCTATTACAAAAACAAAAATCGGCACTATAATGAAACATGCTTTCATTAAAATTACCGTCATCGCCTTACGTACAAGTATAGAAGTTTTGAAAGAATTCACATTACTTTATGACATGCTTTTTCATAAATCATTATAGTTTATAATAGCAATAAATTTATCTCTTACTGTATAATTAATTAGGGTTACCAGAAATGTTTTACGAATTTACTAAGTAAATAACTGATAACCTGGAAGGGATTTGCTTTTAAAAATTCCAAAAGAATTATATATTTTTTTCTGATAATTACTACAGAAATAATTGAAACACATATTCAACAATATTGTTATACAAAAAAAAATTCGAAATGCAACTAGGATGTGTCGACTCGTCGCTATTATCAACGTGTCTAAAATTTCAATATATTTATTTTTTATTAAGTTAAAAGTATAATTTCAATAAATACTACATTGTGAAAACATTATTATCCTTAACAACATTTAATAGCTGTTGTGTTATAAGAATGAAAAGAGGAATACATAAGGGAACTTCATAAACGGCAATGGGACGAAATAAACACACAATTCTAAGATTTGATCTATTTAAAAAGACCAACGTTCGCGATATCCAACTTGAAACAAAATAACCAAATCTAGGATTGTGTAACCCCTAACCTAACCTAACAAGTATGTACAAAGTTATGTGTTGTAGAGAAATTTAATGTCTAAACAGATTAAATTTTTCATATTTTTTAACGTTTGTGTCAAATTTTCATAACGCATTTCCGCTCTTTTTTCCGTATAACTCATTTTACCACTATTATTTTCAATATACCTTATCTGCTTTTTCACAATTAATAAATTATAAAAGCTCTTTGTTACTGTTTTAAAGAATGTGAATTTTAGTTCTATGATTTAGAAATTCATGTCAGTGTCGGTGCTTTAAACAGACGAGACTTAACATCTGTGTCCAGCAAGGTTTTCTTAACGTCAGAACTACGAGTTTAGTAGAAGATTAATGCTAAAACTTTACTAAATTAATTATAAAATACCTTAAAAACTGTACAGTTTGATGTTTATTAACTTGTAACTTACGTTTTCCGTTTCGTTATAATATTCTAAATAAACATTAAAATAGTTAATAATAATACACAAGTTTAACACCTATTCACCCAATCCCAACCTTGGTAGGTTGTACAATCTTAAGTTCATGAAACGTGTGAAATCTTAGGACTGGACATTTATTTCCCCTTATAAACCTCTTCATAGCTTGATCCCTAATATATACAAGAGTATATTTGGAGAAATAAATTGAAATTCAACGTCTTAATTCATATTATACACTGTAAACAGATAATATACAGTAAGTATTGGTTTCGGAGGCGGTGTGCATTCAAATGACCACTAGTTATGAAACGAAGAAAGAAATAACAAAATAGTCAGAAGTGTAATTTAAGAATGATTACTGATGCGACTATGAAAATAATAATATCCTTTCAATATAATAATCAAAGTAAAGGACGAATTAGGCTAACCTCCTAAACCTGCAGTCACAAAATCTAACCTTAACGTTCTATAAAATCAAATCTTCAGTGTTCCATCGCTGCAGCCCATGTAAAAACGTACAAGGACACGATAAATATGTACAAAAATAAGCTTTAAATTAACAACCTCGTCAGTCTTGACTTGTTTAAAATATTTACACTAAGTTACCTGAATTGTACAGTATACTGTACACTAACTTCACAATAACAATATTTTAAAAGTTGAAGAGATTTCATCTGCAGTATTTTTCCACAGCCTAATGAATAATAACAGATGTTATAACCGGTCTGTGCTGTACTCTATCTTCAACTATAGAAAGTGTAAAAAAGTTCCAATTTTAGTATATACAGAGCAACATAATTGATTCTTAGTTGTGAAGCATTCTTGAGTTACAATAGTATCTAAAATAACAAAGATATTTATACTGTATTTATACATAGTTGTTTGCAGTAATTAGAGTTATAGATTCAGTGTTATATTCAGTTGATATTAGTCTTTTTTTCTTTCTCAAAACGTATGTAAATGTGTGTACAGTATACTGTACAATTCTGGTTAGCTCAAGATCTATACAGACATACCTAACCTATATTATTGTTTTGTTAGACACATTGTATCTTGTAAATAGCTTTGTTTTGATCATTTATGTTTTAGTTCAGTGTTTTCTACCTACAGTTTTGTTTTAATATACATTTTTGTTAAAAGAAGCCCGTTTTGATCCTGGCAATTATAAAAATGAGTGACATAAAAAAGAAAAAAGACAAAATACTGCAAGCTGAAGATATTCTCAACATTATTGAATCTGGTAATTTATCAGAATTAGATTATTTGAGTGATGACGAAGTGGATGAAACTGTCAAAGAAAATTCTGAATACACTCCTAGGCCCACTGATCTGGAAGAATTATTAGTAAACAATGAAGGTGGTCTTTTTAACGATTTTAATAATGACTTCGCAGACTTTGAATTAGAGAACACAAATAATGTATGTAGGCCTAGGCCTAATCATGAAGGTGCAAAGGATACTATATTAGGCCTAGGTATACTAGAAATAAATAATCGTGAGAATTTAGCTGGACCAGAAGAAACAGAACCTGATGAACTAAATAATAACATAAGTATTGAAGAATATTTACCATTAATAACCCAAGCAAAGGATGTTAAATGGAAAAAAGATGCTGTGTATACTTGTCGACCTCCTTCTATATGGACAAATGAAGAAGAGCAGTATCCTGAAGGATTGTCACCTCTAAATTATTTTAGTAAATATTTGCCTACAAGTTTACTTGAAAAAGCAGCTGAATATACAAACAGATACGCTCTTCAAAACAACACTAAACATTTAAGCATTGCACTACTGAAGACATCGAAACTCTATTGGGCCTGCATATTCTAATGGGCACATTACAATTTCCACGTGTCCAAATGTATTGGCATTCTGGTACTAGTCCGAACCTAGTACTTGAGTCAAAAATGACAAAGGACAGATTTTTCCAACTCAGAAATAATCTTCATTTTTCAATAAATAACCCCTGTCCTAGAACACAAGATAACAATATACTACAACAAACTGATGTTTTTCATAAAGTGCGGCCTCTTTTGGATTCCATTAAAGCTCGGTGCAATTCACTTATAATAGAGCGTGAAGTTTCAATTGATGAACAAATAATACCATTCACAGGTGCCTTTAATGCAAAGGTTTATGTAAAAGGTAAGCCGTACCCATGGGGCATTAAAAACTTTTTATTGTGTGGGAAAAGCGGACTTGCATATGATTTTATACTACACCAAACTAACTCTTTCGAAATAAATGAAGATGTTCGCAAATCTTTTGGTTGCGGTGCTGGAGTTGTTTTGACCCTTAGTGAACGTTTGTGGAATAGGGGACATTTACTTTACTTTGACAATTATTTCTCCTCTTACCAACTACTACAAATACTTAAAAGTAAGCTGGTATTTGCAGCTTGCACTGCAAGAATCAACAGGTTTTGTAAACCTCCTGTAACAGACGATAAGACTCTAAAGAAACGTAAAGTTGAAAGAGGGTATAGTGAAGAGATTGTGAGTGAAGATAGAGATTTGTGCTTGATCAAATGGTTGGACAATAGAACTGTAATAATGGCATGAAATTATTGTGGAATAGGTGATGAAGACGAAGTAAAGCGGTGGGATAAGAAATCCAAAACGTTTATCAAAGTCAGGAGACCCGAAGTTATTAAAGACTATAATGGTGCGATGGGAGGTGTTGATTTGTTTAACAGATTGATAAGTCTATACAGAATAAATATTCGATCAAAAAAGTGGACTTTGAGAGCAATTTTCCATGCTGTTGATATGGCAGTTACCAACTCGTGGTTAGAATACAAAATTGCATCAAAGCAACAAAAAATACAAAAGAAAAAAGTTATGGATCTTTTACAATTTCGTATGCAGCTTGCTGAAGAAATAGTAAAGGCTGGCAAAACCATAAATAGGAAACGAGGACGGCCATCTCAAGAAATCCAAGAAATTCAACCTGGACTTTCGTCTCGTGAACGTTATGAGCAAAGACCTTTGGATGTCATCAAATACGACACTGTAGACCACCTGCCAGTACATGACGATAAACCTGAGCCAACCAGATGTAAAGGAAAAGACTGTGGGAAATACCGTTCTCATTTTTTTTGTCAAAAGTGCAAAGTCCATTTATGCCTTACCCAAAAAAGAAACTGTTTCTTGAAATTTCATCAAAAGTGAGATTACCAAAATATGTATTTTTAGTTTGTAACAAGGAAGTTAATTATGAATGTTTACATTTTTTCACTAACTTTTATAATAATTTTAGGGAAAGTTCATTTACATTGTTTATGGTTTATATCCAAGTTTAATTCAATAAAAGAAGTAACAAATACTGTTTATGTTATCTGTTTATTAAATTTCCTACAGGGTTGACTTGGTTTTTTTACAAGAATTGTACACTATAGTGTACATGTCATAAATTGCTCAAAAATTTAATAATTTATGTTTTTTTTACATAAACCCATTTATTGTGATTCCAGTACCTCAAAAACATATTAAAATATTTTTTCTAATGAATGATTTAAATACTTCAGTTGAATGCAAGTGATCAGCCATGTACAGTATAGTGTACAAATAGACCGACGAGGTTTTAAACATAATATATATATATATAATGTAACAGCAGATATTTCTTGTTGAAAGTCTATATTAAAGGATTAAATAAAGCAATAAAGCTAAAGTTTCAAAAAATTTAAATATATTTGAAACTTCAGTTTTATTGTTTTATTTAATCCTTTAAACACAATAGTTAGGCTATATGTAACGTGCCCTCAATGCATTCTTTCGCCATTAACCACTTAAACACAAGACCTGTAAGGAAATCTATTTTTATTTTTTAAACATCAGTAGGAATTAGCAAATGTTTAGAACAAACGATCTACGAAAAATATTCTTTGCGGATCTTTATGTTAAATTTCCTAGTGGAATGTATTACGTTCGTTAAAAAAAATTATGTGTAATATCTGTATGTTTTTGTAAAGTAATTAGTGGGTTTCATAAATATTTTAATGCCCCACTCGAAAATTCAATGACATAGTGTAAATGTGAATTTATAAATGTAAAGTACATTTCCAAGAAGAGACTGATCACAAAATTTCTCCAAAAGTAAAAATTTATAATAACGAATATACACAATAACAAAATAAAATATATTAATCCTAAATTTGATCAGTATTGTATTCATTTGTATAATTTGTTTCATGTTAGTTTCATGTTATCAGCTATTATCAGGCAATCATAATTGTATAGATTTAAACAACTATTGTGATAAACGGGTTGGAAATGCTTTCAACCAGTGACCACATTGAAGAGTTTAGTTTTATCCACTTTAATCACGATTCCATAACATGCCTTAGATCTTTATTTACTTATATTTGATTATTTCCTACATAAAGCGTAATATCAGAGTGAAATATCGTCGGCAACGTGACAAGTTTAAGTTGAGAAGAATGATGGGTTATTAATTTCCCTTTCATATAGAGATAACTGATACATTTTAAAAAGTTACATAAGTATCTCATAAAAAATGTACTGGACACATAAAACTGATTTCATTGATTACTTAATTTTGATGGGAAGCCTCGGAAATGTTGTAATATTGTCTATATACATAGACATAGACCTATTTTAAGATGTCTTTAACAATCATTTCTTTGGAAGTTTGCTACGGCCGTTTCGTCTAGACTGACCCATCTTCAGGTTTTGCTTAGTAACATACGTATTATATTTTAAACCCACGCATATAACACATATACAAATATTTTGTGTGGTAAGCACCACTGTCACAATTTTGTGGAAGATTTTAAGATTTATCCTTACAGCAAAGGTGATCCTAATATCATACGTAATGACATATTGTACTTTGCTACTGATATGCCCAGTAACCAAAGCGGTAGCATGTCTGCCCTCCACAATAAAAACATTTTAAAATTGTGACAATGTTAGTTTACCACATAAATGTGCAAAGAGCCTGAAGATGTTTCAATGTAGACGAAACAGCCGTACAAACGTCCAAAGAAAGGACAGCTCAGACGTCTAAAAAATGTATTTGTCTATTTATATAACGATTATTTTATTCTTAAAAGTCTAAAAATTATTAAAAATTTATTTATTTATAGTTTCTTCTTTCTTTTAGATGTACAATCGAAATTTTCAAATATCCACAAGTACAATAATTGAGATCCGATTATTTGAAGTTTTTAATGGCCACCAGTTTAAAACGTTTAAACGGATTTCACTGATTAAGGAAATTAACCGCGATCTATTTAGTATGGAATGCTTCAGCAAATTTGGCAAAAAACGTAAAATGTTTGTGAAAATGAGAGGAACTAAATAATTTCCACAAGATATATATTTAGAAGATTACAACAATTGCACATATTCTTTTTTTTAACGCTTTTACTTGCTCTGACGTCATATGGAGTGAAGAATCTAACAGTTAATATTGAAGTTATTGCAAAAATATCCGTTTTGAGGTCTGCTGAGTGCAAAATTGTGTTTTTAAAAATGAGATCTGTTATTCGGTTGTCGCACGTGCGGTGACTTAAGTAATCCCAAGGGAAATAACCGATTCTGATCAACATATCCTCCATACATGATTTAATTTTATTGATAATTAAATATTACATAAAAACAAATACAATTTCGATTTTTTCAAGTCAGTTTCAAACATTCTGAACCAATTTTGTTAAAAAGTAGACTTAACAACCCAAAAAACATCGCTACGAAAAATGTACTAATCACCATATTTACAAAAATCTATATGAAAACTGAAAATGAACAAAGGTCACCGTCTTCGGTTAAATATATCTCAAAAATGTGTCATAATTTCAATTAAATTTGAGTGAAAAGTATACCAACAAAATGTAGTGCAAAATATCTCTAGATTATAAACTATACTGTTGCACATAATATACAAATACCAATTTTAATATAGGCCTACTGTATTTATATCTTTGTTAAACAAAACATTAGAAGAACATATTATTTCAACAATATCTTTAAACGTGTTTTAACATTCTATCAGATGGTAATATCAAACTTTATACAAATATTTTTTAACAAAATCACTATTTACAAAAACTAATAAATTGAATATTATATTTTGGATTTTTTAACAATTAGTTAAATCTGTTGTTTTTATTGCCTTCTGTGAAGTTCGGACAAGAAATTCGATATATGAGTGAATATCGACTATAAGCTACCGCCATATTGAAACACTTTGACTACTCGTGCTAATTATCGAACTTGTTTGAGATATTGCGAAAATAAACCTGTATAACATTGTTATTAAAATTGGAAACTGGTTCGAAAGTTTTGTGTAGATGGACACACACACCCACTCAGGATTGGCACTCAGGATCGCACAGGTCAAATCTCTGGATTAGCTATGTTTTAAAACGGGAAATTATGTCATTACTACTCCCAAGTATATAATAATTACTTTCCTGTAGAAAGAAAGGAATAAGACGCTAACATTTTGCAAGTAAAAGCAGCATATTAAAATTCTGTAATGATATAAATAAATTTGTTATTTAATATTACATAGATACAGTGTTTAAAATCATGAAACATATATTAATAAAATTTGGTAATTACAGGCCTATCACAGACGTTTCACGGTCTGTTTGCGAATAGTTTGTTTATTTATTTACCGTCTACTGCAGTAGTGCTTATATTCAAACGGTACTGCTGTCGTACAGTGGCCCGAAATGGTAAAGCTGTGCAAAGGATTAACTGCATTCTTATTTTACCGAATATCCCCCAAACATCAGTACTTTCTTCATGAATACAATGATTTATCATAATATGTAGGCTACATGTTATCATTAAAGAAATAACAGAAATGATAATAATAAAAACAATAATATTGCCTAATATAATATTTACATAAGTAGCCTATAGATTAAATGAATGTAAAAATGAGAGGTTGTACTATTCGTATAATTATGAAAAGAAATTTTGGTCTCTGGGTGTTAACGCCCAGCTAACCCACTCAGAATTTTAAGGAGAGGAATATTTTAGGAGGTTGAACTTGTGGAGTCAACCTGTAGATATATTTTACTAAAACATTTCTGCCCTACCTATGACACTCTCCCCAAAACATGGACAGAAAAATTAACCTTTCAAAAATTTTATGCGTGCCAGATCCTGTGCCGTTATCGATATTATTATTCGATTTTCAAGAAATCCAACTCCTGAGATTTTTTTATCGTCAACACCAACTCGAACTATGTCATGTAAACCCGTTACTTTCAGAGTGTAAAATATAAAATCTATATGGATAAACAAAACTGATAACTTTACAAAACATTTACGAAATGAGACAAAAAATAGACGGAATATAAAGTGAAGTATTTCGTTTACTTGGTATTGCTAAACCAACACTTTAAAATATAGTTGTTATGTTAAAAATAAACTGTTTTTTAATTAATGTTTCAAAAACAGACAGGAAACAACGAAAGTCAAAGGATTTCATTTTTCTGAATTACATATTTATCTAAAATTCAACCAAAATTTCCTGGTCAAAGTTTTATACGGAAGATAAAGGAGAATATAAAGTCTGAATTCCATAATTCAAGATATTATGTAAACAATGTTAATTTTTCGCACTTTTTTGCATTTCGGCCCCCTGTGGGTCAACCATAATATGATAAAATCATCGATTCGGCAACTCGTTGTCGACGGTTCGGTTGTTTTGCCGACAGAACCGGAACGTAATTGGTCAGTTGTGCATATATCGTGTTCAATGATTCAGTTTTGTCACAGCTCTGAAAAGAGCCATTTATTTATTATGTTTAGACTGAGAGTAGGCGCACGGTGAAGAAACCGTACCGTGTGAAGACAACAGTCTATTATCGCCGATAAAGTAGACAAAAACCCGAATTGCGTGAACAAAGTATGGCGTAGTTTCAAGTAAATTATCTAAAAATGTATTTCACACTACTCGCAACATCTTGACTTTACGTGCACTGTTTATATTTGAAAAATCGTAACATTAATGTCCACCTAAGCACGTTTTTCTTATAATGTGTAAACTGAAGTTATCATTACAACTACATTTAGTGCAAAGCCATTTGACACTTTAAAGCTCGTTTGCAACATGAAATATGTATGTAAAACTAGATAGGAACAATGTCTGTAGGGAGGGAGACCATTAAGCAAATGTAGAGAAAACGTTGTCACATTAGCCTAGGTCTCGCAACATTTAAGAAAGTATCGGAAACAGGCCAAGAGCACAGCTGAACACATTCGTCAAGTCTGTATGTCCCTGTCGTCGACTTCACGCCCATCCCTCTGCCAACTAACACATCACAATTAATATCCCTCAACTAAACGTGTGTAAACCACTTAAAAAGAGAAACATAATTCCAACAATGTCTTTGTCTTCTCTTAGAACAAACATCTTACATACATTCATGTTGATGAAATTCTCTTTGATTTAATATTTATTGCAAATATTACATATTATAAATTTGACGATAGTGACTGTCAAGAATTGTTTCGGAATAAAATTGAAACAATATTCAGAGAAGATCAGTTAACCTCGACGCAACGATGACAAGCGGAACATCGTGACCTGCTCCATTAGGTCAACTATTAACTTGGACTAAGTCGAATGTATAAACAAACAGTATATATATCCCGTGGCTTAGTCCAATACCATGTTTTGATTTGGCACTGGCAAGATACTTAGGAAGATCATTCCTGATATTTTTTAATAAAAAAGTTTATGAACACTCGGTATGTAAACTACTACGCCAATATGGTAAACTAATATGAGAACTGACGCCTTAGTATTATTATTTGTTCCCCTCAAGGACTCACTTATAGTGAAATCCCGAAGTATCCAAGCTAGGTATACATCTTTCTTCGTCTAGATCCCTCTCATTCCTCTTTCATATCGGGTCTATCTTATCAAACCGAGCTTGACGACAGGTTGAAGGGCTAGGGGCCTATATTTTACGTAAGTTCTTGTTTTTTTTTTAAGGCTGCAAGATTTTCGTCGTTGAACTAAACAAAAATTAACACTTACTGATCACCAAGATCTGTACAAAATGACCTATTTATAGGTTCAAACATTATATGGTCATTCTAGGTAAGAATGAACTACCATAAACCGTCTCAAATGATCGGAATTTAAAACATTTTTGTCATACAATAATTAACTACAAGTTAACAATCTAACTTACTAAATTGAATGAAATTCTAATAAAATTTCCAGCTATTAGAGCTTTACTTCTGATATGTTTCCTAATTTTGAAGTCATATTTGTTTATGGTTTCTTATTGAACTTGAAGGAGCGTCTTTGGATACGAATTTCAAAATGAGATATTCAATATTATAGAATCCGTGAAATTATATCAATAATCTTGTATCGTCTAAAGTTTAACAGTTTAAAGACTAATTTGATGTCATTGATGCAAGGGTAAATTGAATTAAAGTTTACTTTTGTTTGTTAACTACTTTAAATGTTGTGTTTGTGATGTTTATATTATTATGCAGTTATTTTTTAGTTTTTTCGTCTAGGATAACTATTGAGACTTGATAAAGGAGGGCTGATTAAGAGACGGTGTTCACCTTTAAATAAAACTGAGAAACAGTTAATTAAAACTATTATTGGTTGTCCAATTATATCTGTAAAATAATTCTACTTAAATCTATATTCTTCTTTCTTAATATAAACATATACAATATTCCAAATCAGTAACCTACTCTCAAAACTATACAAATTAAGCACTCCGCCCACTCCGGTTTCACTAGCGGCAACGGTTATCCTTCGATTAGCACTGTAATAGTTCCCATGAAACCCTTTTTTTCAGCATTCAGTTTCCCGATGATTAACCAATGGGAGGTGAAACTATTTCATTCACTGTGCCCAATAGTTGATTTATGGGTCGATTTCGTTCTTACAGTTTAGAATGGAGCGTTAGATTTCAGGAAGGTAAAATCGAAGTCTGAATCTTCACCTGATTGTTTTCCATTGTCTGCTATAATTATGTCTAAAGAATGTAGAAAAAATATGAAAATTTAGTCTTCAGAGTTAAAAAAAAAAAGAAAAAAATGATGTCAACGAGTTTGAGCTAAATAGGTTTGATTCATTATATAAATTTACCATCTAGACAGTAAACAACATTTATATCATCCCGTGTTAACCATTTAAAACAATGAGGAATATATTGGTTAAAAAAAAACCTATGGTAATCTTATACACTGATCGCTCAAACTGATCCTATAAATTGTTGACAATTTTCGAATGAAAGAAATTGGCCACAGAAAAAGTCGATAATAAAACCCTTGATTTAGAATTACAGCAGTATGTAGGTACGAAAACAATTTTTACAAAAATTATAAAGTTACAATTAATTGATCTATGAAAAGCGGATATATATTTAACAGGGCCACCTTAAAAATATCAATATTTTTAATACTTAACATTTATTCCTACCTAAAACACAATCTGATAAGTGAAGCCGCTTGTTTCACCCTCTACGGCACATTTATACCAGAAAGAACAAAAATAAAATAACTGTGTACTTCCTAAAAGTACTTCTTTTTCATTGAGTTTTACGGTTAAATTAAATTTGGAGAATATTAAAAAATTTCCTAAATTGAGATTACATGCTTTTGATTCACTGAAAACTTTCTATGTATATTTTTTAAATTAAATAAATTATATTTTAAAATTATTGATTTATTGCCGATTAGTTAATGTAATATTACACCTCAACAGTATTATGTATTTATCTGAGAATGTATTTGTTAATCTGTAAATAATACAGATGAATAATTAATTTCTAAGTAGTAAGACTGAAAAACCTACATAAATAGTAGCCTACTTGTCGGCTATTTATAATGTTACAATTTAACTATGTTAAGTAGAATAAAAATGGAACTAAAGTCCGTTATTATAAGGAGTTGTAAATATCAGCTTTGCAATCAATAGTACAGTATCAAGCGACGTACAAAAGCAACCAACTAGCATCATTACAATTACACATCGAAAACAAGTCGATAGGAAACATTTCTTAATTTGGCGTAGTGTCCGGAGGCTACATGTCGTGTACCAGAAGTAACAAATTGTAACAACCAGCTCCGAGCAATGGGTTACAGATGCATTTTAATGACGAAACAATGCCCGTTGCCGTTGCAACCTGCTTCTTGATATCAACTCCATAATTACTGACATCAACCTTTCCATCACCTGCATCTGAATTTGAATAATCATATATATGCTTTATGAACAGTGTAATTATTTGACAAGATAAGAATGTGTAATACATGTGTTCGCATTGTTTGCCAATCGTTATTTCGTCTTCTCTGATATCGTAATAGGCTTATTACTGATGGAATGTAACAAATAAGAAACACTTCCTTTTACTGGAAGAACATGTCTTCATCATTTTATTCGTTCCGTGAGATACCATGTATGGAAACATACTCACTACAAATTAAGGGTACCAATTACAAATAATTCATTTGTTATTTTGGACTGTAAAGTCAAATATTTTGGAATGTGTTAGGGAAAACGAAGTTTCAACAATCAATTATGAGGAATGTAATATTTGAAGTATTTCTGCGAAAATTTTAACTCCTTTCAGATATATGATAGGACTAAATTTGAACTTGAATATCAGCCCATTTTAAAAATTGTTCAAAAATTTAAAAAATGGGAAAGGAAGTAAAAGTGATTAGAATAATATGTTTACAAGCTTTAAACTTTGCATACGTAAGTAGATCATACAGTGAGACAAGTGGAAAAAAATACAAAACCTAAAATGTCCAAATATGGGACCCTACACGATACGAGCGTAAGAAAAATGATTTCAATAATTTCGGGCCTTCTACATACTTTATATGTAGCAGCAACTCGATGTACTCTACATAGAAGTTTTCAAATCAAAATTTCACACTTGTAGAATCGGAAAAAAAAAAATGGAAAAATTCCAGATATACAAATTAATATATTGTAGCAGGTCATATATATATGTTTTCCAGTCACAGTTATAAGTTCCAGGCAATATAAGTTCTATTTAATTTCTAATTTACAAAATTCATTTTAATTATTTGGAACATAAAATTGTAATGTATCCTATAACCTAATACATACCTGCAATTTTAATTAATACCAGGGGTCGAAAATGTATAAGTTCAGAAGAGATTATTTAACAATATCTGAAAAACTTGATGCATCCGTTTTGGCATGATAAATAGGTATTGTGGTTAAACTGCTATAAAATTGCTAATTAACGGTTTGAAGATTTGGTGAGGAAAGAGGAAAAATGCTACTGAAGGTCTTAGAGGTATAAAATAGGTACGCAAGTACATTTTTACCGTTAAAATATTTACTGAGTGTTTCTAACCCCTTCACGTACTTCTTTTCTGCAGATTTTCTCGTTTCAATATTGAATCCACTCCATTAATTATTTAGCCTTTCAGCTATTTATTATTTCTTGACTCTGTATCTTGGAATTGTGATAGAAAATAAGAATTTGTATCTAACATTAGATTTTCATAGAAACAGTGATGACAAGTTATCAACATCAAGAATTCGATTATTAAAAACAATCAATTATTTTAAACATAATGACAAGACAAAAGCAATAGAAAAACTTATGGTGCAGAGAGAGAGAGTGCGAGAGAGGGGGGGGGTAATCTCTAAAGTCAGCTATAAAACAAGGTTTTTACTATGTCAATTCACAACTGTGAAAATGGCGTAAATTATAGCTAAAAGAAGAAACTATATTTTTTATAATTTAAAAATAAATAAAGTTGATTTCAGTGGGCTTGCTTTTTATTCTCGTTTAACTTCCCTACTATTATTTATGACTGTAGAGTTATCGAGGATGGAAAACCAAAAATAAGCAAAAAAGATACAAAGTGTTAACCGCTAAAAGATCCTCATCGCGTTTGGTTCTCGTTCTAAGGGTAACAGCAATGTTTTATAAAACTACCGCGTTTGTGAAACACGGAGAAGAGAGAGGACATAATCTCATCCTATCGGATGAGACACTCGTTCACAACCGCTATGTATTTAGATTATACACCATGTATCCGAATCCTGTTGATACTCATTCATATACCTTCCCATTATATGTCGGACTTATTGTCCAAAGTTTGTAGCTATTAATATTGTAGTGATTAATATTATAATTAATTAAGGTCCTCTGAGAAAAATCGGGCTAAAAAGCTGGACAGACTAAGGGCGGAATCGGTGAGCATTTTGAAGGGGAAGTGGAACTATTACACACACGAACACACACACACGCACGCACGCACGCACGCACGCACGCCCGCCCGCTGAGCGATCTACTTGGCTGAGGATCATCTTTCACTTTACACTTGTCGCAGAAAAGACTCTTGTCTTTTATTATAGTGCGGAACGAATGGAAGCAATTATATTTCCACTTTAGAAAGCCTTTATAAGCTTAATTTTCTCTCTCATACCAAACCGAGACAAAAATAGATAACACCGAATATCCAGAAGAAAAGTTCCAAAATTTTCCGGGACGTCTGGCAACCTTAACACTATTTTACTAAAACAAATACATAAGACATAAATTTAAGAAAGATATTAGTCACAGTTATATGTCCTTAAAACAGTCTTTAATTCAGTGAACTAACATATCATAATAAAACATAGAACAAATATTTAGATGCGGTTACGATGTTACGATTCAATATTAACGAACATCTAATATATAATATTCTAGTTATTGACTTGCTTAATGAAAACACTAACACCCCCACCTGGCGAAACGCTACTCGACTAAACATTTGCAACCTTATTGTACATATTGTAAACACATTATGCACAAATGTTGACAAGGCTTTATTTATCGTTGGGTAGGTTTGTTAACCGTGAAATCGATTAATAAAATATTAAAAACTATGACCGATTTTCAAATATTTAAAAAAAACGTAACTCTGTTTTTGGAAATTTTCGATCTGAATACATTAATACCAAGGATGTCAGTATATCGGTATTTATTAAAATGAAACTGATTTATATTTACGACAATACATGTGAGCTTAAGAAAAGTTATGTTTGAATCCAAAGTGTTGACGATTAAACAAGAGTTGCGAGTCACAATCCCAAGACTATTTATAAAAATGAGAACAAGAACGCTGTTGACAAAGTGTAGCGACTATGGAGAGGACATTACAAGTCGTTAATACAGATTAGAAATAACATGGAAAGTGTGTTACGGTTGAAATTTATCCTCATTTCCCTTCGGACATCCACCTGGCTAACACGGTTCTACGTCATTTGTTATAATTCTATCTAATAACTAAAACATTGCATTTATAAATCGTAGAACTCGGGTTAATCGGAGACTTACACCTAAGGATTACGATCCCCCAACAGTCGTATATATAACACGTTTCTACCTTTGCTTTATCATTCTCAACTAAACATATATGGTCATGGGAATTTGTACATGATTTTCATCAACACAAGAGTTTGTGTAAAGTTTATGTGGTTTCATAAACACAGACATTACCTACATGTAACCTATTAACCTAACCAAATCCTTTTATTAAACCTTTTTATTATCACGTTAAGTCAATACATATTTCAAAATAGGTGAACACCGAGATAATGGGTGGGTATATCATATAAACGAGTCGGTTTCTCTGGTTCCCACTGAGTACTCTTAAACACTAATCATGATTTTCAGAACGGATTTAGCAAAAACACGAATTCAGAATAACTTGTACTTTTTTTGGCCAGAAAAAGCCCGACAAGCTGCCTCTACCTAAACCTAGGTTTTCCCAGACTCTTTTCTAGTTAGGTCTTTAACCTCGCTCGGAATAGATAACGGACATCACTTTTCACTAACTTTCTCAATAGTTTAGCAAATGTAACACCATTATGTTCGATATAGATACAAAGGATACCTTCTAGTGAGTACCAATCTCAATATTGGGCATACAGGCTTCCCAATGTCTATGAAAGTTTCAAACCCTTGTACATTCCAAGAAGCTATTGCCAAACGACAATAAGTACGCAAAATAATAATTTGGCAAAAATCAATTATTACTTCTCTTCTCAAAATTCCGTGACACTCTTAAATGGTGGTGTACGAAATGCAAATGAAATGGAAGGTTCAACACTACTAGCCATGAACAAGCAGGGTCGTCTCAAAAACTTAGACTCACTTTTAAAGTGGTAGGTTACGAGTTTGTTTTATTCTTTCAGAATACATACAGTTTTGTTTTGTTTACCTGTTGTAAACAATTTGAGGGATGTTATACAGAATTTTTTTATGACTGTAAGAGAGCAACTTCACTGAATTATAAACATGCTGCCAACTAAATGAGAAACATATTATAGAAAGCGTACAAACGCATGGAAAGCGACCTAATAATTGCAGTGCATGTAGGAGAGACAGGGGTTGTAAATTGGCGGTATTTCTGTAAAAATATTGACTGGGCTTGTAGGGGTAGTAGCGCACTACAGAAGGTTAATTTTAACTTTTATATCACATGTTTTAACAGTCGTATTGTTCTATAAGTATGTATGTTTGTGATTAGGAAGAGGTTGTTTCTTAAAAGAAATGTGCTACTCAAAAGTATTGAAGAAAATTTATTGGGGTAAGGAAAACTTTAGTAAATTGAATTATACGAGAAAGCGTTTCGATAATAGTACAACTGGTTATTTTTCAACATCAACCTGGAAAAGAAATGAACGGGAGAGAAAAATCGAAGTCTGTAAATTTTAAACCAGCTACATATATCAACATACAGCAGTGAAATGTATGTGGTAAAAAAATTATTTATCGTATTATCTAAAATATACACTACATTAATAGAGACTGTTATAGTAAGAAGTGGAAAAACGTATTTTAATGAGATACTTAGGATTAAAAATTTTCTTTTTTTATACTATTTTAATATTAACAAAATGTAAGTGTAATTCAAGATTACACTTAATGTTATTATGACATTTTCAAGCAGAAATGAGAAGAAAAAAATCAAATAGGTGGTGCAAAATATGTATTTAGAGTTTTAATAATAATGAGTTTTATAAATATTGTGAATCATATTTTAAGATTTTCTTCTTTAATTCTAATGGGGGAAAGTTTTTGAGGGTTTCGTGATTAGTGAAAACGATACAACAACTAATGCTAATTTAACTAGTGCTTCAATCTGTAGTGACGGGCACCGGATGATTTTATGGCTTTGTTATACATCTTCAATAATTTCAATAGGCCGAAATGAAAAGTTATAATTTTTGTTTTTCCAATATTTGAAATAGTGTCTACAAACTATAAAAAGCGTGTACAGTATTTGATATGCAAAGATCGTAGTAGTTACCCTCCCCAATACTCAAACTGATAACTAGGAATTTATAAAACCTACATTACTGTCAGTGATAGCGCCGACTGATTTTGTACGCGGGTTCACATGTAGAATAGCCTCAACACTCATTATGACATGTGTAGATGAGACCTTCGAACTGTACTAATACCCAAATTTCTTATATGAATCAGGGTAAACATTTTTTCCTCCTGATAACGTCCTTACATTTTTATCATAAAAAGTTACGGTTGATGTCAATTCTTTTAGAAACTAAATCGACAACTTTAAACTTAATTTAATATTTTTAAAGTTGAATTAGACGTCTTAAATCTAAGCATATTTTAAAATGACCGCATTTTTAAACATGCCCGAAGGTTTTCAGAATTTCAATAGATTCCTACGTGTCCTCACAAAAGTCCGTTCCAAAAGTGAAAATTTAAGTCTCTGTTATTTTTTGAAGCGTAATGACAACGTCCTCAACCATGAGAGGTGAACGACTTTCTGATCCAATGGTCATGGAATGTAAATATCGGTCAAAAAACAAATTTGGAATATTTTATGAACGCTATACTGTACTTATGACGAATATTAAAAATTAGTCATTTTTTAAAATGAGAATAAAATGTAGTTCGTCAAATCTAGAAAATTAAATCAAATTGTTGTCAACTTTAAAATATGACTATTAAAAAAAAGGAATGATTGAAATATATTAGGCTATGTGTAAATAAAAGAAGATTACTATGGTCTTGTTGGTTGAAATAGGAATGTGGTTACAATTTGGAACATATTTTAGAATGTTAAAATGTTTCATTCGTATCATTATAAATAAATCCAAATCCAAATTACTCCATTTTATACACTGAAAATTTTACCGTTTGAAGATTTATTTAACTATAAAGTTTTAAGAACGTTTTTTTCTACAGAAACGGACAAAAACTGCAATTTCAGAACAACAGCTTTAACATTGGTAAAAAAAAATTAACTTTTTTTAACCTAATCAAAGTTAACTATGTATTTTTATTTTAGTCTAGAGCCATGTTGGAAACTAAAATTAAAACTATTAAACTAGGAAAAGCTTAAGCAAGGCCTGAGCAGTAACCCCCCCCCCTCTCTCTTTCTCTCTCTGTGCGTGTACATCCCAAATGGATTTACAAAATACTCAAGTTCAAATAATTATAAATAGGGTAACTAAAGAAGAAAATCCAATGAAGACAAATAAACTTGTTTTCGCAGTATTAATTGCTGAACAAGTTTGACAGCCGTTGAAATGTGGTCGTTTAGCAGGACAGTTAAAAGCAACAATGCGATGGGCAAATATGAAATGACGGGAATTTTACTGTAAAAGGCAGTTTAAATAGTTAACTATAATTTGTACCGTATCCCAACGGCTATAAATGACTAATAAGGCTAAACGTACCACACAATGGTTCCCAGAAGCCAGTACGACACCGACACTCTAGGCGTGTTTCACAAAATTCCTTCACACCAATATAATGTAACTGCATTTCTTAAAACATGACGCTGTGTTGCCGCCAGACGGGCGCAAGTTTTTAGAACAATCATCACTGACTGTTAAATTGCCTGATTAGCACATCTGGGAACAATTTCACTCATCAAAATTCTTACATTATGTCCACAAGTGAATTTTACCCGATCATGCACAATGCATACGGAGTAGCGATAGCAAACTTCGGCTTCAACGATTGACAATTAATGCACATTTAATCAAAATAACACACATTTCCATCTCTGTACTTGATTATAATACCAAGGATACTACCTGAAATCAAATGTCATATGATATTGCCAAATATCAATAGTAATGTAAAAAGTTTGATAAGAAGAATATCCACGTGTTGTTCTACAAATTTCGATTGTGGATATTTCAGGTACACCTACAATAATTCACTAATGCAACTGGTTGCGAGCTCCACACTACATCCCTGATTCTCTTTGTCAATATAAGAACTTCTGTAAGATTTCGGTATTCCATTATCTATCTAATGTTGTGCAATGAAGATCACTGAGGCCTACATATGTTTCTCCATTTTAGTGGACTCCAATGAGATATTCATTTAGACCTCCGCTCCTTTGGTAATCTCAAAAAATTTCTTTTTTCGATTGTAATGGTTTCCTTAACATTCATTCGTGTCTTAATGTTTTCATTTGTTTTTATCTATAGTCTTTTTGTCACTTTTTGTCAGTTAATCCAGTTTCATAGCGCACAGCATTTTCTTCATTACATATTGTGTCCATGTCTATGAATTATAAGACAGTAGCGATTCAACCACAGCTTTTGTTTTCAATTATTTTTTACTCTGTGATGAATTTTCGCTTTTATTTCTGATTCCCAATTTATTTATGCCAATATAAGCACCAGGATGTCTAAGCTTATCTAACTATTAAACTTGAACTTTGTCTTTAATTAAAAAAACCCTATATTCATAGTTTACTAATCTCACAAATAAAAATTATTCGCAAATGAAAAATTGTACGGCACATATATGTTGTATTTCATAAAGCAATGTCCATTAGAATTATCCTGTCTGGTCACCCTATCCTTAAGGAAATTAATCACGTAAAACTCATTAAACAAGTTTCCATATAGATAGAAGTTAACGTGTAAAAGCAAGTTAATAGGCAACAACAGCATGAGACCAACCGAGCTTTATCTGACAATCAGTCCAAACACATCACAATTTTATTGAATTTAATATCAAACACTCCTTATACACACGGCAACTCAACTTCCATGGGTCTTTTATATGTATTTAAATGAAAATACCTCCAATCTCTACGCTCGTATCGGTAACTGCATAATCTATAGTCACATTTAAAATGGAAAAGGATTCTATGGAAGTGAAAGCAGATATATTATGGTGTGAGGGGCTCCTGGACGAATGGCAGACGAGCATTGGTTTAGTAGCGATCCCATGAAGCCAATTCTACGGAAGTGACAAAATATGCTTAGGTAAAAAGTCAGTAATTAAACACTGAAACGAACATAGAATAAATAATCTGAAATTAAATTTAAACGGAAATTGTTTTTAATATCAATACTCATATTACTAAGAATTCTTGAAAATAATGAAATTTGATTTGGCAACACCGTTCCTCGCCACACCACAACCCCAGTCCCTTTCCAGTTTTATTCCAACTATAAACTACAAAATTCGTTGTTCGTTTGAAGACCGTAATTGTGTAAGATTTTTGTACCCGATAAAATAATGGCGTTGGTACCTTTAAAAATCTCAAAATTTTTACCGAATTGTGTGTTTTGTTAGTTCAACTATTATAAAAAAAAAAAATCAAAAGTGAAATAATAAATGTTCCACAGATATTGCACAAATAGATACACAAACGAAATACTTAAATACTTATCACGTTCAAAATATAGAAGGAAAACTGCCATGAAACCAAATCCCGCTGATACAAAACCCAAATAAAACATATTGATAGTTATCTCCCCCAATAATGCCGATTGGGAGTTATCGATTACAGGGAGGGGGATCTATAGAAGCCGTTAAATAGGCTTCAACTGATTTTGATAAATCCAGTTTCCGTTTTCAAAAATCATACTTGTCTAAACTTGAGGACAGATAAATATAATAAAAAGTGCTTAGCTATGACAAGCAACTAAAAATATTATTATACGATTCATATCATCTAACGACCGAAGTTGCATTATAGAACTCCTCCATGTTAAATGAAACACAAACACAATATTTAATAAAATTTTACAATTAATTGAGTCTTGTGGACCATGATTTCGCAAGGGACAGTATTTACGAGGCAACTTGCACATACTAAAGTAAAATACTAGAAAGGATACAATTTATACACAATACGAAAATACCGTTAATACATACAATAAACTTCAGGTAAAAGGTTAAGAAGGGGGGGGGTTATCATCATAGTAGGGCCTAGACAAAGGTTGAAGGACCGGGGAATTTGGGAAAATTATACCTGATCGTTTAAAACTTATCCAGCATCTTTAGAAAATAATCTTAATTTCTTTTTAAATTGTAAAATTTTCAAAGCATTTATTTTCAACTTTTCATTGACATGGAGGATCTTAAAATTAATATTGAAACAAAAATATGATACTAGATGCTCTTTCGAATAGTGTGACAAACTGCTGTATAAATCCCAATTATAACACAAACGTCATCTTCTACAAATAAAATTACGGCCTGTTTGGCCTACATAAGCAGTATTAGAAATAGGCTATGACACGTCAGTTTATAAACATCACTTTTTTTGCATTTTATTAATAAAACAATAGTGAGAAGAACGTTTTCAAGTAGATATAAAACGGGTTTTATTCCAAACGTTTAATGAATTAGTTTGATACATTAGTTTTTTTTAAATATTTTAAAAAGAATTTGTATTGGTAGACTTGATATAATAAGATTAACAATATTAAGAGACTAACAACCATTATTGTGGTCAATTTGTATGTTCTTTCAGACTTGTAGCCGATAATAAAGATAAAAATATTGCATAGTTGATTTAATATGTTCTAAATATGGAGAGTTGGGTGCACGTAGCACTTGGCATCTGTCTATAAGGAAGTACAAAATGGCTTATCCTTAAAATAAAAAAAAGACTAGAGGCCTTAAAAAGAATATATTAATGAAAAGCACAACTTCTATTTTTTTGCCCCATCACGAAACTTTATCTATTATGGTACTACTTATTTGTAAGAAAAGAAAATGTACTTTTGTTAATAATTTTTTCCGCGTAATTCTTATGCGAGTTAAAAAAATATATAAAATGCCTCCTTATCAAAAATATATAGTATATTTAATTAAAGCTTTAATTTATAACGCCTGTGTCATAAACTCGTCTTTGTAATTGACTGATATCTAGTTATTAATAACAGCAGTCTAAGTAATTTTAGTTTTGTTTGTCAATTAACAAAACAGAAATTCTCTATTGCTATTTGTAATACTGATTCGGGTCATTAATATATTTACAGTTCACCAAAATATCGCGGAACCGGTACAGCTTATGTGAAATTACGCTTTTTATAACAGTTCCACTGATGGTTTAAAAATTTTTAAAATGATACTTTTTGGACAATTTTTAAAATGATACTTTTTTTTTTTTTTTAGTACACCAATATGCTTTGTTGGATCCCTAGGGGCGACATTAGATCAAAATAGTTAAGTTGATTTAGAGGAAATCACAATTTTGTGTTTTCGTAAAATATTACTTACATTCGCCTACATTTCGAACTTTTCAGTTTGTTACTCCTTAACTTCAATTAGTACTTGGTAATGGCACAAGAAAGATTGACATACCAAATTGTCACTATGTTAATTTTTTAGCGATATATTATTTACGTACATTCAACGAAACGACGCGATCAGTCGTTCAGGAAAAACAGAGGTTTAATTTGTCTTCTTTTACCATAAGCTACTTATTCTATATTACCTATACTAAGTATAAGTAACAATTTGATGGAAATCATCACAGTACCAAACCAATCCACAAGTTGTGTTACTAAACCTCATACCAACATATATGGAAAATTCTCTCTCTATGCAAGGAGCGCGCCAAGCCTCCTGTAGTAGAATCGCTTTAGCTATGCTAGTAAGAGGCAGGATTGAGAACAACCCCCATTCTAGCCTCTAAGTGTATGGAGAAGTCAATCCTAAAATACTTTCAGCCTAATCCTAAAATACTACCGAATGACATCTTCGTACCTCTAAAAAAAAAAATAAAAAAAAAAATAAAATAAAAAAATAGTTCGAAATATGAATAATTCTAAATATGTGTAAGGGTCTTACATTCATTGTAAAAACTGTGCCTATAATGATGTAACATGTAGGGAGTTTTACATTCGTTAGAATAGGTACGATTTATACAGTTTAAATAAAGCAGTTCTATTACAATGTATGAATATTATTTATTTTTAGTGAATATAGTTAAATATATTTTTTGTTTGAAATAAAGTCGTTATTACATTACAATTATGACTTGGTAAGGAAAGCATTGTGATGAGAATATTCTGAATATTACATTTTCAAGGATTCTCACGATTTGATCTCTTAGAAACAGATTAAAATTATTTTTTGAATAATCTCTATCTGTCTGGCATGATCGCTTTTGGTGTAGTGGCTAGGAGGATGTACTTCTGAATTATTAGATTTTAGACCATAACGCTTAAGTGTTATAGTGTTGTCTGATCGATGTAACAAGTTAAACAATTAATACCTGTTGAAGTTCCACGACATATCCTGTAAATAGAAATACTGCCCCGAAATGACTCAAATGATGTTTCATGTTGCACGGTAAATGATTATTATCTAAATCGTTTAGACTTGGGGGTGAAATTAAGCATTTGCATATTTATTTGTGTACTGTATTTGCATAAGCATAATAATAATATTTTGGATTGCTAAATTACAGCATTTATGACTGTTAAAATAAGCATGATCTGGAATCCCAAAAACATACTAAAATAAACCATTTTTTTAAATGTTCATTTCAAAATAGATTTTTACGAAATAAATTAATTTTTTTAAGGAGCCGAGTTCAAATCACAGTTCAAATCGAGTTAAACACAGCTACCATTCTAGATAATACTATTTTTATTTTAAATAATTGCAGAGAATTTACATTTACTTACAAAGTGGTTACAAAGTCCTTCCCTGATATAAAGGCTTATTTTTAAAACTATATATAGTCAGAATGAATATGTGTATTGTATGTTACATGAAAGCTAAATCTTCCTAATTTTGTTTGGTGAGGTTGGTAATGGGAACCGGATTTGTTGGTTAGTTTACCACAGCAACAACAAAACTTTAAAATAAAAACGAGCAAGTTCACAAAATTCAGAAAAATAACACTAACATTTTTTACTACAATTAATTTCATTAAACTTCCAAATTAGCGACATTGATAGCTCGGAATACAGTATTTCATATCTTGACCAACACCTTTTTTGTGAAACCATAAAGACTCATTGAAAAGCCTTTCCTTGGTTCAAAGTCATTTCGACTGTTTTCATTAATATTTTTTTGTTGCTATGGTGATCTAGTTAACAAACCTGGTTGCCATTGACAACCTAACTAAACAAATTTAGCTTTCATGTAACATTCCATGTACATATTCATTCCAACTATATTTAGTTTTAAATAGGGCTTTAAAGCAGGGAAAGATTTGTGGCCAGCCTGTATACTACAAAAACACCATTTCCATGTTTCTTCTGTTTACTTTTTAAATTTTAAATTAGGCTAATTTTCTGATAAAACATCATCACTGTTTCGCCAACTTATACTTTTGGAAGCTTTACAGCAATTTTTGAATATAAATATATACAAATAACAGCTATACAATATATCTATAAAATAAAACTGTTAAATAAATTAACTTGACGTAATTTCAAAATAATGTAAAATTCGAACTATTTAATTTTCTAATTGTGTTTTAGTTTTAATGAAAACAGCCAAATTAACGTTTCATCTATACAGGAGTTTACATTAAATCACATAACATTAGAAAAATAATAATACTTTTAATGTATTAACGAATTCTGTGTTTATTAAGTTAATAATCTTGTTTTATTTTAGCATAAATCATAAAACCCAACTTGGTTCAAGGTTGTGATATTTCACACAACAAATAAGAAACACTAGTGAAAATCCCTTAGAAAAATCATGGTAGGCTACTTTAAATCTACAACCCACTAAGCAAGCAGTAACTTATGACAACGGTTTAGAAAGTTGTGTCGGTTTCATTCTTGTTTTACTTATCTTAAAATTAATTAAACACATGTTTACATACGATTACAGTATCTTAGAGCTAATCACGGCGGTTAAATACTTTGAAACTAAACTAGACGTCGAATTTTTGTATTCCTTAATTATTTTTGGATCAAATTTTTTTTAATTAGAGACAGTATAAAAAAATAGACTATCGGGAAAATGAGAAAAACTCGCAGTGAAAAAATAATTAAAAATTTAATAAATAAAAAAAGAAATCTTATACAGATAAGTATAAACAATTAGGACTAACGCATTATTTGGCACAGAAGTGTATGTTAACCGTAGCATGAGAGTTTGATTCAATTTTGGAATAATTTTTATAAACCATTGCTGTCATTATCGGCTTAACAAAAAAGTTTTACCTTCACCAATGGGTACTGTAGATCCAATGTCTTAAGCCATACTAAAAAAACACACGGAAACAATTCATTTTATGCATTTACAAATAAAAAAATAAAGTAAAAGAAAAGAAATCCTTCGTCCTTGAAAACTGTAATAACGACAGGGTTCAGAAAAGAACAACAGTTGAACAAGAGAAACTTAATAGGAAAGATGAAGAGGGGATACCACCTCAGACTACAATAAAGAAGGTCCAGAAGAATTAAAATTAAGATGTTTAATTTGTTTATATCAAAAGATCATAGTCCTATTATACCTCATTTTTAGTTTTAAAAGAATAATATTAAGACCAATAATAAATGAGACACACCAAATTGCAACTCAAATAAACTCGTTCGCAAGACGACGTTTTAAAAACTAAGTTGTTATGCTTATGGCGAGTTTCCACCAAACTGACAAAACAAAAAGTTTTCTCTACAAAAAAGCCATGTTTTGTAAAATACGAAGAGTTCTCAAAACATTTCAGCGACAGCGACTTCTCATCAGACAGTATACCTTCACGTACTCCGGAAGAACCTTTACTTGAAATGCTATCAGGTAAACTACCTTCATTATCTCATTGGGAAGTGGCCTAAAGAAATGGCAGCATTCATTTACTGTTCCCATGACGATTACCAAAAACCAAAACCATTTGCTTCCAATGGCAGTCAAGAAGCACATGAAATGAAAGCAGTGTATGATAGCAGGAAAACAAAACAAGACTCAAGGCGTGATGATTAGGAAGTATTTGCTGAAAAATACGAAGTTAATAAAACAGATTATACAAAACCTATGATAAAGCATTCAATAAAGAGAGGTAGGGAAATATGACGTGCTTCAAATACACCCACATATTATGGAGGCCCGTAGTCATCATCAAATTATAGCGCACCATCACCTATTTCGATTCAGTATAATAAGTCTTACAATAGTGTAAACACTAGCGCCTGGCACGAAGGGATGGCCCACCAGAGTAGAGAGACCACGTGAAAGTAAATAATAACACCTTTGTGTTTCTTTAAATAATAAATAATTACAAAATTTAGTTAAGTGAAATAAATCATTGTTTTATCTATTTTTTTTCTGTCCTCTTTTTTATCTGATTTGGACTACACAGAAAAAATAGTAATAAATAAATAAAGTTGAGTCGGAAAAAATAACTATTGATAAAAATAATTAAAATTATAGTAGCCTACAAATGAATTGAGCTTTTCTTGATATAAAGTTGGAGAGCGTCAAAGGACCTCATTACATCTGATAAAGAATTTGAAAGTTTGAATAAATATTTTAATGATTGAAAATTGGCCCCAGTGGCTTTCACCGAAATTGCGTCCCGATAATTTGTAGTTTCTTGGTGATTTTAGGCCCTAGTTAATTAATTAAGAATTTGAAATGAGTTTTTGATATTCTAGTGAAATTGTGGAAGGAAGATCTCAATTTTCAATTTAAACTAACATATCTCAGCTTTTATCTTTTTTGGGTCTCATTAATTTTAAAAAACAGCTCTAATTATTTTTAAAAAAGTCGTCGATAGCACAGGGACATTGCGCGAGGTACCGCTGTCTAGTAAAAATATATGGAAAAACAGAACAAACAGTAGCGACAAAACCTTTGGAAGAGTCTGTTCACAAGAAACAGTACTGTTTAAGTAAAAAAAGTTTATATTCTGTTTTCGGAAAAGAGAACTGTTTTTTAAACTGTCTGTTTAGTAGAATACCGATATTCAGCATACAAACTATCAGAAAACAACACCTACGGTAGATTAGATAAGAACTACCGTGTTAAAAATACATACAATTTAGGTCATATTTATTTCCTCATATTTGATGATTCCAGGAAAACAAGTGATCAAATTATAAAAATATATACAAATTTAAATTTTTGGTTATGTTTACAAAATGTAATATAATTATTAAGTAACGTCCTACACAATTTTAAAAAAATCAAACAGAACGTTCAATTCATGTTTAATCTAAACAAAAATTTTGATATAAGAAGCAGATGGTAAGCTTGGTCCAACATTTGTTTTATTTTATAAATTATTCTGATTATAAAACACTGATCGAAATGTTGATTGTATTCATTTACGTGAAGTGAAATAGGTTTATCGTCTTAATATTTAGCTGAATTTAGCTTTAGATTAATCTGAATCTATGATTATTTATAAAACACACAAAATGAAGGGGATTGGTTGTAAGGCCAATGTTATCTTTAAAGCAATTTTTAAAGTGAGTTTATACAAAATGTTATTAATTTTGATACATAAATAAACAGTACAAAACATATTTGACAAACTTTCCTCCACACCCATTTACAATCGAAATACGAACCTAACTGACAGTTTAGTGACGAATAATTTTGATTGGTTTTAGGGATAGTGAGTGAGACAGTTTGTGCAATATTTTTGTACCGATTATTATCGATTACGAATTTACAAACAATTTATTCAGTACAGTATATCAAGTGGTAATAATATGATAAAATCCGAAAGCCTGACACTCTGGTGGAAAAAAACCAAGATAACAGATATGGATTTGTTAAGATCGGAAATTGTGGTCATTCAATCGAAATCGAAAAACTTTATTCTACGTCATAATTACTTACTTTACCACTGTAGAAAGAGAAAGTCACTCGCACTCCTATACTTTTCCTCATTATTATCATTTTCATCAAAAAGGCTATATGTATTCACCAGTGTCACCATACACACAGATACAGATTGTCAGCATCAACATGTCGATGCAGGTGTAAGCTACTCGGTGTTTGATCACCTGCCCGTGCCCGGATATCGACAGCCTTAATCGTTTAATTACTTTTCGCCCTGCAGACTTTTATTTTCCAAACCCTTTCACCTTGCTAATAATATTAGTATATGTAAATGAGGTTTATTTCTTTGACGCAGTTAAATTTATTTATGATTATATAATAGAAGGTAACAAGTAAAGTATATCGTAAATTACAACTAATAATACAGACGCGATATTTATGGTCGCGATGTTTAATTCGAATTCACAACTCAACTTGTAATAATTTGCAACAAATTAGAGCTCTTTGCGATTGTTTTGTTTGTTTAGCTTCGTTTGCATTTTCAAAAGAATAATTAACATCTTACATTCAAACGCTTTCAATTCAAACATTTATTACTTAAGTGTATTTAGTTAAGTGTATTTAGCGTTTTGTTTTACATGTTTTGTAAGAAATTCATGTCTGGCACTATTTCAACTTAACTTAACCTAACTTTATTTTATTTTTTTAAATTGACTGTTTTAAGTTTAATTATGACTACGTGTTTATTATTTTGTTTACAATCAAGTATAAAAATAATGAGCATTTTCCCCTTCATAATACTATTATTATAAAACATAATATCATAATACATTAATAATAATAATTTAATTTGGATAAAATGCGACTTTTTAAAAGCATGTTAATTTCGTTTATGAGTAAAATATTTTGTTGTTCAATAATCTTCATATATTCGCAACATCTGGCTAAAAGTATTGGCGCCTTAGTCTGGATTTCTATTCCATAACTTTTTTTTATAAACGAAGCAATTTGTGTTACCATTTTTCAAAGGTAGTAAACATTTCAAAAGTAAAACTTTATAACTTTTCGTTTAAAAGATATAAGAAACCGATTTACAACATCATCCATTAAAAAATTGAAGGATCTCCATCACTATAGGTCGAACGACTAATTTAAATTTTTTCCATCAGTGCTCTAGTTCACAACGAAGCCTGATTAATATTTTCTTACTAATATTACAGAGAAAGATGAGTTACATATTGATGTTAAGTTTTTCACAAAAATATCGGCTTCGAGGTATCCTTCTTTTTTATTTATTTATTTTTTTTTTTTTATTATTTTCTTATTTTCTCCAGTGATGTCCGTCTGCCGTGTTCTCTACAGTAAAAACGAAAAGGGAGATTTTTATAAAATTTTGGTTAGCCTACATCTCGAGATGAGTTTTTTGTTCATCAACTCAGAACTTGAGGATAATTGTCATACAAAAAAACTCAAAATAATTATTTTTTTCTAATTGAACTCTAACCATTTTGACGAAATATTGCTAAAATAATCTATCCTCAAAGGACATTAAACAAAATAAGTTGATTATTATCTCACCAAAACTACCTAGTCTACGATTTTATTATTATTATTTTTTTAATTATTAATGTAAAAATGATGTATTTGAGTGTGTACCAAATCACAAGTAAAAGAAAATTATGGTTCTTGAATTACTATAAAAACTAACGACTTTTAACCACCGGTTATTAACATCTCAATTTCTATCAAATACAATTTACTCGAAGAAAACATAGGGTCTATTGTAATATATAAATATTTGTGTCTTCAATAGATTGCCAAAACTTGGTACCTATTTTCTATACTTATTTACAACATAAAAACATTATACTTGTATAGCTAAAACATAAAAACCTACACGTAGATCTGTATAGAATGCACAAGAGATTATCTTATTTCCTTCAGACAAATTACACGGGACTAGATGCTATACTGTTAAGTGATACTCAGGCGCTCACTGAACCTCATGATGTGCTTTTACCTGTTAACATTTTTTTTTGTCGTTCCATCCAAAAATAACCAAATAATACAGGGTTTACCAGATTTGCCAACAAAAGAGATGAATTACAACAAATAAACACAATAGTCAAACATGTGACTCTATTAGTACACCTGGTCGAGTCCATAGTTCGGTCTTTTCTTTCACAATCCCATAATCGTCTGTCAGCACGACTGCCATTATTTGTTCTTTGTCAAATTAAGCGACAAAAACAAGAAAGCCTTGTCGTTCTGAGGCGTCACAACAAGAAATATTTGTGATATTCTTGTTTTAAAAGTTCAACATTGTTGGTAATTTATTCTTCTCTGTTTTAAGTATTAAAATATCTACTGTACTTGTATATGGAATAGAAGCAACGACACTGCTACTTTATTGAATGTGTATTAAAATTTGAAAAAAAAAACTGCTCGTCTAAATGTATACAATACAATCATTCATGGTTTTATTCCAATAGTCCGATCCCCTGATTAGTCCATTTTCCGTCAGTTACGTTTGGATTTAGAAATTATTTGATCATAAAAGTGTTGTAAACAATAATTATTACTTTCCTTAGATATTCACAATATCTAACAATAACATTATTTAAAATCATAATTTATCAACATCAAAATTGAACATGAGCGACATAATGTAATTCTAGTTTTTGTGATCTCTCTCGAGGAGATATTTTAGTCAGCAGATAAACTAATGACTAGTGTTCTCTCTTGATGTACGAGAGATTTCAGAGTTTAACCCTCACGAGGGCCCATACAATTACTATTGTTAACCCAACATCATTACGAAAGTATAAAACTAAAAATGGCAGAGAATTCTGGTTACGAAGGGTCGAATTACTGTAACGAGAACTCGATGTGCTGACCATACAATAACCCAACTGAAAAGCGTTTAGCAGCCCTACAAGGTCTGTTGCATCATAGAATTAGAAAACTTTAAAAAATGTACAAAGAAAAAATCTGATGATAATTATATAGAAATATGTTTTATTTTTGTATATAATTGCTGATTTAGAAGAGGTTTTAAATACATACTTAATTTTGCACAGAGAAAATAAAACCATAATATAAAAATATTATGTAAAATTTATGAATCAATAATACATGGTCCAAAATAACAATACATGCTATGATAAATCTTTTATATGATCATAATATCATGCAATACATCTATTAAAATATGTTCAGTCATGATGTGTTAATACAGGAGTAAATACTGACTATAGAAATTTAATTATCGTATTCTATAAAAATACATACTAGAAGCAAAGTGCTAGTGGTTAAAAAACATTGGATCAGTGGTTACCTCATTTTGTAAGTAGGTATGATAAGTAGAAGAACATTCCAATAGATTTAATAAAAACTAAAAGTTTTTTAAAAAAAATTCTTAATTAAAATATTCTTGATTAAAATTAGTTTAAAAAAGTTAACTATATAATACATATGAAACAAATTATTTAACAACACTTTCCTTTCGACTAACACATCATAGTAGCCCTGCTTTGTACCTTTCAAAAGAATCTAATTAACTGTGGTTGCGCCACAACTTTGTGTATTGAGTCTGATAATACCTGGTAGGTTAAAGTAAATAAATAAGTTATTTATAAAAATCACCACTTCCACGTTGAAGTAAAACCGTGTAAATATTTTATAAATCCTTATACCAGTAACCGGTATTAGAATAGTTAATACATAAAAGTGTTGATATGGCTATTTTCGATTACTCTTTATGATTCCCTCTTTTTACTGTTGCATTAAATATTTTCTCTACCTAAAAAGCTTATATTTAATACAGTGTAATAATTTATTTAGTATAAATGCGTTGCACATGAAAGTGAATATTTAACAAGAAATTTGTGTATAACAATTTTTTCCCTCGTGAGCATTTATACAAAGTGATAATAAATCACAGATGGAATCAATTACTATAGTTAATGTATAGTCATGATTTTATACATAACCTAGTACAAATCAGGAATACTAAAAGAAGGTTGGTTTCCGTCGCGATTCTAGAGAAGTGAGTCCTTAATTATAATCTATAACTTCGACGATACATTTAGATTATAAAAGAATTTTGATCATAACTAGACAGATACAATAAAAAAGAAGTAAACACCTTGGGGGGGGGGGGTAATGTGTGTCTATATAAAATACCCGTCGTCGTTGTTCTAGCATTCTGAACCAGAGCTCTCTAACAATTGTAGCCTCCCGATATACCACGATGATGGGTCAACCTCTCACTCGTGAAGCTAAAGCACCAACTGTGGGATCAAATAAAAATATTATCAGTATTACATTTCGTAAATATAATACTCGGCGAGCAGTCATTCGCTGACACAATGCGACGTGACTTTGCCGAATTCAAATTTACCTCTTATTGTTAGGCTCTATCATTGTAGATCCTTGAAGAAACCATTTCAAAAGGACGTAATTTTGAGTAACAATGATATTAGAATAAAACTAGTTTATATAATCAATTTTACTAAAAACAAAATTGTGAAATTGTGGGTAATTTCACATTACTGAGCTATGTAATGTCCCCCCCCCCTCAATTTCATTGTTATGATTTGCTTTTATTATTTTTATTTTTAGTATAATTTGTATTGTAGAAAGCAAGTATCATATTTTAAAGTTATAACAAAAATTAACGATTTTGCAAAGTTTTCCGTCGTTCTATAAAAATTTATCCTAAATAATAATTTATTGATATTTGAAAATCGACCATTTAAACAAAATTACCGATAGATGTTTTCGAATAACAAACTTGTCCAATGGTTAGAAATACCACTCTACATACTAAGTTTGAGCTAGGACTGAAATTTCTATCTCTAGAGTGTTTTTTAACCCTCTATGGTGGCCTACAAACATACCATATTATATAGCCTACTTTAATATACAGTAAACAAAAAATGACGTCATATTAGTACAATGGGTGGGATCAGTGAACATTTCATTGCCTAGAGTGTCGACGTTTCTAAAGGAAGATGGGAATAGCTAGAATTTCTTTATAAGAATTTAGCTAATAAAAGGAAAGTAACTATTATATTAACTAAAAGTTTCCTTTCAAAATGGGTACATGTGTTTTATAAATCGTCTAAATCCGATTTTTGTTTCCTGTAGGATTTGTTGAAAGGAATAAAACGAACAAAGCATCGACGAATCCTTCAGATTTAGACTTCCAAGCTTTGGCGAGCTAGGGATTGTCACATTTCCAATTGGATTAGTCTTTGGATTGAACTTATAAAAGCACAATACTATCACAACCACATCAGGGTTGCGGCAGAAAAGTTTGCTCAAAGCATTCATGTTGACAAAAGGGTATTCAAGGATCAACAGCACTTTAAAGAAAATCCAAATGAGACAGTAGTTGAGAGAGTATCAGAGATGTGAAGTGCCGCGCCGGTTATACTGAGTGGAAATAAAGTCTCTCACCCCCCCCCCCCTTACTTTTCGTAGAAATATAGATTTCGTACTAAATGAAGTTTGTGTATAATTACTTACACTACGTACATTTTGTGTTTACAATTTTTGCCGCCATTTTGAACATGCAGAAACATGTCTCACACAATTAAAACATTACATTTGCAGTAATCGAAGAGAAAAAAAAATCAAATTTCATACATTTCCTATGGATTTTTTGGTGAATAATTGACGATAGGTGAGAGAGATCAAATAAATATTTATAACACTGAACTCAGGGTTGAAAAACTATGTTAAATCATGCCTCAAACCAACATGTTGCTATTTATTAAAATTTACTCAAATATAAGACGGCGGCATTAAATTTTAACACAACAAAAAGTAGTTAATAATTATATACAAACTTCATTTAGTACGAAATTATATATATATATATATATATATATATATATATATATATATATATATATATATATATATATATAATTTTATTCTGAGCAGCACAGCAACACTCGAATATTTGACGTTGTATTAATCACGTGGATGCTACAAAAACGAAAAAGAAAATGTATTAAAAACATTAATCATTAATAGGTAAATAAATATAGGTCAAAGAGCTTCATATGGACATAGAGAAGAGGACACATCTCTAGAATTTAAAAGGATATTCACAAATATATCCACATTGCATAACTAAAAACAGTTTTACAGCTGTTATTAATTAATATCTGTTTAATGCCTAATTTACATGAGAGGGGAAATAACTCTTGTTTTGACCCACGAATAATTCTGACGTTTCACACGAGATGGAAAAGTATTGCTGGTTTCCCATTCACCATAATCGGTTTTACTGTTGTACGGCAAAGACTGAGGAATAACGATGTAAACGGCAGCGAAGGACAAAGATTAAACAGTGGCAATTCTGGGTGCACATTGTAATATTAGGTTAATTGAAGGTGGTTAATTAAACGGGTTAGGTATGTCAGTGGTAGGTAACATTTGATGAATTGTTACATTGCTCATTATCCAGTTTTTCTAAATGATGATGAGAAATGCAATTTCACCATCCGAACACACTATCATATTGACTGTAAAATGTTGCGAAAAATCATTTTCAGATATGTTTAGCACAATATGATAATCACAATACAACTCAAAATTGTTCCAAAGCACGAGTTTATATCGTCTGAAAGCCTGTATGTGACTAGCGTATTTAAAGGTAGGTAAACTGGAGAACTAAAATTAAACTTCCACTGTACAAACTCCCATTTTAATTACTTTATCTATGACAAAAACAAATTTCTTGTGTGAGAGGGCAGTTTTCAATCTCGTCTCTCTGAAGCTGACTTCGCGAATGACCAAAGTTTGGATTTGTTACCTTATCATACACTAAGGATTCTTTATTAAAATATCAAAAGATTTATTTATACTCTCACCCACCTCCTTTCTCCCAGGGACTAAGCATAATGAGTAATGTTGTGCTAAGATAGACGTACTTAGCACACTTTCATGTAGTCTTGGGTTAGATTACCCTTTTTCCTATTAGTCTCAGAAGCTAGGGGTCTCTACTTCATGTCTTTCTTCTTTTTTTAAGACGAGAATGACATTTACAAAAAATAATAACATTTGGTAGTTGTAGCATTACAAATTAAATATATTTGGTTCATATTATTTTAGGTCGATCATATTTATGGAATAATATTAGACGAGTATACAGAAGGAGAGAAGGACTAGACAGTGAACATGAAGACAACTAAAGATGAATTAAAATTACGTTATTATTTATAAAGTATTTCTCAAACCTAGTTACATATCTTTCCTCTATTTTAAACTAGTTCTATTTAAACTGGGCAAAATTGTATTCTTTTGAAAAACATAAAACTCCCTACATTTATATCGCTCCGATATAGGCAGATATTTAAGATCCTTCATTATTTGTTGTTTGTGAATGTAGTTATTTTGAACTAATTTCAATGATGTTATCCGAAGGTATTACCAGATAAGGCGGATGTTTTCAACTCCTATGTATACTCCGAGGCTGTAGTGGAGGAGTTGTTCTCGGCGCTGTGTAACTCGAACAGCTAAAGCGTCCCATGCTTCTCTGTGTCCTGTCATGGTGTTCTTTGTGTCCTCAACACGTACACATGTGGAGTGAAAAAATAGAGAAAGAAGGTAACGTCTATATGAGAAAAAATACATTGATGATATCTAATAAATCTGAATTTTTCATCCTCTGTTACCTAACATAATATAATAAATAAGGGTATCATAACGTTGATTTATAAAGAGACCCAAATGTTGAAATCCTATTAAACTCTTTATCCACCTTGCATATTTCACTAGTCAATAATAAAATATAAATAATTTATTTTGGAAGTAACGGAACATGTTACAAACAAGTAGATTTTTGCAATAATTTCTAGTTTCAGGAAACAAATTGGAAAGTTTGTAAGAAACAGGAAGCACTCAGGAGCGGAAACTTAAATGTCTTGTTAGACATAAGACAGAACAGAAGCGTAAACTTAACCATTCTCACGGCCGACTTCATTTCCTTTGCAACCGGTTCAATAGAAGGCCGCCGCCATGCGCGCGCAGGATACGAACCTAATTTGTTCCCAAACTGAAACCGATATTGTTAGAACTTTGGTAACCCTGTCATAGTTAAGACAATTATAGAACAAAGTGACAACCAACAGTTTCTATTTCCTGTTTTTTATTAATTATGGGATTCCTAATAGGCTAATGTACGAGCGACCGACATGTGTTATTTACATAAATTATTAAAAGATAAAATCTTGACAAAATGCGGGGAGAATAATTTGTACAATATCACACACAATGATCGACTACTTTATAATGCTCTTAATTGCAAACTGGATTTAAGAAAAACATAAAAGACGGAAACTGATAATTATTTGTTTTGTGTGAATTTTGAAATAGTTTGTAACAAAATAGAAAAGTAACTGCTAACAAGGATTGAAATATAAGAAGAAGCAGGAATTCGTTACTGTAAACACAAAACGTATCTTTAACAATAATGATACAATCAATTGGCAGGATTTTACATCTGACGTGACTAAACAGCAAGCGACGACAATTATAATTTATCAAGCCGTTGTGATTTTATTTTAGACTACTGTCATTAAACACGGCGCTGGAGATGCATTATTTTAAAACTATTTCACATTTCACCAATTTTACCGAAATTGGTGGAACTTAATTTTTAAATCTTTTAGTAACTTCACTTTTTCTTTCCTATTTTTATCGATAATTTACTAAATAATTTTGTGTAGATGGCTATTGAAAAAAAAGGCGATATTGAGAATATTCAAATTTGTGTTATGGTCTCATGGCAGGAAACCCAAATTTTCATTTAGTTGGAAAGACCATTGATATAGGGCCTACTTAATAAGTAAGATAAAAATTTGTCCTCTCATTTGAGCTGTAGCTCGCGGCAGGTATTATAGTTAGGCTTCCAATAATTTACACGAACCAAACCGTGACAGCGGATTGACCAGGGGGGGGGGTGGCGGTAGCCCCTGGGGAAAATTATGTTTAAACCTTGAAATTCCCTTAAAGATACAAACATTTATGTTATAAATTACATTTATTTACATTCTACTTATTAGTATTTTAATAAAACAAAAATGTTATTTCTCCATTACAAACCATTCACACTTTTGGCTAGAATGTACTTCTTTTAAAATGTCTTTTTTACCTTTAATTTTTTTTATAAAAATCTGAGCAAGAGAGATACAAAATGTACTTTGCATGTCAACAAAGCTCTTGCAGTTGGTTCTTTCATTAAACCCCTATCGTCTATTACCACTAACCGGGACATAGACAAAACCGACCGGGACAACAGCTGAAAACCAGGACTGCTCCCTGTCAAACCGGGACGTATGGCAAGCCTACTTACGGTAAGAGTTGGCAATCCCGCGCTTGATATTCGTCATTCTTCATCTAGTCTTGGGCTCTCTTTCAACTTTCCTATCAGCTCTCTCTCTTTTCAACTATTGTTCTTTTTCGAGCACGACGCTATTAGAGTATCGAGGGCAAGGAGACTTTAGTTTATGCACGTATTGTTTTTAACGATGATGACTGAGGGGTTTTGCCTTTAAACGACGAGGAGAAAAAACTTAAATTTGAAGTTACGTCTGTACCATGGCGGATACGCATTTATTCTAGTCGCTAGTAACTAGTTTAAGTTAGTATTAATCGGATAATATACATTTAACAATTTGTTCGTGTTCTAATTCTATCTCGAGATTTCAATTGTTCATTTCTCTTCAATAGATGTGTTTCTAATCAAAATAACAACTTTATAGACAACTCGCCAAACAGATTCACTTGTCTTATAAAAGACATAAACGCAAAATTTTATACACATTTTTTATTTACATACGAAACAAATTCACTATTTTCTATCAGGTCTCTCTTAACCAACTCTTGTTCTCTTCAGAATCTGACGCTATTACAGTTTCGAAGGTTAGTGATATTTATTTTGCGTTATTGTTTTTTAATAATGTGATGGTGACCTACATGTTTTCGTCTTTAAAAACAAAATATTCTGATATTGTTCTGCTGTCTTAATCACATGAAAGAATATGTTCGTTAACTACATACATGTTAAGGGACCTTATTATTATTTTTTCTTTCTTTAACATTCTCCTATTTCATTAGAGATAAAATCGCTATTTATTGAAGCCTATATTATTACCAATTAAATTATTCATGGCTGTGAAGTTATATGATACATCATTTATCCAAATATTAAATTTAGTACAAACTGGAGTTTTTTTAAATGATGTAGCCTACTTGATTAGAGAGGAAACAGCTGTTTATTGTATATTACCCGTATTTTAACCATCAGGATACTTGTGAATAACTTTTGGAATAATCGATCTAATTAAATGATATGTAGGTAAATGAAGGTTGAACGCTAAGATGCATACTATCTATATATTTTCTATTATTACTCAAAGTCATTAGAGTTTCCATAACCTAAATACAGGTGTATTTTAAAACTCTTTCAGACGATGAAATACATCTTTAAAAAGACGAACTTTTTTAAATGCGTGTTACAATGTCAATTTTAAATTACCACTCCCCCCCCTCTAAGACATATCTAAACCGTTGGAAACGGGATGTCCATACCAATTTTAACATTAAATACAACTACTGGAGCGGAAAATCAGCCACTTGTTTGAAACTGGAATTGTATATTCATATTCCAGAATTGTTTTCACTGGTTTAAATACGCCTATTTATGAATTATTTATATATTAGATGTAATAATTCATTTTATTATATAACAGTTATTCAGCAACTTCTATTGGTATCAGCTTGGTGTCATAATTTTTAATGTACCCTACTAATTATGTCTAACATCTAGATCATGCAAAGTACATTCGTGTTTGATGTAATGATTGATGTTTCACAAAATGTGAAGGTTGAAAGGGTGAGTATTTGTCGTATGAATGGATTGATGTAAGGACCACCCATTGAGTATACATTGCAATGCAAGGACACAGTCTATGTCTGAGCTTATCTGCAGATCTGTGCAGCCCCGGAACTTGCGTGTGGTCCATTGTCTTGCAATGCTTACTAATTAATACACTCAGGAAACGCACTATTGGCACTGAGACTGCAACTAAATTCTGCGCGTACATTCTGGCGCCGTCGTGGTCTACTCATCTCTCATTAAGTATTCTACCAGCATGTATCGGATTCATGACTGACGTCTATTCAAAATCAAGACTGCGAAACGAAGATAATGTTATCAGTTATGGTGAGCTGTAATTAGATATTGTCACTACATATTATACGAGCGCGTAAAAATAAAAATAAAAATATATAAAAATAGTTTATATTTTACGGAGATATAATACAACTTTTAGAAGTTAAATTTTAGTTGGTGTTTGTAGGGAAAAATCTAAACATATTACAGACAATCAATAATATACTTCCCAATGGCTGAAAACAAAACGAGTGAAAATTAAAAATCACAAAATAACTGGAGTAAAAAGGGTGCCAATCTATTATATTGTTGTTTTGTGATTTTATTGACATTATTTCCCACAATTACAATTGATACTAAGATAGATTCGTAACTCTAACGAATTCGCCCTGAGTTTCTTATACCTTGCATTGCAAAACCAATTCAGAACATAATAAATCATTTTGAGCATTTGAAACATTTCCTTGAACGATCTAATAAGATATGTAATCATTTATTACACCACCGCTTCTGCTTAAATTACTGTGTTCACCCTCTCAGTTACTCAAGTTTCATAATTAGTAAACCTTTTATAAAGCCCTCACCCTCATTGTAAACTAGACTAAATCTCTTCAGCAAGCCATAAGCTCACTGTTTAGTCTGAAGGGCGAATATATACATTGTAAAGGGCGAAGAAACTCTTCTTTGACATATCGGATTCATCAATATACGATACATTGCTCTTCCAAAGATGATACAATTTAACTTAGACCTTCAATAACAACCATTCGGATAAGTTTTATTACCAAACTGAAACTCCGCCTGAGACAAATTAGAATAATGATCTACATGGATAATTAGGATAATTGATTAAATCATTTATCAACGTCCATCACACTCCTTACGTTCAAATTTAAAGCTACAGTATATAGCAGAATGTTTTATACTTACAGCTCAGACTCTCTGGAGAGTTTGAACGAGTATCCATTGTTAGAGGTAACTTGGGGACGGTTTACGAACTCTACGGTTTACGAACTCGTCCACGAACAATTCGTTCATCTGTGATACAGTGATAAAATCGTACCTTAACGCTCTTTCCTCGTTTTCCCTTCCAATACCCCAAATGTTCTCTCAACATCGCACAGCAAAAAAATTCCCTAAATGGTCCAATCGGAGAAACCCTAATTGGTGTAAAGTAAAAAGATATTGCGAATTTTTTGAGGTTGATTTAGTTTCTAATAAAAAACTAAAAATAGAAAACGTAGCGTCAAACAACAAAAAATTAACAGTGGATATGGTTTTAATTTGCAACAGTCACCCTAATCAAATCCACAGGTAGTTTAATCAAAGTTGTGCGAAATACAGTAGACGAGGTAATTGTAAATATGAGTGTACGTATCAGATGACACAGGAAAGAAGATAAAATCAGGAGCCAGAGGACAGAAGATTAACATATCATTGAGACAATGGGAGAACAGTGGCGCTAGCTACACTGCTCGCAACGGAAGATGACTCATAGGGCCAAAGTAAAATGGCATACTGTTCTGATTAATCAATCAACATTCAAGGCATACAGGAGTTCCAAATTGCTAGAGCATCTAATTAAATAGAAGTTTGCAACGTAAATCCTAGATTATTAGGGAATTTTTCTTTAGGAATTACAGCTATTGCAGCCGCCATGTTTGACAAAGTTAAAATCCAATACCACCAAATGAGCACCGATCGGTTTTAGTGTTTAGTTGGAATGACATCCATATGTATTCCTGTATTATATATAAACTAAACTAAATAACATCCATAGCTTTATAGCCCTGATTGACGGCTTTTCAGTCAGGTTTCTGTCGTCGTTCTTCTATTATTCTCAACCAGAGTTCGCTAGCAATTATTGCAGCTTACTATTTTTCTTACACGTTGTATCAACACATGTATATTAGAAAACATAGGGCTATTTATTGTTAAAAAAGATAAATGTTTATTTCATAACCTAAAAATACTAAATCTCTTAATCACTTAAATATATTGGGGGGGAAAAAACTAGTGGAAAGTTCGAATTAATAAATAATGAAAAATTAAAATTTCCAAAATAGGAAAACACCTTAACAAGACGATTAGCATCATCGGTAGTAATCAGGTAACATTCACAAATTTGGAAGTTAACCTTAATTATTGAACGGTAGTAAACTATCTAGTAACAGGAATTCATTTTAGTCAGAATTTATACATGTTGTCTCTAAAATTAAAAATGGCAGCCTTTTAAAAACGATTTTTGAAAATTTCTTCACATCAGAAACTTAGAACTGTATAAGTTATTGAAGTCTAGATCCTACATGTGATTGCTAATAAACGTATATCGATACCAAGAACGAAGTCGTCAATGCTCTCTAAATCTAATTAAAAGAAATTCCCACATTATCGCGGCAGCTTATTAACCTTCTACCGAGTTGTTCTCTTTTTTTTATATCATTCGCAAACTTTGAAACCATTCTCTCAGTCGTTAATCTCAGTGAACACGTCAAGTTAAGAGGGAAAACATAACTCAAGACGTCTGTGCAGTACGTATTGTTTCTGTGCAAACAGTGTGAGCATCATGTTCTGGTGGTGACTAGGTAATTTTAATTTAATATTGAGAAGGAAGGCGATTTTCCTGCTTGTTGGAGATCTTCGAATAAATACAATTTTCAGCTCAATGTTTCTTGTTTTGTTCTATAATTATAAGTAATTTTTGGTATGTTGTGTATTATTGTTATTAAAAGAGACCAATACTACTTCCTGTTGTTATCTGTGTGAAGCATTGGCCTTGTCAGTAAAAATTCAGTTTTAGAGGGTTCTGTATGCAAGTAACAACTGAGGATAACGTATTAGTCATTGACACGTCTTGGAATAAATATTCCACAAATAAATATTGACTGAAATTGAGTTTCAACCATTTGATAATTTAAGTTTCCACAAGTATACCTCATTACAATGAACAATAACATGTTTCTCGATATTATGCAATGCAACATCATTTAGTATTTATATAATAGTCGTGAAAATAAAGTGTTCAACAATTTGTGTGTTGGGTAAAACTTTATAACGTAAATGGGTACACAGTTAATGTTTAAAACTGTTCTGAGGCAAGAAATCATCAATTGATTCGAGATACTAAGTTTTAAAAATATCGTAACTTTATTGTTGACATTTTCACAAAATTAGCTGTCGGAAAATTGAAAAAATAAATATCAAAAAGTTGATTGAGATTTAGAGGTAAATCGCTGAGAAAACCACGAAATATATGATAGTAAAATAACTTAAGTTTCATATAACGTCTACATGGTGGTTGAATGAATATAAAATATTCTTTTGACGTATAACTTGCTTCTTTCAATCTACTCATATTACCAACATATCTATATTTATCGTCAGAATGGAAGAGGTTCATTTATAAAATAATGTAGACACTATATGAAAATTTAAACTGTATACACAGTCCATTTCACAAGTCTGGAAATAACGTCTTTGCCTTCTTCCTCTGTATTTGATTGTGGTTTATGTTATGGTTTGGATGTAAACACGTTCTTGAGTGATTAATAATGCAACGACTCAATAGTTCAATCTCAATTCCATAATCGATATGCGTACACTCTGCAATTTTTAAAAGGTATTTATGCACTGCTTATCCCTCAAAGTAGTCTAAATGTAGTCGTAAAAGATTATATATTGCGACTCCTGTGAGGGACGAAGCAGTGTGTATCTAATTTACCAGCAGACTTTAGGTTAATGCTACCAGTGGCAGAAGAATGTATTAAAATGAATTATATACGTCCTAGTACAAATATATATTATCATAAAATCTTGTTTCCATAGTTCTGCAAAGATAAATTTTAGTGGGGAACATGATTCTGCACTTTTTATTTAACTCGACCATATTTATAGTTAAAAAAATATATTGACTGTTTAAAATAATGGAATACATATATTGACCATTAAACCCACATAGAAAACACCTTTTTAACGATTAGATCTAAAATTAGAGCTTCATAATGTAAATCAGAAACTAAATAGGTAGAAATTGTAAAAAAAAATTTGATTCAACCCTTTAGGTTGTTAAAACGCTTGGACAGTTATCGATATTTCATTAATATTTCTATAATTTGTATTTTTAAAATGTGTCATCTACAAACTTTGAAAAGCGGAAACAAAAGGTGGAAGTGTTAACACAGCTGTTCAAAGCTGCGTTCAGAATAAGGAATTGCTTCTCTAGTTTTATCAAAGCCTAAGTGTGTTTATCGACCAGAAAGATGCTCGGTTTAATTGCAAAGAACGTTAAAAAAGAGGGAGGGAAACAGAATAACAAGTGTTTGCACTATTGCTAACTACGTACTTATTGACAACTTAATTGAGGTAAAAAACACGTAACATGCGATTACTGGAATACTTACATACTATCTCCGGGAACCAGCATAACAGCACATGCAACAAAGATGGATAGACATATGTTAAATGATGGTTTATTTCATAATTATAATTTTTTATTTATACACTAAAAGATTCAATAAAATTTGATACTGTATAAGAGTTAGAATAACAATAATTACTTACGTTTATATTTTGTGATTAGGACATTTCAAGTTGTTTATAAATTTTCAGGACATTTTTCGGTATCCTGGTGCTACCTTTTTTAAAAATGACAATCGCGTATCTTGAGACGGATGCGAATTACCACAAACATGATTACATACCTTACCACATATACGACAAGATATATATACTTGGCCAAACGTACGTGTGATCACAGATATCAACAGTTCACCTGACCAAACCTACGTGTGATCACAGATATCAACAGTTCACCTGACCAAACCTACGTGTGATCGCAGATATCAACAGTTCTCCTGACCAAACCTACGTGTGATCACAGATATCAACAGTTCTCCTGACCAAACCTATGTGTGATCCAAGATATCAAAAGTTCACCTGACCAATCCTACGTGTGATCGCAGATATCAACAGTTCACCTGACCAAACCTACGTGTGATCACAGATATCAACAGTTCTTGTGACCAAACCTATGTGTGATCCAAGATATCAAAAGTTCACCTGACCAAACCTACGTGTGATCGCAGATATCAACAGTTCACCTGACCAAACCTACGTGTGATCACAGATATCAACAGTTCACCCGACCAAACCTACGTGTGATCACAGATATCAACAGTTCATCTGACCAAACCTACGTGTGATCACAGATATCAACAGTTCATCTGACCAAACCTACGTGTGATCACAGATATCAACAGTTCATCTGACCAAACCTACGTGTGATCACAGATATCAACAGTTCACCTGACCAAACCTACGTGTGATCACAGATATCAACAGTTCAACTAAGGATACACGCATACGTGCATTTTGTTTTTAATTTGTGATTTTTGAGTGAAATTGTAATTATTGAAGATAATATTGCTGATCAGGGAAAAGTGGAAATTGATGTTTTTAATTAAAAACACTAATACATAAAAAGATTGTATTAAAAAAAATTACCAAAACTGGTACCAGGCAACCGAAAAAGGTCCAATTTTCAACCCGTCTTCTTCTATGGAGGGGGATTTTAATGTAATAACATGTATTGGGATTTCATATTTAATAAATAAGTTAGAGGGATTAGTTAATCCCTCTAACTTATTCATGCTGCTGTTAAATATGAATGGGAAAAAAAATCTAAAATGTTGTCAATTTTAATTTTACTGAAATATTAAATCTTTAATTATTTACCTTTGGTAAAAATAATGTACAAAACTGTTAAACAAATTCTCTAGAATGTAGCCTATGTATCCTTCACGTCGATATTTTTTATATGTACAAAAATACGTTTACAAGCTTGTATGTGTATACAAAATGTACATTTTTATGTTTGTATGTATATTTAGTTGAAAGATAAATATATATTATTTCTTTTTAGTATATATAAATACATAAGCAAAACGTGACACTTTAATTAACCAAGTTAAGAAATATAAGATGAATAACAACAGCTGAAAATGTACTATAAAGCTATTCTAACAGATAAAACTATAGTTACGATATTCACAAATTGTTGTTTTACAAACGCATTCTGTGCAGTATTTAATACAGTAAAATAAAAGGAATATTAAACAAGTCTTAATGATGGTTACCATACAATTTATTTTTCCGAGCAGTTAGTAAAATATAATTGTCTCAGTAATATTGTATTGTTTGACCTTTTCTGTTTAAATCAACAACTATAAGTTTAATTTTCTAGTTATTTTATACTTACGGAGATTTTTAGACAGAGCGAATGAGTCAGTTTAAAGACGATACCCCAATGGAAAAAGAAAGAAAACGCAGTCCTACACTTGTCCTTGTTTAATAAGAGATATACAACAAAGGAATCTATGCAGCGGTGCTATAACAAAATCTAAGTTTCAATTGTTTGCAGTTATATAAAAGCCGGAGTATTAAAGTGATTTTAAACAAATACTATATGAAAAAACTAACCTTCCTATACAAAATTTAGAGTATTTTAGAATCATTCAAATTTTCTTTCTAATTATATTGTACGAACAAAAACTTCCTGATATCACAAACAAAATAACGTCATAGGGTGATATTATTTTATGTGTACTGATTTGAAGGAAGCAATTTTTATGTCATCGCCTGGAAATTTCTGAATGAACTAGCTCTTAGAATTATGAAATTTCATTAACAGGAATTATTAGATAAATAACCTCCTATTTATTTGTGTTACATTTCTTTGCTTGGAAAAAGTTCTCGTTACGAGCAAATCGTCAAGTACAGAATCGCAAATCAAAAGTGAATTAAAAAAATAGTAATAATTAAATTTTGTCTGACCTTAAATAGAATTTTTTTAAATTACAGACTTTGATAACCTCTGTTACGTCTTTATATGTATGGCTTCAAAATTTTAATAAATTGATGTGATGTATTAAGTTATCGAATAATTTGTGTTAGTGATTAATAAATGATGTAAACAACTAGTTCGTCTGACTGATTTAGAGTGGCCATGAGGGGCCTAGGTTTGCTAAATGACTTTTCAGTTGGACAATTTGTGTCAGAAGATTAAGTTTCGACACCGTATTTCTAACCTTTCCAATCAGAATTTGCTGACAAACCCCCATTTTTTTCATGATGCATGCTCAATACCGTTACTTATTGAGCCCCTAAGAGTTTGAACCCAGAAACTCCCACACATCATGCGAGAGCCAAACGGGAGTCCATAAATTACTATTTAATTAGTGTATATAAACAGCATTTTTTAAATTAATTACCATTATAAAAATAAAACTTCATTGATTACATAACCTCAATAACTAATATTGTTATTTAATGGATGGATATAAATTAATCTAAGATTTTGTAAAATTAATTCAAAAATATTTGACTAGTATGAGATTTAACAAGTGGTACATATGCAATCTGTATTGATTAAGAACATTTTTTAAATGGCAGGTTTTCAGTAATGAAATAATAATATTCTGTTTTTATTTTTAAAAGTAGGATTGCAATTAAAATTCCATTCTGTATTCCTAATTATGCAGTGAAAATTAATCTCCTTAAACAAACACCTATCAAAATTGTTATGATCATACCATTAGGCTTGTCAAATAGTGACACTAATCTCAAGAAATTTCCATCATTAAACATAAAATTGATAACACCCTAAGGCGTAGTCGTGCTTCGATAAAAGCCACATTAATAACATAAACCCTGCTACAGTAAGTGTAAGTCTCAAATTCGATAGAATAAATTTTTGTTTTTTATTAAATTATAATTTTAGATTTGTAAATTTTGTCAATTGTAACTCGACCACAAACAAAATACTAACAGACAAAGTATTAAATGTTAAAGAAAATCTTTCTGATGTGTCTTACTTCTCAACATTTTATAATTATAAATAATTTTTACTTATTTTAATTTCTTCATCAAACAATTTACATTATTATGAATTAATTATAAAATTTTCAATTCCAATTTCGTGAAATTTGTGTTATTTTTCTTAGAGCTTCTGTTGCAATACAATTTTAGGAGAGACATTCTTTTGATTGAGGAATTATGAATTAGTTACATTATTTGGTTAAAAATTATTTTTTTAACCATTTTCAACTTCTGATCCGCGAAAACTACAAAACCTAGGCTCGGCGATAATTCAAGAATTACTAAATACAGTACAGCCATTTTACAATATCTGTGTTTTGATTTAATTACATCAACACATGTTTGTGTTCGGTAGCTAAAAAACCTGGGAAAACTGAGTTTCACGAAAATCGAAGACTAATAAAAACAACAGACTTTACTACTATTATGAAGGTATCTAATTCGAAAATTGTATATTATGAAATATTTACTGAAATTGTACAGTTCTTACATTTAACGTTTTCAAAAATATGAAAAATGTATAACTCCCATTTAAATCATTATCGATTTATACAAATTCAGCTTCTTACAAAACTATACTCCACTTATTAAAGTGTTTCAAAATCAATTCACCCTTTTGGTCCATATAGAGGACCGCACCTTTCTGTAATATAGATACTAATTGTATAGATCTGCTGCTTTTAGAATTATTTAAGAACGTAAAATAAGTAGTTTGTAGTTTCATTTAAAAATATTAAATGTGCTTCCTGAATGCGGGAATATAAGGTGTTCGTGTAATAATTAACAGTGTATGCTATTAGCAGCACCTAAAATTAAAATAGAATTATACAAATTATATCCAAGTTGAAATTAAGCCAACGTTTAAAACTAGCATGCAGAAGTGAGAAAGAGAATGAGTTGAATAATTTACAAATTACAGTAGCTATCTACTCAGTCAGAAGAAACACTGTTAATTGTATAATAATGGGGCAAATTACAATAACGGAAATTCTCTCTAAGCTATGTTTTCGACTTAAACTCATGAGCACAACACACATATGAATTGTTTTAAAGTAAAATCTTGGCGCCATAATACCTTGGGTTGAAGTGCTGAATAAATCACTGTTCAACAGTTACGTTCTTAGGGAGTAATTTTAGTTTTCTAGGAAAAATTAATTTTAACCAAAAAGATTATGTTCATGACAATGGGAAAACGGCAACTCCTTGTTGACAGTAAACTATCAAAAGTTTGATAAATCTATTATAACTGTTAAAGCTATTACTATTTACTTTATAATTCTGTATATGTGAAAGTAATACTATAGGAATATTGTGTAGGCTACTTCAAAGAGTCTTTCCGCAGTGAGTAGATTAGGTTTTACTCAAATACAAATATATTTACAAACCTTTACAAAGTGTAGTCCTTCAATTGAAAGAAAATTACAGTCTTGTTTTTATACACACCTTTCATCTTACTCGTTATTAATAGTATGCTGGTTATGATTGCCATAGTCAGTTCTTTCATATTTTTTACCAATTATTGTACACAAGTCGTCTACATATTTACCAGAAAAATAAATATGGCGGTGTAAAATAAGAATTTGAAATGAGACATTACTAAGTTGGCCTATGAATGGAGAGAATGAAAAATATCTTTCCAGAATTTATGGTACTTCAAAAATTATTAGTTCCACGATATGTTTTCGGAAAACCCCAATCTAAATTTTAAGTTTTTTAGAATGTAGAATACGAGAATTGGGTAAAAAGTCCTAAGTGCTTCTTAACTTCCGAGTTTTGAGATATTACATAAACTAACATAAAAAACCATACCTCACCGGTATAAAATAATTCATACAGTACCTCTATTTCTTTTTCTGTTTGTAGTAAAAATATTTCAAAATCAAATTGGTTAAGACATATAAAGACGAAAAACCATTTAAACTTAGAAATTTCTAAAGTGACAGTGTATAAATAATTCTGATATTAAATTTAACAAGAAAAAGGGTAGTAATAAATCACGTTTCAGGGAAATATTAAATATTGAAGTATTTCACTCAAATTGGGCTAAACATGTTCAACGGAAAATCGTTAAAGAAATTTTAATAAGACAAGAGTGAAATATCTCTCAGATCATTCTAGTTTAGAAAAGAAACAATTAGGTGTTAAATATATTGTTGATCAAAATATTGTTTTAAAACATGAAATATCTCAAAACCCTCACAAATACAGTGTGTGTGGGGGGGGGGTTATAGTTTTTAGGCAAACAAACCATTTCGGTCATTATCGCCTTCAAAAAATGAGCATGAAGATGCACCACCTTGAAACTTATTACAAATGACAAAGCTTACAAACAATAGAATAAAATTTTGAAGAACACAAACATGACTAAAACTAGTTAACAAATGAAAATAAACAACATAACATATTACAAGGCTGTAAAATGGCCTTGCAACAAATTACCAGTTATAAACTATGGTAAATACAATTAACAACAGTTAAAAACAAATATTACAGGGCGGTAAAAGGGCCCTGTAACGACTGATCAAAGATAAAATTTTAACAAAACAAATAATTTCATTAGACAACTAAACAAAATATTGCACAGCTGTAAAGAGGCTCTGCAATAATCGAATCGAAAATGTGTTATTAAATTGTATCAAAAATATTCAGATGAAGCAAAAAGGACAATACCCGATCAAGGATCTAAGCACTATTCCCCAACATGGCATGAATTGAATTAGGCAGAGAAAATGTTCGACGTACATCTCTTAAAACAACAAATTCAATGAGGATGTGATTAATTGACAACTCACCTTGACAAAATGGGTATTGTGGCGGTTTCCCTTGTTCCAATTAACGAATGATCATGGGATGACCGATATGAACACGGGTAATCACCACTTCCTCTCGAGGACTGGCGCGTATGGATTATTACACGAACGAACAGTGTCTTTTACATCCCTCAGCTTATTGGAGTGTATATTTGTCCATTCTTCCTCCCAATGCCTATTCAAAACTAACTCAACAGTCAGATACCATAACAAAGTCAGATACCATAACACGCTGTGCGACTGGGATCTGGCTTGTAGCTTCCTTTGCTGCTACGTCAGGTTTTGTGTTTCCTAAAATTCTGCAATGCCCTGGTACCCAGCAATACGATACTCCGACGTGCTGTAACTGAAGTCTGTGTATCAGTTCTAGACTTATTTTTATTTTATAGAGGCTTGGCGGTTACCCAGTGGTGTAATGTCCTCGCCTCAATTTTGTTTGTTCTAAACTTTAAAAAAGGATGCTGATTTAGTGAGAACATGTCAAAGATACTGATTGCGATATTTTATTAACAGGCTGTCCATTTATTGGTGGTAATTTGATTTTTTTTAGTGGCGAAGGTACGGATTTGGCTTTGAATGCAATAAGTTTAGTTGATTTATCAAGAAGGTCGACGTTAGAATATGATGTACAGCTTTGAATCTGATGGGCAAGCATACGAACCATCTCACCTAGTTACTTACACGATGAACATGTATTCGGGACTGAGGCTGATGTCGCATTTTCATACGATTTTCCTATAGTAGGAAGTAAAGCAGTTCTTTGTCTGTACACTTTCCTAGCTTCAGGAAAGAAAACTTTCTCTTTAGCAACAATTTCTAAAATCGCCTTTTTGACTTGATATTTTGGACATTGTTGTGAACGTGCGGGATGATCACCGTCGCAATTTGAACAATTTGTCTCAATCTTACACCCTTCACTTTCGTGGCCTTTTACACTACACTGTCCACAAACGTCCTGTTTACGAGCAAGTGCTGCTAAAATGTCCAAATCCTTGGCATCGAAAACAGCGCCTTGGATTTGGAACGTCTGTTTAACAAGTTAGACTGTATAATCCAACAAACATTCACTCAGGTAGATTTAGTACAGCAAAAGTTAATATAAAAGACCCGGTTGATTTTTCTCACCGTTTTCTACACGGAAAATTCGGTCCACATTGAAACCATTTATTTTCTCCTTTAAATTGAAAAGAGCACTCCGAAAAGATAATCTACATAACATTTTGATTATGAAATCCCCACCATTTTCACAAATGTTGAACATTTGTTTTTAAAGTTAAAGGTTTGGGAAATATTCTACGTTAAAAGTTCGATAGTAGTCTACGCTGAGTTTGTAAAAACATCCTTGTCCTTCAAAACGAATTTTACATATAAGCGCCGAAGATAGAACTTGCAATATAAATGTACTCCCTTTCCCCCTCCTCAACTTCTTTATGCTGGTTAGACAAATAGGCCTAAAACAAGGAAAAATCCAAAGCCTTAACCGAACGTAAATCAGCGCAACCTTTGACATTTCACAAATCCGAACTGCAGCGATTTATACACTTATATTAATCAACCAACCCAAATCGGTTCCTCTGAACATATTTATGAATTTACTAATAAACACAGTTCACAACACCCATAAATACATGTTATAAGATAAACGTTGATTCACTTATGCTACAATTCGTCAGTAAGAAAATACAATTTGTCTTCCAACATAAGCTATATAACCTTAAAAGGATTCCGTGTTTATATAACATGCTAAGTCGGAATACCGTGAAACTTTCTACCATGATTTCAAAGTGTAATAATGAAACAAAGTATAAGTGAAATACTTAATAACTGTGCAGATCTTATCTGTACAGTAGTTTACACTTAACTTTACTTACTCGTGCAAATTCCACAATAGAAACGTACACGTTCTCCTGTAGAGTGCACGCTCGTCGCTCACACGACATCTTGCATTGCTACTTCAAGACAAGACGAGTTTAACAAAAACTTCTTCTAAATTGTTTTAGACTAAATCTAAAAATAAATCAGTGTAAATAATTTCGGTAAGAAGAAAGAAAACGCTGACGATAGTTAAAAGAATGACTTAATCAATAGATATTGATAATTTCATTAAAATCACTTTAGCTGTCAAGGATATGAAAATATTAACCGAAAAGCATAAATAAAAAAAATAAGAAATTAAGAAGAAAAAAGAAGGAACTGTAATAATGAGCTTCTTAATGAACAATAGGCCAGGGAAAGAAGAGAATAGCGGTAAGTTCATGAAAATAAGTTAGTATTTTGTGCTGTAGAGAGGAATGGAACTATATCGTCTGGAGACTCGTCGATTTGTTTATGGATTTTAGAAATCTAACTTCATACTGCACTATATTAATTAAGGAAAAATCTCATGAAAATCGCTTTCCCGTCCGCCATATGAAAATTATCTCCTGCTGTCACCAAAACCAGAAATAAAAAACCCAAACAGACTCTTTTGAGAACAAATAATAATAATGGCTTATTATTGAACAATAAAAAGAAGAGAATGGCGGTAATGTTCATGAAAATCGAGGTAGCCGTACGGGCTGTATAGACGACTCCATGTTTTAATAATTACCCACTATTATTAAAAAAAGAAATTCTTAGCGCCCAAATTAATCAAAATCGGTCAACGTAAATATACTATTTTACCACCCAAAATATACCTAATTCTGTTGCAAAATTTGAAGGGCTCACCAAAATACCTCAAAAGTGGTAATATAATGGTTGCATATAAGTTTTGAAAGCAACTATTGTGAGAATCAAAAAAACAAAACAAAAACAGTAACCTAGCGCCTAAATTAAAACAAATCATGGATCGTCATTGATTTCCTTTTATTCGCAATATTATGCTACCCTTTTAAAACCATAATTACAACGAGTAAACTATTTCATTTTCAAATGTAATGAGCTAAACTTGTGGAAACTTCAATCACCAAATAAAATCACAATCTCCACAAAACAACTTTATTTACGCAATGCAAATACAAGACGACGTTTCAATGACTAAATAAATCAGGGTTTGTGTGGCAACTGAGATGAAAAAGTGGTTTTTGTGGAAAATTGTGATTTTATTCATTTGGTGATTGAAGTTTCCACAAGTGTAGCTCATTACATTTGGTGGTATTTCATTTTCGTATAAATACAATTTCTGTAGTTATAACAACATTAATAGGTTAGGTTACAGTTAATAAATCGTTGTGATTGAAGCGCAGTACGCTATCTTAAACTTGGCAACGTTTGATGAATCACTGTGGGATTGTTACATGGTATTTGTGATTGTTAATGTAGTCATAGTTTGTTTGCCATTCAATAAATGTAATTTACGAAATACACCGCAGAGCTTTTAGCACATAAGTAGTAAAAATTAATGCAAATAAAATCCGATCTACATTGTTAACGTAATCCATTGCTTATAATATAACTTTTTTTTCTGAAATACACTTATAGTATCAGGTGAGAATTGATATTACTGAAAGTTGATAAGAGTATAAATATTGAAATAAAATAGAAATAAGACATGAGGAAGTATGGTGTCAGCTCTCTGGTACAATGTCTTTCTTTCTCCTTTTGCGTTTTGAATTAAATAGTATTTAAACGACTCTGCTCGACTTGCAGATTACCAAACTGCACATAGGTTGATGTGGGATAAACGTACAACATCCTATTGAAAAGTGCATTTAATGTAGATAACAGAACACGAAACTAGAATTAGTTTAATATAAAAATAGCTTATATGTCACTTACTTGGTAGTAATGTCAATTGAAAAGAACCAACCAAACGAAATCAAGTACAGTATATAATAATGTTTTCTACATTAAATGAGCTTTCCAACTTACTGTTACACGACACATTTTCTTAAAATTCTATTAAATTTTAAAAAGGGAACATAGATTTTTAATTCTAATCGGTTGCTATTTTAGTAAGCAGCAAGAGTGGTTTTCCTAATTAATTACTATCAAAATCATTAAAAAAAAGAAAGATATTTAGATCGATACACACTCATATAATACAATGTTATTAAAATATGTTTGTTGAAAATAAGCTAACCGATGAAAAGTATCATACAAAATATACCACATTACCACCTGTTGCACGACTCATTCACACCAGTATGTAATTAAAACTTCAAATCTTGAGTGAATTCTTCAAGATCTGACATGAGGATAGGACACAGAGCAAATGGACTGGACACCTAATTAGCTATGCGATCAAATGAATTGTTTTATATTATTTATGAAGAGTTTAGCGGATATAAGGGTTAAGGGCTACTTAGGTATTGCGTGTAAAGATGCAGGTGCTAACTAATATCCATAAATTAAAAGCTTAGTTAGCAGCTGCGGCGCAACTTGTGTCTCATCTAAATTAACTTGTAAACTAACAATATTAAAGAAATCATCTTGTTTGTATTATTGACAAGGATTGTTGTTAAGAACTAAATGAATGTTTTGCGAGGAGCGAGGGGAGATGGATTATATCAATTTTTTACGTAATCCTACAAAATATTAAAACATTAACGCAAAAGTCAACGATTTTACGAACGTCTTGCAACTGAAATAACAAAATACTGGGCACTCGATCCTATATATATTCTGTTTCTGTAACACATTTCTCTTTTATTTATTTATTTATTTTTTACAGGATAAAGATTCAAAATATAAAGTATGTGATAGGCTACTATTGAAAGCAATAGGGTACATACAAAACGGATATATTAGTCTTTTTCCATTAAGAATAAAGTAGAAAAATATATAGGCCTATGCAAATAAAAAACAAAACAAAAATACACTATAAATGTTTTATACATTAAACAATTTTTACATTTAAAAAGTAAACCGTATCCTACGTTTTTTTAAACTTGAAAACCAAATTTGGAAACATTATAATCTATTTAAAATAATATATAGATTTAATTTACCGAGGCGTTATTTTCTTTCAAGTTTTTTGAAAGCTTTTTACATTGCTCATTTAAAGATTTCTGATTAAAAAAATAAATAAAAAACAAACTTTTTTAAGGAGAACAAAAATAATTAATATTTCGTTCAATAAGTTAGAAGCAAAAAAAAGTTTTTGCAATAGTTTTGAAGCAAAAAATAATACATGTATAATTATGAGATTTCAAGAAAGGTTATGTACGATTGTAGTTTAACTGTTAATTATAAAGATTCTATGAAATGTCCACCAATCCTACCCGATAGACTAATTTTGCCATAATTTGGTCAAATTTAGGATGTAGTCTCAGTTTTACAAACTGTAGAACAATTTTTGTACACTAGTAGCCGATTTTTAAATTTCAAAAAATCGTTTTCAATAATAATTTTATATCTGCAATACAAAATTTTGTGCAAGTTAAAAATCTGTATGTAACAATAGCTAAAAGTGTTTTCTGCGATAAAAAAATAAGAGCGATATAACTATAATTCAAAATCGTTAAAAATATAACCTTAATAATATAAGAAAACGTGTGTAACACAACTTCAATTTATGTTTAATTGATAGTTGAATATAACTGTTACAAAAAATAAATATACTAACAATCGAGTTATAAAGTCGAAATCGATGTAGAAAAAATTCAACATCACACAGAAAAAAATCAATCTTATAGTGATCACTATAAGGAAAATTTATACGTGACTAAGTCAACTAAATTATAATTTTACAGTAGGATTCTACAACTAATATAATGGTTTTCGTCAATAAGTACAATATTTATTGCACAACCTTTCATCCATTCAGACAATACACTAATATGCCGTAAAAATAATCTTAAAGAATTTCGATATAGGCGATTAGTTCTCTTTACTATATTACAATATTTGGTATAAATAATCAGCTAACAAATGTAATGAATTCTATGTACACCTTCTCACAAATTAAATATATTCATTATAAAGAACAGGCTTTTTTTTCTTCATAAGTTTGTAAAAACGACGATTAATGTTCTTATCTCTTTATTTAGAGCTATCTCTGCAATAGGCTACTAGTTTAGTTTATTTATACATTCCACTACTGTATATACCCTATGAGAAATGTACATGTTTTACATTGAGAAATGTTCAAGCATCCATTCCCGTGAGAGATACACAAGAATTTGTCAAAGAAACATTATGCAAACCTATTCTTATTATATAAGGATATTTTGTATAATATATTTTAATATGGTTATTCACTAGACTGATAATGTAATTTGTATGTACGAAAGGATTTTCTAGGCTATGGTAATTTCCATTTTGGGCGCCAAGATAAGAGATTGGTCGGTTATGATGTCAACTAGCTGCATTAAGCATTATATTATACAAAATTAATATTAAACTGATAAAGAGCGCCGGAGATAGCCTGGAGCTAAGCGAGTGTAATGATATGATAATGGTTCCAGCTGCCGCACTATTACCCCCTTAGTATAATTATGACGCGATCCCGAGCTATCGATATCAGACCAGACATTCAATTTGTCTTTTATCTTACCGGGATTCGCTACTTACAGTCAAATTTCATCTCAATTCGCTGGGAGGGTTTTGTTTCGGTAGCGACAACAAGCTATGATGGCTGCTCGTTACGCTTTTATCTCCAACATAACTAATTGTAAAACTTCTAATCGTGTTGGCGAGGGAAATATTACATAGAAAATAAAATATTAGGGAACCTTAATGTCGACTCAAATCTGATATTGTCATTGACGCTGTTTCTTAACAATTAAGCGACCTATTTAAATGAAATATTGTATTCAGCGTCATCATAAAGTGTCAACTATCCAATCTAATTTTTAAATAATTTGAGTAAAAACTCCATCTTTTAGCATCTTACTTTGGGTATATATTCTACTCTTTCATATAAAAATTTATTTTACCTCTCTCTTGGGAGGAGTTGAGGAGGGTCAACGCAAATTATTTCCTATAACAAGGGAATCGTCTGATTTATCATTTTAGATAAACGTTTAATTCCGTTTAGCCAAATCAAAACGTCAAAGTTTAAAACGAAAGTCTACAAACGTATTTTTCATATAACACTCAAACCACATTGATTTGATGTTCCTTTTTGGAGCATTTAATGATGTCCAAAGTTGTATCTAAAGTACCATAGTTTGAATTAGAGCGACTAAAATTTGGTGAAATGCATAAATACATTACGAGAATATAGTACGTTAAAAAAACTACAACTTTGATTGATTACATATTCCGTATTGTCCAAGAAATCAACTATGAGATGGCGTAATCCTAACTATCTACTAGAAGCTTTTTTTTATCCAAAACTTTATCTTAAAAATGTAAAATATAACAATTTCAGAATTTTCATTTTAGAAATCCTTCCTATTTTAATTCTTCTAAATTACCACTAAAGATCATAGCCTAAAGGAGCGATAAATAACAATAATTAGGTAAATTACGTCTTACCTGAAAAATGCTTTGCGTTTCATATGAAAAATGCGATTGCAGAACTCTGTTTTAAACTTCGACCAGCTGCAAAGTGAATTAGTATGGTACAACAGAATTAAGTTTTCTTTTCGACATTTTTCTACACTCATCAAGACCTTTAAAATGATATATTAACATTTAAGATATTTGGGTTGATTTTTGAAAGTTAATTAAATTCCGAGTGTGGTGATCTTTTTGTATGTTTTTAACATCTTTAAAGTAAATTATTTTTAAACAATTCAAACACATTCAAATATCTTTCATTTTTTATTCGGGTAATCTTTTCACGCACACAACATTGTTCTTATGTACATTCTATCCAATATAGTGGTTAAAACTGTCTTGTTTTTAATTTTATTTTCTAATCGTTTCTACTTTATGTCCGTTAGACTATTGAAGAAAGGGATTAAATTAGACACGGGAAAACGTAACGTGATAAACCAGATTCGAATCTGCGTAACAATCGCGATACACTAGTTAGAACTGCGGCAAGATAAGCGGCGCCTAAACCAACTGAGCTCCCCGCACTCCACGATTAGGCTTAGGACATACTGTATACAACCGACAAAATTTAAAAAGCAGAAATAAGTCGAAACAGGTAGCTTGCACGCTGTCGTGAAATTATAAAGTTAATTAATGTATTTCAGTAATAGCGGTTGAAAGGTTATTTATTAACGAATGTATTAAATTAATAAGACGTTGCTGACTTAAATTATTAAGTACAGAAAATAGAATAGTTGACTATAAAAAATGTTAAGAAATAATACAATACAGTGATGTCACTCAACTTGGTTTATACAGTTAATATTTTCTTTATCCCTCTCTGCCAATTATTGTTGGTCCTTAATTCAAGATTGGTCCGCTACTGGTCACTATCTTGGACTGAAATTATTACTAATAAACCGTGCACAAACTTTCTAACTCACCTATCCTCGATAACAAATAAACTACAAACTTACAAGTAGTAATCATCACCAACAATTTATGTGTTCAGTAGTTGTCACTCTAAATAGTTTAAAGTGAAGTATTTTTAACACTGTGTTTAAAAATAAATATTTTTATTATTTTAAATAGGTTCTAAATTTGCTTCACTTTAGACATGAATGAGTCCTAAGAGTAACTTGTATTTAATAAAATCGAGCTCAAGGTTCATTTTTATTTTTTGTTAAACACTTCTGAACCGTAAAAATTGGCTTACCATTTTTCACATGTGTATGGATTATTAATGTTCACATTTCACTAAAATTTGAACGAAATCGGTAGAGTCAACTTCGATAAATTACGAAATTACGTAATAAATTTCAAGAATTACGTCTTTTAAAACAACCACAAAAAAATTTGACATTTTTTGGGAAATGAAAATAGAGCTGATATATATATATATATATATATATATATATATATATATATATATGCATTATTTTTTTTAGACTTCAATTTAAAACTTCTTTATCAAGTTAAAGTTGATACCTTTAATGAAGCCTCTAACGCATGAAATTTCACAGAAACGACCGCGAAATTTGGAAACGTCCAATTTTATTGAAAAAAAATCTCACTCCGCCATTTGACAATAAAACGTGCATCACGTACAACAAAAGATTTAGGACTTTATAAACGTTCTTTTTTGTTTATATTAATTTAAAAACTGTTAACAGTTCTTTCTAAAGATTTAACACAATTGAACTTTATAAAATAAAGTTTTAAAAGTGAATGAAAGAAGAGAGATCAATAAACCTATATTATAGTAATGTTGCATGCTGTTAGTGTATGTGTGTCCAAACGTTGTTTTAAAGCTCTGTTGTTAATAACAATATTATGTTACCTAGTGTGTATAAATATCGCTTATTTCGTTGTATGTTTGCGTTCCACCAATCAAATCCTGTTGATTTTACGACCTCTGTGTAGGGTCTATGTTTACAGTACCATTATTATTATTCAGCTATAACTGTCATAACTACTGGTTGTGGTTCTTGTTGAACAGGTTTCTAGTTTTATCCCTCCCTAGCCTCGGATTCTTTCATTAGCTTCCGTTCTGCCATTCATGTATTGCAATTAAATTTGTCTAAAATTTTAACTTCCACACCCAATTATTTCTCAGATGCAAAAAGTGTTTATTGTACGAGGTTTGTGTAGTCATGTTAAGGATAATAATTGACAATATTATTCAACATATTGATTTTTATATATTGAATCATGTAAATATATATTTTAAAAAGGTGAAAAGAAACCGGCAGCAACAGTATTTAATAATCTGAAAGATAATATGATAATTTAAAAAATACCAGTATAATATAATAATGTTTTGTTTTTGCCAACATTTTTTCAAATAAATCTTATATAATATATATTACTACTATTTTGGTAAAATGTTATCATCAATTTCTAAAATTGCAGTTTATATATTCTATGGTTGTGGCAAAGTGTAGTGATATATATAAATGTCAATTAAGATTACAGGCACGGTTCCTGGGTATATGCGTAATGTATACATTCTATTGTAGAAAGTCAACTCGAATACAAACTCGGAGCGACTGATAGGAAAGCATGCATCATGGCTGATAATATACATTGTTTCTACAAATACATGGTGCATAATAACAGTAACATATTCCTCTTAAACATGATTAAATATTGCTATCAACCCATTTAAAACGATAACAATGCTTAATTACTTATTTTTAATATCTTTATATTAATAGAATTTTTAACTCGTTAATTAAGATTTGAAAATATAAATCGAGATTTCATATAAAGATTTACAAAATTACCGATATTTCTTGTGATAATTTTAGAGTAAATAGGATATTCTCGGCCAATAATCGAATTATCGAAGTTATTATCAAAACATAAAACCTATAGCTATAAAACTAAACTCTTTCAAGTTTTAAAATAACACTACATTTTGTGTATTTCTTAAACAAACTTGAATCCACAAACAATCAAAGAACACGATATGATGTGTTGATACGAACCCTACCAACTATATTATGTGCAAACGTCATTAAACTAAAAAGCGCGGCATGATCCCCTTATCTTTAAATTAATTTTGGGGTAAACATAATGACCATTCCACAGCAGGGGTTCATAGGCCACAACACCTACTGTAATAGGAATATTTTTATACCTTATTTTTTTATCATTTTTAAAGATAATGGTCGTTACCTCATGTTTCGGAAGTTGTGAACATAATTTATTTGTTGTTAATTTGTCTAGCTTTTTAGTTTACTCCTATTAAAGTGATAAAGCAGTAGGAGGAAGTGGGGAAGGTTTATATAGGTTAGGTTCCTTTGTTTAAATACTTACCGAATACTAAACATATAGAGGGTTCCGCAATATATATTATTACCTCAGCTTCTAGCTAACGTTGGGCGTCTTTCGACCCATTCTTTGAAAGTTTTGTTTTACAGCTAATCACAAGGTGTGACGAAATGGCAGTTCCTTATATAGGGTATTCCGAAAAACAACAAAACATTAATTTATATAAACTTTTTCAATATATACGCAAATGCGAGCATAAAATAATGATTTTAATATAATCAGGAAGAACTCATGAAATATATCTAACGGCAGTAATTTGTTTCAAAGTTTAACAGAAATTAGTTTCAAAGAGTTATACTTGTTAGCTTCACAATATATTAGTCTGATTGAACTAAAAAAAAATCACGCGAATAAGCTTTGAGAAGTTGTTATCTACCTACAGAATCTGACAAATATTCCTGCCCATGTAGGCCCTACAAGAGTGTATTTGTAACTCGTATAATATATAAAATAAATAAATATATATTATAAAATCCCTAAACGAGGTGGATCTGTACAAGGTTCCACCCAGAGATTTTGATATACTTCCGGGTGATATAGAAATGCGATATTTTAAACGGGGCTTCTTGGCTTCGAAAGTAAGATGAAAAAAATATTAAAGCTAGAAAATGTGTAAAAAGTTCCGATCTGTAGGTAACCAAATGTCTCGAGTTAGCTTATGAATATACTTTTAATCAGATCTTATTGTATGTAAATACACAACTGTCCATCGGGTGATATTAAATAGGACATTATTTTTATAGTCAATTTAAAAAAGGCTTTTCAGTGAAAAGTTCTTTAATTAACTACATGAATATTAAAAAAAAGGAAGAACCCAAATGAAGTTTCATAATATGCAAATTCATAATTACATAACAGATTAGTCTTTAAATGTTTTTACCTACAGCTACTACATACTAATCCGCCTGGCAAAGACAAGTTTATATACAAGTAAAAAAATAAAAATTCCTATACAGACTAATATCATTTATCTGAAACCTTTCAAAAGGAATCTTTTGCTTAGATAATGACGACTTTCTTGAAGAAAGTGTATGTTAAATGGGATGAAAACGCGATCCAAAGCAACTTGTCAGAAGTTGAGAGATTAGGTCTTTAAATAAACTTATAAGGTTTGAAAGATAAAACTCAATTAAAATAAATACAGCAGATATTCATGGATATTGTATACACCATGAATGTTGAACAAGGCTGCAAAAATAATTTAATTTAAATAACATCATACGTGTACATGTATAAATAACAGTCAAACATATAAGCAAAATTACCAAGTATCGAAATATCCATTTTGAAACATAAATATACCAAACTTGTATATCATAAAAATTATAAGATAAAATAGTAAAACATGACTTTTGTAGATCATTGAAAGAAAAAATAAGTAATTGAATAAAAGTATTAAAAGTTATTTCTGTAATAAAAAAGATATAATTAATATTGTGTCGAATGGTGCATATAAGCATGCTTGTTTTATTTGTTAAAACACACGGAAAGACAATTTTAATCAAACACACTAACTACTAACTTTTTACACAAAAACTTATCGTTGTTGGTCGCTAATAAACCTCTAATGGGCAACAAATGATAATAATTTAAAATAATAACACTAACTATGAGACAAATACAAGATACTTTTAAGGAACTGCAATAAAAGAACCTCTTAGGCAAGAAGATTAATTAAAACAACCGAGGAGGGACGAAGACCGGCGTGTCAACCCGAGTTAATTTCGCCACGAGGGAGTCGCAACAAGCTGTTTAATGTAGACATGATTATAATTGAGGTTTATAAAGGAAGAAAGGGAAAAAATATAAACTGGCTACGAAGGTGTCTTTTGTAGAATGAGACAAAAGAACGGTGGGTTGGGAACATGACTACCGTATAAATAATACAACCAACATAATATACGTTATCAAGGCTTACCATCGCGAGCCGGAGGGACATCCACGCATATTTTAACATAAGCTTAGGCGTTCTTGTCATAAACAACATTTTTATGACATGTTAAACAAAATGAACATTAGGGGGTCTTGAGCCCCTGCTATTATCCAGCTTATTTACATTATTCAGGGTTAAATTCTTTGAGAACGACAAGACTGAGGCTCAATTGAGATTTTACAGTTTTATAGCGCGAATTAAAGCGTTGCTGTACACGATAAATGGGCAAACAGATATGGGCGCGGATAATGCTACTGGTGCCTCGCCTATTTCCTGCAGTTAAAGTGTAAACAATAAGAGAATCGGTTCTTATGCCGCAATCGAATGGTACTGAGAGTGTCTAGTAGTTCTTCAGATTTCATTCAACATTACTTATTATTTTGTGTACAAAAAAAGTTCTTAAAATATTGGATTTTTTCCCTTTAATTTTGAAGTATATCTCTAAAAGTTGATCAATTAGACATATTAGAAATGCGATTCCTAACCATTACAATTATATATAAACTTAGGTTGATTGCAACTTACCCGATACGTGATACTTAATTTAAAAATGGCACACGGGATACTACAAAATGTATTTACAGTATTAAATGAGGAGCGCGCAAGCAAAACCAAACAAATGCAAACAATAAACAATTGTCAAGTAAATACAGTATCCTCAAGGTAAGAATGTGTCTGAGGGGAGAGGAAAAGAGGGGCCCCCACACTTTGTTGCGTTTACATTCAGCGGTATAACCCCAATAAAAAATATAGACCTCAAATGCTTCAGTGTAAACGTGTACCCTACTTTCGTTTCTTTTATCGGTGTAAATATGAATAAAACGTTTACAAAAGTCTGTCACGAAGTTGTAACTTTAGGAATTAAATGTTAAGCAGTAATTTGAGTACCTAGTTTACTTGGAATGGGTTGTACCGTCAAGTCAGGCTAGGGAAGCAAGTAGAAGGGAGGACACGCCCCTTACACAAGACGCAATCCTACTCTGAAGCGACTGTACTTAGGTTGATTACAACTAAAACTAATATACGAGGTATGTCTATTAAATAAAGAGTCAGGTACAACAGATCACCATTATTTATATATATCACTATTGTAGTGCTTGTCCTCAGTATTAACTGTCTTGCATGCAGTTGAAGACTCAGAGCACGACACTTTTTGTCAGATGTTTTCTTCTGACTCTAAACGTATTATTTTTTGCACGGATTTCACTTTAGGAAAAAGAACAAAGTCAAATGGTACCAAATCTATCTGGCAGTTATGGAGAATATTCCAGTGTAGTAATGTGTTTGTCGGTCAAAAACTCCTTCGCAGACAATGCTGTGTTAGCATACACATTGTCCTGACGACTAATGAAAAGATTTTTCTACAGTTCTGTTCTTTTCTTCTCTTGTATGTCTGTTCTTCTCAGTTTTGTAGAAACTTCCTTATTCTAATCCTGGTTCACTGTTATTCTATCAAAATTACACTCTTGGCATAAAAAACGCAACGAATATTTTACTTTGCTTTGACGAGCTTTATACATTCTTGGTGATAACGTTGTTTTCCGGTTAAACGACTGTTGTCTCGTCTCAAAATCATATTAGATGATCCATATTGTCTTTACCTTGGTAAACCTTAAAAAAAAAAAAAAAAAAAAAAAAAAAAAAAAAAAAAAAAATATCTTAAAACAAAAAATAAATAAAAAATCAGTTTTAATGGTGCTCAATAGACCACTTAAAGAGATCATTTAACACAGCATGTAAATCATATCCTTCGATGTTCTGTAGAGCCTCATATCCGAACTGATTTTTCTATGCATTTGGTTTTAGATAAATCTAGAACGAAATGTTATCAAGTTTTTAAAGTGAATCATTTTTAGTTGTTTTTTTAATTTCATAAATAAGTGACATTTCTATCTGGGCTATATACAACCGGGTGTATGGCGTCCCTTCTCGCCTCTGTCCTCTACAATACAGCGGTTGTGCTATTGTTGTTCATACAAATGATACAATGTTAAGTGTGTTTAATATAATATATTACTGTTCAATGTTTTGGTGAATAGAATTGTATGATATACAAAAATAATATATCATTATATAGCTAATCATTGTACTATAAAATCATACATATTTATAATATACGATATTAAAACAATTTTACCTTTTACTTTCTTCAATTATTTTACAATAAGAGAAAAGAAGTTTAACTTCAACTGAACGTTGAGGTTTCACTTCAAACACTCATTAAAACAAGTATATAAAGTGTCATTTACGAACTTTAAAATTTAGGAACACAAGATGTTTACACTTTAATGTAGAAATGTCGTATCTAAAATTAGCCGCCATTCATAATTCTTGTAAGGAATTATCTATAAAATAATGTTGAGTATAGTGGGGAGTATATTGAGAAGTAGGGGTCTGTTTCTTTACCGTTTTCTACATAATTTTGAAGTTTTTAAAAATCAAACATTTTAGCATGAACGTTTTCTCGTATCTATCACCATTTTAAAATGATGACCTAAAATACCTGCAATGTTGAATTTTTTAATCAATCATCTGCATCTTGACCATGCTTTGTTATAAAAAATAAAAATAAAATTAAATCGGATATCACCATTTACAGATTTTTAAAGTAACTTGTCACTTTTTTTAAAGAGAAGATGGGTCCAGATATACATGAAATGAAAAACCCGAATACTTTTAGTATTTAAAGTTTTATGATATTTCTTATGGTTTCAAAATCTCAACCAAAACCTACTTTTTACTGGTATTGTTAGAAATCTTAATGGTACATTCAAATAAATAATTTGTATAAAAATGGATTGAAATTCTACCCCTTCCTCCTGCCATATTTCTGCATTGATGTATGATGATAAAGTAATAATTTTACGGGTATTTGTATATTTCAAAAATTGGAGTTGAACGATTTGGGGTATTTTTTGAAAACACTTACAATGTGGCACATCGTTTTTAAGAACTGTTGATGCTAATGCTTGATTCTACTTTTAATTATTTTTTAATAAAAAAAAAACATAATCAAGATGTAGATGAATATAAAATCCAACATTTCAGTAATTTTAGGCCGCCATTTTGAAACAGTGTGAGATAAGGAAAAAATCTTCATGCCAAACTGTTTGGTTTTCAAAGACTGTTAAACTGAGGTATAATTCAATCTAAATTCACATTTGAAAATGTCTAGAAATATTTTCACTAAATTTCCCATGTCCTTTTGGGGCCCACAAATTCGAAACGAATATTTTCTCTATATACAAATTAGTCAAGGTTTGTCCACAATATATTTGATAGGGGTGGTCTGAAAACACCCGGTTAAAAAAAACCATTTTCAATAAAATTTGAAATTTCAAAGAAAAGTTATGTATCCAAGTTCATGCTTTTAAATGTGGAATATCAACGGTCAATAAGTTTTGAATTGTATGGAGATAAAAAAATTAAAGAAAAAGTTTTTACTATTTGAAGGTATAGCCTAACATATTTCGTGCGTAAAAAGCAAATCATTAAAAAACCATGTAGAATGTTTTTTACTACATAAATTCCATTTTTAAAAAAGTTAAAAAATATTTTAAACAGCTGTGAATCATTTAAAAATGGTTGAAAAGTACATGTTTCATACGAAACTAAGCGGCGTTTGGCAAGTACATTTCACCTCGTTAATTCATAAATTGTATGGACCAGGTTCTTACATCTAATTTAATAGCCCTTGTCACGACATGTTTGTTTCAAAAGTCAAGAATCTCGATAAAGTCTGTAAATTAGTATAAACGAGACACATAAAAACATGTATTAGTTAATTTTGATAAAAAAATAAATAATAATGTCGCAAAATTGGTGGGATTCACCGAGTTAATTATTAGGTATAGTAAAAAAGTCAAAAGAGAGACCAATTAGAAAGGAGTGTACGGTTAATGAGTGCCAGCAATCAGATATGGTAATGATGTAGGGACTAAACAAACAGTATACAGCAGGTGTACTTCCGACTATAGTAATAGTTGTAACGGCTTACATCTCTGATATTTCAAATTAATTTTCAGTTTCAAGTTTCACGCAATGTAGAGAAGGAATTAGTAAGACATTCCAATTATATTTCTGGAAACCAGTTTGCCGAGTGTAAAAACAATTAGCACTGGTTTAAACAAGAGAAGAATATTGATATCGATGCATTTAACACGGGATGGCGAACACAATAGTTCTAGGCACGATTTATATACTGTAATTTGTAAAAACAGATTTATTCAAAAATAAAATTAACAAAAAACATAAAATAAAAAATGTCACTTTTGTAAGTTAATGACTAGTCTGTACCACAGACCACTTGATTTGGAACAACAATTAGATTATGTCTCACTTCAACAACCGATCTTGATTTACTGACAAACACTTTTCCTTTTTAGAAACCCCATAGAATACAAAATCACAAGGATTAATGTCTAGGCTTTGTGGAAGCCATATTTCTTGACAGCCATGTCGATTTGGAAACCGATTTGACTTCAGATGTTCTAATCTCATCAAGAAAATCAAAATAACCTGTATGACACCAAGCTCCGCCTAACAAGTCACTGGGTTTGTACTGGTAGTTGATGTGAACAGTCATTCCATACAACAGAGAGAGTATTATCTCTTGTCTGAGGCATAACCAATAGTGCTCACTCACAAACCTTTGTCTCATATTTATCCTTTTCATGAATCGTGTAGATGAAACTAAAAACCTAACTTTTTTTCATTAAGAACGACGTTTAAAAGAAAGTAGGTTTCATATGAAAACTAAATAGTGTGAAGGACTTTTTGCCAACAAGCCAGTCCGCACTTTATCTACAGTGTTAAATTTGAACTGATCAGAAACATCTTCAGATCAGAATGACATCCGATTAAGAGATACATACGATTGAGGTCTAGTTAAAGAGACAATCATATTATTCATGTATTCGGACTTTTGTTCAATAGCACTCTAAAGGGTGGAGAGGGTAAATAGAGTAGAGCTACTTTGCCACTCTACCAGAAACAAGTCACCGGGTTTACACAGGTAGAGTTTTTAGGAGAGTACGGGGAAGAGTAGAGTAATTCTACCTGTAGAAACCTGGTGACTTGTTTCTGGTAGAGTGGCAAAGTAGCTCTACTCTATTTACCCTCTCCACCTTGAAACACTATATTATCCTCCTTATTATACTCGTGTACACTCAACTTTTATCAGTAGACTAATAATTTCTCAAAACCTAAATTAGAACTATTAGAGGGTTCCATCAGATGCGAGTAGTTCTCACAACTTTGCATACTCAAATCATTTTAACTCAAGCTGTGTTGAAAATAATGCTGATAACAACCGCATCAATGAAATTACGGAACTACAAAGTCCAGAACCACTAGTACAAAGTTGAGATATTAGACTATCACACGTGCTTTCTTGGATGTACTACTAGAAATATAATTTTATACCAACTACTTAACGTACATTTAACTTTTATTATAAGCATAATAAATAATAAACATACCTAATAAAGATGTGTGTGAATCATAAGCTTAGTTATTTTCAATGACCATTATTATTTATTCGTTATATTCTATCTTAAATAGTCTCTTAAACGTAAGCTCAATATCTCTTGCACGTGTGCACACGTGTCGTTAAAATTTAATAAACTCACTTAAAAACAATAATTTTATTAGTTTAATTACTCAATTTTCTTTCGAAAAATAATAATAAAATTACAAAATATCCTGTTAGACGATGTGTAGAGTTAATTTTCTTCCTTTTTTTAATTACTTGCAGACAAGAATTTTTTTTCTCATACGTGGTTTCAAACATTCGTTTCAGTTATACTTCTAACTTCAATAACAACTGCTGAACCTATTGATTCCACTAAGAATGTTAGCTTTTCGATAGCTTTTAGAATTTATTTAGAGAATTAGAGACTATAAAATTCTGTTTGTGTCGTAGCTCTTCTGTTTTTGAACAACATTTGATCAGAAAGTTTAAAGTCGATTTTTAAAAGTTTAATACAAATTTATATTTTTATCTAATCTTCAAAATTAAGAGCGGATACGGAGTATACTTCTTTAGAAACTGTTTATTTTACTGTTATTTACCAAATAATGATTTACCAATAATGTAATGATTATTTACAATAAAATTTTACAATTAAAAAAAATTCTTTTACATTTTCGTACGCAAATGAACTAACAGAGAAATTTATTGACGAACAAAGATTGTTGACTACTCATTATGATTTGTAAAATTTGTATAAGTTAAACAATTCAAGTCTTATTAATCCCTTTTATCTTTCTTACAAATAGCTTACGTAGTACGAAACAGTTAAGTGATCTGTAAAAAAATCGATTTCAAGTTTATACTAATATATTCGTTATGGGGTCTTCCGCGTTAAAAGTGGATTTTGTAATGATGTCGGTCTGTCGTTTAAAAATCGGCCTTATGGCTGTTAAAATACGTAATTTCTCAAAATCGACTCTATCAATTTTAGTGAAATGTGAAAATTAATCAATCAACCAAACAGTTATTAAACATTTATTATGATGTTTTAAGGGGACATCGTACCCCCTATCTTCGCCATGTTAAATTGGCCAACTATGTTTCTTTTTCTCAGACATTACATGAGGTACAGGCTTTCAATTTTCAGTGGTTTTACTTCATACTGTTATAAAGCTGTGTAACCAAAAGATTTATTATATACTTACATGTTCTTGTATTTTAAATTTTTTGTTTTAATCATTTTTTTTCTTTAATATTTCTGCACGAAAACATTTTTTTATTTTTAAGACCATGTACATTATCCTGGTTAAGTAAGTACATATACATAAGGTACAAATTCAGTAAAAAATTGAAGTTATTCTAACGGTTCCTAAGAAAAAGGAACATTTGTTATGAAAAAGTTGCTTTTCTCAGGAAACGTATTTAAAGATAAAAGCTGTTTATTTAAAAAATATATAAATGAAAAAAAACTACTTACACTAACCTAACCTAACCTAACCTAAACTAACCTAACCTAACCTAGCCAATACAAGAAACAGAATTATTTTCATGAATCCTTGAAAATAATATAAAATATAATGTACTCATCAAAACAATTTGTAAGTATAGAGCCCGCTGTTTACCAACAATTGGAATTTGCGTGCAAACTATTTTTAAAATTCATGTTTTAGGTTAGAATTGTCATAGAAACAAAATAAAGATATCGTTGTATTCAGGAAAGTCTAAATTACAATAATCTACAAAAAACAAAAAAATTAAAAATAAAGGTACGATGTCTTCTTAAACCACAAAGTGAAGGTAAAGAGTACTTTTAATTAAAAGGCCTTTTAAATCATACTGTCCAGGTTAGGGAAACCCTTGAATAAAGTGAGGTTTTAAACCATAGTAGCCTATTCTATAGCGTGACCCTTAAAAGAAATTGTACCTTCCATGTCCATGTCCACATTTCTCCATAGAGATGAATAACCCATATATCGTTTTGAATATTTTTTTGAGTGTATCAAGTGATTCATGTTCAACTAAATGGAACAAAATGTGATATACTCGTATATCACCTGACTCAAAATTTTATTTAAATTACGAAAAACATTACACCGACAAACGTGGTAGCTTTCACTTTTTGGGGGTCAAAGTTCACCATTTAAGTGTACTATTCTTTTAAATCCTAGGTTTTTTGGAAGTCTCGTGATTACACGAAAGTTTACGTACATTAAAAACATAGAAACTCCGACAAAGGCAGCTACAACTTTTATCTCTTTTTGATAGAAGCGCCTATCTAAAGAGTAATATTTCTAATAACACCAGGTTTTGAATAAATCCAGTAAAACTAAACAACTACAAGAATATTTGCATAGATTACACAAAACAGATATGCTGGCAAAGGCAGAGGTAGCTTTCGCCTCTTTTTGGGACAATACCATCCTTTATGAGTATTTTTAAAATCCATCATTTTAAAAGTCAACCCAACTACGGCAGAGGTCTTTGTTTCACCTATGTTCAGAACAAAAAACCATCTATAAGTAGCCTGTATCTAGTTGAATAAATCTAGTCAAATGAAATGTTAAATAAAACGAAATTTTAAGTAGATTACGAAAAATACACTTTATGAATTCTTCGTATCAGGGTCAAGATCCTGAGATCAAAAATCTCAGAATTTAATAATGTAACTACACCTTTATAAATAACAACACCACCACGTTAATAGTTAAAATGACAATATATTTTGTCAATTGTATTTACTTTTTTGAGATATTTGATGTTAAACATTTTAAATGGCTATTTTGAAAATGTTCAAAATATAGTCTCAGTTTTTTGGTATACTAGTAAAAGATTACATTTAAAAAATGCATGTATCGAATATGTACTCAATAACTAATCCATTTCCAAAATTATAAATGTATATTTAAAAAAACAAACAGAAAGACAAAATAAAAACGAAACATTATCAAACATGTGTGTAGGAATATTTGTCTTTATTTATGTGCCCTGAACATATATCCCAGAAACATTCTACATCCATAATGACTAACTCTGAACATGCCGCATTTTGTACTATTGAGTGAAACAATTTTGAAAAATAACAAAAGCTAGCTGACAAGACTAATAGAGAAAGGTTTCCAAGTATAACGAAAGCCTGTATCTTCCGAACTATTATCTTGTAACAATGCTCTAGATTAACAACATGGGATGCATGCATAGTTTATAATTAAATGTTTCCAGTATTAATGTACAGAAGTAGTGAGTGGAAGGCCGAGGACTAGACAACTTTGTAAATGTCATCGACAACAGGTGTGACTTTGAACTACTTTCTTTAAAAGCAGATGTATGAAGGAGTCAATAACTTATGTGACGTCACTTCTCTTACACATGTCATTGTTTTGTTATCATTTGGACAGATCCTATTATACCTCTACTTTTACATACGACTGACTTCATAGTCGATTGACTATTAGCGTTTTATTTTATGTTATTTTTTTATGAAGGGGTAAAAAATAGTTACAGAGTTTCTCACTGAAATGCAGTATCCGTTTTGAGGCTCCAAAGACAGATGTTTCTGATATAATGTCCGTCAGCAGTTGGTGTTACAGCTCAAACCAGTGGACCAATTTAGTATGCCGGGATATTTAAGCAATATCTTTAGTGTTTTAAAAATGGTTTATATAACTAAATTTTAGGGGCATTTGACATAAGACCAAAACAAAACCTTTAATAAAAATCCGTTTTTCTGTAAAGTGTTAGTGAAATGTGAAGATATATGACTCAAAATTGTGTGTCAAATCAATAGTAAAATACAATTTCGGTTAAGAAATAACTGAAAAAACACAAAAGTACCTTGAATTCGTAGATTTTTAAACGATACAGAATAAGTTACCAACAGTGTGGGGGCATCATAGGCAGTAAAGGTGGAAACATTATACGTAAAATCATTTGGTTCTGATGCCATTTTGAATTTACCGAAATTTTCCGGAGGGTTCGAGCTTAACTACTTCTGACGCGTTCTGAATTAAATCCATTTTAAAAAGTTGTTAACTACTGCTTAACTTCCGTGTAGTAATAGCTTGGAGTTAATCTAAAATACGTCAGCAGGGAGTTAAGACAATGATAAGACGGTTAGAAGAATATACTCTAATTATTTATGTATGTACTAGCCAGTACATCGTCATAACATCTTTAAGCGTTTCGAATGCCATAATAAAAGTACAATGTTACTAGACTATTAATGTCATATTTTATATATTTTGCTCTTCCATACATTATATTTCTCTGTTCTAAAACAGGAAACGTATATGATAAATAATGAAAACTAGTGTAACTCTATCTGGAACTTAAAATATAAAATACAGTTGTTTACAATGATTCTGTTGTTAACGATAATTCCGGACACGATTTGATTGTCGCGGCTCAAATATTGCAGCCTAAGGCCAGGAAAATTATTACTATACAATTTAAGGTAACAAACAAATTAACATTCTTCTAACCATAAGGAAGTGAATAGCTTTGGGCTAAATACCTTACAGTTACAAAAAACAACCGAAATTTCAGACGAAAAGATAAAAATCTGTAGTTATTACCCGACCATGAATAATTAGAGATGGTTTAGATAGAGACAACGGCGTGGCAATTTAGGTAGCCGTGGAGGCTGTCGGCGAAATAAGAGTCTGTGTGACCTTGTCCTTATTATCGTTCAGTAAGATAAAAACATAAAGTGTAATATATACAATCCCAAACATTAAAATTTGGGTAACAAATCGGTTTAATGAATACCAGCAGTTTTGCATGATCATAAATTTAACAATGGACTTTTATGGCCTCGATACACAACTATAAATTTACTTTCGGGCAATGATTTAAATACCTATTAAATGTTTGAAACAACAGTGATGAACAACAATTGATGTTTGTTATTCCGAAATAAGTACTGTATTAGAAAATTCTATCTAGATCTCTCTCATCATAGAAACGCCGACACACACAAATATCAAATGTCCACGGAGATTAATCGAAAAAAATTAAACACCATTATTGTATTCCTGTATTTATAAATATTTCTCAAATTGATTAAAAATTTTATTTTTATTTATTTCATGGTTGAATATGATCTTTATTTGATTGAAATATACGAATTTTACTAAATCTTTCAATACATTTTAATAATTGATTAATTAATTTTATATATCATGTTATTTATAAAAAGTGAATAAAACCTTTCAAAAAATGAATACATAATCATACAAATTAAAAATAAGTGTGTGTAATCACGATATATGTTTTTTCTCAAATTTTGTACAAAACCACTGGACAATTTTTCTAACAAAAAATTATATTTACCCATAATATCTCTTTGACCTCTATAAAATTGTATACAATGACGTCTTTTCTAATTACTAAAACAAAAAATTGATTTTTAACATGCCATACAAATTCTAGTAGACAGAATGTTAATGGAATTTTACTCATATTTAGCAAAAAAATAGTTTTTAACATTCTTTGACGATTTCTTTTGACATCGTATGTATTATGATTTATAAAAATGGCTGGAAAATATCCAAATAACGGTTTGGGTAGTGTCCTTTTATCTAGAACCGACATGAACCTGTAACAAATCCCAAGGGAATCTAGTTGGATCTACAACTTTTTTCATTAAGTATTGGGTTAGATCTCTCTCTTTCAATTTTTCCTATTAGGTCTCTCTTGATCAACTCTTGTTCTCTCCTGAAGCTGATTCTATTAGAGTATTAAAGAGCTAAGGGACACTATTTTATGCTCTTTTTTTCATTTTTTTAGGGGATGATGACAGATAGGTTTTCGTCTTTAAATAACAAGAAAAAATAATAATAAATTTAGTACATTTACGGACACCTCCACCTACTGAGACCATTATTCGATAGTAGACTATAATCAGACTACAAGAGGACAAGTATATAGATACACCTAGGATGCCTTGGGGTTTTTAAAGGAGGGGTGGAAATAGATTATCTAATAAAGTATGAAATAGACGAAAAAAGGTTGCACTCAACTTTTAAAGACAATCAAATTGCCTATATTTTAGTTTTTCATTAGTTTCGATCCGATTAAAATAGAAAAAATATCACCACGCGCATGCACGATTTTTAGGAGTTTTAATTGTTTAATTGTTAATGATTCGAGAAACATACGTAAGTACCTAAAATTCGAAAAATATCTGTTTTATGTAATTTAATCGCCTTTATTTTGAGTTCTTAATTTTTGCTCTATGAAGAAAATTAACAAAAATTATGATTGAAATAAGGAAAAAACTATCGTGAAAAAAAAGTAAAAATTGATCAATTTATGAATAACAACATTTGGCCCGAATAACAATTGAACATTAATTTTTCTTTTGAATTGAGTACAAATTTGTATGTTGTTGTTATTTTGTATTTGATATATGTAAATATAGTCCAAAGCACATTTTGTTTCCCTAGACAAATTTGATATTTTATTATAAAATTGCGTATGATTGTATATTTATCTACTAAAAAATAAAAACTTGTTTCACGCCATAGAAGTGTGATTATTGAAATTCACTAAATTATGATCGGTTTAAATGATTAGAATTTTGTCAGTGCCACTCCGTATATTTATTGAAATATTAAACAATATGTACTTTAAAAACAAATGCAACTTAAACAATAACAGTAAGTTACAAAAAATCAATAACAATGATTTTTTATATTTTTAGGTATAAAACTAACGTCCTATGAAGTATTTATTAAATAAATTACTGAATTCGATCAAAGTTATGTTAGTATAAAATAGGAATAGCCTACAACATATGTCATTCAGTAAACTTACAAATATATAAAACATCCGAATGCCATATACTGAACTTGCAGTTTTATCCGTGATATCTATAAATGTAATATATGGTATTAGTGAATTTAACATGAAGATAATTCTAGCTATCGTTAAGATTCTCATGGAATCGCCGATAGCTGAAAACATGAAATGTACACAGATCCTACCTTTTCAAATAAATTAATAAATAACAATGTCTCACTGAATGTCAGTAAAGGCTCTAAAGGTCGCAATTTTGGTCCACATTTTTTCTAATTTGATGCGTGGGATCGGTTTTTGGGATACAAGTTCGTCGGTAAAATAAAAAATACTGTCGTTTTTAAATGAAAAAATACAGTTATTTTAGGATAATATTGCATCCGAACGACGCAAAACATTCCAAAATATCTCATTTTATGCAGTTTTAAAATGTGCAGTCTAATCGTGGTTACAAAACAAGAGCAAAATTGTTAGGAATCAAAAGTATTACCAACATAACTTGCAATATTTTTTCTAAATCAGTACTTTGTAAATAGCCGAGTAGGCTATATTTTAGTTAACTTTAGAAGATAAACTAGGATACTGTTGTTCTTTCAGATTGGACTATTCTTCGGATATGCCTCTCACGAGCTCAGATGTGACAATCCCGAGATATCCTACCTTCATATAATCTTTGGTTAGATACCTCTCTTTAAACTTTCCTATCAGATCTTTCTTAACCACCTCTTGTTCTCTTCCGACGCTGAGCTAGAGGTCTCTCTATTCTATAACCTTTGCTCCTTAGAATTCCTTTCTTGAAGAACCTTGGGAATGGTGATTTCAAGGTTGTCGTCTTTAAATAAACAAATAAAAATCCTTTGTATATGATTGAAAAAATGGTTGCATAATTTCAAAATGGTCATTCTTGAAACAGATTTTTGACAGTTCCATCTAATCTAATGCATACGGTTGGAATAGAACATTTTGTCAACCGGCAATACACAAAAAAATGGCAAACAAAAACACATCATAGTTGTATGCGGATTAAAATAATAATAATAATAATTATTAAAATGAGTGACTATCTGCTTATCATTATTTGTCAGATTATTAACTACTTCTCATTTAGTTAACAAGGATAACGTGACGAGTATAAACCTGTTATCTTTCTTCCTCTGGTAAAGGAGACCAGGAGATAGTTATCTCATCCATTCACAGAATAAAACCAGTTGTTAAAAAATTAAAACTAACTTCTAATTACTGCCTTATAATGGATTGTCGGTTTCATAATCATGAAATCAAACAGTAAATTATAAATTAGGTCGATATTTATCAACAAGTATGAAATCAATACACCGTATGCACATTTTTAAGCAATATATTTATATTTATACAAAATATTTGTTAGTTATCAATTTCAATTGACGTTGAGATTTTAAAATATTATTTTGAATATGACTTTTATACTCCCAAATTATGTAATCTACGTGTAGTGGACACCGGGCAGGTTTTCAACTCGTTAGAGCCCGACAGAGCGCACTACCAACCAGGCTAGTTTGAAGAGAACTTCAAACTTCGCTCCTAAGCGACAACTATGACAGTTTCGGTTTGATGACTGCTTTCTTCACTGCGTGACGTCAATTTCTGTTCTTTTTGTTCAGGTGAGTAAGTTTTCATGACCTTATATAAACTCAAAACAAACATATACGCTTTAAGTTGTGATTTTTTTATTGATATGATGTCAAACAAGGACATTTACCTGCACTGATTGATGCGATAGTTTGTTTAAGAGAGTTACTTTTTCACCATCTTATCTTAGTTAAAGTAAAAACATAGCATCGAGGCACGTTTTCGATGCGATATATGTAATAAATTTCTAATTAATTTTAATATTTATTGAACGCAGCTAACTTGAGTATATTATTTCAGTAGCCTAAGGCATAAATAAATACAAAAGTTAAATTGTAACCTTCTAACTTGAAAGTTCAACAATTTGTTTACTTTTAAATCCAAAAAAAGTAGCATTAAATAAATCTAAATCATGTGGTAACATGACAAAGTATTTATTTTTGCGTGTTTTTTTAGATTAGCCATAGTACGAAACTACAAAAAGAAGTCTGTAAGAGGCAAGTACAACATAGAAACAATGGTAGAAGCTGTCAAAAAAGTGAGAGAAGTAAGAAGTATGAAAATATGAAGTATGTAGCGGCCGAGTTCGTATTGTGTGACCAAACTTTGGCAAATTATTGTTGGAAATTAACTTCTGAAAACGACATTCCTAGACAAACTTCAGGGATTTCCAAATCTGTAAGTCCTGGTCCGTTATATGCTGCGAGCTGACAAACGTTGAAATGTTTAAAAAAAATTAATAACTGTATTTAAAAGGTTGAATGTAAGACCAAATGATATATGGAACATGGATGAGACTGGTGTCATTACAAACCAAAGACCAGACAGAATTATGGGGCGACGTGGTTTCAAACAGATTGGAAAGTTAACTTGAGCAGAGAGAGGTGGTCTTATCACAGTGGCGTTTCTTGTGAACGCTGCTGGGAATAGTATTTCCACTTTCGTTGTAATTACTGGGGTTAATTTTCACGATCATTTAATTTGTTATGGTCCTACTGGTAGTGCAGGAGATGAAAATCTATTTGGCTGGATGACAGAAAAACCTTCGTTTCGCTAAGCACTCGATGTTCACGAGAACGCCCATTTATCTGATGAAGTTTTGGAGTGACTTTGCTCTCTTTCTCCTCTCATTGTAGCCACCAGTTACAGTCCTTAGATCATAGCGTGTAAGGGCCACTAAAGAAGCACATTAACACAACCTGTGATTCTTGGATTTTCATTCATAAAAGACCTATGAAGATATATGATATCCTATCAATTTTGACAAGAGCAACACTTCTGGTTCTAACTCCAAATAATATTATGGATGGCTGTAGAGGGTCAGGTATTTTTCCGTAGAACCCAGATATATTCACTGACACTGACTTCATGCCAGCATACGACACAGACAGGTATGCCCAAATGCAAACACAGCCTGATGCCCCAGGACTACACAGTCTGAGGCTGTTTCAATGGAAACCAGCCCAATTCATAGATCATTATTTATCCCTTCCCAGAAGAAGTTAGACCATTTGAAAAAGCAGATCCCAGAAAAGAAACGGGTGAGGATGAAGAGGAAGTCGGCCATTTTGACAGATACAATCCTGTCAAAGAACAACTGAAACTAGAACAAGTAAAATCAAAGTAGAGAAGGCAAAAACAAAAAGACAATGAAAGAAGACCGTCGTTTATATTGGTGACGTCAGTATTATGATTCTTATAGACCGTCGTAGAATTTATTCCCAAACCATAATTTTCTTTTACACTCGGCTTTGGCACATTTACCTAAGTCCATGACCTTAATTTTTCACTAAATTTTGTTGAATTTTGAAACTTCCGATCTTCTAAAAAAATGGTTTGATTTCATTTTTGACTTATATCATAACTCCCGAAATGACATTTTGTGTGCGTGTTAGCGTGGAATACTTTCTGCGTTTAGGATTTGGCGGTCAGAGTTGAGAGCCGTAATGTTCCTTTAGCTACTGCTTAGTTTGGGTAGTTTTATTTCACTTTTCACCAAAATACAATTAAATTTCTTATACCGATTTTGAGTTAGTTGTTCTTCTAATCGGCGTCCATAATTTATTTTTATTATTTAACAAATAACTATTGAACCGAGATTTTTGAAAATAACGACCAATACGTTCGGTGTGGGTCTTTAGGGGTGATATTTGAGTCAAATATAGAAGATTTTGAGAAAATAAAAAAGTTTTTTACGTAGAGGGGAAGGTCCAAATAAGGGCTATGGTCTAAATGCGGGCTAGTGGACGTTTATTGTGAAGTAGGTGGTGAAATCAAATCTGGTAAAAATAATGTGAAACTGTTCCTTTTGAACAAAGAAAGATATTGTGAGTATTTGGTGTTTGGAAGCTTAGTGGTATTGACTTAGTGTTATAAAAACGTGTTGTTCTGCTGGTTTTGTTATTTGAAAAGTTATAAACGTACGTATACTTCATTTTTACTACACAAATCCACTAAACTTACAGTTATTTTATAATACACACTTTGTTACTGATGCTATTAGCTCCGTTTATCATACGTTATTTAACAGATAACATAGCTTGGTAATGGCTGCCAACCCTCAAAAGTGTCTCTAACGACTGGTCTAAATACGGGCTACCACACGTGGTCTAAATACAGGCTAGCCTGTAATTAGACCATTTTTTGAAATAGTTAGACAAAATGTGGTGTTTTTTATATCAGAATGCCCCGAACTAAACCTAAATATATTTCAAAGTGTAAAAAGCTGTGTCCAGCCATTAGACAAGACCTTTATGGCTCTATTGAAAGCATTTTACAGTGAGGAAATAAGACAATGGCTTCGACATTCTATGAAACCTGTAACACCATATGATATTATGGAACTCTTTGGAAAGGCGTGTCTCCGAGTCCAGAATGAAGAGATAGCCGTGAATGGGTTTAGAGCCACTGGCATTTTTCCACTGAATAAGAATGTTTTCTCTGATGCAGATTTAATAGCGCCCGAGCTTGAAGACGAAAAAAACATGCACTACAACACCAAAGACCCCAGAACATACTCTGACAAAACCTTCAAAATCCACTTCCCACCCAGAACTTTGGGTGATGTGTTTTCAGTGTAATATGTGGGCACACAGCGATTGTGCTGGTGCAGAAAACGATATATACATATGTGACTTTTGTAAATAGACAGTTTACATAAATATAGTATGTAGTTTTAACCTTTTTTTATGTTTTTAATTTGTATAAAGTTATTTCAATCCTAAAATAAGTATTATTGAATTTTTTTATGATATTTAAAAAAGTAATTTTTAACTATTTACAAAAATTTTAATGTAATTAAGCATTTATTTTAGTAAAAGAAAGTTTTCCTTCACTCTAATGTCTTTAATTTACCTAGTTTTTAGTATTTTGTAAGGGTAGCCCGTATTTAGACCACACTTTCAAAAGTCATCAATTGCACTTTTATTTTAAAATTGTAATTTAAAAGATGTAAAATATATTTTAAAATATTTTAACTTAATACTACGTAGAAAACATATTAAATACACAATATAATGTGTCAAATCTCAAAAGTGTGTATAGACATGACCGTACAAACGGAAACAAAAGTAGTAGCCCGTATTTAGACCTTCTCCTCTATATCAAGTCTAAATTGGAGTTATCTAGATATGAAAAAATACCTCAATATAAAACCAAAATACGTATACAAATAATATAAAAATCGTCTACACGGACGACAGACATCTTTTGACTCATCATATACAACATGCATATTTGAGAAGATCAAACAGATTTCAATAATATAATATAGAGAAAAGAAAAATATAGTGTAATGTTGATGTAATACTTACACCCTGGAGAGAGGCCAACAGCATCAGAACAACACGCAGAGAGAAACAGCATGGGCACAGGAACAGCGCCATAAGCAAAACAAAAGAAAAGTCAGTATAACAGACAAACAGGTAAATATTATATTATTCTAATTTTTGTTTGTGTTATCGAAGAATTTTGTATTAGACAAATGTGTTGGAGTAGAATAAATGTAACTTGAAATATTTAAAGCCTGACTGTTAGGACTACCAATTTCTATTCTTTTACAGACTATTGATTTAAACAGCAAAGAAAGGGACAGATAAAGACAGTGTACTGTATACATTAATCTACTAAACATATAATTCATTAAATAAAATAAGAGCTATTATATTATTGTCGTTTTAAGAAATAAAAATAATAATGTTGATTATTAATTTGAACAGTAGGAATGCTTAAGAGTACGCAATACCAGGACGAGTACAATTTCACTACTTTGGTATCAAAATATTAAGATAACCGAGGTAATGAGAATTTTTTCATAAACATCCAAAACTATCTTTGGTTTTTGTTTGTTTTATACTCATTATAAATGAAAAATTTCTTTTAATTTTGCTATTGAATGAGTGTGTCTAAAAAAGTTGATTGTCATAAGTAAAATGCTTACATAAGCTGTTTGATAGGCACTCTTCATGAAGCGTCTTTATCAGTCTTTTTTTTTTTTTTTTTTTTTTTTTTAAACTTCTGTGGTAGTGTACACGATGAAATAATATATCATACTCATTGTCATAATATTACACTATATAATCACATAAATAACTATAAAGTAAAAACGAAAATAAATTGTGAATATACATAAATTTGTATGTGTAAGTTAGGAAATTGAAAAAAAGGGGGGAAAAAAAAGAAAAAAAGGGGAAAAAAAGAAGAAGTTTTTACAATGGAGTTTATTACATATTAGTTTTTTTCTTTATCGGCAAGTAATGTGAAACTTCAAAAATATATTTCCTAAAAAATAAACTGAAATATAAACATATACGAGTATACATACATAATCTGAAGCTTTAATAAATTGAAGCTTATATTTTCTACGTTTTATAATCTGGAGAAGTCAAATGAAGTCAAATAAAATTTTTCACTTGACTTCAGGGAAGTTTTATATTGTACGGCTTAATTTCATGCTGTACATATATAATTATAAATATTGAAACTGCTCAAGTTACAATAAATTTTTCAAGTTAGGCGGTGAAACAATATTTCTAATAAATAATAAAACACAGAACGTTTCCTTTTAAAAACAATAAAATTCCAATTACATAGTTTTGTTATTTTTATATCTTTAATTACAGTATATTTAATGCAAAAAATGCTTAAAAACGTTAAGTACGGTAAATAACAGGAGGGAATATTTACTCCCGATTTGACATTTACCTCCCCCTATCATTGACAACTAACACATAATTTCACAATTTAATAAAACAGTGTAAGATTTTACCATTCAGAAAATTCATGTCAAAGCATAAAGTCTCACAGCACGAGACGTAAAGGATAACCATTCAAAATTATGAAAATGTAGACCTGTTTCCTACTAACAAAATATTATTAACACGTTCAACCTCCTACCCTCTTATCAGGGGAAGGACAATTATGATAATAATTATCTAATGAGTTTTCAGCAGTTCCTGGATAAACCGTCTCGTAAAATAACAAATCTCATATTTAAAAGATAACTATTAAAATTCCATAAAAAAGCAAGCAAATTACAGTAAGTGTTACTAGATCCACGTGAAGTTCTATTGTGTTTAGTAGCAACTCCAAAATTCACCAGAGCTCCCCCAGTAGATGCACAAAGTTACTGTAATGTTTCTAGATATTACAAATTGTACAGAAAAATGGAATTCTTATGATGGTATTCGAAGATTTGTCAGAAATTCGAATGATTCAAAACTCGCAACGGGTTTCTGAATTCCACCGAGATATGGAGGTGCCTGTGCGTGTGTGGAAGAATTCATAATCAAGAGTTACTGTAAAAAGTAGCTGGCTGGTGCAGTGTTAAAGTGAGATGTTGTGCCACAAAGAGATCTTCCAGAAATTAATCCAGAGTTAAGAACATATTACCTCAGAACTTGCCACTTTTATATTCCAATGACGATGAGCTAAGGGTATAAGAAGTATGAAGGTATATGTCTCGTGGTATGCGACAGTTCTCTACCTGGAGGTTGGCAGTTTAAAATAACCCTTTTACGCTTAATTGACGCCTCGCGGCAATCACCTAAACAAGGACGGTAATGATACATACAAACTAGAATAAATTATTTGGTAATCATAGTTTATCTTAAAACACATGTCAAAATAGCTAGTACTACGTGTAAATCTGTTAAGACTTCTGCACCCATGGTTATATAGAAAATCAATCGAGGCTTAAATGATGTTAATCTTTAAAACTATGCAAAAATAATAAAAATATTATTTGCCTGGATTTTTGTGTTTATTTAGTTAACGAATGAGTTTATGTTAGAATTGGGATTAGACTACCTCTAAACAAATATCTATTTATTATGACCTAAATGGGTGGAACAGTTAAAGCTACTTCTACTTTATTGTAGTTTTAGTACTTTATTGTATTCCACTTGATGTGAAAGTTCCAACACTTCACCTACTGTACTTACTTCAATGTACCACTGCCAACTTATAATTATTGCCATTTTAAAATGAATCCGAAGTCAGAGCATGTAAACAGAACTGTGTACAAGTGTTCATAATGAGTAAGAGCTAATGAGAAGACATGTAATTAGGTATTGCTATAAACTACAAACAGTTTCTCCACCAATCACATTGTACTACGACTTGGACAAACATAATTAGTTCATTACACCACTTCCTCCCTTCTTTAGCACTGTCTGTTAAAATAGTTGAACTCACATTTTAATAACATGCCTACTACTTCTAACATTCTATATTAACATGTCTTATCGTATTGGTTACTGATCCCCCCCCCTTAAATCACTTAAATTTAAAGTTACTTATTTGAGAGATGTAACATTTCGTGAACTAGTTTTGACAGAAATATACTACAACCACAATCACGAAGATTTTCATATTTTTTTCAAATGACGTAGGATAAAATATTAGGACTATCTTTAAGGTAGACATCGATTATAAGTTACTTGCAAACATATTATTACGTATGACGGCCGTATTATTAAAATCAGACTATTGATGTTATTTTATTCAAAACTTGTTTAAAACTGTACCTTTAAAATAAAAAAAAGAATATATGCTTTGATATAAATTTCTATCAATAGACAATTTGTTGTACTCTTCAGTTGTCAGTTATAACAACTCTCCATATAATTTCATCTTATAGAAAGAAATGAAAATATAAAAAAATAATGATCTTCTAGTGGACGTACTGCATAAGACATGAAAAAATCGAAAAGGATTTGATCAAATATTTTTAATGAATATATAAGAAACAATATTAATACTAATATGAAAGAAGTGATACTCAAACCACAAATAAAACACTAACACAATTAACGTTAGAAAGTTTAATAAACCCTTATGTACATTTCGGTAACATAGCTACCAACCTCAGGGGGATATAAGCGAATACTAAAATAACTTAATTTTTTATTTGATCATGATAAATATACTGTTAATACATTTTTTAAATGAAGTTAACAAAATGCACAACTAAATCAAATTTACTCATGAAATAGAGATGGGTAATAGTTTAGATATTTTGTGTATTAAGAAAATTTATGAAATTGAGTTTGATATATATAACCACCAGACAACAAGAGAGATATATTGAATAGTTCTAACCATTGTAATAGACATAAATTGGCAACTTTTAACTATATGATACTAGACCTAATTAAATCCGTCTTAAGCCTTGACGGTTTTACAGAGAATTGGATAATATAAAATGTATTGTTAAATTGAATGGGATTGATCTGAGAGTTATAGATTGTATATCAAGGAAACAAAAACTTAAGAATGTAAGAAAAATGTCCACGACTCTCCAACAGGAAGAAACTAAATTTAAATATATTAGTTTGTCTTTTGATTCCGCCCAAACGTTTTGAGTTAATTTTCAACAATTTAAATTTTAAAATTGTATTTAAAAATCAAAATAACCTGGTAGGTAATCCCAAAGATAAAATTCGGATGTTGGAAAAGTTTGTAGTTTATAAGATTGAGCTCATGATATAAGTCTTATCTTGGTCAAACTAGGAGAAACGTTACAACGAGATTTAAAGAGCATTTGTCGCATATTAAATTTGAGAGGCCTGAAAAATCTGGTGTTGGTGAGCATGTTCTTCTACATTTCATAATGTAGGAATGAATAATGTTAGTAAGATTAAAGAAATTAAAAACAAAAATTGTTGTATAGCTTCGAAAGTATTTTCTTTGATAACGCTGAAAATGATTTGTTGTTGAATACTGATATGGAGCCAATTCCGAATTCTTCCTTGTTCTTTGTTTAAACCAAATTATAGCTCACATTAAGCCTATTTCAACTCTTCAATTTTGACTTGTATTTTCTTAATACATATAGTAGTTATTATTTTTCCTTTGTTTTAATATTAGTTAAATTAGAGAACTTTGAACTGTATTTTCTCTTATATATATATTTTCGTATATATGTGTTGATTCTATCGCTTTTAAACTTCTTAATATTGTAAGTTATATATTAGAGTAACTGTAGTTGTATTGAGCGACACGTAGCCCCTCTCATTTTCTAGGTAGCCGGGGAACTCGGTGTGACCAATGTGGAGGGGGGAGGAGCGCTACGTGCGCCATGACCCTTTATATGTTGTCTCGCTGTTACACTTAGTTTAGTATTGGTTTATATCCCTCTGAAGATGGTAGCTATGTTACCGAAATGTACATAAGGGTTCATTGAACTTTCTAACGTTAATTGTGTTAGTGTTTTATTTGTGGTTTAAGGATCACATAGTTCATATTGTTATTAACCTCAAAGCTCGTTGTAAATATTAATGCTATTGTAATTTAAGCTTCTGAAAATTAAGTTATTGATAGTTCAGATCCATTATCGTACATTGGCTATTTCATTCCAAAATAATATTGTTGGACATGCTTTTCAGTACACACTTATATGGGATATTATAACATGTACAATGAAACAAAAATAGAAACTTTAGAGGCAATAAGAGGCTCTAAACGCTTTTGCCTACAATAAAAACCCACATTTTAGACTTTTGAATTCACCATTCCATTCTTACATGTTCCAAACATAGTGAAGGATACGCTGTGTGAGACCATTAGAACTACCTACAAAGCAAATTATAATATTAAGCTAAGTACAGTTACGTAATTATTAGGTTTGATCAACATCACACAGTAAATTATGAGATATACGAACTTCCCTGACTGATAAACTTTGTTTTCAAAACGGATAAATTCGAAATAAACTTAAAATTAAATATTATTAACCGTTATTTATCCTACACACTACAGTACTGCACATAACCTACTTTCATAAACATTAAATCAGTAGCAACATTGAATACTTTAAAAGATTACTCATCGCTATGATCTTTTTCTAAAAGTAGGCAGTTGTGATTATTTAAAGAATTCTATGGACAATGTTTATGATTGTGTAGTGCTTGTAGACACACACCCTAAGACTAAAGTGTACAAGGGTCTCTGAGATTGATTGATTGATTGACTGTCATGTCAACCCACGAGGACATTATCCTGACTATGTTGGCAACAATGTCTCGGCTAATTGAACGTTCCACCCAAAACATTAAGTACGTACTTCACAGATGAAAAGAAAAAATAACTCAGTTCATTTGGTCTTCAAAATAAACTGAAATATTAAAACAAAAATATGAGTTTTAAACTTAGAGAAACTAATTCAAAATGAATTTAAGTATATTATTTCGGGGCACATTATCATAAAATTTGCCGATTTATTACTTTTCCTCTTAATATTGTCTAATAAATTATTTAATGGTTTATTAAAGAAGAAATTTGAAGAGGGTATTTAAGGTAATTTTGCGTTTGGAGGAAAGAGTGCCATCGGTGGGAAGAGGCAGTCATATGTTTAGAATCTAATATTTATGTTAATTTCCTTCGACCACAGTTGTTTCAAAGCTAAAATAAACATAATATATAGCTAAATTGAAGTACTAGTATTAAATAAACCCAGAATAGTCGCCTGATCTACCCTATTGTTGTTGACTCTATTAATTTAAACTATTACCCCATCGCAATAATTAATGAAACTATAATATGACATAATATAACCTAACCTAACCTATAACTCTACTACTTTCCATTTTGGTGGTTTCTACACGGAAATTTTTAATCTTCACAAGACACCTTCTAAATAAATATACAACAAAAATATTCTTGCATTAATTTAATGGAATATCGTACAAGTAGAGGGAAATTAGTCTAAAAATTGATGAGAAGTGGTGTACTGGGATATTGATTTTTTTTTCTCTTTCTTTAGATGCAACTGAGTGTGAAACCGAAAAAAAAAATAACAAAATCGGACTGGAGCTTTGCTAGAAAAGTCTATAAAAGTCCGTTTTTAATGCATTTTGAGCGCATCGATACGCTATTTTTTAAATATCTCCCGGTCTATGGGTCGTAGAAAAATAAAATAATTAAATTAAAATACTCGGAAATGAAATGATCACTAAAAACTGACAATAAAAAAAATAAATAAAAAAAGAAGAAGATTACTGTACGACCACTTCTCATTAAATTACAATGCTTAAAATTTTTTTCAAAAATGAAATGAAATTTAGTGGTTAAAACACTTGAACTTTGTAAGGCTATGTACAAGACATGTAATATAGAAAGACAGTAGACGAGGGGAAAGAAAGGGATAATCCCACTCCAAATTTTACCACCAGACGCTCAGTTGAATAGCCAAATATATTACGATCTATAAAATAAATTTGGATGTAAAGAAAGACGAAATATATGATAATTACTTAGTGAGTGAAGTGAATCAATTATAAAATAAAGAGTTGTGTGTAATTGAAACAAATAGTATGCTGGAATAAATATAGTATATATATATTTTTATTATAGATTTTGATAGCTGTAAAACGTAGCTTCTGTATACCACCCGAGCTGACTTCCCGTTCAATATAAAGCCAAGCTCTGCGAAAATTCCTCAAGATAGAAAACAGGTTGAAGAGCCTAAATATACCAAGAAAAATAACACATCTTAAGAAATTGTTAATGAAGTTATTGTTTACAAAGTAATAGCCTACAGTCACAGCAGACTCACAAACCACCTATGACATAAAACTTAGGTATTGCATAATGCTTGTTGAAGAAAATAAATTCTCACAAATCTATTGTACATAAAACAAATAAATTTTATTTCAAACTAGAAATATGGATGGAAGGAAATTCATCTACGTAATAGAGGAAATTCCTCTATTAATAAAGCCTTACCTTTAGGCATTTTCTCTATATTTAATGATGTTCTAATTTACCTATCAAACCTATAGAACATTAGTATTACATCATTTATTATAGTTGCCTAAAACAACAAAACTACATTTACGTTCATATTTAAATACACCCACGTTATCTACCCACAGGAATTTACAAATATTAAAAGTACGTGATCTATTTTCAAAGCTTCCTGTTTAATGAAAGGAACTAGTAAGTGGTAGGGTGTTTCATGAAGTGTGCATGAGTCAACCATATGTCAAGCTGATTATTATGATTTATAAATCATAATAATCTTGGGTTTTATTAACTCAAGTTATTCTTTAAAGAACAGAAAGAATATATTTTTTAATGTTTTGTTTTTAAAAAAACAGTAAAATATTTTGTCTCTTGTAATTTTTTTTTCAGGTATTCGACGTTAAAAAGATTAAATATTCGTCATTTTGAAATTAGTAAAGGAAAAAGGTTCATTATTTTTCTTAAATTGGGTATTTTCAGCACTAAGTAGTATGTTACAATTTTATTGTTTAAAAAGATGTGATTTACATAAACTATTTCATTGGTTTTGATGTGAGGAATAAGCACCTGAAGTTTTGGAACGATTTTTTAATTCCCTGTACATTTGTGACATGTGTTGCCGCTCTGGAAGCCGAAATACTTGTGCGATTTTTTCTATTTGGCATAAATATAGATTTTTTAGAATACCATGTACAAATTACTTCGCAAAAATAGTCAAATAAATTTCAAGATATCGGCATCGCAGGTTTAAAATTTTTTATCTAGAATAACTTTCTCGGAAGTTCCTAGAACAGCTATAAATAGCTGAAAGTCTGCAATCAGTGATATAGCCTCTAAGTTTTCTAATATACAAATTAAGTAAGAAGGTTATTCATTAAAAAATCTTATTTTTTAGCACATAACATTAAATTTGGTTAGGTTAGGTGAGGTGTGAGGAGGTTTAAATAGTTGAAATTTTTGTTTGATTTCAGTCTAATTTGACAATTTAAGGTGATTTTCTAAATGTTGGCCGTTTGAAAAAGTTATCAAATCTTACAGGTTGCATTACCCTTATAGCTACCACACACTCATACTAAGTTCAAGGTCGTAAAATAAACTGATTTATGTTAGTAAAGGTGATTTATTAACATAAATATACCTTTAATTATTTTGTACTGAACATTACAAAAACGTAGGATTAAATCATGAATTCATTTTCAGATTATGTTCCATATGTATAAACACTTCTGTTTAACAATTGACGTCAATGCGTATGCTACTAATAGACACATTGTCAGGTTTTTATTTGTTAATAAATTTGTAATTAGCTACTCTACTGTAAGATGAAATTTGATTTCCAATGCAATTATTAATTTTTAAAACAATATCTAGTACAGACAGATGCATTTTAATTTATAAAGATCCCATTGTATTTTATTATTGAATTCTCCTTAAGTTGAATTTTAAATCTGAGTGTTCCAGAATTACAATTTTAATGTTATCTTATTATTTTATTTAGAACTATAAAGATAATGCTGGATATTTTTTCCCTAAAAAAAGTGCCATATATTACAAAAATTTGTGCTAGCTAGTTAGCTGCTAAATTTGAACAGTTTATTATTTATTTTCTTTTAAACAGTTCAATAATACAAAGAAACCTGTAGTTATGTTTTGCTAACTTGAGTTACTAGTGCACCTATATATTTATATAAAATAATATCTGCTAAATATTTAATTTCTGATAAAAGATAAATAACGACAATACAATTACAAATGAAGTAGGGCATCTAATTATAATGCGCCCACACAATACAGAATGTAAGAGAAAGCGCTTACATGCAGGTGTAAAAACACAGGAGAGGGAATAAAAGCATATCATTTTATAGTCTTTGTTATACATAATTAACGTTAAACGGAACATAAGTTGTCCAGAAACGACATGTCTCTATTATAATATGGTACTTACGCGCAATAGTACGAAACTGGTTATACGATTCTCTGTAAACATTATAACTTTATAAACAATATTTAATAATTATAAAATCGAGTCAGAGCAGTAATAATAATTATAAAATACCAAGGACTAGTAGTAAATATTACATTCAAAAAAAAAAGTTGGAATTTTAGTGAACAGAGAAACAGACCGTGTAGTTATAATTCAATTTTATTCTGAATTTTAACGTGAACTTTTTTTTAACACTATTGGATACGTGGGTAACAATGTAAAACATTTAGGTGTAATAATTAAGTAAGTTTATATTTAAATAAATATGGATTGGCTTCAGGCTTTGAACGGAAATAACGTGCTGAGAAGAAACTGTGCCTATATAAATGGCAGGAGATAGAAAGTTTGAAATGAGTTTGATTAAAAAGAGGCAATTAAATTAGACAACAATAATTTAATGCAATATTTGACGACAAAACTTTGTTGGGGCTCTTAAGAAATAGGAGTGGAAAACCGAATAGTGACTAATAAGCCAAAAGAATCACATGAGCTGTTATTATTGGATTAGTTTTTTATGTTAAAACCCCATTTAAACCCCCATTTCCCAAAAAATATTTGTTTTCACTGTGGGCCATGAGCCCCAAATCTTTTTTTTTGGCAAAAACTACATTGTTAATGACTGTTCGGGTGCCTCTTTTGAAGCCAAATTCCATTCAAACTTAAATTAAAATTTGGAGGTTATAATATAACTCTATTTTATCAACTGTCTATCGCCTGCAATTATAGTTAAGGCGAACATAACAATTTCCTGTTTATGGAGTTTTCTCCAAACGTTTTTACCTTTAAAATGGCGTATCACTTGATAAGGGTTATCATTTTAAAAAGTTTAGTTGCCCTCAAAAATAATGTTCATCGATGTCAAATGTTGGCTTCTTTGTCTTATAAAATTTCTGAAATGTATTTTTTTTTGTATTTACTCTTCTAAAATTTAAAAAAGAAGGAAGGGCTAACTTTTGAGATACTTGGTATATGTGGATATATAGATGTTTATGATAAACTGAAAATTTGTACGTCATACTTCTTATGGTAAAGTATGAAATTAGCAAACACAAATTGAAGATATCCAAACCTCAGAAGGGTTAACTTATAGAATAATAAACAGAATTATTTAAATTTTCTTCTCTTTGTTTAGCGATCGTATTCATTTCTCTAAAGAACGTTTATATCATTCTTAAAACATTATTACTTTCTTTTAATTTTATGTAAAATAAAGTAATTGAATCTTGATCTGAATTTGAAAAAGAGGTCTGTATTAACGAGGTAGGAGGTACAAATTGTATCCCTTTATAATAGATAAGCATCACTAGAACTGTTTCATTATAATATGAAGACTTGTGATGGTTATCAGGAAGGGGTTAATGGAGCATCGGGGCAAAGAATGATTGATTGCCGACGGCATAGAGGACCCCTGATTAAGTAACATTTAATTTACACTTAATTCATATTAAACTGAAAAACAACTTTTAACAAAATCTTGGTTTAATTTGTCCAAGTTCAAAATCTGAGTAGTATCTGCTACATTTCGGTGGACACAACTGTTGTAGGATCAATTCATACACTAGTTTATTCTACAAATTATCAGCTGCATAATATATTTTGGAATTTATGATAAAGAAAATGTAGCTATTACGATTTCCCTCACAGAAATAAAGAAAACCGAGATCTACTGACCTCACTCATTGATGAAATTTGCCACCATTCTTGGCTCACTGTATGTTACGTGTTTGTGTGTTAGTAAACGTTTTAGGTCACAATTTAGTTCGATTAAATTCTAATTTGCATTAAAATTTTAGTTTTACAAAGGATATTTTTGCACGAAAGTTGTACAACGTCCCACATTAGGTTTAAAATATACATCCACAATAATACATAATGGTGTTTTCTATAAAATGTTAGAGCGTTATTACAAATATAAAAAACTTGTTCAAAAGTAACCTAAAAATTAGAAAAGAAAAAATAGCAATAGTACCTCTGGTAATTCGAATGTCAGTGAAATTTGTTAACTAGGTTTTACTTTTCGTAAAATGTGATTTTTTTTAATAATTTCAAATATCAAAATCACGTACATTTGAAACTGTTTTCCGGTAATTCTTTTTTAGGACTTACGCCCGTAACAGAGTATTTTGTAAAACTGATGATTTTCCAGCATTAACAATACCAATGTTGGATTTATTGCTCATAAATATAACATTAAACTTTAACAGTTTTACAGATGTTATTTTTAATCTCAGAATTATCAAAATTATGTCTCATTAACAAATAAAAACAAAGAATTGAAGTTAACGCCAATATTTCGCTTCTTTTAAAAACTAACAAATGTTTAATCTGATTTTGAGAAAAACAAAAATATAGGAATAATAAACTTTTGTAAAATTAAAAATTCGGTCATTATTTGTGTTTCATTGAATAAATAATAGCGATTTATTAGGAAAATAAAGGGGAAACAATTACAATTTCTTACATATTTAAATGAAATTATGTTCATTACCTAACTCCAACTCCAGAAATGTCGTAAATACAAAGTTTAGATCTTAATGTGTACAAAAATAGGCATTCTCTAATATAAACTCTCAAAATTTTTTTCTTGACAAGCCGTAAATGTTTTAATTACGGAGTCAATCAAATTGTTATTTTGTCGCTCTTTTTAAAAACCTAATTATAGCAATTTATTTTCTCACTTTTGACTTTAACACATTTACACTATCATTTACCCAAAAATAAAAGAGTTATCCATCTCACAGTGAAAATGTTCCACAAACTTCATTTTGGTAACCCATAACATGGAGTTGAATATTCCATGATAGACCTAAGGCAATTTTATTAAATTTGTGTGAAATAAAAAGGTTTATAACACAAAGTAATGTGTCATGTAGTATGTAAATGAATAACGAGTAAATTGACACACCAAATTTGTCTTGATCCCTTGATAGTCTTCAGATTTATTTGTGTGTGTAAATTATTTGAAAAAAGTAACTTTTGATTTGACACACTGGGATAGGTTATAAATATTTACATTTCATAAGAAATTCATAGAACGACTATAAAACACCAGATCTGCTTAGACGGTGGGCATGGCTTATTTTTGCTTTTTGGCTCAAAACTTCTGATTCAGAATGTTCGGCGATATATTAATACTTTTTGTTTACTTAGGTATTGGTTTAAGTTTATGAATGAATTTGTGCGATGTTTTAGGGACAATCTATTTTATAATTAAAACATTTTAAAAGTTTGGCGGTATAAATATAGTTAAAAACAGCTGTCGACAATAATCATTTATATAATTATCCTTTTATAATCCTTCATCCTTTTAACAGATTTTAGACAAATTTCGTAAGTGTCTGTCCTTTGAGAACAATAGATTTAATACACATAAAGCAAAATCCACAAAATGATGAATTACTTTGTTTATCTTCCAGGAGATGATGATCAAACTGAGTACAGCCGTTAAACACGCAACATTTATTTATTAACTATCCTATGTACGTTTGAAATGGCCAAAAACGAGACTGAAAATTTTAAACAAACAATTTGTTAACAATGTGTGCCCTTTTTAAACGCAAAATGTAAATATATTACAATAAAATCATTACACACAAATTTTGAATATTTTGACACAGTAATTAATTCTTTAATGTAACATATCTAAATTTCACTTGTTATAATCTTGTGCTACATAAAATGAAGACTTAATTTGATGATCGATACACTGTACTTAATTCTCACTTATTGTGTTGTGAGTGATATAACATTATTTATAACTGACTTAGTCAATTAATTAATTTAATAACTCGTAGAACTAACTTATTATTTAGCTATTTACTTTGTCACTCTATGATGTTTAATTAAACCTCTAAATATTTTCAATTAACTTCTACAGTACTACTAAACATGAATATGTATAGTTTTCTAAATTTCGTTGGTAGTTGTTTACATGCCGTGAGCATTTTCTTAAATCTACTTATTTTTCACACAATTTAAATACGATTAAACCTGTTTTAATCTAATTCCTTGCTAGATAACATAAGCATAATTGTAAATGGAAATGTAATTGGACAATTATTTAAAACGGAAAGTAATAGTTAATACAAAGTATAATGATAGTGGCTAGTTTGTAAACATGTAATAAAATATATATTATTAGAAAATATAATTGGTGATTACTTACGGAGGTGGGGTCCTGAAGATGGCGTCAACATTAAACATGCAACAGAAAGAAATGAGCAGTTAGCAACAAGATATGATTAGCAAGAACAAAACTATAAGCAACTGTATAACTCATTATTTATGTATAAATGTTTTACGTACTATCCGACATATAAATAAATTAACAAAATATGAATAATTCAATACGAACACGTGACCCTTGTAAACATCAATGTCTACACGTGTTTATATAGAACGGGATCAATATTCTTCAACTATCTTTACCCTTTAATAAAAAACACAATACAGTACTGTAATACTTAAAACTAAAACAATATTTGTAGGCCTAATAGATTATAGTTTTGAATTTTCTTTAAATCATTCAAATGTTGTGGGAAATATGTTCAGTATACTGTATTTTGAACGTCGATGTCAGTTGATGTTAGTTATACAGTTAAAGTTCAGTAATGAAATAAAAGCATTTTGTATTTATACATTTTCATCCATTAATGCCCGTTACTCTAAACTAAAAAACAAAAACAAATACCGTTTGTATCTTATATTTTAACATGTAAAAAACAAGAACAATGAAAATCATATATATATATATATAATATACAGGGTGAGTCAGACCACCCGTGCAGTACTTATAGCTGTCTTACAAACTTACTTTAACACTTTTTCATTCTCATTTCCCCCTAATTTGGCTCCACTGAATCCAATGAAATTAATTTCAATTTTGAAAAATGCCCCAAAAGGGCCCTTTTGGGGGGGGGGTAGGGGTGCTTTTTGAGGAATTTTGAAATGTAAACATGGGTTGTGTGATACATCATTTTAAAGGTCTAATTGCCTTGAACATTTTGGCGCAATCAAAAGTTAATTATCTTTAACCGTATGTACAGGGTGTACCAAAACGTATTGAAATTGGACTTTAAAATAAAATACCGTGTTATCCTAACTACAATACGGAACAGCACCAGATTTTTGTCCAAGCTTATTATTGAGCTATTCTTTAAGAAAACGTGTGGTACGGGCATTTTTCACTGGATTTTGAATATTTTAAAAATGCTCAAAATTGAAGAATTAAAAAAAGCCTAAAACTCAAAATTCTTAAATAGCAACTTATAGCAAATGTTATATCAAGTAAAAGGTCTTTTAAAAACAAACATTTTTTGTATTTAATTTTTTTATCTATCTCTTACTGTTAAAAAATGGCAGCCAAAAAACTTAATTATGCCAGTTTACAAAAAGTTTTATATATATAAACAGGTTTAAGGAGAGAAATAGCTTTTTATATTTGAATATGACATTTTTGCCCCTTTTCACGTTAATATAATCCTTCTGGGACAAAACATGCTTTTATTGTTGTTAAAACTATAACACAGAAGTAAGCTTTGTAAAATTGTTGTTGCCCTCTGCAACTGAAATATAGCCAATGCCAAGCACCCCCCCGCCTTATCATAGGTCAGAAGAAACCTTGTGCCTTGAGTGGAATTTCAACTCATAGTCATAGTACCACGTGATCAGAAAGCGATGTCTTAACACATTTATTTACCGGAAAATCTTATGAATAGTTATTCTTTTTATTTCACTTTAATACATTAGTCACATTGACTATTATAGGCTTTAATTTTATTTCTCATCCAAAAGTTTATCACAAAGTGTATTAATATGGGGAATTATGATTAAATATTTAGTTGAAACTTGTGTATTTAAGCGTGCTGGGTTCAACCTTTGAACTTTATGTACATACCAGGTCTGTGTATACGTAAAAGAACTAAATACGAGATTGTAGGTTGTCAAGAGGTTTGACATGTCAACACTCTATGGAATTACATATAACCTCTTCATGGTTTCTTACACATTTATTCCTGACGAGAAAACTAAAATCTCAATATAAGACGTCATGAATCAGTCTTCTAAACTACAGTACCAGAGTTGATTTGATAACTACAAAAACAATTAGTTCTACAAACATTTAAGATTAAACGTCTTCCAAAACATCAAACAATATATTTTAACAATAACTGTGGAAAATATAAACACATAGGTAGCTTACACAGGCACAATGTGTTATTAATATCTGACGTACAGATAACAACATTGTATCAAAAATAACTATATAATCTGGACGAATGAGAGTAGCTGTGAAAACTAGAGGATTAAATGGGACCTGTGGGATATCGAGGGATTAAGGTCATTAGCAAGCAGAAAACAGAATATGCGTTCTCATTGATCATTATCAAACATGTTCTGGTAGTGTTTGTGTGATGATCCCAGTCGCGTAATTGTATTCCTTCTAAGGATTCAGCTGTAACTCCTGGCGTAGAAGAGGTACGCTAAGCGTTTCAATATCTAAGCGATCGCAACCAGTGTTGCGAAACCGTCTGGAAACAAATTGAGTAACAATTAGCTGTTAAGCGTGCGTACTATAACAGGAATAATATAACTGAACGAAGTAGCATCTTATAGCGTCTAAAAAACTGAATGAAAACACTTGTCTTACTTCTGACAACCTTACTTTTAAATTTATGATCAAATTCTCGCCTATTATATCAATTTAACTTTTCAATTCACGAGGGCTATAGGCCTATACTGAGCATACAAAACTATCAATATGTGTAAACAGTACTTCGTTTAGTGTTTCCATAATTATTTTTATAAGTCTTTGTCAATCTAAACCAATCCTAATCTTAATTAACAAAGCGCAGGCACACAAAACACACACAGATGCAAGAATTAACAACCATAATTCGGAATTGCTGTTCACTACAGTACTATCCCCTTCGACGGAAAAAATAAAATTTTATTACTCTAAACAAAGGTTATAAGTTTCATTTTCATAAATGCCGATTTAATTAATATTTATATGGTAAATGAACTTGTTACTACGCACAGACCATATGGAACTATGTAGTTCCACAAAAAATTGAAAAATTTACAATTAAAAAAATAAAGAAAAGATAATTTGATTGTAATGTCAATTATGGAGAGACTGTGTGTTAGTAGTTGAATGCGCAGTGGGACAATACACCGCGCCAGGAGTCACAAGTCTAGCTTTTCACCCATGGCGGAATCCCTAAGACGACTGTAATTACGCACCCTTGTTCCAACTTTGTCATGAAGTTGGATGTATTAAGGATAAGAAAGTAAGAGAAACACACATCTGAACTGTTTAAAGTATGGGAAAAGGTCTAATAAAAAATGATAAAGTGCTAACCGTATGCATTGAATAGGAGTTGTAATTGTTAAGCAACATTACAAAAAAGAATCTAAGGAAACATAAAAACAGATTGTAAGGGGCGAAAAACTCCATAGGAAGAATGCCAGAAGTAAAAGAAGAAGAACAATATTTATCGTAAATACCAAAAAACTTGCTGTTATTTTGGTACATTAAGTAAAAGAGACAAAATAGAGTGCTTCCTGTCATTATAATTTTTTCCCCAATTCATGGCATTTATACACTTCGAAATTATATAGAATGACCACGATACTCGACCTATAACGAATGATAATAGAGGGTTAAATACATCAGTCACGTTTTGTTAGACGCCTTCAGTACAAGCAATTTAGTGTCACATTGGTAGTATCATGTAAATAGCTGCTTCAATCAGCTTCTGTTTTAGGTTACCTGGTAGTTAAAGATAAACGTCATTATTAAAACTAGACTATCAAACAATTAAGTGACGATTAGAACAAGAAAGTGCTTGGGCAATCTTGTTTACACTAATTTGTTTACAAAATTCTCAGACAAGATACAAAAATAATTTTGTTCAATAATTGATAAGTTTAATTGCTGGATAATGATATGGATTCGGATAGATAATAACACGCGTTTACAGTCGGCGCATAGCCTCGAGATTGAATTTCGATACACAAATTGGTTCGATCCGGAGGAAAAATAGTTTATTTTAAATTATAAATAATAAAAAATAATGTCCCGGTTTAAAATTGAGCTATTACATATTGATTTATTTCTTCATAAGCTTGTTCGTAATAGCTACTAGTCGAAGAAGAAACGTTTACCTTGGCCGGTTTAACTTAAATACCGAGTAAATTAGGCTTGTTCAGATTAATTTGCATTTAGTACAGTGTTCGGAAACAGGTTAAGATGATAACCTATTAAAAAATCATTTGCCAAAATATGCATACAAGTTACGTCCTGTTCTCACGCAAATACACACATGGCCCATCTTGTCAATGCATATTCGTGAACAAATCTATAATTTATTAAGATAGTGAACTCGTAATCATCTCAGTGGCATAATGTATTGAAGTACGGAAGTTAGGTTAATACGGCCTAAATGCCTCCGTTAATGTTGATAAGATAATATGTAATTCGTTTTCTCATTTATATTAAAAAGCAGATGGTCAACTGATAGACAAAACTTATGATCAAGAAGAAGCAAATTGATGTATTCAAGTGTTTCCCTTATACAAAGCTCAGGAACACGAGTCAGAAGAGGGTTAGGCTTAATAAATTACTTCTGTGATCCCTTTAATAAGGCATAACGATTTACAAACTACAACTCATTTATTCCAGATAAGTGAACACTTTACAACGGTTATGGCACATTTTATTCTTCACATTTCTGCTGGAGTGAAATCAAATTTGTGAACTGACAGAGAGACCTATGCTTGTATGATTTAATTATAAACTAGTAGGCTACTTTAGACTACTATTTAAACTAGATAGCAATGATCTCTATCTCTTTGAATAGTAAAACATTTCTTTTTAATAAATTACAAAATATAAAATTTTCCTGATTTACAATAATCATATTTCATTTATTTTCAAAAAAATAATAAACAAGTGTTCGTTTTTAAATCAAGAAACAATCGCGTTTAATTTGCCTTTAAAATGAACTATAAATTTACATCAGTACAACATTTATAGTTAAACATTATCCTTGTAATGATAATAAATCCAATATGATGGAGGTGGAACAGAGTCTGTTAGCTCGGTGCTGGCAACCACTTATATTCTCAATCATTTACTTCCTCCAGATAGTAGTTTATCGGTGTTTGATAATTTACATTTTATTCCCATGTTTCTCTCACGCACATTTTTTTTAATGCTTATCGAGTTTTTAAGAACGTTATTCATTATTTTTTTAAATTTTAATAACAATCTAATCACTATAGACGTTATTCTTTACACACTTTGACATTTATATTATAAAACATGAATGGTTTCCGGTACTCTAGTAACCTAGCAAAATATAATTTATGATTCTTTTCACCAGGAATTGTTTATTTGTTAATACCTTAATTTTGAGGATATGTTTGGACTATTACCCAAAATGTACAAAATGTATATGCGGTATTGACTAAAACAATATATTACATTTACAGCAGTAAATAAATACTACTATCGTATTTATTTTAAGTGAGATTAAATACAACAATCTGTATTTTCATTTTAAAATTATATATTTACTTTAAAATACAATTTGAGTTACATCCCATAAAATAAACCATATTTTAATATTATTTATCAATACATTTGCAATCATACAAAAATACCATATTAAAATAATTAACTTATCCGAAGATATATATAAATTGGAAGAAAGATCAGTAAACACTTTTTTTTTTTTATTTATTTACAATATTTGTAAGTAAATAAAAAAAATAATGCTGTATTCATTTTTTAACCAAATTATATTGCACACGGTTATTACACAAATAATTATTATCTATTTAAGCACATGAATTTAAATTTTTTCTAAAAATGTTTTGTACAGAAATAACTTTAAAATATCCTCTCTTTCATATCATAGCAGTCGCGTATAAAGTTACTTGATGGGAAAAACATTTGATAGTAAGTTGTTGACAAAAATATTCATTTTGATATCCCTTGACCGCCAAAAAAATATTTTTGATAATAATGTATGACTGTAGGAGACTGACGGTATCTGGCATTAGGTCGAACCAAAAAACTCCAAATTTTGGAAATACAGTTGAAAATATGTAATTTTTTTTATTGCGATTTTTCTTATTTGTTTGTGTAATAAATCTTCGTATTTCACCTAAACGTAATAGAGATTTTGCCTCATTATTGAGATATTTGAACCTTTACGAACGGTTCATTATCATGATTACAATGATAACAAATAACTCATGAACAGTACTTTGAGGAGATGGTGATAAATTAGTTTTATTAGGACCTACATTTAAACAAACTTTCGTTACAACTATTTCGGTAAAATCAAAGTTTTGAGTTTTGGTAAGGTAATTTGAAAAAGAAAGTTTGTGCAATGATTGCGCACAGTTTATTTGCCCTTTTTTCCAGTCCATACTTTTAAAACTATTATCCTTGTGAATAGTTTGGCTAAAACTATTATACTTATGAATAGTTTGTTCTAAACATACTAACTACTTTGTGAAATTTGTCCAAATGTGAAGACGAGGATGTAGGAGTTCGTCTTTATACAACATATTGTGCTTTGATTTCGTGACCAGAAGTAATAGAATGAGATACAACAATACTCTCATTTATCCGTGTCACACCTACAGTCTTTCTTTCATACATACGATTTCCACAATTTAAATTCAACAACCTGAACATGACAAACAACATTGTTCTGATCATGATTTATTTGTATTCAAATCTATAAAACATAACGTGTATTTAGTTGCATTATGGAAAATCTAATTGAACGTTAATGTTATTTTAAATCTTCAAAAAAAAAAAAAAAAAAAAAAAAAAAAAAAAAAAAAAAAAAAAAAAAAAAAAAAAAAAAAAAAAAAAAAAAATGTTAGTTTGGCTGTGTTCTGTTAATGTCAGACGTTTTTGTCAACCACAATCTAGAAACTGATTCAGCTGAAAATACTTATATTGAATAATATAATATAATAATACTTAAATATATTGAATAATAGAATTTTAGATAAATTATGGTGTTGTTTTTCTCATGTTTGTACAGTTTTTCTTCAAGAATAAACATAATTATTTTTATACATGTATAAATATCGATTAAATTATTTTTTAAATAATAATCGATGATTGTAATTAATATTGGAGCAAAGTTAGGAGCATAAAGTTACGTCTGTAAAATATAATAAATGTTTTAATTTATACTATACATACATACATAAATCAACTGCATTTATAATTAAATAATCTGACAAATTAATAATGTTGTTATTAATTCTTTATCTCTAGTTCAGAGAGAGAAAGAGAGGAAGTGAAGTCACAATCAAGATTGTGAAAAAGGATGGAATGAATGAAAAGGAAGCGATGAACGAGTAGAGTTAATTGTGAGTAGAATATGCAATAAACTTTGGCGAGCCTGGCAAGCTTTATACAAATGTTTCTCAAACCTTGTGACATGTTTCTTCCTTAGATCTTATCTCTTACATTGTACACTCACTTCCCAACGTACTGTACCATTACAGATATTTTACTCGTACAATAAGAATATATTGGCAGCAATAAATTCAGTTCAAGAAACTGTTACAAGAAAGGAATGGTGAAGTTTATGGCAATTTGAAAGAACATACATCTTGTATCTACTGTAGTTGGTTTTTTTTTTTTTTATTGTACTTTTTGGTTTTGATACAGAGAAAAATCGTTAAAATATTTCCAAAGAATGGAAACAGAAACACAACTAAGTGTTATTATGTTTTAATTTGAAATAAATAAAACAAAATTAAATACTAATCAATTTGATTAGTCTTTCACTACTGGGATATTGACATCAAAATAGGGCTAGAGATCGTCTAAAAGTGACGTTCAAGCACTATTAAAATTATTACTAATTAAATTCTAAGGCTCGTCTTAAAGTGCCGTTCACACAATATTAATATTATTACAAATTAAATTCTAGGGATCGTCTTAAAGTGTCGTATAAGCACTATTAAAATTGTTACTAAGTGTCGTTCAAGCACTATTAAAATTATTACTACTTAAATTTTAGGGATCGCCTTAAAGTTTCGTTCAAACACTATTAAAATTATTACTACTTAAATTTTAGGGATCGCCTTAAAGTGTCGTTCACACAATATTAATAGACCTATTATTACAAATTAAATTCTAGGGATCGTCTTAAAGTGCCGTTCACACAATATTAATATTATTACAAATTAAATTCTAAGGCTCGTCTTAAAGTGCCGTTCACACAATATTAATATTATTACAAATTAAATTCTAGGGATCGTCTTAAAGTGTCGTATAAGCACTATTAAAATTGTTACTAAGTGTCGTTCAAGCACTATTAAAATTATTACTACTTAAATTTTAGGGATCGCCTTAAAGTTTCGTTCAAACACTATTAAAATTATTACTACTTAAATTTTAGGGATCGCCTTAAAGTGTCGTTCACACAATATTAATAGACCTATTATTACAAATTAAATTCTAGGGATCGTCTTAAAGTGCCGTTCACACAATATTAATATTATTACAAATTAAATTCTAGGGATCGTCTTAAAGTGTCGTATAAGCACTATTAAAATTGTTACTAAGTGTCGTTCAAGCACTATTAAAATTATTACTACTTAAATTTTAGGGATCGCCTTAAAGTTTCGTTCAAACACTATTAAAATTATTACTACTTAAATTTTAGGGATCGCCTTAAAGTGTCGTTCACACAATATTAATAGACCTATTATTACAAATTAAATTCTAGGGATCGTCTTAAAGTGCCGTTCACACAATATTAATATTATTACAAATTAAATTCTAAGGCTCGTCTTAAAGTGCCGTTCACACAATATTAATATTATTACAAATTAAATTCTAGGGATCGTCTTAAAGTGTCGTATAAGCACTATTAAAATTGTTACTAAGTGTCGTTCAAGCACTATTAAAATTATTACTACTTAAATTTTAGGGATCGCCTTAAAGTTTCGTTCAAACACTATTAAAATTATTACTACTTAAATTTTAGGGATCGCCTTAAAGTGTCGTTCACACAATATTAATAGACCTATTATTACAAATTAAATTCTAGGGATCGTCTTAAAGTGTCGTTCAAGCACTATTAAAATTGTTACTAATTAAATTCTAGGGCTCGTCTTAAAGTGCCGTTCACACAATATTAATATTATTACAAATTAAATTCTAGGGATCGTCTTAAAGTTTCGTTCACACAATATTAATATTATTACAAATTAAATTCTAGGGATCGTCTTAAAGTTTCGTTCACACAATATTAATATTATTACAAATTAAATTCTAGGGACAGTCTTAAAGTGTCGTTCACACAATATTAATATTATTACAAATTAAATTCTAGGGATCGTCTTAAAGTTTCGTTCACACAATATTAATATTATTACAAATTAAATTCTAGGGACCGTCTTAAAGTGTCGTTCACACAATATTAATATTATTAGAAATTAAATTCTAGGGATCGTCTTAAAGTTTCGTTCACACAATATTAATATTATTACAAATTAAATTCTAGGGACCGTCTTAAAGTTTCGTTCACACAATATTAATATTATTACAAATTAAATTCTAGGGCTCGTCTTAAAGTGCCGTTCACACAATATTAATATTATTACAAATTAAATTCTAGGGATCGTCTTAAAGTTTCGTTCACCCAATATTAATATTATTACAAATTAAATTCTAGGGATCGTCTTAAAGTGTCGTTCAAGCACTATTAAAATTGTTACTAAGTGTCGTTCAAGCAATATTAAAATTATTACTACGTAAATCCTAGGGATCGTATTAAAGTGTTGTTCAAGCACTATTAAAATTATTACTACTTTAATTTTAGGGATCGCCTTAAAGCGTCGTTCAAACACTATTAAAATTATTACTACTTAAATTTTAGGGATCGCCTTAAAGTGTCGTTCACACAATATTAATAGACCTATTATTACGAATTAAATTCTAGGGATCGTCTTAAAGTGTCGTTCAAGCACTATTAAAATTATTACTAATTAAATTGTAGGGCTCGTCTTAAAGTGCCGTTCACACAATATTAATATTATTACAAATTAAATTCTAGGGATCGTCTTAAAGTGTCGTTCAAGCACTATTAAATTGTTCCTAAGTGTCGTTCAAGCAATATTAAAATTATTACTACGTAAATCCTAGGGATCGTGTTGTTCAAGCACTATTAAAATTATTACTAATTAAATTCTAGGGACCGTCTTAAAGTTTCGTTCACACAATATTAATATTATTACAAATTAAATTCTAGGGCTCGTCTTAAAGTGCCGTTCACACAATATTAATATTATTACAAATTAAATTCTAGGGACCGTCTTAAAGTGTCGTTCAAGCACTATTAAAATTGTTACTAAGTGTCGTTCAAGCAACATTAAAATTATTACTACGTAAATCCTAGGGATCGTAATAAAGTGTTGTTCAAGCACTATTAAAATTATTACTACTTAAATTTTAGGGATCGCCTTAAAGTGTCGTTCAAACACTATTAAAATTATTACTACTTAAATTTTAGGGATCGCCTTAAAGTGTCGTTCACACAATATTAATAGACCTATTATTACAAATTAAATTCTAGGGATCGTCTTAAAGTGTCGTTCAAGCACTATAAAATTGTTACTAATTAAATTCTAGGGCTCGTCTTAAAGTGCCGTTCACAAAATATTAATATTATTACAAATTAAATTCTAGGGATCGTCTTAAAGTGTCGTTCAAGCACTATTAAAATTGTTACTAAGTGTCGTTCAAGCACTATTAAAATTATTACTACTTAAATTTTAGGGATCGCCTTAAAGTTTCGTTCAAACACTATTAAAATTATTACTACTTAAATTTTAGGGATCGCCTTAAAGTGTCGTTCAAACACTATTAAAATTATTACTACTTAAATTTTAGGGATCGCCTTAAAGTGTCGTTCACACAATATTAATAGACCTATTATTACAAATTAAATTCTAGGGATCGTCTTAATGTGTCGTTTAAGCACTATTAAAATTGTTACTAATTAAATTCTAGGGCTCGTCTTAAAGTGCCGTTCACACAATATTAATATTATTACAAATTAAATTCTAGGGATCGTCTTAAAGTGTCGTTCAAGCACTATTAAATTGTTCCTAAGTGTCGTTCAAGCAATATTAAAATTATTACTACGTAAATCCTAGGGATCGTGTTGTTCAAGCACTATTAAAATTATTACTAATTAAATTCTAGGGCTCGTCTTAAAGTGCCGTTCTCACAATATTATTATAATTACAAATTAAATTCTAGGGATCGTCTTAAAGTGTCGTTCAAGCACTATTAAAATTGTTACTAAGTGTCGTTCAAGCAATATTAAAAATATTACTACGTAAATCCTAGGGATCGTATTAAAGTGTTGTTCAAGCACTATTAAAATTATTACTACTTAAATTTTAGGGATCGCCTTAAAGTGTCGTTCAAACACTATTAAAATTATTACTACTTAAATTTTAGGGATCGCCTTAAAGTGTCGTTCACACAATATTAATAGACCTATTATTACAAATTAAATTCTAGGGATCGTCTTAATGTGTCGTTTAAGCACTATTAAAATTGTTACTAATTAAATTCTAGGGATCGCCTTAAAGTGTCGTTCACACAATATTAATAGACCTATTATTACAAATTAAATTCTAGGGATCGTCTTAAAGTGTCGTTCAAGCACTATTAAAATGATTACTAATTAAATTCTAACATTTAATATTTCAAACTAATACACTACTTTTAATCATTTACTTAATCAATTTTACTATTATATATGTTTTCTAACGATATTATCAAAACTATAATTTATTTTGATGTATTAATCTATGACCTAATAAGAGCTTATCAAATAATATATGTATTCCCATATTTAAAAAAAAACAACATTGTATATTAAATTGTGAACTTTATTCATTTAACTAAGTAAAACACTGTACATGGTATCACAAACTTAAATTTATCTATTTTGAATAACAAATATTTTCATTTGTTACCTATAAAAATTATTATAATTTTATTTACTAAGATTAATTCCATTTATAACTCAAACTTGGATTTCACTTAATTAGAAATGCATTGTATGTTTTCCATTAAATAGATATTTTTTTTAATTTTCCACAATACATGGTCCTCAGCTACCACGATGTCCTGTTGTAGTTTTCATTATAATTTTGTTATTATTCGATTTTATTTTATACTACATGATGATCCTCATACACTACGTCAGCTGATAGGTCATGTGACTACCTTCAGAGAGATACAAGCATTCATTACAGACTTATCCTACGAGTGTAGGCTACTAGTAATCTATAGTTAAAAATTTGATAAACTTAAAATGGATCGTTGCAAAAGTGGATTCACCTCTAGCTTTAATCTGTAATATATAATTGGATATACTTTCTTACTTTGGATAGGATTGGTATCACATTCAGGCCCTTTCCACGGGGTGCAACACATACATACTGATGTCTGAAAAACTTTAAATTAATTTTACAAATTTACTTTTAGAAATATCAAAAACAAAAATAACAAGTTTTGTTTTTAAATGTTATGTGTCTACTACAACAAGCTCCAAAAAGTAGGAACTAAGGAACTAATGCCATTGGATTTAACTGAATATAATAATTTTAAACGTCGAACTATTTTTAGAAATTTAATAAAAACAAGTATAGGCCTACTATTTTCTCCATACTAACATTTTATTTGCTGTTTAATGAAAATTACATTTACATTCATAAAACATTTTCTATACTTAGAAACATCCAACACAAATAGAAACAATCATATTTCAGGAAATTCCATTGCGTCATTCATGTTCTGACGTGAATAAAATGAAGAACGAAGATAAATATTACGGATATTTATTTGCTAAAAACAAGAGTTTTTGTAAATTTAGTTTAACTCTTTAGTAATTACCACTAACAACAGTTAAAAACTATGTTACACAAAGCAAATTGTGAGGAAATGGATTGTTATCCAAGAAGCATTTTCTTTCTTATTAAATATACTAAATATAGAGAGCTTTATTATACCAGTAAAATATAAGTAGGACTTCCTTTATTTTTCAAGTAATAACATAAATCAATGACTACATAAATACTATAACACACGACATGGCCATGTTAAATATTCTACGCTTATTCTTGAGTTGACCAATACCCGCTAGGGTGTGGAGCTGTCGCTCTGCTAGAAGTTGATGTGACTGGCGCTAGGTGGCTCTACGGTCAAACAATGTTTCAGTTGCGCACTGATGCCACATATGGGACCAGAGATGCGAGGGAAGGTCGAGAATCGCTTATCTCAGCGCACGAACTGACAACACTGACTATGCTGTGTCAACAGTTGTACAGTCTCAACCAAGTGGGATGCGTACAGTCAAGCACCTGCTGCTAGCGCTTTCTGATAGCTGTGTGTCAAACTTGTGACGAACAGCACCCGTAAAGCGTAGACTATTTCCCTATCCTATGTCGTGTCTTATAGTATTTATGTAGTCATTGCATAAATATAAAAGATATTAAATCTCCATATATTTTCAAAATTAATGCGACATTTACTTCTCAGTCATTCTCCTCCACAGGAAGTGAAATTAATTTCTAAACATCAAATCTTAACTCAAGTTCACAAGACGAATCATTTAAATTATCATATGGACTCTATGAAAGATCTGACAACCACTTCGTCATTCGACATGGCACATTTGTGAAATAGATTTCAAGACAACTATGTATAGCCTATATTCCCCCGAGGTTCTCGGTAAAATTTCCCCGCAAGTTTACTTTAATGAGATTTGAAATAGGACTATGTTTGTCTTTGTTCCATCAAACCTTTCGATATCGGTAAATTTCATTTCTAGAGGTTGATTTTATCTTTATGTATCGACTTCAACTACACATAACGACTCCTATACTATACTTATTGGCCAGTGTACCTCGTCGCTGCGTTCTGGCAATATATTTCTCGACATCTATTTCGACGCCACATATTGACTCTTTTTAGGCGCCTAATAACTAATGTTCTTCCTCATTTGATGCCAACACACTTTCTACAATGATGGCATATAAAATATATTTCTAGATATTTATTCACACTGATCGACTCCTCTGAGAGACCTATTAATCCGTCACTTGATGATCCAGGTCCACAGGATAACTTGCAAGTTCCTTCAAACTTACTTCCTCATTTTCTATTTCGTTTGGGATTACGATATACCATCGACACTCTATTTGTTTTTTAATATTAAGGTTTATGCCAGAAAACACAATATTTTAAGAATAATGTAAATTATAAACTACAAGTTAAAACTCATTCACTACCTAAACCTCACAAACCGCCTCTGGATTGTACGTTATCTAAGGCTTGCTTCCGTTTACCAGGGGGAGGGGGAGTAACCAATTGTATTTACTTGGAGTGGTTTTATATTGTAAATTATAAATGATCTGCAATTTTTACCCTGGTGTAAAAAGAGATTTTTGGAAATATTATCTACTATTTCGAATTAAATTCTTAATCAAAATTTCAAATAGTTCGAATCGCTAGCTGTAGGTCTAAAACCAAATACGCCACAAAATAGAGTTCCTCAATTACAGTAGTACCAATTTCAATTATATTTTCGTTAAACATAAAAATATTAATGACACAACACAAAACCGAAACTGCGCGGAAAAATAAATAACATTTGGATGAGTAATTTCTAAAAATCAACCTTGGTGTCTGGATTAAAATCTCAAAACCATTAAAAACTTCTTTTTTTTTTTTATATGCTAGGTCTTTATACATCTACACCAGTTGGTGAATCTTTTCGTTTCTTGTTATGAGCATGTTAACAATATTAGTGAGAGGTCTAGATGAGAAAGTTTGCGCACAATTTATTATTAGAATTAGTGTTGAACTGAGTTTTAGATTTTAAGTTATTCACGCACTGCCAAACAATCGTCTATGTTATAGACTACGTAGCGTGGAATTTAAAATGAATTAGTCAATCCTATGAGTGGTAGGTTTAACCAATATTTATCGTGCAATTTATTTACTATGAAGAGAGTGATACTGAAATACAGGGACGAAAAATTGGCAATGGATTCCTTACATAAGATAAGTAAAAAATTCAAACAATTCTCCATAAAAGCTTCATTTTCCGTTTGTCGGTCTGTTTGCGTTTTTTCTAAACAAAATGTATAACTTCGAAAATATAAGACATATTGAGTCCAAAATTCAGTATCTTCTTATGTAACTGTTTATCGGAATAATAAAATTCAAGGTCGTATTGTGTTCGTTTCTAAATGGATGCCATTAAAAATGTGGTAAGAAATGTCTCGAGAACTTACAAAAGTATACAAGAGACAAGATATTTTCTCTTAGTTTTAACGACAAAACGTATTGATGGAAATTTAGACGTTTATATTAAGTATAACATGTATTCACTTAATAATAATAATAAATAGCAGGTATCGTTTGGGTGTAATAAATCTGTTATACTTTCATTTTAAATATAAATGTGGATGTCAACATGCCTCACTTGGTAAAAGAACAAAACATAATGTCTCTTGTAATTTTTGCGTGAAGTTCATGGTTTTCAAGATATGCGGAATTAATATATTATCCATTAAAAAAGTTATATAATTCCTGTAAAAATATTATGTTTATGGACTTTTTAAAACTTATTTTCATACAAAAAACCCACTAGCAAATTTTGTCTGGTTGTTTTAAAAACACCTTCTTGTATTATAAACAATATGTACGATGTTTGCAAAGTGAAACCTTAATTCTTCTGCATATCACTTGTGGACACAGGCATTCCCAAAATTTTTATAATTTCAAATTATACATCATCCTCACATTATGTTAACAATCAGAGAACTAATTACATCTATAATTAAATCAATACCGTCAAGCTGTCCTTTCATATTCGTCCAATACCGCCTTTTACCAATTAACAAGGACTTATAAAGAGGAAAACGTTTCTTAGTAAAAATAAATATAATTTTTTATTTAGAAAATTAAGTTGAACAATGTTGACAGTTGTAATATTCTATTCAACTCTGGTCTTTATGTGACTCAATAGTAATAATTTATATTTTGATCACAACTTCTCGTCAATCTAGTTCTTTCACTTAAATTTAAATTCACTTTATAGTTATTCTAAAGGCTCAATTTTTTAAAATAAGTTGTTATTGTAACGAATATTGAAATGGTTTAAACTTTTAACAAACAGGCAGCTGTTCCTATAGGCTTAGTGCATTTGATATTACTGGACAATTGGAACTTTGACTCTGATCAGAAATTTAAAAAACCCACCTTAGTTACGACCGATGAATTTTAGTTCTCAAATAGTTTTCGAGATACAGAATTTGTTAAATTTTGATTTCAACTCCTCAGCTCCTGTGTTTCTTCGAGAGTCAAAAAACTTTTATTAAAATGGTTAAAAGCAAATTTTGTTTAAAATAAAAACGACGAACAAAGTATCATAACATCCTCTTCTTTTTTACAATTATACAGTTGATACAATTGCAGTTCATTTAATTATATATATATATATCAGTTTTAAATAGTCAGTTTATTAAAAGACCGCCAACATCGACAAAGTTCTTTAATACAATTAGCGTTGCTTACTTTTCTGAATATTTTGTTAATAATTATAAATAAAAATTGATTATGTTAAACTTGATACACACCCTCTTCGACAGATTCTATTTTCGTTACGGAATATAAATTCTGTTGTAAAGAGAATTGAACTGCGGCGATAGTAAGACGGTGTTGTGTGACGAGATATTTCACATGCCGCCCAACTGAACCAGGTTAGGGGATAAAGCTGCTTCACCTATTGACAATTTTATAACCACAGTATAGCGCGATACGAGATAAAGATGCAACGTAAGCTTCGCGGCAATATATCCTGTCATGTACACTCACTGGAATATAAAACTTGACTCCTTCACGCTGTCTGAAGACAATAATGTGGTTCATCTTCAGGATTTAAACAACTCTACGTGAACTAGTAGTAATGCAAATTTATTATCACATGCAAACTTTGCTTTCCGGATGGTTATTTCATTTAAATTGTAATCAGTCCTGTAAACCTTTTTTAAGGAATTCTAAATTTTAACATATATATGAAATATTAATGTTTTATTAAAAATCCAACCAGAGTACGTTGTTAAACAATATCGCGACGAAAAAAAGTGCTACTATCCTGTGAAAAGATTGTCTACTCTGGTTTTAAACTATTCAACAGCCTTCCTGAACATTTGAAAAGCAAAATTTCTTTAGACATTTTCACGACTTCATTCTATTCAATGAGTACCTTAGCTATAAGATTGTGGTGTCAAGTATGTGAAGTGTCTATTATGATGTATTTTTCGTCATATTGCTTCAAAAACAGCTGTTTTCAATACATACACAGAGATGCTAAAGTTGTTCTTTTTAGTCCTATAACCTAAAAACATCAGCTGAGGTCGAGGTCATCAGCTGTTATTTCGTTTATACGAATTAATTCACGATTGTAAAGAATCTATAAAAAGACGGAAACTATCGATTGTAAATAACGAATAAAACAGCTGTTACCATCGATTTGTTACCATTCGATAACATATTAGTTTTTGTGAAATTGTTTTCTTATATTATTTACAGTATAACGAAAAATATAGTTCATCACTTGGACCAAAAGAAACTTTTCGATCATTTTCCTTAACTTGAGTTTGTATCGAAAAGCTTCACTTTTGGTTCTAGTGATAAAATATACTATTATGTGTACATTCAATATTGTATTTTAAATAAAATGTATGTGTACATTCAATATTGTATTTTAAGTACAATGTATTAAATTGTATGCAAAAATTTATATACCATCTAAGAAGTGTACTGTAGCAGGAAGGTGAGGCAAATAAAATAAATAAACCTGAGTTTATAAATTGTTCAATGAAGAGTAAATTAAATTGTTTCTATATAAATTTGTTTACTTGGGAGTTTATTGTTACACATGTACTCAAATGGTGGGCATGTGAATAATATGTTGTTTGTAATAGTGATGCAACAGCTGCCACTACAGGATAGTTACGATAATTTACAAACCAAACAATTCTAGATCGAAGAGAATTTACTTGGATTTTTAACTGAGACGTTTTTATCCCCTTCCTATCCCATAATAATAAAGACACCGAATAAAAACAAAATCTGGTGACAATACTGTTCACGAGGGACTATGTGTAATTTGTATGCATATTGATGAAGTAAAATTTGGTATGTGCTTAAAAATAAAATTTCGAGCTTAACTTATGAGACGTTATGAAATTAAAATTTAGCTTGAACACAATTTCTCACTAATAATACATTTATTAAATAAAACCGGTTTTTACAATAATGTCGTCATCTTCAGTTAAGGCTGACCTAAAATAATCAAACTAAAACTGTTGTAAGATATAGTGTGATTATTGTAGTTCAAGGATCACTGAATTTTTTTTTAAAATTTTGTAAGTACTTGACATAAAACTAAAATACTGTGGTTTTTTTTTCAGTCCGCAGTAACACTTCTGAAAATGTATTTTTAATATTTTGTGAGTTTCTTCATTCTGCAGTAAAACTTCTGAAAATTTATTTTTTAAATTTTGTGAGTACTTGACATAAAACTAAAATACTGTTGTTTTTTTTTCCATTCCGCAGTAACACTTCTGAAAATTTATTTTTAATATTTTTTGAGAACCTGACATAAAACTAAAATACTGTTTTTTTTTTTTTTTTTTTTTTTTTTTTTTTTTTTTCTTCATTCCGCAGTAACACTTCTGAAAATTTATTTTTAACTTTTTGTGAGTACTTGACATAAAACTAAAATACTGTTTCTCTTTTTTCATTCCGCAGTAACACTTCTGAAAATTTATTTTTAATTTTTTGTGAGGTCCTACTTGACATAAAACTAAAATACTGTTTGTTTTTTGTTTTGTTTTTTTATTCTGCAGTAACACTTCTGAAATTTATTTCTTAAATTTTGTGAGTACTTGACAAAAAACTAAAATACTATTGTTTTTTTTCATCCCGCAGTAACAATTATAATAAACACGTTTGGTATAAAATATTCCATTTGTAGATGCAAGTCAAACATCTCTAACCGTTTTTTTTTGCCAATCTTAACAAATAAATTCAAAAGAATTAAATGTGATAAAATTCAAAAATTTTAATGACAGTAATTAAGGTTCATTATCCTTTTCTGAAATTACAAACCAAATTATCTTTTACTTATCTTATTTATCTATCTTTTAAATTTTATTAACATTTAATTAAAATCTGTAGACACAATTTTGCAAAATATGACATTTAATTTACGGCGTTTATTTGTTTGTTTTGTTGTTATATATATATATTTCAGATATTTGTGGAAAAGTTAACTAAAGTCATTAAACTATTTAAGAAAATTTACATCGTTATTGGAGATTAATCGCTCAAATTAACCCCCTTTCCATCAATACATAGATGTTTTACTGAACTGCAGGATTACAGTTATTTTCACCATACTGTATTTTTAATTGTGTTTAATCAAATTTTGTAGATTTTGAAGACATTTTTGTGTTTAATATTAAGTGTTTTTAAGTTAAAAATCTACGCCTTACGAAGCTTTAGTGTTAAAAAATTATGAAGTTAGAATTACACAGACTTACAAGAACAGGTATTTATAACAGATATGAAAAGATGGTTATCCGTAAAAAAAATATGTTAAACTGCTTTATATATGTCGTAGTCTACATTTAGATGTACTGCGACTGGAAATTTAAAACTCATACACTTACAAGATTTACGTTAAAACCTTTTTTCATATTTATTTAGCATAAAAACTTTGTACACATGCTACGAATAAATATTTTAAATAATCTCTTTTTCAATTAAAGTAATAGAGAGGATCAGAAACGGCTTGATAACTTTGTAAATTTAAAACAAGTGTTAATGGGTGTAATCATTTTATAATTTACTTTTATACATATTTTAAAATCTTTTGTATAAAATCTAGTAATAAACATTACAGCAAACGAAAGAGCCCTAAAACTTTCTATAACTAATACTTTACTATAAGTGACAAAGGCGGTTTGTGTTCATGTAAAACTGAAAATTATGAATTAGTCATTGAGTGTTTTCTTCCGTTTGTTGATTAAAATTGGCATAAATATTCCTTATTTTAAATGAAGAAACGATGTTTACATTTGAAAAAATAAATTGATTTACACTACATGGGGGGGGGGGGTTAATTGATAGTTTCATTTATACAGAAAATAAAAGGTAGTTTCATTTTACCAATGAGGTAGCTACTTCAATTCAGGTTTTTTATCAACTCAAAAGCAATCTAGTGGTATACATACTTTTCTAACATCCTGTATATTATTTAGTACACATAACTTTAAAAGTACAAAGTGGCCGCTGTAACGTCAATATTTGTGGATTACGTACAGAATTTATCAATCTCAATTTTACCATGTTTTTCGTACGCTGAACACGAATGTGTCATTAGCTTTAATGGAAAATAAGCCAAAATCTCATTTCAAAAAAGCCTATAAGTTGTAACTTTTGATTACGAACCAATTTTGATAAAACCCAACTACCAATTGTTTTTAAGAAGGTTAGTGCGATTGTATCACCAGTTTATGCTTAAAAGTATAATTTTAAATTCCCGCACCAGTAATTCTTGTCTTATTATGAATCTCCATAACCTAAAAGTACTTCATCCTACGACAATCAGATATTATTTAATTTAAGAAAATTAAATATGTAAAGCGTAGATTCTGATACGATGTTTATCAATTTCTTGATTTTTCCTTACATCCGCTACTGTATTGTCTTCTCACGTGAGTTATAATTAGTAGTCCCATGCTACTTATAATTAATGTAGCGGATACGCTGACAAGATAGGCCACGAATTTCTTATGACAGTTTTTGTTTATTCATTCACTTGCCGATCTCGACTTTGGTATTAAGCTGAACAAAATTGAGCTATTATAAACTTAATGTATATCTTAGATAAGAACCAACTTTCAAAAAATAGTTTTTTAGGCCGCCATTTTGAAACAACGTCACTGTATTTTTCAATCGTATTCTAGGAATAGTAAAATATTATTTATACAATAATTTGACTAAAATTCAACTGGAATTCCGATTACTACAATTATTATTAGAGTTTTCTAATTTTGAGGTTATGTTTTTATTATTTTATTTATACTCCTATGTTTTTATAGCAGAAAACATAGTTGGACGCAGATTTCGGAGGGACACAGATTTAATTGTGGGACGATAAACGAACGATGTTCACGTAAATAATTGTCCTTAAGAAATTGTTTTTGTAAATTTGAAAATCGACGGGATTAAAAAAGTACTAGCCGATTTGTCTGATTAATAACCTTATACAATGATGTATATAAGCGAGTTTGAACTATGAAGATTTTTTTGGGAACGAATAATATTCATCTTTGTTTTACGATGCCATGAACACTTTGTACATGGGCTCGAAGGTTCGTCACAAGGTAAGATAACGAAGAGAAAAGCTTGGTGGATTTTTATTTAAAGTACAAGCAGAATAATTATATCGTTAAGTGAAGAAATTTACCTCATGGATTTTTATGAAAATAAAAAATATATACTTACATTTGAAAGTGTTTTCGGAAAACCCTGTATAAGGGACTACATTCTCGTAAAGTTATTTCGGAATACCCTGTATAAATAGACACCATGTCAAACAACGTCCAAGTTATCTAAAAGCCAAGTGTCCTAATTAGTTGGATTATGATAACAAAACAGAAATGACTATATTATCAATATAAAACTGATATTGAAATTTAGAAATTTTAAAATGAATTCTATCAAAAGTAACGATTTTTAACAGCAATTAAAATCTTTATTATTACCATTACTGGCATGATATATAAACTAAAATATGTAGCAATGTACGCTTGGTATACACGACAACCAATAGGTAATCATTGCAGAGACTAATTCTTGGTGAGCAGCAATACAAAACAATAATAAATCTAAAACTTTAAAAAATAAAGAAAAACGCCTACAAAGATCGAAGGAAACCTTGGAATTCCTGCGAGCGACGGGCCATACATTATAGGTAGCGTGATAAGTGCATTTGCTTGTATGTGAAATAGCAGTAGTGACAAAGGCGGATAATTAGTAACATGTTCCCACTTCCACCTTCAAATTTACTTTTACAACTCAAATACCAATCTTGCCCCTTTCTACTAAAAAAAAAGAGGTTTAAATTAACGGTCTATTTCATTGTTTGGACGTTTATTAGTGTCAGCAAGAACGGGTTAGGTTCTATTTTGTTGAACTTCAGTATGTCTTGACGTTGTCATCTATCATTATTGTATTAACGGATTTATAATGTATACATTTTAGAAATTTTGATTTACTTTATGAAATGTTGACTCTCAAGACTAATATAGAATGTATATCCAAAATTGGTTGGTCAAATTTAAAAGTGTTTTTCGACAATATTTTTCCCGGTTGGATTTTAAATTGAATTTCAGCACGTAAGCTAGGTTTTACTATTGGTTAAACATGATTGCTATTAACAATAACCAAACTCAAAATTGGTTTATAATTTCAAAATGACGGTTGATTTTATATTTTATTTTATTGTTCAAGAATTTTTTAATATGTTTAATACATCATCTGTATTTAATGATATCCAATTATTTTTTATATGCTCCAAAAAATGAGGGACTTTAAAATACAAAAATGTTCAAACAAACTCAAATTTATTTTTTAAACAGCTAAAATAGCTGTAATTTTAGTTGAATTTTAAGCTAGGTTTTACTATTTATTAAATATGATTAGACTACTACTGTAAATAAATATTGAACTTGAATTGTGAGATGATGTACTTGATAGAATAAAACTTGGAACACAAATTCCCACAAATAGTATATTCAATTATAGCTCATGTATCACTGAAGATGTCGACTTTGTCGCTCAAACTCATTTGTATAAATAAACCTTCTATTTGTGAGAATTTGTATTCAAGTTTTATCTATCAAGGCTATTACTAAAAAAAAAAAATTAGTTTGATAATTTTTAAAAAGCGGTCGTTTGAATTGGGTAATTTAATCTTATTATCCTAAGCCTATATTGTAATTTATATTATTTGTAATTTTGTAATTTTATCGATTGTATATTCTTGTTTTTGTTTTTTTTATGTGCTGTGTTCTGCAATTTAAAAAATAATTTCAAATCTTAAATTTTTATATGTGTTATATATTTTAAGGATTGTTATTGTTGTTTGTGTTATTGTTGATTACTTATGTTTGTGCGCACAGTTTTATATTTTAGCCAATGCCTAAGATTTAATACATTTAATATATTATTTGTTATTATATTCTTAATTATGATGACGTATCTTGGGTAATTTGTCATAAGACGAATGAAAATTGAATTGAATTCATATAAATCCATAATTCATTGAATTTAAAAAAAGAGTTTTTAATACAAATGTAAAATATATCATGAGACTAAGATTTTTCAAAGTCGGCAATAGAGATTTTGTTCACAATTTCCACGATCCAAACAAGTTGTATTTGTCTCATCTCTCTAAAAATAAAAGCAGAGGAAGTGTAAATCAATAATGGTCGTTGTCTTCGACTAGCGTTCATCTGAAAATTAGTAATATTGATCAACTTTTGTATGAAACGTGAACGTGCATTACCCAAACCAATCGCCATCTTGCATGTAAAAGAAAATTAAACTTTACATGAAAACTGTATAACCAATATGCATTAGCCTACATCTCATACAGCGCACAATTTTGTTTACTTTCAAACTAAAATTTTGTTAAATTGCAAGATTGACGCAATGAATTGTGCTATAAACATTTATATTTTATAAAAATTGGGTAGAATATAATTCTTGAGACTATTTTGAGATATTCCGCCTTCTAAGAACTGTTCCGCCGACGAGTCAGTTTTATTTGTTGCCGGATAAATACAGAACTTTCATTTTTAGAGATATAGCAACGAATTATATTTTTCCAAATAGTTCATAACTTTTCTTTCGTATATATCCCTACACTCCTACTTTTTTTACAGGTATCATGAAGTTCATAACTATTACTTCGCATATGTCCTTCCACTCTTACTTTTTTACTGATATCATAATATCGATTTGGTACCAAAAGAAGTTCATACCTAGTCCTTCGTATATATCCCTAAAGTCCTTCTCTTTTTACAGGTATCATCATATCGATTTGGTACCAAAAGAAGTTCATACCTAGTCCTTCGTATATATCCCTAAAGTCCTTCTCTTTTTACAGGTATCATCATATCGATTTGGTACCAAAAGAAGTTCATACCTAGTCCTTCGTATATACCCCTAAAGTCCTTCTCTTTTTACAGGTATCATCATATCGATTTGGTACCAAAAGAAGTTCATACCTAGTCCTTCGTATATATCCCTAAAGTCTTTCTCTTTTTACAGGTATCATCATATCGATTTGGTACCAAATGAAGTTCATACCTAGTCCTTCGTATATATCCCTAAAGTCCTTCTCTTTTTACAGGTATCATCATATCGATTTGGTACCAAAAGAAGTTCATACCTAGTCCTTCGTATATATCCCTAAAGTCTTTCTCTTTTTACAGGTATCATCATATCGATTTGGTACCAAAAGAAGTTCATACCTAGTCCTTCGTATATATCCCTAAAGTCCTTCTCTTTTTACAGGTATCATCATATCGATTTGGTACCAAAAGAAGTTCATACCTAGTCCTTCGTATATATCCCTAAAGTCCTTCTCTTTTTACAGGTATCATCATATCGATTTGGTACCAAAAGAAGTTCATACCTAGTCCTTCGTATATACCCCTAAAGTCCTTCTCTTTTTACAGGTATCATCATATCGATTTGGTACCAAAAGAAGTTCATACCTAGTCCTTCGTATATATCCCTAAAGTCTTTCTCTTTTTACAGGTATCATCATATCGATTTGGTACCAAATGAAGTTCATAACTATTACTTCGCATATGTCCTTCCACTCCTTCGTTTTCTTACAGGTATCATCATATCCATCTGGGACTAAATGAAGTTCATAAATAGTACTTCACATATGCCCTTCCACTCCTTTACAGGTATCATCATATCGATTTGGGACCAAATGAAGTTCATAACTATTACTTCGCATATGTCCTTCCACAACTACGTTTTCTTACAGGTATCATCATATACATGTGGGACCAAATGAAGTTCATAACTAGTACTTCACATATGCCCTTCCACTCCTTTACAGGTATCATCATATCGATTTGTGACCAAATGAAGTTCACAACTAGTACTTCGCATATGTCCTTCCACAATTACTATTTTCCAGCTATCATCATATCCATATGGGACCAAATGAAGTTCATAAATATTACTTCGCATAAGTCCTTCCACTCCTACGTTTTTTACAGGTATCATCACATCCATGTGGGACCAAATGAAGGTCATAAATATTACTTCGCATATGTCCTTCCACTCCCACGTTTTTTACAGGTATCATCATATTATCCATGTGGGACCAAGTGAAGTTCATAAATATTACTTCGCATATGTCCTTCCACTCCTACGTTTTTTTACAGGTATCATCAAATCCATGTGGGTCCAAATGAAGCTCATAAATATTACTTCGCATATGTTCTTCCACTCCCACGTTTTTTACAGGTATCATCATATCGATTGGACACCAAATGAAGTTCATAAATATTACTTCGCATATGTCCTTCCACTCCTTCGTTTTTTACAGGGGACCAAATGAAGTTCATAACGATTACTTCGCATATGGCCTTCCACTCCTACGTTTTTTACAGGTATCATCATATCAATTAATAGGTAAAGTTTAAACTTTTCGTGACACAAGAATTCAATGATGAAATCGGTTATTCTTTATAACATCTTCAAGCTATTTTCATTGTTTAGCTTTTAAGACATAACAGAAATAGATAAAGGAAAGATGTTTTACCATTTACATGAAAATCGAAGTATGATGCAGTATAGTGTGTGATAAATAGTTTTAACCAATAAATGTACCGTTTTGCCAATAATTAAATAAATTTAATATTTCACATAGTGTTTCGTTAATAAATAGGAAACCGATATTAATAAACGTAATGACGCCGGTGAATTCACCATATAAAATATTAAGGTTAAGAAATTATTCATTTAAAAAAATTAAGTGATTTTTGATGACTGTGATTTAAAACTCGATTTTAATCAAATACGATTTACATTGAGGACGGGTTTTAGGCCACAAGCGAACGAAGTTTAGCTCCTATTTAAATATATATATATATATTATTAAAGCCGGCGTCCATTGCTCATTTCACTTTTTGACTTACAACTACTTAAACTGACATTTTACATATCGAACGGTTTTAGTAGTTTTTTGTGTTTAGGATGTATAAATGACAAAGTGTGTGCAATATTCTTTGCACAGTTTATTTTTAGATTATGTTTAGATCATTTCTTAAGATTAATCGCACTGAATGGAAATAGTTTACATTGCACTGTGTTATCAATTTTCTACCTAAAGTATACAGGTCGTACAGGAAATGCTCGCATTGGTAAAAATACAACCTCAATTTCAGTCTAGAGGAACAGAAGGAAAACCACGAGACCAAGGTCAGTAGAAATCTATAATCTAAAACTAATTGGAAAGGAATCGAACAATTATCTCGATCCCCTCCCCTCTGTTAATTAAGTCCAATGTTTAGTCGAGCTTTGAAATACTGTTGTACTTTATTAAAATAGTTTGCATTTATCTATAATGTTTAAGTAGATCTATTAATCCAAGTCTAGAAGTAGTTAAATACAAAGACAACATAAAACAAATCCGGTGACATTATCTAATGGTGCTTCTTATATAAATGGCCGTGTATAAACTGGTCAAATTGGAGAAAACCGTGTGGGTTTACCGAACGAATGGCGAATACATGTTCATATCTGTCATGTTTATTTCTTTCATTAAGTTCGAGGTAGAGACTTATTGTAGTTAAAGATAGTGTTTATCTGTAATGTATTTGTGACAGTATGAAGGGATTAAATGTAGACTATGTTTCATTCTATATCTCGTATTGCGCGTATTGCATTATTGACCACTATGTTATGAATAACATACATAAACATTTCTACAACTCATTTTGTAAAGTTTCTATTTGTTATCATCGTATAGACCATTCCGCAACTTATTTGATTAATGGCATCCACGTAATTTGTATGAGAATTTTGTCACCAATGAATGGGTTACTATTACCATTATGTTTACCGGTTTATAGACGACCCTTCCCCGAAACCAAGTAAAACTATTCGTCAAAAATGCCTGTTCCGTAGTTGTCACTGTTAAAACTTAAAATGAATCATGGACCCGATGCTTGATAAAATATTTATATATGTCAATAGGGTCTGAATTTTAGCTCATATGCCATAAACGTGTTCATGGTGTAATGTCGAGTGTAATGACGGTGGTCAAGGTAATTTTGTTTTATGCCAACTATCACTGAACCATAATATTTTTTTACTTTTTTTTTAATACGCGTTCGGGTCATTAATCTTCACATTTCATAAGCATTTGAACGAAATAGGTTGAGCCGGTCGATGTTTGTTTTTACTGATAACTCACGAATCGGGATTTATGGAAAGATGTATTAACTCACGATCAATACATGTTGTGTGGGTTCTTAGAAGCTACATTTGGAAAAATTGTAATTTTGTGATATTTGTTATATATATATATATATATATATATATATATATATATATATATATCGCCCCGAGATATACTAAAACATGTGCCCAGATATCAAATTTGATTCCACACTTTTGGGCTGTAAACACTGGACAAATGACGGACGGCCATCATCCAAAAACCATTTTTTTGAACTTGGAGGACCGTAAAACCTAGCTTATGTCTGCAAAAATCTTTACTTCGATGATTTTGTTTAACCCATCACAACTTTCTCTATACTACGTATGTGTGAGAAAATAAAATAAAATACACTTCAAATGATTTTGTTCAGACTTTTCCAAGACTATTCATACTTAAAAGGCTGAAAATATGTTTATACGGTTTTTATTATTAATTTCAAATATTGAAAATTTTAAGTAAATTCTAGTCCATTTAGGTACCGGTACCTAAAATGTGCAACATTTATTTATTTAGCTAGTTGAACTATATTATAGGAAAAAGAACTGATATACAGGGTCATCGAAAAAGAATGCCGGAATTTCAAAAAATCATTCAAGTAAACCTTCTCAACCTGCCTTCCCAAAAAAAGGAATAATGCCTTCCCTGTTTGTTAACTGCACTTATAGGCCTACCAGACAGAAAGAAACCTGCGCAGAACCGTCATCTCGAGAGTTTCTCGCGCACGCGTGTTGGGGCGATGGCGGGGAGGGGATTGGAGCGGTGGTGGGGATAAATTGTTACACTTTTGCCATAATATAAAGGAAATTTAAAACCTATAATTTAATGTCTTTTTACGCCTTTTACTTTGTAAAATATTTAAATTTACTTATTGTACTTGTCAGGAACTTAAACGATACATATTCACAGTTTTTTAGCGCTGTAGTAGGTATGAAAAAGAAAATATTAAGCCCTACGCAATGAATCAGTGGGCGGGTATGTCTGGCTTAACTCTGGCTCTCCCTCTCCCACCACAGTTCTACCTGCGCGAGACAAAACCGGTGCGAGGTTCTTTTCTAAGCGGTACCCCTATAGAGAGTTTTGTCAGATACAGAACATGGAACGACTGCGTGATCTTGACATGCGCGGAGCAAGATGCGCAGTGACGTATGGCCTCCGCTGAGTTGGCCATTACGATGTTTAGCGTCCAATAGAAAGCACAAGTGTTATTTGGATCGCTGACTTAAAATCAATCGTGAGTGTTCAGCGTCGCTTTCGGCGAACTTATGAAGGACAAAATACACCGGATGACAAAGCTATTCATCGATGGTTCAATCAGTTTCGACAGGAAATGTTGAGAAACAACACTCACCAGGCCGGCCGAGAACCACTGAAGAAAATGTCGAACGCATCCGCCAGTCTTGTGTTAAGAGTAAAAAAAATCAATAGCTCGACAGAGCCTTTAACTGCAAATACTGTACCAAAAACAACAATTCGACATGTACTGTACAAACGATTACGTCTCCATGCCTGTAAAATTCAGCTCAGACACGAGATAAAATTAACGAATATGCTTCTTTTATGCTAAATGAAATTGATGACAATCCGGCTTTTTTTAATCAGTTGTTGTTTACAGATAAAGTAACGTTTCACATTGATAGTTGTGTTAATCGTCACAACTGTCGAATATGGGGTTCACAACAACCTAACGAAATTCATGAGTACGTACTAGACTCTCCCAAAGTGAGAGTGTGGTGCGGGTTATTTCATGAGCGAGTTCAGGGCCCCTTCTTTTTCGCTGAAAGAACAATTACAGGGATAATATAGCTGGACATGCTAGAACAATTTGTGTTTACTTAGCTCGAACAAATTGAAAAACAAACTGGACAACTTGTCATTTTTATGCAGATGGAGCTCCCCTTCACTATCATCTATCTGTACGCATCGCCCTCAACAACAGATTTCCTAATGGTTGGTTGGATTGGCAGAGGTGCTCCTATTCCTTGCCCCCCCCCAGAAGTCCAAACCTTACCTATTTGGATTTCTTTTTCTGATGGTACACTAAGAAAATTCTGGGGGTTCATGCTGAGAAAATTCGTGATTTGGTGCATCTGCGGAAGCCCATCTGACGCTATCACGACTTTACCTCAGAAATGATTCAACACACTTAGCATGAAACTGACTACAGATTAGATGTCTGCAAAGCAACAAATAGACGTCACATCGAAACTTACTAAGGTATCAAAATAATTTATTTTTCCCGATACATTGTCAATGTAACATAATTAAATTATTAGTAATACTTTTTGAGTTGCACTTAGTTAAAATCCCGGCATTATTTTTCGATGACCCTGTATATGAAAATTATTTTACATGTGAGTGACAGATTCATGGTTGTGATAAGATGAAATAATATGCTGATATTAAAGAAGGAATTGTATTTAGACGTAAGAATTATAAACTCTCCACTATACAAAATAAATATGAGTATTTAAGTGTATTTAAATCTGTTTAAAAATTAGATTTAAATCGCAACAGATTTTATTATATAGTTCCAATACAATTGCAAGACAAAATCCACACAGGATTTTTTAAGGCCAAGGATTAGACCAAAATTCTTTAAACCAGTTATCGTATTGGATTAATTGAGGATTGTTCGATTGAGATACATTGAGAAATTCTATAGTTTGAAAACTTCCCCCATCTTTAATTCATGTTAGTCAGTAACTATACACCTTATTTTAAAAGGCTAAACGAGAGTTTTTCTAATTTTGTGATGGAGCTTCAAGTACATTGCATTATGAGTACTTTTAATATAGATAGAATTATTCTCTCACTATGCACAGTTTTCTTACAAAGAATGTTATTTTCACTAATGAACATAAATATTCTTATAAGCTGTATACATTCTTACACTATGCATTTGAAAACACTAAGTTTTATAACTTGTGATCCAAAAAAGGTAATTATTAAAACAAATTGTTGAATTTTTTTAATAGCATGTTTTACGGGAGATTTAGTTTACACTACACTTTAAATTTTAAATTTCGGTTTTAAATTTTTAATTTAAAAAGAAATATTAAAAATTACTTTTTGTAAAAATTAATATGATATACTTTAAGAGGAATAAAAAGACTAGTCGTATTTTTAAATTTCTATTGGCAAAATTTCAAAATGAGTAACTCGTTTGGTTTCTTTACCAATTTTAATGAAATTTATTTTGTCGTGTAACTAGACTCTTAAACCCACAAACAAAAGATAAACTTAAATAAAATAATCCAAGGCTAAAGTAGATAAAAAACGGAGGGACTACATTAAGTAATGAGGTTTAGTACCTAAACTTGAACGTTACAAGTAAGGAACAAGGGTTATCACTGCTAGACAAATGGCCCGTTAACAAGCATCTAAATAATTGAATGGTGCTTAAATCTGAAGTAAGGGGGAAGGGGCAGTGGTCATCACTGCTGAACAAGTAGCCAGTAAACAATCATCTAGATACCTGGAGTGTCTCTAAACGTAAAAGTTACAAGTATGGGACAAGGGCATTTCTCTGGACAAGTGGCCAGTTGAAAAACATCTAGAAATTTGGAAAGTGCCTAAACCTAAAATTTAACAATTAGGGGACAGGCGAGGGGGGAGGGGTCACCACTGCTAGAACAAATGGCCAATTAAGAAGAACAGCAACTGAAGAGGTCTTAACAAAGTAGCGGTTTCAGAATGTTATTAGTGAAGGGCATAGATTGTCACTACTGGGACAAATGGCTGATAAAGAGAGTCATCGGTGTGGGTCTCAACTTGGGAGTCACTTTCGGGACAGAGGAACAAAATAGCACGGAATGTCCTAAGACCTAGATTGTTGTGTACCAGAACCTGAGAGTTACTAACTGGAAGGCAAGCATCGTTACTGTTGAAACAAGTGGCTGGTGTGCTATAAATTCAATAAAGTACAGGGTTATATTCGTCACGTAAGGAACACAATTACATATTGTTTGACTAGTAGCTAATATTGTTAGTGCTTATGATAGTGACGAGGTTTATCTTCATATAGTATGGAGCTAGTGAGTTCCTATTACTTCTTTTCGTGTCTAAAGTATTGACAGTGACAAATTCCCTTTTTATTGTGCAGAGTCAGATATAACCAAATACTCTCAATTGTAATCTTAATCATCATCACCAGCAACAATTTCATCCGAAAAAGTTCATCATTCACTTGGTTCAAAATATTTGCTAATTCTACATTTGTTGAACAATGAGGCTGCGGATGTAAGCAAACAGATTAACATGCGATAGGTATTGAGCAAAGAGTTTTAATTGGCTATCTAATGTAATTAAGCCATACATCTTGCGGCAAACAATAGGCCAAGAGATAGCATCACTACACTGTCAACTAGCTTAACATGCCCATGATCATGCCCATGCCGTCTCTGCCGTAACATTACATTCCCTACACAAAGCCGAAACTTTGGCTCTACTAATTTAAAAAATTAAAATATTGACAATCTAGTCTAATATAAAGCTTTTATGTTTTACAGATCGAAAGCATAAACCTATACAATGACTAGTAATATCAGGCATTATATTTAATAAAAAAGAATAAACAATATAAAGAAGATTTATTTGGACTAATTTCAAGGAAATTGTTCACGTTTAACGTTTTGTGAATCACAATAATAAATATTTTGTATATCTAAAAATAATATTAATATTAAAAACTAATTTTTAAAAATATTAAAAATTTTGTACACGATATAGTGAGCAACAAAACTACTTTAGAAAATAGTGTGCAAGTTTCTGCAATCAATATTTTCGTAAGTTGACAAACATAATCTAAAATCACAAAACAAACTGATAAACATAAAAAATTACTTTAGCCTTACAAAATAATGTGCATTCTATTTGTTATTTGATTTATACGTTAGTCTTACAAAATAATGTGTATTCTATTGGTCATTTGATTTATACTTTAGTCTTACAAAACAATGTACATACTATTTGTTTCTTGTTATTACTTTAGCCTTACAAAACAAAGTGTATACTTTTTTTTTTATTGTTATTACTTTAGCCTTACAAAACAATATACTATTTGTTTATTGTTATATACTTTAGTTTTACAAAATAATGTACATACCATTTGTTTTTTGTTATTACTTTAGCCTTACAAAACTATGTGCATTCTATTTGTTACTTGGTTTATACTTTAGTCTTAAAAAACAATGTGCACACTATTTGCTAGTTGTAATTACTTTAGCCTTACAAAACAATATAATATTTGTTTGTTGTTGTTACTTTAGCATTACAAAACAATGTGCATACCTTTTTGCTTTTTGTTGTATAATTTAGCTTCAATATGAATACTATTTGTTTTGTTATAGACAGCTCATTAGCAGCTGTCTATAATATTATTATATATAATATATAAGAATCATGTTGATAGTATCCAAGTCACTTACTTATATAATAATTAAATTACCTCTGGTTTCCGCCAGGTGACTTCTTTTTATATACACTTACGCGTTTCGAAGCGTACGCTTCATCTTCAGAGATCTATTATCTTTTTCACTCGATTGAGGTCGTTATACATTAAAATAACACATAAAAAACACACGGACACTACATATATATGTTTATAAATTAAGAGGTAGAGTTAGTTGTCCTAGGACATTGATGTGATACGCATCGCAAGTGTCGCGTTATCATAAGCGATGTATTAATTTATAAACATATATATGTAATGTCCGTGTGTTTTTTATGTGTTATTTTAATGTATAACGACCTCAATCGAGTGAAAAAGATAATAGATCTCTGAAGATGAAGCGTACGCTTCGAAACGCGTAAGTGTATATAAAAAGAAGTCACCTGGCGGAAACCAAAGGTAATTTAATTATTATAATATATAATTATATAAATATTAAATATTATAATAAATTATATTTTTAATTTTTGGTAAAAGGTTGTTTCAAAATCATTTAGGTCAGGATTCGATTCTTAAAATATTCCAACGTAGGCGTTTGTCAAACGATGCCTAATTAAAGCAATTATGAAACCTAATATTTTGACAAAGGGATTTTACCTCTTATCACTTTACAATATCTGCGATATAAGACTTTATGTTCCTTGATTTATCCTGACCATGATATAAAAACCAGAACAACCAAATCACTAGCCAGCATTACAAGAACTTTCATGCTCTATAAGACCACTTTCTAGAAAGTTAGTCTACATACTAGTTTAGTAAGTTTAAACCTTCAATCAGTTAGTAACCAAAACCTTAAATTAGGAAACATTGAAATACCTATATCTCAAAAATTTCATATGCAAGATAGGTCAAGTTGTACCTCATTTTAAAGGTCATTTAAAAACAAACACTCAATATTTAACATATTTTTCGGTCTAGGTCGTTTTTGAATGAGAGAAAAAATGAAATTATTTAAATCCTAACATTAGAAAGGCCCGATAGTCACCTCATATTGTATCAGCCACGATAGCGAACACATTATTTATACTTTTTAATTAAAATGTCAATTTAATGTTTGCAAACTTTATTTTAGATAAATAGAAGGCCTGAATAGCGTTTTCTAAGTTGATACATCAACTAATCCCTCATTAGATAGCTAATGAGTTGTCTATAATATTTAATAATGTTATAATTATATAATATATAATAAAATTAACGAAAGTATTTCAATTGTAAATGAATTCAGTCGCGAGAACTTAATTTATTGTCAACATACTTTTTAGTCTCTGAATGAAGAAGAAGAATGTCGTTAGTAATACCCAGATATTCCTGAATCATCAAAATATAATTATATAATTATAATATTTAATAATATGTTAAGAGATCCCCTCTACATTATTAATTGTAATACATTTGACTGCTCTTCAAAGTCGTGTGGTTCTCTCCTTATAGATTTGAGACACTACATATATGACAATCACTCTTATATACAAATGTGTTTATGAGCACACATCAAACAGCTATATATATATTATTCTACGTGTAAATATTTAATAAACTGTATTGACCTACGCAACAGATATCGAAAATGAGTTTCAAATATAATCGATAATAGTTACTATGTATACAATTTCAAAGACGTAAAGACAGAACAGATTGAAATGTGAAACTACCGGGATGTATTGGAAATCATTAGATATACAAGAAAATTCGCAATTCATTGACTACCAAAGCATTACGAAAATAAACACGAGTACTGGAACTTTTAAATTACAAATAACCTACATATCCATAGATAAAATTAAATATCGGGAAAAAGCCTTTTGAAAACAAAATTAATGAATGTATTGTAATTGTGAAGTCAGTTGCGAGAACTAAATTTAGCGCCAACATATTTTTTAGTCACTCGATGAAGAAGAAGAATGTCGTTAGTAATAAACAGATACTGCTGAATCGTCAAAACGGGTATTTTTAAAGTTTTAAGTTATGAATATAGGTTATGCCTGATACATCCTAAAAGATATATATGAAAGTCAATGTGCTGCAAACTGTACAAAATATATGTTAATAAACGACATACAATTTTTTTCACACGTCCATAAATAAAACTAAATAAAAATCGAGTTCAAAATGTAAAAGGGAAACTGTCAAAAGACCAAAATCAAAATTTATAAAAATTGATTGTATCCATTTTATAACATTTGTCTACAATATACTTCTCCATAGGTTAAACGTATTGGATGTCATCCCCACAACAATAACTTTTCTGAGTTATCGATGACAAAAAAAAGAAGAGAATCTTAACCACAAGATATAAATTGTTCTTATCTCAATCCGCGTTACTGATTCGATAGAAATGATATTGGTTGTCTGGATTTATTCTCTATTTTTTAAGTTAGCCTACTCACAAACAGTATTTCCGTTTACTTGTGGTTTTGGCACTGCCTTTTTTATAAATTTTCACAACGAATCCTTTGTTCAGGAAAATAAATAAATGAGAGTACTCCAACTTATAAATTACAAATATATATTCGTAGATAAAAATAAAATATCTTAAACGAAACCAAAAAAACCTTTTAAAAGAAAAATTAAACAAATGTATTGTAATTGTGAAATCAGTTGAGGATAACTTAACTTAGTGTCATGTTTCTTGGTCATTCACAGGAGAAAAAGAAGTTAAAATCTTGTTCAGTAAACACATAATAATTGTGTACGTTTGTCTCCATAATAGACTAAAATTAAACGATTTTCTGAAAATATAATAAACTACATAAAATGAAGAAAAGTAATAAAAACTACCTTGCGATTTTATTAATTTTACAATCTGAGGAATCTAGTTTAATGATGTAAGATACATAAAGTGCATTTTTCTGACGGAAAATTGTAATTTTTAAACAACTTTTACTTCGAATGTGTTTGTGTGCTTAAGTCAAAGAAGAGCAATGTCGAAAATCGAGCGGAGTGTCGTTTGAATTTCATATATTCAAACAAGACAAATAATTTAAAGCATCAAGCACAAAAATCAGGAAAAGCTGTTTAAAGCCAGTACTTCATGGAATAGCTGATTATCATTGAGATCAGGTGAAATAATATTTCGATAATACATGTTATTTGTTGTTCTAAATTTTCAGTAATGACGCTTATTGCATTGTAGAATTTCTCTGTAATTAATCAAATTTACAAAATGGACACCTTCATAACAAAAAGCTCGCCTGAAAAGCTCTTAAAATAATTCTAAACTACAATAAAAAAACTAAAGCCATCTTTTCACTTTGTGAATACAAATACTTATACTACTGGAGGAGGTAAACTTTTCAAAATTATTTTTACTATGTTTTGTTTTGGTAAAGAAAAAAGAAAATTATTCTTCAAGTTTTGGTCATTTTAAATAATAACATGGGTGTTTTTGATTTATGTATTTCTTTTGAGTATGTCCAGAATTTGAGCAGAAAAAACTATTTTTCTGTTCATTTTATATAGCACTCGCTAGCCATTTGTCCTATTTTTAAGTTTGTAAATGATAATTAAAGGAGAAAACATGATATTTTTTTGTTTTTAGACTGAATTTTTGATAAATCCACGAAACTATGCTTGAGTTCTGGACGTTGAAACTATATCTTTACAGATTTCACACGGTTTATACTCATATACACGAGGAAGTGTGTACTATTCCTCAGCCTTAAATGACGTTTAGTGTCTTTGATGATTCATCTCCATTCGATGTTGTTAACTTGACGCCCAACCCCCAACGTAGAGGAACAAGGATATTTTTTCTCAGAGTTATCTTTTCTTATCTATACTAACGACAGGAACTGTAATAAGAGTTACGCCATGTACGAGACATTCTGTGTTACGCTGCCTCGTACTGGCGAAACCATGGTCGGCAAGATTCAATAAACTGTAAAATTTTAAACTGAGTATTGTTAGTTCTCTCAACTACCTTCGTTCGTTAGCACAAATAAGATATTTTTAAACAAAACTAATTTTCCGAACATTATTTTAAAGATATAGGCCTACTCACTTGATAGGTATAATTGGTTTACAATAATTAGTTATCACAATCTATTAACTTGATGTTGTACTGGGTAATCATGGGACTATATCTCACTGGAACACAGTTACAAAACGTTTGATTACTACTGGTAGCTGGAGAAGGCTAAGAGTGGTAATCAAGTACCGAGTAATCTGATTGCGTATATAGCATATTATTAACGACTAGTCTGCAGCAAATGCTCCAGTAATTCTAGAGCTGTTGTATAGTTCAATCTATCAAACACCTAATTACTTACCATACTGTTCCACAACAATCATCAACCTTCTCTCTAGTTAATGTATCTTTTAAAGTGTTCGTGGCATTTCTTTGTTATTATTGTTATTGTAGAGAACCGTTTCCAATTTGACAACATCACTCATCACTTTTAATAATATAACCACTTTAATATAAACATATTATCTATTTTTATGAGCAGAAAGAAACATATTCCTTATGTAAATGTATTGGACAACTACTATTTATACATTGGCACTGCTATTTATAGTTTACTTAATTTTTATTTATTCAATGCAAAAATAAAACAAAAAAAAATGCACACACCTCACTCACCCATCCCCAAAAACCAAATATAACCAATCAAAACTATTCTTCACCAAAAATGTTATCAGTCAAACCGCCATTTTTTAAATAAACAAAAATTATATATTTAATTAGGGCCTACACTTCCTTCGTTTTATAAGTTGTATTTGATTAAAATCAAGGTTTTAATGATATTGATGAATGTTCATTTTTGTTTTTTGCCAACAAAATTATTCCTGAACCGATTATTTTGCACATGGATTTGGTTCATTAATTTTCATTTAACTAAAATTTGAATGAAATCAGTAGAGTATATTTTGAGAAATTACGTATTTCATAACTACTACATGGCCGAATTTTTTTTTTTTTTTTTTTTTAAAGATAAATATCTGTAATATAAAATCTGCAGTACTTTAATAAAAACAGATTTTTTTTTTGCCAATTATTCCTGAACTAGCAATTCGTTGTGAAGATTTATAAGCAAAACAATGGGCCAAACCACAAGTAAAAGGTAATTTTACAGAAATTAATTCTGAAACCGGATTCAATTTTATCGAATCACTACTGCGGATTATGAGATAAAACTATTTGATTAATTTTCTTCTTTTTTTCCATGGATAACGACAGAACAGTTATTATTTTGGAAATGCATTTACCCTTTAGAGCCTTTGAAAGTATAATATAGAAAAATGTTATAAAATCCTTACAGTCAATTTTTATAAAGTTTGATTTTGGTCTAACGGGAGCTTCCATTTTAATTTTGAGATAGATTATTATTTGGTTTTGTTTATGAACGTATGATAACATTTATGCGCCGTTTATTAACATATATTATTTACAAATGGCAGCACTTATCGGACATAACTTATCTTCATATCTGCGTATTACTAACGAGATTTGCACCAAGAAGGATATCCACCAGTTTATTATTTTACCTGAAAGTTTGATTGCAATTCTGTTATAATTAGTTCTGTATTTAGCGTTAAACTCATAAAATATTCTGATCTAACGAAAAAATGTATTTTTGCAATACCAATATTATTTCAAAACAACACATTTGTAAGAGAGTTAAACCTTTATTTAAATTATTGTGACTGATATAAATATTGTGTTTATATTATGGTCGTGTTGTATACACTCCTACCTTCAAGAATGAATTGTTTCCAAAAGACAGCTCAGCGGGGCGCCAAGTGGCCCATTCATTGCTCGTCCATAACCTTCCCACACTACTACTACCTCTCTTACTTACATAATCTAAGATCTAGGATAACAGTTTAGTTGCAACCATTTCTCAAATCTACCTGTCTTTGTCTCTACAGTCATGTTACACAATTACAAAGATCTTTAGGAAACTGACTTCTATACAACAGAAATTTTAAAATAATCACTAATAATTTACCTCTATTAATTCTTAATCAATTTTCGTTTTATTAAAATTAAATTCTCAATATTTTTGGAGCGAAATTTGACTTTCCATTTGATTTTATCTTCAAGTTTCTAGTATTATTATTATAAAAGTCCATAACAATAATCTGAACCTCATTTTTAAGTGTATATAAAGTATCATGATATCAGACTGAAACACTCGAGAACTTAGTGGCTATTAGGGTACTTTACACAGATGCAGAGTGAAATAACTAACAATGTTAGATGAATTTATTATCTGTCATATATAAATCAAATTAATGGACAGAAAGCAATGAAGAGACTGATCTGTCGGTTAGAGCAGGATCTGAATCGCCATCAATAGGAATGTCGGTGTCTCACACTAGGATCAGAACTGAAATAATCTAGAAGAGTACAGTACTATCACATATATCTCCTAAAGGGACACTGTAATCTTGGGATACAATCTGGACACTTTGTGTCCAGACTAAGCTAAACAATAAAATCCCTGGTCACAATATTTGATTGCGTGGCTCTTACTGACAAGAGGCTAAAGGTGTTTCAAGTTAAACCTCCTGTTGAGCTCTCGGATGAAATACTGTTGGACTATTAAAACTCTTTGAGGGAACAGATCTGCTTAAATAGGCACTAGAGGCTTAGTTATATAATTAACGTGTTCTTAATTAACTCAGTTGTATAATAGGTACCGTGGATTTTTAAAATGCATTCCAAATCTACTGTCTAATTAATTCGAACAATTCATATTTTGCTATCTTATAATGTAGTTTAGGTCATTTATTTCAGCAATTGTTTTTGGAGACCCATAAATCCTATTATATTTTAAAACAAAAAATCCTGTTATTTCCCGGCTCAAATTTTGAGTCATTTTGGCTGATTTGGTAAACGTGGTATAAGCTTTCTATCGGTTTTCACTAATAAATAATAAAGTAGGCTACTTTATACCTTTAATATTAGTAGTTAAATGTATTGCACTTATGTCCTACGTATATAAAGTATAATACTACAGCTTGTAATAATTAAATAACGCCTAAGATCTAGAGGCACGCGAAACCAAAGCAAGCTGCGTCTAAATCCGTAGTAGCTACACCTATTGGCAGAAATGTCGCTTGTAGTTATTAAACAATGGACGGTGAAAATACATCAAAACAATGAAATGTTTGCACAGCTGTTGCAGTTTTAGTGGGGCACTGCCAACAATATTTCTTGGCATTTGTTACAATCAGGTCTACTTTGTTGTAAACCTGGACAATTACACAATCACCGACAAGAGGGAATGCTGTTTGTACAGTAGTTAGCCATCGTCTGTTGGACTGGTCATTATACAAGCTGTTATAGTTCAAGTTCTTTATGGAATAAAAAGAGTATTTTCTTAAACAAAACTAACACCGAACAGAAGTTCAATAAATTGATTAAAAAGTTGATAAAAAGGGCATATATATATGATTAAAACAGTCACTCATTAGTCTATCGCCAGAAAACATATTGAGTACCTTCTCCAGGGAACGAAATCAACTAATTTCATAAATTTTGCTCCGACTTATTTCGTCCTCTGCAAAGTTGCTTTATGAAAGGGACAGATCCCTGTCTTAGATCTAACCCAAAAAACAGACTTTACATTATTCTTGAAGTATTTGAATAATGAAATTTACCAAATACATAATTATAGCTAAGCACCTTTTGCCGTTGTGTCGGTAAATATTTGTGCTCTATCTACAAAAATCAGAGCGGATATAGTTCTACTTTAAAAGCAGATTTGTATACATACCCCAGCTAGTTGGAAACTATTGCATTTATACTATTAATTTTTTCCATTTTTAATATTTCAGCTATTTATAAGGGGGAAATCGAAAATGTTCCAAAAATTTCTCTAAATAGAAAAGTGTTGTAAAATTAAAAGGATGACTCCTGTATTGTTCTACCGATAAATTTACAATTCGAATAATCTGCTCATGCACATTTTTAACATTGTTCATATGGAATGGAATTCAAGATGGAGGTAGTATCTGCGAACCCTAACCAAGTCAGCATTAATACTGAGATTGTATCTATCTAATCATCGTGAAAGTCATCCAATACATACTTAATTAACCATTAGATCTTGTTTAACATGACACCACAATCACGGGTCAGGACAACATCAAATTCTTTAGAAAGGAATACCTTAATATAATGATAAAATGTAAACTCGTGAAAGCACACTTGTACAGTTGCAACAAATATTTTTTATCCTAAATTCATTGTTTTGCACTCTTAAAAAGTTCTGAATTTATTTAACTATTTTTTTTTATTCTTCGTAAAAAAACAAATTCATGGTAAATTGAATCAGATGAGCTTATTGTTTTCTTTTTTATACATTTACATTAGATATTATTTCATCCCAATCCGGAAGTAAAATACTAAATATAACTTTTTTATTGAAGTTATAGAATATCTATTTGGCAATAGATCCTTGAAACGACGGATTGAACTTCCCATTTTAAACATACACTAAATACCAAACAATCTTCTACAAATATATTCGTCTTAAAATAATGAGTTCGGCTTCTAAATCAAAACCCGTTTATGTATAATTTAGCACGGAAATTATAATTTTTATTTCTTTTATTACACAAATAAACAATATTTTCATGGAAAAAAATGAAACAGTAGAATAAGGAAAAATCCATAGGCTATATATTTTAATTCCTTCATTTCTTTACATTTAAAAGAGAAGGGGAAACGAAGATATTTTTTACTACGAAATAATCTTTAAAAGCATTATAAATTACACTAAAAGTACAATCAATAGACACATTACACTTATACTTCAAATTACCCTTAATTCATACACTTCACATCAAAAATATAATAAGAAAATTATATTACTATTTGTGGACTTAAGTATCCTATCCTGTTTTTTTAGGGGTTATCTTGATTTGGGTTCACATATAGGCAAGTGTAGGATTAAAGAACATAAAAACATATATATATATATATTTCATTTTATACATACTTTTGTGTCTGTCAAATGTAGTCCTTGTTTGTATTTCCTTCTATGTGGCTACATGTTTCGCTGCCACAGGCAGCATCTTCAGGCCAACTATTATGTCCACAAAACACTTACACTTACACAACAATTATAACAATTATTTTTATACATTTTCTGTACACGTCATATATTAAATAGTTTAAATAGATTATGTTTAACATAGTTACACTTTTGAGGTACCTCTTTCTGGTGTATTTCGTTTTGTAACGATAAGTGTATTGAGTTTTAAACGAAATACACCAGAAAGAGGTACCTCAAAAGTGTAACTATGTTAAACATAATCTATTTAAACTATTTAATATATGACGTGTACAGAAAATGTATAAAAATAATTGTTATAAGTGTTGTGTAAGTGTAAGTGTTTTGTGGACATAATAGTTGGCCTGAAGATGCTGCCTGTGGCAGCGAAACATGTAGCCACATAGAAGGAAATACAAACAAGGACTACATTCGACAGACACAAAAGTATGTATAAAATGAAATACATGTAGTTCTAAAGCTGTTCAACAATGAATATATATATATATATATATATATATATATATATATATATATATACAAAAGCTGTACAATAACATATTTTAATTTATTGAATTTATGTACCTATCAGTTGCGATTATTCCTTCCATATAGAATAAATCATGCTACATTTTAATAAATAAACCAATTATTCGTACACAGAAAATAGTATATATTTCCATAAATATTAAATTTAGAAGCAATCCAACCGTTAAAGACTATCAATAATATAGTTAAATTAAATAACGTCTTAATGTTTTCACAGTTATCGCTTCAAAAGGCGTACTAGTTGAGTCCTCGATTGCTTATTATGACTACACATACTCTATTAAGAATATGGATGTCTACTCTTGCCTCAACTTTCGCTACTCTCAATACAATAGAAAGTGATAAGTGTGTCGATAGTTCACTTTAACCAAAGTTTCACGTTTAATACCTTAGTCACACATCTTCGCGTTGTTGAATAAACTTGTTTAATAATCAGCTTTGTATCGTATGTCAATAGAGAGTGTAAGTTTAGTTATAGGAATATTTAAGCTGGTAATTTTAGTAAAGAATTTTAATATAACTCCAATTTGACAAATGTTCAAAAAACTATTTAGTTCTTTAGTTAATTTAACTAAATTATTATTATAACGTAACTAGAAAATAATTAACAATATATATTTAAATGTAATATTATATACAATTAAATATTAACGATTTTAGTTTTTCGACAGTAGCCTATATCCTACTCGTTTAAAAATTTAAAAGTCGCCAATGGTACGTTAGTATGGAAACGTTATTATTTTCTGTAAAAGCAAAATGTATATTTGGATGCAAAACGAGACACGTTATTGTATTGTATAACAAGAGTATACAAACATTTGTATTTAAAACAACGTCTAAATATCTTACTTGTAATGACACAATTTTATTATAATTTCTTCACAGTAGTATGCTATAAATAAATATTGATCTTGATTTGTGAGATAATATTGGATAGAACAAAAACTCGAAGACAAGATCTCACAAAAATTATGTTTACTTAATCAATCGCGTTTCAACGACAAAGTCGCCATCCTTAGTGATACATGAGCTACAAATCACTGAGGATTGCGACTTTGTCGTTGAAACGCGTTTGATTAAGTAAACATAATTTTTGTGAGATCTTGTGTTCGATTTTTTGTTCTATCTAGTAGTATGCTAATAAATAGTATATATAAAACTATTTGAATTTGTCAAGATATTTCATACATGGGAGAAGGAATATACTGGCTTTAACAAGCTACGTTGATTATCTTAGTGTAGTTAAGATTCCCGCCTTCTGAATGCGACTGTACTTGAGAGATGTGTTATGAATGAAAAGGTATACAGAAGCCACGACCACACCATAAAAAAAATAATAACACAAAATAAAAATAAAGAAAAACTAACAAGAAATATAATAGCCGACTCGTGTCCTATCTGGATTGTACTAAATCGTGGCAAGTTTTAATTTGGTCTGTTATGATTTAGAGCGGTCCGGTAGCCAAGCAGCCAATTACCGTGCAATACTACATGACAGCTAGGATAATTTGTCGTGCCATGACGTCATGTTAAAACAAACAACCTGATTGGTTCGATGATTAACGGCTCTACTCGCTGCGCTCATCCCAATCAATTCCATTGATATTTCGTTAATAGGTTCTCCCGATTGAATCGAAACTCGTTCCTACTTCTAACAAGCAATTAAAACAACAGCATACATATCTCCACCGTCTTACCAGCAATGTCAATTACAGAGAAAAATAATTCATTAACTATAAATCATAAAATTCGAATAAACTATAATTTTGTCTTTGGTTAATTAAAACAAACAGACATCGGATATAATTTCCACAGTATCAGATTGTTTAAGAACAATAACCAGTAACACTAGTCTCTTGTCTCTTCTTTCAAAAGATAAAACCATATTATTAAAATTAATAACAAAAGACTAAATAAATAAATTGTACTTACACATGCACAAACTTTCTCACTCTTACATATACACAGAAACATAAACATTGTACTAGTTGGTTGTTTTCATATTCGATAATTGGGAATGCTTCTGCATTTATAAATTGAGCGTACACTCGCTTGGCTCGGATCTTTCAATTGTTTACTTAAATCAAAACTTTTTATTACTTAGCGGTGCAGAAATTAATATTCTTATTTCATCAGAATCGGTAAACCCAATTTTGATAAATTAAGACTTTTATAACAGTTACGATTAGGTAACTTTATTCTTTGTTTTTGTTTTACCGATAAGTTTGAAAAGAATATGTCTGAACACATGGTGATCAATAGGTCTTGTTTGGGAACTTCAGGGGTACTTTTGAACAACACCAATTAATATGTTTGTATTTTTCTTTGATAGGTCATCCAAATTTCTAGTTACGGCGACTATATTATACGTGCACAATTAAAAAACAAAATTGATAACAATTTAAAAAAAGAAGGAAAAAAAACGTCAAAATATTTCAAAAAAATCAGTGTTATTGGAATTAAAGATATATAAAAGGAAAATATGGGATTCACGAAATCTCAAAAATTATTTTTTCCCCAACAAAATATCAAATTTAGATTCTGCGTGAAAATTACACTTAAAAAGCCAAATTCATTATCACAAGGCAACAAATATTAATTTTAGATATTTTGTTCGCTATTCATCTACATTTGGTTTAAATCAAAGGAACTGTTTGCGAGTTCCGTTCATACTATGAGTTTAGACGATAACCCAAGCTAAACAGCTTCTTTTCTAAAGCAGAAATTTCGTATGACCTGACTTAATAGAGTTCCTTACAAAATTCTATGTAATACTGCAGTCCAGACACTATTCATCTCTCAACATATCTTAACATACGACTAGCATGTTTTAACGACTCAATATGTATGCATGATTTCTAAGAGTATAACATCCTATTATGATGAGGTGTTACCGTATATTCATTCCAAACAAACAACTTTAAGTAAAGTATGGGACTATCTTGTAGTAACGAAAGAGATTAGGTATATTAGATTACTCGTAAACTCTAGTCCGGCTTGTATTTCTTAAATTTTATAATGCACTATTAAAAAAATCACATATAGCTCGGAATCATGAACCCTAGGCAATAAACATCAAAGTAGGATACAAGCGATGGAAATGAGATACCTGCGGTGCATAGAACATAGACGAAGAGAGACCGCATTAGAAATAACACCATAAGGAATACGCTTGGTGTAATACCTCTGGCATCAACCATAGAGAGAGCCCAACTGAGGTGGTATGACCATGTCGCACGTATGCCCGAAACACCACTACCGGGTATGGCAGGCTAGAAGTGAGGGTCCCAGAACCAGAGGACGTCCACACATCAAGTGGGAGGACAACATTGTAACGAGTCTTAAAACAAGAGGCATCCAATGGACAGCAGCTCGAATCAAGGCCCAAGATAGAAAAGGATGGAGATCCCTCTGTGAAACCGAGACACCTATCGGTAGAAGAGGACCGACTAAGTAAGTAAGTAACTATTGAAAAAGGTAATGATTCTGAAATTACTGCAAAACCAAAGCATTGGCTACACAAACTAGCAGGCGGTGTGTATATATACAGCTGGCTATACAAAATAGGATCTGAAACGGGAGGAGGATATCATGAAAGAACTGAAAAAGGAATATAATGATGAATTAAGGTAAAACTGGAAGGGTCACATGAACATAATAAATGAAAGAAGACTCAGTAAAAAATACTGCAAAAAGTAAATAAATCTAGGCGAAAGAAAAGTTTGGGACATTCAACCAAGAGATGGCGTAACATCGTAACAGGGTACTTGATCTAATATCTTGATATATAAATAATTATTGAGCTTGATTTGTGAGTTAATATTAGATAAAAGAAAACTCGAACACAAGATCTTACAGAAATTACGTTTACTTAATCAAACGCATTTCAACGACAGTCGCTATCCTCAGTGATAGTTTAGTTATTGTAGCTCATCTATCGCTGAGGATGACGACTTTGTCGTTGAAACGCGTTTGATTAAATAAACGTATTTTTTGTGAGAACATGTGTTCGAGTGTTATTTTTTCTAATATCTTGATGACAGATGATGACAATATTTTAGGTCTTTTACTAAATACTTAAATTAATTAAAACATTAATTCAGCTTCTATATAATATCAAAAGGAGATAAAGGAAAAAGCATATAATTAGACGAATTTACAAGCATACTATAAAATTCCCGAACGGGTTGCGTACCAAGTTCTTTTTTACTAAATCGTACGATGGACACGCTGAACACAGTTACTATTTCCGTGCAGTCTTTTATTCAGTATTCTCACTTTACTATTGTAGGACATAAGAGAATTAAATAAACGCTTAAACAAACAAAAAATCATTTTTCCAATCGTTTATCAATAGTGTAATAAATCCGTTTACTCGAGTGAGCTATCTTAGTACCTTTTATTTAATTAAATGTAGTGAGAATAGATTCCGGGAAGAACTTTTATTCAAATCAGCTGCAGACACTCATACGTAGTATGCAAAATGTACAAGAAACCGACATTTCCTCTTTAAGTCAAGCATACCATAAACAGGACGAAAGGAACTGCCACAGACTCTGTCCTCCACGTATACAATCTACATCCGCCTAATTATAACCTACGCTTCATACTCGGTTCTAACAGCAAGCTGCTGGACTCTTTCCAAAATATCACACTCGGATAGTATAATTTTTTTTCTATAATACATCAAATAACCCTACATAATGGACTCGAACCCACTTGAGGAATTCATCATCAAACTCACTAAAAATCTATTATCTCGAACAGAAGGCTCAATACACTCCCATTTACCATCGATAGTGACAGATCCAGTGGTCCATAGGGTGGAAAAAGACTATTATACTTAGTGTTTAAACCCGCGTGAATTAATAAAATTAAAATTAATTATTAAAAGTATTCCATTTCTAACAGAAAATTATTCAGAATTAGAATTAAACCAAAAATTCAAGCTTGTCTCATATTCTGAATTCAACAATAAAGTAATATCTAGTATACACAGCAGATGATGCCTTAAGCACTTTTCCGTTACCTTCAGGCACCTTCCGTCACCGTAATCCAAGGTTAAAAACGAGGATCATTCTAACAACCGTTAGCGGTGTTAGTTTCACATTGACTGATAGTATAAATATTATGTATGTTGTTTAAATATTACTTTAAAATATTTCAATTCAGTAACATATATTCCACCATGACTAGCCGGTTAATACCCCTTCTCGAATACCTCTTTATGTAATATAAGGGTATGTTCTTTATTCTTGTACTTTTTATTTCAGAATGCCATTTTTTCTTCACCTTAATTTTGTTAAAATCAGAGGAATTAAATATAATGGCGTATAATTCAATTAATGTTAAATAATAGCTAATTATATTTAATCGAACAACTACCACAAGTTTTTCCCCCAACATTTAGAAGTAACAAAATCGTAATGAAATGCTGATTATTAAAATAGAGAAAATATATATACATGCACTAATACATTAAATCTTAATTCTTGTGAGTGGATTATCGCCTGGTCATTGACAAACCATTCATTCAATAACACAAAATTTATGAATAAATACTCATTATGAAATGATAAAGTGTCCGCTAGTAAATAATTGTGGTGGAAGATGAAGTGAACTTCAATGCAATCCCTCCGAACAATAGCCGTACACTGTTGATACCATCTGCGCACATGTCAATAATTATTTTTGGCGAACAAAGTGCCAATAAATTATCGGTTCTCTATGCTTGTTGGGAGGGAGAGGATATTTACGGGCGGCCCCTCTCCTCATTAGCATCCGGCGACAAGCCGTTTTAATTAGCGACCAATTGGAATTAGAATCATTATGGAAATCAGTGCCGCAAAGAAGCAATCCCATAATACAGTCAAAGCGATAACAATTTATATACAAAATCAATTAATAGTTTTAAGTACCATTAATCAATAACTGAAAAGTTGTATGAAAAAACTGTCGAGTTTTTGGACCTACTGAAGTAAAATTTTAATGGAAGAAACTGTTCCGTTTAAATGTTATAAAGATAAAATTGTGCTGTAGAGTGCGAAACCACGCCAAAACCACTACATTGAAATGAGTATTTAGAGTTAGTTATCTGTGATAAATTATTAGGAGCTACTTAATGGTATTAAAGTCTAAACTCAATATCATCTTACCTTCAAAATTCCGAATTTAAAATTTTTATACAATATGTCAGTAATTGCCACAAGCCCTGATCAAGAATAGCAAATATGTGTGACTATTATTTTACTTTACTATACAAAGTGGGTTAATTTTCTGTAGGTATTTCTTTTTAAATACTGACACCTTACATAAAATAAGCGGAGAGATATTAGTCAAAAAGTGTTCATTTAGTGACCCAATTTTGCAAAAACTCACAACATACAATCGATGTGATAATTTAATATCTTACAAATAACGGTTATTTATTATTAGTTTTTATTTCTTTAGTGAATTGTGACAATGCAGATATTATTGGCTTGTTCATCTTGATAACTTGCAAACGAATCGGTGTTCTAAATCTATTTCAAATGCTAAGCGTCGTTTGTGTGTGAACAATTAAAGGACTAAGTGTAATAATGACAAAAATGAAAGTATTAATTACGTAGACACTGTGCTAACACTATATTTGCCCAAATAATACAATACGGAAGCACTATTTAAATAAACGCTACTACATAAATGATTCTGTTTGCAAAAATCGTTCTCTGAAGCTGGTGACGAAACAGAATAAATAAATACCAATAAATTTATTTATTTCAACAATTTGATCACAAGCTATAGATATATATAATTTATACTTCTTATTAAACACTTCCTTTTATATTTTTAGAATAATAATCTGATAGGAAATCTGGCTTAACAATTTTCTTCTCCATGCCACTTAATGACATTAGAAAATGATTTGACAGAGTTCAAATTGATTGACAACAGTTCATCTTAATTACATAAATAAAAGGCATTTTATGTATGTGGGTGTGAATGTTCGTTTCACATCTCCTCCTAAACCATAGAACCGATTTTAACCAATCTTTAAACAATAATTATTAGTCTACTTAATAACTGAACAAAAATACTGTGGGTGTTAGAAATCCATACCAACCCCGCTGTGGGAGGGATGAGGAGTGAGAACCTTTAAACTTTATAAAAGGGTAAAATTATGGAAAATTTGGGAATATTTTAGAATATTATCGAACACTAAGATTTAAAAAATTTGTAGAAATTTCTAAAAGTTTCTAGAACAAAATTTTTAGATATTTTAAAAATGGAAATAATGTTCCAACAACAAGCTTTAAAATGTTCAAAAAATTTCTAGAATTTTCCAGAATGTTCTGAAATGTGATAGAATAAACTATAATTTTCAAAATTTACATATTGTTGTATAATGTTCTAAGATTGTTCCAAAATGCATTCCTACAATAGAGAAAATCTCGAAAGTTCTTTAACATAATAAAAGAATGTGTGAGATGTCACTTGCTTCAGTTTCGACTTAGAAGTCCATAAATTAAGATCGAACTACGAATTATAAAACTCAGTTTCTTGATAACGAGTGAATTGAAATCATAATGTTTAATGTAATTTCGGGACAATATTATCATTTAAAAATGTATAAATTTCAGCGTAGTGATTTGACAATGACTAAAAGGCAACGTTGGTCCATCGGTCAAATTCAACGGAAAGCGAAGAAAACAAAGCTTTTACGAGCAGACTAAAAATGATCAACGACAGAAGCGACTTCAGGCTGTGCGGAAACATATCAGAACATCACGGGTGGTTGAATCCGAAGACCAATGTAAACGTCGTCTTCAAAAAATGAAGGGGGAAAGGTAGCACATAGTGGGCAGCTGAATGACATTCCAATATAGTTCTAGACGATTTTCCATACGATCCTAGTAAAAAACTACAGCAAACACATAAAACTGTGGTAATTGGAGGAATGGACCAAGTAAATAAGTACGTATATGCTGCTGCAACGGGAAAGTCCGTTTACCAGCACTCGAAATGCCACCAGAGCCATCACTTTCTTATATGTCTGGGACTACTTCAAAATCCATACATTTCCTCAAAAATATGAGGAAGTACAATACATGTTTTTCAATAACTTTATTCTGAGCCTCATCCATTGTTGGACAAAGTGAGTTTGAAACTACATATTGAGGGTGCAGGACCTGCAGGACCTGCAGGATGAAATATACCACAAAGCGCGCTCTTTCCTCCCTCATCCAAGTAAAAATGAAGTTTTTACAAATTTATTTCATCGGAGAAGAAGAACTGGAAGTGGATCAACGATTTGACTACATAACAAGTTTATAAAATGTTTAAGGCAGCTTTAGAGGATATGCCTTTGGGTGAGTATAAATTAGTTATTAGTGCCGATAATAGACCAGCTGGACATAAGCGACGCTTCAACAGTCCCCAAATAAATGAAATGGCAATCATCATAGACGCCAGTGATCATGACAGAAGGAACATTAGACGAGATGGCTTGCTACAACGAATTACAAAGACACACAGCTTTTATGATTATCTCCAGAATCCCATTATATTTTAGCAAGGATTTTAACATCATACAGCGTAATACCAATACAGAGTCGACAATTAACTAGAAAGTTTCGATGATGAACTTTTATGGATACAGGACAATGATCCGAAACAACTCATCTAATCACACTTTAAATGCTCGACAGCTATTGCATCAGTTTATTATAGATGTTTATGGTAAAATTGAAGCAGAATGTCTTCTTTACATAAGACTTTAATCAAAATAAACTTCTAAGTGAAGAATACAATTATTGAAGAGATGCCGTTGCTAGTAAGAGAATGTCCACGATATTGGGAAAATAATGCCCGTCACTTTTAGAAAGGCAAATGCGTGAGTAAGCACAAGATGCTATGACATCAAGTCTAACATAGTGACCAGTTTATTATATTTACAAGTAATCCAGCTTGACCAGAAATAAAGGAAAAACTAACTCGTGGGGACACATCTATTGATCGTCATAACTTATTAGCCAGAGTTTGTTGACAAATATAATAAAAGTTAATCAATGTATTAGAAGAAATCAGGTATTGGGTGTATTCTATTGCATGATAGAAAAAAGGCTTTCCGTATTCTCATAACTTAACCGGTATGAAAGAAAAATCCGTTCCATACAACTAGATGATGTTATTTATGCAGAGTTTCCAAATCCAGAAGTGGACAAGGTTCCTTCGGACATAGTTGAAAAAATTATACATGGGCCATGTGGAAACATTAACGTGAATGAACCTTGTAAGAAGGAAGATATAGCAAGAACACCCTAGACAATTGATTAATGAGACAAAACCGGTGATGATGGCCACCCTAATAAGGAGAAGGAGTCCAGAAGATTAGGGTACACAATAAAACAAAGCATTTGAGGCGATAATCACCTCTACTTTCTAAATTGTTCCAGGGTCATATAAATGTCGAATACTGCAATTAAATTAAATTCATAAAGTACAAATGGAAATACATCAGCAAGGGCAGTTATATGGCTGTTTTGGTTTCACGAAGGCCAATGAGCATGATGAGGACGATAGATAAGTAGTAACGAGGCAGTTTGGCCTCGTTTTTAGGGGAAATGCCGTGAAAGCAGGAGTGAAGATATACTTGCCAACTTCGCCAAAACAACGTCAAAGTTGGCATACAGTTCCCTGTAGATATATTTAACGAGGTTCTCATTATACTAGAAGACAAATGTCTATCAAACTGTAGCAAAACTCTATTACAGTTGAGGCTACAGGCTCCGGAAAGAAATCCTGACAAAGGGAAATAATGCAAGACCTTCTTTGTGAAAAATTACGATACTATAGAATTGGGAAATTTTGTTGAATCTGTGGTATCTGATATCTGCAAAACGTGTTTGGTCCTCCTACTCCAAAAACGAGTCTGAACTTGTTTGTATAAGAGCATATGATATTGAAAGTCCCGTCACTCTTGTCTCCAAGCTTCCAATTTTCTAAAATAGTAATTACAAAATTAAAAGTAGAGTAAAATGTAGCCTACCGGAGTTTCTCCAAATACGTTCATTGTTTAAAAAAAATTCTGATATAAAATACACATTTATTAATTGATACGTCACTGAAGCATTATTAAAGTGATATCTTTAATAAAAGTATACTAAACACAAAATAAAATACAGATCAAAATGAAGAAATTGTACACTTTGCAATAAAATGTCGGATTAACCGGTGAATTTTCGGGTATTTTTATAATTTCAAATTATACTTTTTATCTCAATTTAAGTGATACCCATAATTTCTGAAAAAGTTCTAATATAGGCTATTTTTATTTAACCACGCCCAAAAAGGTGATAAAAACAAGTTCACTATATCCATTAAAACAACAACAATAATGTGTAATATATAATATTCATATAAATTAAATAATTAACTGATATTTTCTAGCTTCCGAATTGACAATGTTGATATTGTGAACGAGGCCATTTATCATGGAACGACTTGTAGCAGGTCTTGTCGTTACTCGTGTAAAGTTAGCTGGAACGAAGGGAAGAGCTTTTCCACAAATCCCTCTCAAGCCTCGTACACTACCTTCCCTACCGCCACCAATTAGCTTAAAATAATGAACATGTTTTTTCTCTGTCTTTGTCAGACTGAGTAACAACAATGCAGAGAGAAAGAAAGAGAGAGAGATGGGGGGATTATACTGCTCGAGGCAAGATTCTCTTAACCCCCTCCCCCCTTTACTTCTGTTCATTATACAATTTGCATTCCCTCCTCTCTCTCTCTCTCTCTCTCTCTCTCTCTCTCTCTCTCTCTCTCTCTCTCTCTCTCTCTCTCTCTCTCTCTCTCTCTCTCTCTCTCTCTCTCTCTCTCTCTCTCTCTCTCTCTCTCTCTCTCTCTCTTTCTCTCTCTTTACGCTTACAGTATATCTCTTTTGTGAACGTAATTAGAACCTGCCCCTCCTTCTCAAAATATCTGTTGTTGCCAAAAAACAAGCCACGCTTTGCGCTCCTACAGTTCTTCATGTGAATATACTTTATTACAGGAAAAGGAGAAGAGAAAAAATGACGCAATAATTGAATGCGAAGATTCGAGTCTGCTTCCAACAATAATTGTATATTTTGAAATACAAAATGTATTATTACGACATTAATACTATGTTTAATTCATCAGTCAGGTTGTAATATTGCTCTTGCCTACAGAATTCCAAATTGAAAACAAGACCGTCAACTTTTCTTTTTGTACAAGTTATAGAAGGTTGCGGCAGTTAGTCATCCTCGTCAGAGATAACTGTTTGTTTATTCATCAGTTTCAATTACTGTCTTGTAGAATTAATTGGCAAAATCTCCCTCTCCCTTGCCATCGTTCACTTCTTGCTCAATTTATGTGTAAACTTGGGTTCAACTTTTTAAATATAATTAAGTATTTGACTTAATTAACTTTTAATTGAAAAATAACTTTCAGTGGTTAGTTGTATAGCATGTAAAAGACCCGGTCGTTTCGACTTTAATATTCTAATAAATGGTTGTATTCAGCTGTTGCCAAATTTTGTAGGTTGATACTGGAACGAGATACAAATCCTAATCAATTCATTGATTTCTGACTCCTCATAACTATTTTTTGTTATTCAAACTCAAATCAAATATTATAGTGATTTTATTAAATATTAAAGATCTTTTAATATGTTTTAAAATATAAATGTGATTTAATATTTCTTAGAATAATTGATTACATTTATGAAAACACATGACAGTTCCATAATGGTATATTCGCGCAATCTTTATTGTAAAAAGAGGCATTGGAAGTTCGGCCCGGTAGTTCCGTTCTCTATCTATATCCCATAGTTTAGTGGCCTTTTCTTTTTTATTTTCATCCCATTTTTTGGTTTCAATTTCTTCTTTAGGAATGAACATGTGTGTTTAAATCACTCTTTCATTGTTAGTGATTATGTCTTAGTAAGTCAACGTCCAGGCTTCTAGGCTTCTCCGTACTTCATCAGTTGGTACTATTATGGTATCGTGCACTCTGGATATTTCCAGCGTTCGCAATACCTTGTTGAACGCCAACTTGTAAAATGGTGTTTATTTAGTGTCAGGACTTCAAACAATGCACATCACTTGCAAAATGGTTAGAACTGTTCCCTACCTTCATCTATTACAATAAATATGTGTACATCTTCTCAAACATCTTTCTTCACAGGTATCTTTTGCATTAGTAACTTTTTAATAATAATTGTAAATGTGTCTTAAATTGAGATAGTACCTGGATATTATCAAAAAGGTGAGCAGTGTCCAGAAACAATCCTAAACTAAAACATTTCCAATAATAAAAAAAACGACTTTGGACCGATGCAAAGTTAACGAGTCGGGTCGGTAACTAATATGATTTTATGTAGCGTCTACATTTTTAATTAATTTTATCCAAATCGTTGAAGAAAATTTACAGAAAATTCGAATTTTGAGCTTTCATCTTATAGGAACTTCCGTCCTAAATATTGAGCTACATTGGTATTTGGTTTCTGTATGGGCGTGTATGAGAAAGTTTATGTAATATTTTTGTATCTTCCTGAACAGATTGAGTTATTTTAAATGTAGAATATTATTACACTTTCAATTACTACACAAAACAATTAAAAAATTGTCTTGATTATAAATATGTTGAAGACCTTAAAATAAAATGCAATTCATTCTACAGACCCTAAAATATACCTGTGGGTGAGTCCTCTAAGAAGATTATAGAGGTGACAATGTTAAAATGGATCGTCTCAAACCCAACTCTTCAAGTGTAATTTAATATTAGAATAACTGGATTTTGAAGGCTAAGTAAGTGCCTTTGTTTGTTTTTTTTAATAAACGTTAGAATTACGTCAATACTTCGTAATAATAACAGTTAATAATTTTTATCTACCATCCCTCTCATCTGATACCACAGTTAATAAGAAACGTTGGTTTTCATTCATGTAAAATACATTTCGAAGGATATATTTTCCTGTATTCATCAGTTCAAAGTAATAAATCAAGGAATATCACGAATAAAGTCATAATCGTGAATAATAACAATTATAAATGGACGTATCCCTTAACCATTTTCATCAATTCAGGTTATACTGATTTTGAATATTTGGACAAATATATTAAAAATATTAATGTTCTCTATCTTTAATATGTTATGACAGACCTCCTTGTCAAGTTGACAAATTCAACTTTTTATTTTTTACACTTGGTGCCAGCCAAATGGCACCAGTTGATCTATCCTTGTTTTGTCATTTAAAATATAAGGTATAATAATGTTGTATTTCACTTTCGGCAAGTCATCTTGAACCATATCAATAAAAGTAGTAAATGATTTTTAAAACTCTACAATGTTTCATTTTAAGCTATTAATAATTAAACTCATAATTTAATTGTAATTACAGATAAAATCGAGGTTTCTTAAACATGTTGGCTTTTTTGTATTTAATGTAAAATCATTTTTTTAAATATATAATTAACAGTAAATTTAACATAAATATCTGAAATAAAGGCATTCTTAGATCACTTTAAGCAGATTTGTACGATCTTTAGATTGTTTAATAAAATATAACACTGTTTTATACTAATGCAAATTGGCTGAAAATCAGAAAATGGATTTTTGAGCATATTTTTGGAAACATGTAGGAGAACATCCCGAACAAATTCACTTTGTTATTTCAAATAACTGCATTGTATTTTAATCGAACTAAACTATAAAAGAGTGATTCGTCAAATTGTAAGCTAATATTCGGCTAAACTAGGAAGGCATAACCAGAAGAGAACTAAACAAATAACAATGAGCCACTATACATTAACATCCCTTCCAAAATAAGAACGTTAGGAAGATAAATTTTGGCAAAGAGACAACTTGTTTAAATTATTTTCTTTATCTAGAGTAGGCTAAGTAGTATCACCATCGACTATTATTTAAAAGTATTAACAGTAACTAAGACGGAATCATTTCTTCTTAAGAAGTTAATTTTGCGAAATATTGAAATTAATTTCTGGATATTTTTTAAAGAAATTTTATAAAAAAATACCAATGTACAAATTATTCGTAAATCGATTGAACCATTCCATATATAAGTAGTTATAAATTCTGTAGCTTCACAAAGTCACCAAAGTTTTTCCTTAAAATTTTCTAAGCCATATTGGAATAATTAAATATTTAGATGGATTATTTGTCTAACAAATGTATCCGAGTTTCCCCTACGATTTGTTAGGAAATTCGTAGTTTCTCCAAAAAAAAGAAGAATTACAAGCATGTCGACATACAAACGAGACTAAATTATTGTTCCCCACAGATTTTGATTTTAATGTGTTCACAATGAATAAAAACAATAAACAGTTAAGAAAATAGTAATTTTTTCTTTTTTTTTTAAATGAGCAAGATTCCTTATTAGGAGTTCTTCAGTGTGCAGTATTGATTAAAAAACAAACAAAAATCACATCTACTTGAGCATCATGAAACATATTCCCCCACAAAAACTTGCTTCAGTGGTCCTGTTGCCACAGAAATAAAAAACCAGCATGATAAGGCGGTCCAAGTTACAGTGCTTAGACAATCATTTGCAAACACTAAAAATGAATATAAGTACTTACTTTTGTACTTTTGTAAGCTTTATTTTTAATTTTAAGCATTTGAAGAGAGTCTTAAATATAAAAATAACAAAAAATGTATTAATTCATGGATATTAAAAAACATTACTACGATACATTGTAGTTTAAAGTTAGAAACCAAAGTATTAACCATATTAAATATGGTTAGGTGATAAATGGGAGATTAACATTATTTGTGTTATCTACAGATGATAGTTTTGATGTTTATGAGAAAAATCCTGCATTTTATTTGTGTTTATTTTCACAATTCAGTGAAAAATAATTACGACTGAAGGTATCAGTTTTGTTATGGCATTGTCTACACTTAAAAAACTTTATTTGAAAGATTTAAATTTAAAAAAACATGTTCCGGTATAATTATGTTTGGTCTAATATAGATAATTTATCCTCGTGGAATTTTCTTATGCACATAGTTTTCAAAAACAAGTCCTGTTTAATTTGAAGACTTATAAATAATAACGTTTTAAAATATATATAAAGAAAATAAACGTATAATGTGCAATGTTATATTTAAAAACAACTCATCGAATATCAAACACGTTTTAAACTTCTATCACTGTAAATTATTCCAAAATAAGTCCTTTCTTTATCTACTAGTATTTATGGGATGAACTCATTTCAAGAAACACACTAAATAGATTGCATATGGGTTATTACGAGAATACCGAAGATTTATAATAAAAAAATTTATATATGTCAATGTATTTCTTGAATCATCAGTATACCCTATTTGTTACCAGTTTCTAACACATATGTGCACGTCGTCTATGTAAATACTTAAATTTATCTTGAATGTATTTTAGACAAATTCATAATATTTTTGTGTGTTTTTATATAAAGTGTCAAATATACAGTTATATAAATACAATAATAATAATAATAATAATAATCTTTTACAATAATTGGACTGACTAATCTGCATTTAAAGGTTTTAATATTTTGAAGGGTTAGCTCAATACCCTTTTTGACAGTAATAAAACAAAACAAGTTTTATTCATTCCCTGAATCAACTACAACATTCTCCGAGATAAAGTAATCAGAAACATTTATATCGTTGGTTCAAGTAAAATTATGATAAAGATGTTAGAGATGGTAGAGCTACAATGTGACTATTTCTGTCCAAGTCTTTTATTTCAAGTGAACGACCTCTTTGATTTTAATGTCTTCACTACAAAGACAGAGTGAAGATGTTCGAGTCAAAACAATTTTAGTATGGGAATAAATGTTATTACTGGCAACATATGTCTTCACTAGTTTCGAACTTTTACAATAATTCAGGATTTCATTGAGATCACAACTCCTATCATACAGGTCTGCCATTCATTGTTGACATCATCTGTGTAAAATGTACGATTTTAACAAAATTATAATCAAGATATACAGTCGCATGTAGCCTACTGGTGCAAACGTGTTCAGCAAATTAAAACATAAGATTGGTTTTCCATTTACTATCATCACAAATATGTGAAATATAGTTCTTAAAAAGGACTGATGATTCAAGTCTACCACTGATTGGCGATATAAAATTTGCAGGGTAATGTGAAAATAAACAAATAAAGTTATTTATCCAAGTAAAAAATTAGCAAGACACTTAAGTACGGAATCAAGGTTGTAGAATTTATATCCTCAATGAGCTGCTTGGAAGAAATATATCAATCTAAAACCGATTTGTGTTACTTAACTTCGTAAAAGTATACATAAAACAATTTCCGATATAAACAACCGAAATTATCCATGTTAGGAGATTATTATTTAAGTTATACTGTTATAATTTACTGGTAAAATCTCGTTATTTTTTGTTTCTTCACTATAAACGAATTCCTTGTTAACATACATTTACTGTTCAGCTCTATTATATAACTTCAAAGTGTATTTATATAAATAAGTAGTCGCTACCACTCAAGTCAAAAGATTCTGCGTTCAAAGTTCTTTACGTTACCACAAAATAAGGAAAAGTCTCAGTTACACGCAATATTAAAACCTGTATCCTAAACACAAGTGAACGTTTCAAAAACCTTCTTTCAAGCACCCTTTATAAAAAAATTGTCCACATTTTGTGCAATGAGAATTCTCTTTAACATATATAAGGGAGATTGTAATTGACCTTGTCCGAAATTATCAAGTACTTTGGTTATTACAGAATACAATGTCTATTTTTTAACTCAAGAAAAGAAAATCCCTCAAAATTAATTTCTAGTTGTAAGTTCTGAAATGTTAACATATACTGAAAAATTACATTCTGATCAGATGTAACAACCAAACGATAAAATCGATATCAATTCAGGTTCGGTTGATGTATTTAAACTTTGAGGCAAGCATAGTTTTTAATTTTACCATTAACATTATTACAGATTGTGTCTGTCCCAAACATAGACCTGGTGAGTCGGTCGAGAATGTGGTGGTCAAAAAGAGAAAGAAATGCAAGGGTTATCCCCGTCCATGTTTCTACTGTCCTCGTTACTTCGAAATCAACAACAAGTGTTTGCTATTACATAAAACGAGAAGTAATAAATTGTAGTCTTCATTAAAAATAGCTATATACAGGCATTAAAACGTAGGTATTTAACTGTTTCTTACAAAAAAAAGAGGGTTGATGAGATCTTTTTTATAGTCTGTGAAAAAATTATTTCTCGTCGATCGTTAATAGTAAATTTGTATCCTACACAAGCAATTACAAACACAATCTTGTTTTAATATCATTGTTAGATTTTAAATTTATGAGCGCAAAATTTAATTTTGGTTTCAAATTTTCAATTGTATGATGTGAGATTAAAACTATTACACGCTGAACCCAATAAAGTACCTTTTAACATACTAGAATATTTTAGGTTGAACTTTGTAATAATGGCAGTTACAAAAATACTTATTTTATATAACAATCTTCAAATAACTCACCAACAAAATGGTAGGTATACATAAAATCTATTTTATAAAAATCACTTATAAAGACTTCTACAATTGCAATATTTCTTTGGTTTTAATGCACAGTCTATTACTGAAACTCTGATTATTATCATATTTTCTTATATTTCTGTTACTACTAAAATTTTGTAAGCACAAAATTTTCAAACTTCTCTAATCAGTGGGGACGAGTGAATATAAAAACTTATACCATATTTCTTGTTTCTACTTTATGGAAGTATTGCTTCCACTAAAATAATAAGTAGCCTATCGTTTCCTTCAGATGCCCGCTAAAATAACAAAATAATAAAAACAAATTTGGGAATTTGGTTTATGTTATAAATCTTCACATTTCACCAACAAATTATAGAAATAACTTTTGCCGAATACGAGATATTCTGCGTTTATATCGTGATAAGTCTGAATTTTAAAATGATTTTTCTTTAACCTGTATACCCACTCACCTTATTGTAAAAAATTAAAATTTAAAAATGAATGTTTTATGAAATAACTTCCCGTCATTAATATCACATTTTATTTAAAGTAGACCACCTCCCTCTCTCCTTACAACACGTTCTTAACTACAGTTTATTTAAAGTGGGCCACCATCCGCCTTGCAATAGGTTCCCAACCACCATTTATTTTAAGTGGGCCACCAACCGTCTTACAACACGTTTCGAACCACCGTTTATTTTAAGTGGGCCACCACCCGCCTACAAGTTCCCAACCACCATTTATTTTAAGTGGGCCACCAACCGTCTTACAACACGTTTCCAATCAACGTTTATTTTAAGTGAACCACCACCAGCCTTACAACAGGTTCCCAATCACCGTTTATTTTAAGTGGGCCACCACCCGCCTACAAGTTCCCAACCACCATTTATTTTAAGTGGGCCACCAACCGTCTTACAACACGTTTCGAACCACCGTTTATTTTAAGTGGACCACCACCCGCCTACAAGTTCCCAACCACCATTTATTTTAAGTGGGCCACCAACCGTCTTACAACACGTTTCCAACCAACGTTTATTTTAAGTGAACCACCACCAGCCTTACAACAGGTTCCCAATCATCGTTTATTTAAAGTGGACAACCACATGCCTACAACAAGTTCCCAATATCATTTATTAAAAGTGGGAAACGATCCGCCTTGCAACAGTTTCCCAACCACAGTTTAATTTAAGGGGGCCACACTTACAACAGTGGTTGACTGATTGACTCAAGGTATATTACTTCCTCTTGACAGAGACATATCTGTCACAGTATTTGTTACTTAATACGAGTGTTTGTCGTTTGTATTCAAATAGGACAGGAGTTAGGCATCCTTCTATATTTATAGTGTAGGCGTGAGTGAGGGGTGTGGAAAATGTCAAGATTTATAGCTGGAACAGATTCCCATAACCTTTTATTTAAAGTGGGCCACCACCTGCCTACTACAAGTTCCCAACCACAATTTATTGAAAGTGGGGCACGACCCGCCTTGCAACAGATTCCCAACCACCGTTTATTTTAAATGGGCCACCACCCTCCTACAACAAGTTCCCAACCACCATTTATTAAAAGTGGGACACCATCCGCCTTGCAACAAGTTCCAAACCACCGTTTATTTTATGTGGGCCACCACCCACCTTATAACACGTTTCCTAACACCGTTTATTTTAAGTATGCCACCAACCGCCTTACAACAGGTTCCCAACCACCGTTTATTAAAAGTGGGGCACCACCCGCCTTGCAATAAGTTCCAAACCACCGTTTAATTTATGTGGGCCACCACCCGCCTTACAACACGTTTCCTAACACCGTTTATTTTAAGTATGCCACCAACCGCCTTACAACAGGTTCCCAACCACCGTTTATTAAAAGTGGGGCACCACCCGCCTTGCAACAAGTTCCAAACCACCGTTTATTTTATGTGGGCCACCACCCGCCTTACAACACGTTTCCTAACACCGTTTATTTTAAGTATGCCACCAACCGCCTTACAACAGGTTCCCAACCACCGTTTATTAAAAGTGGGGCACCACCCGCCTTGCAACAAGTTCCAAACCACCGTTTATTTTATGTGGGCCACCACCCGCCTTACAACAGGTTCCAAACCACCGTTTATTTTAAGTGAGCCACCACCCGCCTTGCTACAGGTTCCCAATAACTAAATTACATAGAAATAACGTTTTGTCCTGGATACGATTCCTACCCACGACTTCATTGATTAGCCTATATCTCCCAACTAAGAACACACTTATTGACTATGTGAATACAAAAATAGTTTAAAGAAATGTATTAACGTGGTTATTATTCACTATAATAATATTAATTATGGTTAGAATCAGTATTATTCAATATTATTTTTAAGACGCTGTGTTCGTTTTTTATGCGGAATAGCACATACTTGGCCTCTATATACTAAATATATACATATACTCGTACTATGACTTATAAAATACTGTCGAGCATATCTAACAATTTAGCCACTCTATGGCTTAAACCTTTCTGGTTAGTATTATACAATTTATTAAAAAATAACAACAAAAGAATTTCTATATTAATTGAAAATGGATAGTATTGTATATTATTCGGAGACTCTGGAGCATATTATCGTGGGAGCAGAGAGTTAGACACGCGTATCACGTAAAATACCAATCAATCAACGTGCGAACATTACAATCAGTGGCATCAGTATGTCTTACACGTCACAATTAGCTATCTCAGTCTAACAGGTTCCAATAAATGTCTCAATTGTAACAACTGTCTGGCTAGTTAACCTTCACAATACACGACAATTATTAACACAGAAGAATGAAACAGTACATCAAATCAGAAGAAACTAAGCACCATCCACTAAATGAAAGTCTTAAAAAATAAATAAAATATATCTGGTCATTTACCCAAAATGTATCTATACATGAAGAAGTAAAATATATTTTTATTAATTATCGTTACCTCCTTCCATGTTTTAATTATGTAAGATAATTTTAAATCACCTCTTATAAGAAATAGAGAAAAAGAAATTTTAAAATATTTTAAAATATATATTTTTTATATACACAGTATAACATTTTGTATATTATAACTATTAAATAATACTTATACATGAATATCATGTAACAAAAAAACTCGTCGTAGAGTAAATAGTATTTGATAGAATCGAGTTTTTTTGACGATGGTCAAGTTTCAATTTCTGACGAGATCAAATCACAAAATCAAATTATTTCTGACGAAATCAAATTGTTTTAAAAAAAAATAGTAATTTCAGTTCCAAGTGCGATTTTAAAAAATGTATACCGGTATTTTACGGCAAGTCATAAACCGACATTGTTGAGGAGCTAACAACAATTATTATTGTATTAAAATCATTAAATCTAATTTCGTATATTTAACGATTTTAACATAAAAGAAAATATATTTTGAGTTCTCCGGAGGAAACTACTTCGTTCTATAAATATGGTGAAAAATAGCAAATTTAGTCAACATCGGTCTACTGCTTCGGGCTATAGAACGCTCTACAAGCATTATGTTTGCTAAAACACCTATTAATGCTAAAAGACCTAGACATACATTATTACTTATGTAAAAAAATCAAATTGTGTCTTAACAATTAATTAACAGTAATAGCGTTTGCATGGTAGAAATTTTAGTTCAATTTTAACCAAATTTAACAGTCGGTCTGTATTTTGTGCAGCTTGTCGACAGTGTATATTAATACAGTATCAATATCACGGCCGGTAAATAAGCCAATACTAACAACTAAATAAGAAGAATTTCGCGTCCTATCATTGAATGCCGCGTATTATCATCTTTAATTGTTTTGATTTAATTAGGTATTTCTGGCACAAATTCCTAACTGTATTTAGTTAATTTAAGCCGCCGATTTACAATTGGTACTTAAACAAATATTTAAAAGAAAGAAATGAAGGCTTATTATTTTAACATATAGTAAATACCAAATGTTTTACTTTACGGCTTTAACAAACATTTTCATAGAGTATTTTCACAAAAACTTAGCTATTGATTCTAATTTCATAATGATGTACGGTATTCCTACTGAATTATACAATAGATCTTTGAACCTTTGCTGTATCATTGATCAGATTTTCAATGGATAATTTCATTACAATTATAACAAAAACGTTTGTTCTAATTATTTACAACTTCAAGTGTCATTATTTAGATACAAAGCCTTCCGAGGTAAGCTATTTCGAAAACGTTACGAAAAAATTGTCTTAAGGCAATGGACGTAGACCCCCACCTCATCCCTTCCGAACGTTCCCGCAATTTTGCATTTTGTATTTGTTTTTAATTCAAATATTTTAGAGGATGTAGTACAAATTGACTTTGATTATAATCTGTGGTCTAATGTCTGTATACAGTTTGTGTTCCAAAAACAATTGTTTTTAAATAACAAACACACTTAAAAAACCATTACCATCTCCACATACTTTTTCTATTTTAGGCATTCTTTTTAAAATTAGGCACTAATTCACTAGAAACATTTCACTGCGCACAAAATCAAAACTCAATTTCATTACCTTTTCTGAGCTAAAAATAGACAAAAAATGAAAATGAAAAATGCAATCAGCTGTTTTTTTTAAGCTTGTGTAATCACATGCATTAATAAATACTCAGTTAACTTTAGTGTGCATTTACAGCCCTATTTTGTATTCACAGCCACAATTGCTTTATACATAATTATATTAATAAGTCTTCGTGTTTTGGTATTTTGCATCGTGTTTTTGCTGATGCTTTGTTATTTCAAAGTTCACCAACGTAAGATGAAAATATTTAGCGCATGCGTAAGAGGGAAGAGATTTCTACGGTTTGTTTTAAATGTTCATTCATTTAAAAACTGATTAAAATCGGCTCGGTTAAAATCTAGAAATAAGCCTAGATTTATTTCATATTCTCATTTATTTCTCTTTTTCTAATATAATAATAGTTGGAGAAAACCTAGTTTAGGTATACAAAATAGTTTTAAGTAAAAGGTCAGTAATTAAACGATGGAATGAACATAGAATAAATAATCTGAAATTTAAATTTAAACGGAAATTGTTTTTAATATCAATACTCATATTACTAAGAATTCTTGAAAATAATGAAATTTGATTTGGCAACACCGTTCCCTCGCCACACCACAACCCCAGTCCCTTTCCAGTTTTATTCCGACTATAAGCCGTCCCTGGACTTATTCAACACGATGTGTGTGAGAAAGTGAAAACAGTAAAAGAAATCGTGCCCTTTCGTACCTGGTTATAGCTGAATGCCTAATTTAATACTTGCATTTATATTATAATCATATGTAAACTAAAAGTTAAATTACAGGCATAACATAACAATGCTTGGAGTAGGACACATTTAAGCTATGTATATGTCCATACTTCAAAAAAACAAAAATTGTAGACAGAAATAAAAATTATAGCAAATACATTGGACTCTGGGTAAATGATATTCTGGTCACAAAGCGCCATTACTTTCTCTTTCTAGTGTTTATCGCTTGTATAATTTTCCTCTCCTTACTTAAATATAATAAATGGCCGAAAGAGGGAAAATAATACAAAACGTTATACGCCTTTACTAAATTTAGTAAAATATCAACTAAAACATGCTACAAATTAAATTATACTATAGTTATTCCATTCAATCCTATTTCGTCTTAATGACTTGTTAATTGAATCTGAATTATACTTTCGTTTAATTAGAATATATTTTGTAAAACAATAATTTAAACGTCGCTCCTCTCTGAATAAAACAATGAGATTGTTCAACAATAACCGCCAATAAAAGGATCATATATCTCTAGAAGCAGTATGTCGATTTTATTTAGCTATAAATAAAGCATTGCAAATTGGATTCCAGCTATAAATCTTGACATTTTCCACACCCCTCACTCACGCCTACACTATAAATATAGAAGGATGCCTAACTCCTGTCCTATTTGAATACAAACGACAAACACTCGTATTAAGTAACAAATACTGTAACAGATATGTCTCTGTCAAGAGGAAGTAATATACCTTGAGTCAATCAGTCAACCAAATGAATTTCCTCTACGACAAGGTCTGTATGTTTCTATTTAGGACTATTGTTAGCGTCTATTTATAAGGAAATAGTCTTTGCAGTCGCCTTCGTCAACAGATTTTTAAATTTGAAACACCGTTGTATATTTTAAAACATTGTACATATCTATTAATAATATATGAAATAAATTTGAATCTGGACTTCAACAACAGAATCCACGTAAAGAAAACCAAGAACACGCAATACGTCGTCTACCTATAAAGGTTTCAAAATTAAAAATCTATACCTAACAGTGTTCAATCTTAAAAGTCAGTGTACATGATCTTTGACAAAATTAATTTAATTTTGGTAATTACACTAGATAGCTTTACGAAATCCATATAGATTTGGAAAACTTTTCTACTCACTCTTGCAACGTTTTCTGTAATAAATAAGTTTGCAATAAACATTTATATTTATGTACTGGCAGTTCTGCCGGAAATGTAAATTATTTTTGGGAAAATTAGTATTTTATTATTTAACCATTGTTTATGCCACCAACATATTAAAAACTATATAGAGTGTATAATAATAAGAAACTCTGCACGAACTTTCTCCATCACATATCCCTGAATAAAAAATTAAAAAACACAATCAAAAATATATGTTAACCAAAATGTTGTGAAAAAGCAAAAAAAAATAAATAAATAAAAAATGTCACCAGGGACAATATTAAATTGTCTTTGATCAAGGACTTACATTGATTGTTACATAAACGTGTCTTCAGAGTATCTGATTAAAATTCAGGATTTAATGACGACAGTCAAAGATCCTTTTTTTGCCAAATATTCATGAACCCTTTATAATGAGTGTATATATATACACGACCAATACGTTTTGTTTGAGTCCTTAAAGAAAAATTTAAAAAAGAGTCAATTTTTCTATTCACTGGACCTCAAAACGGATATATCCTCAAAAAACTCGAAATCGATTTTTGTATTCTTCACATAACTAACGAGACCAAGTAAAATTACAAGTCTCCAACTCCCCAATATAAAGCATGTTTAACCAATACTAAGACATATTCCTATATCCACTCTATGAACTTGTTTGGAATAACGTAACTCAATAGCAGAACAATCTAGCCATTAAGAAACACAGAATACACAGTTTTCTACGGTATAAAAACAAAGCACTTCAGTACCTTAATATATTTCGGACTTTTGACCAGACAGCTTATTCTGATTCTGCTTTACTCCAACAATCTTGGTGTACAAGTAATATATTTAATTTTAACATTTTAAAATAATATAAAAATTCAAGTACAATTCAATAAATTTAAGAAATTCCAGACTATTTCCAGTACTTTTTATCTGAAATTTAAAATCGACCGGTATTCCAGAATATGTATGAACTCTACTTTTAAAAAAATAACACTCTAATAAATTAACCAAAACTCAATTTAACTCGAATAATAATAAGAATGTTTTAGATTTTAACAAAAATCTACATTCATACTGGGGTCTTTCAAGATATTTTCCCCAGTGACACTCTATATATCTAAATTCAAAATAAAATACCCCCTTCTTACCTTGCTTACAGCTTTAGTCAATCATTAATGATTCCAAACACTCACCTGCAAAATAAATTTTGATATTTAGTTATTTCTTTCTACAGATTTAATAATAATAATAATAATAATAATAGTAATAATAGATTTTTAAATCTTACACAGGATACTTAAACATTTTTTTTAGGAATGTCTCCCAAAAATGTGTGCCAATTTAAAAGTACATATTTAATTAGACAAAATATAACTGGCGGGGCACAAAAAGTTTTAATCGTTCTTAAATAATAAAAGTAAATTTAATTTCTATGTCAAAGAACACACGTGTTAAAACCAGTTTAAATGTTCATTAAATTGTACTCCCAGAATAGAACTACTGCTGATAGAATGTAAGGTTTTTCACATAATATCAATGGTAAGGTTACGTAAATTTAGATTTCCTCCGATGGACAAATGGCAAATTATAAATGTACATGGAAACACTGCGAGAGAGAGAGAGAGAGAGAGAGAGAGAGAGAGAGAGAGAGAGAGAGAGAGAGAGAGAGAGAGAGAGAGAGAGAGAGAGAGAGAGAGAGAGAGAGAGAGAGAGAGAGAGTCACGGTATTTATAAACTGAGATTAATATTAGAGTGTATATACATTCTTTAATAAAGCTCCACTTCCCTTCCCGTCTCCAAGTGAAAAACAATGTCCACGATCAATCTGCGTCAAACAGCACTAATACCGACATTTGCCTTCTAACCAAACCAAAGTATTCGTTCTTCACAACTACAATTTCTCTTTAAAATTCTTTCATTTACATAAACTTATTGCTACATTTGTATTGATATTGTCTCATTTGTTAACTATTTATCAAATCACTTAACATATTTATTCCCTGTCATTGATATTATACCCCATTACAACTGATAGTATAAAACAGATTTGAAGGAAATGTCATTAAAATCATTTAAAATGATAATATTTTATCTATAAAATTTAATAAATTATTGGCGCTAAAGGATCACACATTGTGTAACCTTTAATTAAGTTTTATATGATTTTAATTATATAATTTGGGTCTTCTGTATTATAAAAAGGAAATTATCCTACTGTATTAATTATTTATTATGTTCGTAGGTAAAACTAAGGACCTTTATGATTTCACGCGCGTGTCTGTGGATCTGTAAGTAGCAACCAGTTTACACAGACAAGACGATATACCCTATATATTTCAAACTTTGCATTAAATTCATTGTATAGGGAAAATATAGTGGTAACAAAAAATGACCATAAAATTGGATGTTATGGAGCAAAAATGATCCAGTTGAAATTTGAATTTTTGGAAATATTATGTGTAGGCTACCGTATCAAATTTAACTAGAAGCTATATGATTACGAATATGTATGTTTATTTGACGAAAAAATTAATATGTTGGCGCTAGACTTCGACTTTATCAAAATAACTGCTCATAAAACAATGTAAGAGGGTTTTAGCATACCCTACGCTTGATTCTTTTAGTTGTGGATGTATGCATGACAGCTATAGTATTACGCATAAATCTACTATACAGTTCCGAGTTATAAACAATAGAAGCGAGCTTAGGGTATGAACATCTTTCTAAATATTTGTAAAGTTAATAAACTTTCTATACCTAAGTAATACATGCTCGGTTGCACAGAAAATTAATTTGCTTTTCTTTCTTACGTGAAAATAATAGTATATTTTTCATCACTAGGACCAAAAGTGAAGCTTTTCCATAAAAGCTCAAGTTTAACGGCCGAGGTTGGGAAATGAGCGAGGATCGAAAAACTTCTTTTGGTCCAAGTGATGAACTATATTTTTCGTTATACTGCAAATAATATAAGAAAACAATTTCACACAAACTAAAATGTTATAATCTTCAAATCGATGTTAACAGCTGTTTTAACGGTTATTTACAATCGAGAGTATCGGTTGTTTTTATAGATGCTTTACAATCGTTAATTAATTCGTATAAACAAAGTACAGTAACAGCTGATGACCTCTACCTCAGCTGATGTGTTTAGGTCCTAGGACTAAAAAGAACAACTTTAGCATCTCAATTCATGTATTGTAAACAGCTATTTTTGAAACAGTATGACGAACAAGATTTTTTGCAAACAATTTTTTTTTTTATTCAACAAGTACAATATAGATCAACGATTTATTTAGTAATTTAGTCTTAATAAGATAACTTCAAGGATATTTATCAACAAGATGGCAATGAATATTATTATTGATGGATGTATGAAAAAGTCAATCTAGTGTATTTGTAATGGTCTGAATCTACGAAATGAGTCCCAAGCCACCCTATCTTTGTCATGTATTGTTTTCGATATGTAAAGTTTATGCCATCAATACATCCTTATCAATATTGTATAATATCTTAGAGGATTCTTAATATACAAGGTGATATTTGCCACCACCACTGGGATTTCGTAAAATATTGATCGCTTGAAAAACTTTAAATGGAGAACCTTTTTCATGGTAATTAACAATAAGTTTTGCAAACGTAAAATATGACCCCCATAAAACAATATGGCGGCCAACTTCCTAAATTTTTTTTATTGAACCCACTTTACTTATGGTGTTTTATTATTCTACACAAATTATAAGACTTTTTATTGTTGGTAATAAAGTATTTAGAACAATAAAACTTTAAACAAATTCTAAAGAATAGTGTTTTGTTTCAACATGCACACAAATAATTATGAACATTAGTTTTATTTAGGAAGCTATCTGTTGTGAACTCAAAAATGCAGGCCTAATATCGCCTGATCAAATTTGTGTCTATTTAATTCCTGATTAAGCTGTTGTACAAATTACTTATTTTACGTTTAGTCCTGCATTGGTGTTTATAGTTCCTACACTATTCCTAATTAAATTTTAAACTTGATTTAATCATGGGAAATAAGAAAAATCGCTTATCTTAAATGCATCACACATCAATTTTTCTAAACTTTAAGCACTTATAACTCCTAAACGAGTGGGTTTATTAAAAATTATAAAGAATAAAAAGTCTTATAATTTTGTGTACAATTATAAAACACCTAAAAAAAAGTAGGTTCCATAAGAAATTAGAAGTTGGCAGCCATTTTTATTAAAAAAAGTAACGAAGGTTCCCCATTAAAATTTTTTCGGAAGATAAATAGTTTACGAGATGCAAATGGTGGCAAAGATAAAATGATCAAACTGTATCATCCATCAATCATTAAAAAAAAAAGTTAAATTTTAAAATGGCAGTAAATTAAACAGTTTTTTTCCCCATTGTAATTCAATTTACAACACCTTAAATGATATACTATTTTGTAAATTGAATACAGCATGTAATAGTTAAATATTTGAAAACCGTCCTGCACAAAAAAATTGGGCTTTCCAGAGCCTTTCATTTGATAAATAATGAGAATTTCTGTAAATATAAAAGTACTTAATGTCAATTTGACGAATATAATCGTATTTAGGCCACTGTATAAATTATATATGAACCTTCGGTTGGTCTACTAGTGTCCTCGATTTATATACAATAGGTTCCGGTTTCCTTCCTTGTAAAGGCTTATATAAATTACGGCGTTGACCCATTATAGCATGGTACTACAATTATTGGTAGCGAATCGTGATAGTGGAACCTAGAAATCTGTATTCTGACCAAACATTATTAGACTGAAAATCCTTACTTTTGCCACAGGTTATTGTGCAATCAATTAGCACAATCGTAACAATAATTGTAAATCGTAATTGATTGAAATCGATTTTTTTTATTAAGGGCGATCAATGTTTCTGTTTTTTACAATCAACGACAATTTCTTTAACATATACTGACTTGGGTCATTAATTTCCACATTTCACCAAAATTGAAACGAAATTGTTATAGCTAATTTTGAACAATTAATTTTTTATACAAAAAAAATCTATTTTGATTGTTTTACCATTATTAATTTTGTTTTAATCACTACACCCAAACTGGAAATTTTGGAAAGATGGCGACCAATCTTTAGTTTGGGTTCTTGCGGCTACATTTCAGCAAAATCTGATTAAAATCGTTAATTTATTCGATAAAATCAGAATCTTTACTTTTGGTCTTAATTCCGCTATTATCTAATTTTGAGTTATGGAATAAAAAGTTGTTTTTAATGGGAAGGTGTATGGTCAAACTGTTATTCGCACATAAAATTTGATTCAAATAGGTCTATTCGTTTGCCAATACAAACATAATTTAAAAAACCACTTTTTTTTAGCTCAATAGTCTTCAAACGGATATATCCGCGAATAAATCTTCACACATATTGACATGATGTAATTATCTTTCATTTATTTTAATGTACAATGATTGTTAGATAAAACTGACACAATATCTTAGGTTACATTGTAAATACCCACATTACAAGTAGAAGCTATGCATGAAGATGTCTTCGTGTAGGACTAATCGGTCTACTAGCAAAATGTAAAACTTGAGAACTGATCAGAACTGCTGATATAATCCCCACAACGGACCAAATTTGGAACCTCTTTTCGACACAGACACAATAATTCGAGCTGGCGATGAAAGATAGTCGGTGTGTCACAACGTTAGCATTGTTTAGACTAACATCGAGTGGACCTTGGCGAGCAAATTACCAACAGAACGAGCTTTTACATACAATTTGCATCTATTATATCGGCCACATTGATCAGCGGATGCTGATGACGAGTCCATTTTCTTTTATCGTACACTCCGCATCTACAAGACCATTAGCTTAACTATTTACAATACTGATAAGACCTTATCTCTCCGGAGTTAATTGTCAAGAGTACGTAGTGACAATTTATACGACTGGGTTTACAGTTTCTGATTACGGTGAAATAGTAGGGCTAAGCACCTGCAAAGATACCAAACTCACAATGCAATATATAGAAGGATATGTCGTAAGGTTGCAACCTATATTGTTAATGCAATTAGGCTACTAGGAATGTACAACCCTAACAGTGGACGGAAATAAAAACAACTGAGAATGGGAACTCGGTGATTTGAGAAGTGAAACGTCTTGGAGAGAGACGCCACAATGATTCTAGCCACCATTTAACTTTGTGATTTAAACGTAGTATAAAGAAAGTTTCCAGTGGATTTAACGAATATTATCCGTCTGTCTACCGTGCAGTCCCCTATAACCCAAACAGTACCAACTTTAGTGTGCGGATATAAGACCAAATCACAAAATCTTTATTTCTACAAAATCGGCTATAACAATTTGAATTAGATGTAGAGGTCATTTGTTATGTAGTGGCGCTTGACATTCATCGGGCAAAAAGGTTCCCGTCACTTTTTAGTGCTGGGGGAAGCGAGTGAGTCAGTGTTCCGCCGTCCTTTCGTCAGTACGTTTGTAGACAGTGTATTACGAACAACCTCCCCACTCCAAGCCAGACCGCCCTCCCTCCAAGCGCCACCACATAACAGATGAGCTATATCTTCTTGAACCTTAATATTGGTTGTACACCCCTCTGAATATGTAGATATTGGAGAATGGTAAACGCTTTAGAAGGTTGAGTATCTTAAAATTACCAAAACCAATATAATTTTGATACAAAACACTGGGATATAACCTAATCCCATGTGAAAAGAAAATTAAGCTTCCCTAGTAAATTGTCAAATAACTAATAGTATTTCTACTGTTATTTCTCATGGAAATATACACTACTGCGGATTCAAATGCGCAAGAATATCATTATCAGATGTTGTTTAACAAAACATTATCACTCTACCGAGGTCGTTAGATGTTAAAACATTAAATATCCATAACCACACACATAAACAATAACACTTTGTTCATTGTGCCAAACGTTGTATCAAGTGCTTACAAATTTGTAATTATATACAAGTGTTTCAACACGGTCAATGGCCGATGTCTTGAGAACGAAAAGAGATAGGCTATTAAAACGGGTTGAAACATTGGTTTACGATCTAATGGCAGTGAAAAACAATGTGTCACATGATCCCCTTCCATTTAATATTTTAAAAGTTAGTTTCAAGATGGCGGTACCAAAAATTCAACAATAGTACAAAAAGTCAAAGGTAATGTATTCAAACAAGCATATCAAAATCGAATTTGAAATTTTACTTTTAAGCCAACCTCTAAATACTGAGTGGACTTAATTTACTTTGTGACTAATTATATGTGTCTAATATATAAAATATTAAAATCTAAGTATGGCATGAAATCTCTTCATAAGTTAATTAGTGTTCTGTACTATAAACGGCAACGACACTGATCATATCAGTGTGTCCTCATCAATTATTTTTAGCTCTTCCAGACGTACTAGGAACTAGAAGTTATAGATACTAACCTCAAACCCTCAAGAAAATTAGAAAATAAGATATGGCGGCTTAAAACTGAGTCAACTAACGTCTTTTTGTTCTGCAATCACTACTACTAGTCTATAAACATAAATGTCAATATGTGAATGTCTGCAAGAGTTTGGGCGATTCGAGACATACCCAGTAGCCGCGAACAAACATTTTTCTTGTCTATCTAATTCTTGAAAATAAAATACAATTACATATTTACATAATTTAGAAAGTTTCATATTTTATTCGTGTTTTATTTAGTCATCATCATCATACTTGTACGACCCTCTAGATAAGCCATTCTTCTGAAGTCCTTATAGATAGGATTAAAGATACTATCAGTTAAAATATCTCACTCACTAAATTTCACGTTACAGTTAACTTTGTTGACATTGTTAAATATGAATTTAACATGAAATATTTCAAAGTGATTGGATTGTAAACATATCTTGTATTTATTGATTAAGAAGTGAGGAAACAGCTGTCGACATGAGTATAGCTGTGTTTGTGGGAATTTCACAAGTTGTCGATGGAACAAGTCCTTATATTGTATCTAGGTTACATACACTTCACACATAGTATTCACACCATAACTATCTAGTTGCTAAGTAAATAAACATATGTTGCACAGACTTTCTCACAAACACTATATAAAACCAAATACTGACCAAACTCAAAATTTTTAGTCGCTCCAAAAGACGTAGCCTAAAAATTTCGATTTTCTCAAAATCTACTCTAAAAATGTGATTAAATTTTTGCTCAATTATAGCCTTCCTTATAAAAAAAACGCAATTTTCCTGTTAGGGAGTTATGCTGAAATATGATAAATGAATTATAGACGCCATCCTATGAGTTCGAAATCTCAAAACCTATGATTTCTATCAAATTTGTGTTATTTTGTGAATATGTAGATTTATTTTTAAAAAAACAATGTGACAAACTTCAAGAGGAAAAAATGGTAATTCGTCATTAATTATGTGGTCAGGGTTCATTTAGTTATTTTTCAATTTAATCAGTAATTTTAATTTACTTGACATTTGACTATATCTTTAGAAGATAAATCTTAAGATTTTGCTCAAATATAATCGAAACACGGAAATTTTCAATTTTATTTTATAAAATGATATCTCCCTAGTAGAAATTTCGAATAAATGGCCATCATTACGTATTGTTTGAGTTCTTAAAATGCTAAATTTTAACAAAATTTGATACAGATCAAAAACCGATTTGAGATAATCTAACGTTTTATATTTAGGTTTAACGGCAGCTTTCTCCATATTTTGAGTTATTCCCCAAAAAAAAATCTGGAAACAGGATAAAAATATGACCATTACCATAAACTATTAAAATCTGTTTAAACGTTTAAAAGCTCAGTTTGCACAGACAGATGACGTAATCACTTGAAAAAACTACTTTTTAAAACCCAGAAATTCTCAAAACATACATAGGCTATTCCACAAAACGTAGAAATAAAAAAGAGGATACTGTGTGTAAATGACAAAGTAAAAATACTTAAAATTTATCCAACTTCACCCTCTTTACAAGAAAAGAAAAAAAATTAAAAATCTAATTACGTGTTGGGTTAGGTTAGATTAGACTTTAATAATACAAAAAAAAACAATAATAATAAAGGAGAGAAATAAAGAGAGAGAACATATAATCAAAACAATAACATAACCAGCCTAATTATAGAAATTATTTGTATTTACACAAATATAACCAAAATTGTATGATAAAGGTTTCAAATTTGGTATACTTCTTCTAAAGCCATTGTTCGATAATTTAGAACATAGCACCAACTTCAACCATGTTCACGATTTTTAAATTTAAACAAATTTTTTTCTATAAAGTTTTAGAAACTCATAAATTAGTTAAAACTATGTAATTCAACAGACGTAATACCGCCAGTAATGAGTTCTTGTTTTTGTACAGCAATCCTGCTTTTCGAAGGCCGATGTTCCCGATATGCCCCCCACCCCACCCCCGTTAGATCCCAAATCTTCTCTCTGACGATGTTTACCAGAAAACGAAAATAAGAATATATAAAACTATTACAAGGCCAATTCTTTGTTATGGATCTGAAATATAAGTACTTACTGACTGATATAAAGAAAAAATAAACACTTCTTGAAAGAAAAATTATTTGAAGAACCTTAGTGACGGTGACCGAAATTGGACTCTGAACATCAAATTCAATCATAAATTAATATAGCATGAGTTCAAGAAGAGTGTATAAAACCTAAAGAGGACGCTACAGAGCAAACTGATGGGGAAGAGGACACTACAGAGCAAACTGACGGGGAAATATCATGAGGTCAGACAATAAAAACAAGCGAGGAAATAATCGTAGATGGTGCAAGAAAGTTGGAAATAAGAAACTGAAGAAGAGCAGTGGTGGACAGATGAGTAAAGGCAGAACTCGATTTTGGGTTGTAATAAAATGGATATAGTTGTAATTGTCATAATTTCTGTTTTTTAAACATTAAATAGGAAAGATTAAAGTAGTGATAAGAACATGCATTAGTATGTTATACACACATTCAGTAGTTTGTTATTAGTTAGAAGTATTGTAAAACGGTATTTTTGTTCGTTTCATAACGTTTCAAATAATATGTTAAAAATGTAAATGAATAATCATAATTTAAAATTACGAGACGCCACCTCAAACAAAATAAATAAATCCTCTTCAAAAATTATGTAAAAAGTAGTTTCTCTCGTGCAAACGCTTCTCTTACAGAAAAGTAATACAAAACGTGAAGCGAACTAGTCGACGTGGTATTATGACTTGTATAAGTTATTGATTGACTAACTAATAATTTCAAGACAGTGATAGTACTTATATTACTATTGTTTACATTACAGTCGAAGTTATTTAGAATCTAAATTTCTTGACTCATATATTCTACCCTCATGCATATAATTAAGTACTTAAAATGAAAAACCGATGTCAATTTACCATCATTAAGAGTTAGAGTTTCTTAGCCTATGCAAGAAAGCGTAAGAGATTACTTAAACAATAATGATAGAAAAGTAACGTGCAACGTGTCGTTTTATAAGAGTACTTTCGAATGTAATATTTTTTAACAACAGTTTAACTTAGAATAAGTTACAACATCTAGCCTTTGTTTTTTATTTATTATAAATATTAAAAACACAAATAATATAAAAACATCACCTCGCTCGGAACTTAATTATCTTTAAAATTATATTAATACTAACAAGTTCGAATAAATTACTGTGAATGAATCTACTTTATAATCGAAGTATGACGCGAAGAATTTGCATGTAGTTAAATGTTAGAGCTTGCGTAAACTTAGCGAGTTCATGCTCGCAAGAAGACATTTCTGTTCACTCCTACAAAGCCTAAAATTGCATGGTAAACAAGACCCTCTGCATGTTGCCACCTGGAATCTTACAACCTTCTCATCGAAAGGTTTAAGTAACTGATGTAATATGCGGTAATTTGTGCATAAACGTGCAATTTATCATTTGTACCCAGCACAAATTTTAAATTGCCAATATAACCTAACGATATTTACAAATGATCAGAACTACTTTATCCTGGTATATTTGAAAACAACCATCGAGTAATTATTTTGTTTTTATCTACAACTTATACATTGGAGCGATCTACAAAATATATCATTGAATATTATATCTCTAATATTAAAAACAAGGTCTTTAAAATTAAATTCTTAATTGCTTAGAAACGATTTTCTCAGTCTGGTGTGGTAACATGAACCACCAAGTTCAGTTTTAACTTTCTGAACAGAATATTCAAGTTATCGTTACAATAAATACAGTGAGATGAAGCCATTTGGTATGATATGTGTGTCGACAAATAACAAACTAAGACATCGAATTGATTAACTTATGACTAATAAAATTGCAAATGAAGTGTGTAGTGATGGCGCCAAGAGAACACAACATGACCAGTGTTTCTGTGACATATGATTGATAGGTCTACAACATTCTCCTTCTATCAATATCAATTCACTACACAACTCTAGAGACATAGCAGTAACTCTGTAGAAAATAAGAAAAACACTTTTAGCTTTAAAATTGTCATTTATTTATGAATGTACAGTACGTCGAAACCTATTTCTAATGACAGCAGAAATAATTTTTTTTAAATAACTTGCACCTAAATCATCGATAATTGTATAAAATTGCATTTTCCGTTTAATTTTCATTTCATACATTTTTCATCTATTACAATTATTATTACTCTATTAAAATACAGCTATTATTAGGCTACCTACATTTGCTACACATAATGAATATTTTGAATTATTTTTTACGCTTCCAATTCCAACCAATAGGGAAAAGGATTTATTTTCTACATTCTAGGAAAAGTCTAAAATGAGAGAGAAGTACCGGTACAAAATATTTTTTAAATGTACCAAAAACATCCGTGTCCACATTGATTCAAAATGATTTGAATAATTTCGTAAATTTGTCTAAGACACCCAGTCCTCGAATACTCTAATAGTGTCAGAGTCGGAAGAGAACAAAAGTTGGTTAAGAGAGATCTGATAGGAATGTAACCAAACACTACATGAAAAAAAAGTGTAGCCTTTGTTTGTATTCAGATCTCTCGGGGTATCCACACATAGCTTACTGAATAATTTGTACGATTCTCAATTTGAAATAATAAGTGTTTTGGAGTGATAACTTCTATAGACCCGTTGGGCACTATATGGGATGGGAGTAAAACGGCAAACTCGCGTCACGGACACTGCGTACCATAAGAGTGGCATAATCATAAGTGTACACCTTTATATATTCATATGTGACGGTATGTTGAACATAATAATAACATAGGTTTTTTTCATACGTTTGTGTTGTATAACACTGACATACTTTTGAGCTGTATAGTATTGCGCATACGTTTGGGCTGTATAGCACTGCGTATACGTTTGAGCTGTATAGTATTGCGCATACGTTTGGGCTATATAACACTGCGTATACATTTGGGCTGTATAGAAATACGCATACGATTGGGCTGTATAGCATCGCGCATATGTTTGAGCTGTATAGTATTGCGCATACGTTTGGGCTATATAACACTGCGTATACATTTGGGCAGTATAGAAATACGCATACGATTGGGCTGTATAGCATCGCGCATATGTTTGAGCTGTATAGTATTACGCATACGTTTGAGCTGTATAGTATTGCGCATACGTTTGGGCTATATAGCACTGCGTATACATTTGGGCAGTATAGAAATACGCATACGATTGGGCTGTATAGCATCGCGCATATGTTTGAGCTGTATAGTATTGCGCATACGTTTGAGCTGTATAGTATTGCGCATACGTTTGGGCTATATAGCACTGCGTATACATTTGGGCAGTATAGAAATACGCATACGATTGGGCTGTATAGCATCGCGCATATGTTTGAGCTGTATAGTATTGCGCATACGTTTGAGCTGTATAGTATTGCGCATACGTTTGGGCTATATAGCACTGCGTATACATTTGGGCAGTATAGAAATACGCATACGATTGGGCTGTATAGCATCGCGCATATGTTTGAGCTGTATAGTATTACGCATACGTTTGAGCTGTATAGTATTGCGCATACGTTTGGGCTATATAGCACTGCGTATACATTTGGGCAGTATAGAAATACGCATACGATTGGGCTGTATAGCATCGCGCATATGTTTGAGCTGTATAGTATTGCGCATACGTTTGAGCTGTATAGTATTGCGCATACGTTTGGGCTATATAGCACTGCGTATACATTTGGGCAGTATAGAAATACGCATACGATTGGGCTGTATAGCATCGCGCATATGTTTGAGCTGTATAGTATTGCGCATACGTTTGAGCTGTATAGTATTGCGCATACGTTTGGGCTATATAGCACTGCGTATACATTTGGGCAGTATAGAAATACGCATACGATTGGGCTGTATAGCATCGCGCATTTGTTTGAGCTGTATAGTATTGCGCATACGTTTGGGCTATATAACACTGCGTATACATTTGGGCAGTATAAAAATACGCATACGATTGGGCTGTATAGCACTGCGCATCCGTTTAGGCTGTATAGCACTACGCATACGTTTGGGCTATATAGCACTGCGCATACGTTTGGGCTATATAGCACTGTGCATACGTTTGGGCTATATAGCATTGCGCATACGTTTGAGCTGTATAGCACTGCGTATACGTTTGTGTTGTATAGCATTACGCATCCGTTTAGGCTGTATAGCACTACGCATAAGTTTGTGTTGTATAGCATTACGCATCCGTTTAGGCTGTATAGCACTACGCATACGTTTGGGCTATATAACACTGCGCATACGTTTGGGCTGTATAATAGCGCGCATACGTTTGTGTTATATAGCACAGTGCTTACGTTTAGGCTGTATAGCACTGCGCATACGTTTGGGCTGTATAGCATTGCGTATACGTTTGGGCTGTATAATAGCGCGCATACGTTTGTGTTATATAGCACAGTGCTTACGTTTAGGCTGTATAGCACTGCGCATACGTTTGGGCTATATAACACTGCGCATACGTTTGGGCTGTATAATAGCGCGCATACGTTTGTGTTATATAGCACAGTGCTTACGTTTAGGCTGTATAGCACTGCGCATACGTTTGGGCTGTATAGCATTGCGCATATGTTTGTGTTTACAACAATTAGTGAAGTTTTATCTGACTTTATTTGCAACAAAACAGAAATACTCGTAGCCTATCTTTTTTTCAATCAATTGTCAAAGCATCATTGTACACGCACTCGATCGCAATGACAGTATTTTGAAAAAATCAAATGTAATTATTCTTTCGGAAACACATATGAAAGATGGAGAGATCATAGATATTCCGGATTTTTATTGCGTTACAAAGTATATACGACCTGGGGTTTCTGCCGATGGAGTAGCAATTTATCATAATGCAGATGATAATGCGAATATAGTAACCTCACATATGGATATTCATTCAAACAAATCAGCTGGCCTTGGAATGTTCCAGTCAAAAATCGGAGAAATTTGTTTAAGTAGATGTGTAACAGAAACTGGACAGGTTATCATAATTATTGCTGTTTATATTTCTACAGGCAAAATTATTCAGGAGATCATTAAATTGTAATCATAACATAAAATAATAACAATATGTCTAATGGTATACTCGTTGCAAAGTTTTCTTGAAGCATGTCCCCCCCCCCCCGTATTGTTCAAAAGATATTGGAAATACTGACCGGCCATAGAAGTTATCACTTCCAACGTGTGGACCTACGCGCACCAGTTTTTTGCTATCTTTTGAAGACGTCGTATGACGAGACAGGAAGAGGTAGGAGTGTACAAAAAGACTTAGAAACGTAAGCGTATTTTTGAACGTAAACGTTTTTAATTGTATACATGTATATATACACACACATATATCAGTATATATGTGTAGAAATATTATCATACATATATATTATCCTTGTCTAAATCCATAAATACACATTTATACGCATTGATTTGTCATTATGTGCATGCAAATATGCAAAATGTGTAAATTTACGTTTTGTAATAAAATTGTAGTGTGTGTGTAAATGTGTGCATAACATGCAAAAATGTATATCCAAATATTTAGTACCCATATTTGTACCTAACACTTATATACCCATATTTAGCGCTTTTTACTATACAAAAATCGACCTAAACTAAACAAAAAAAAATTTTTTTTTCCTTTCATAAAAATGTGTTACACGAACAATTACCCAAAAATATCTCGACTTTAAGAGCTCATATCTCTGTCCCAGTACGTCTGACGAAGGACAACTTTTATGAAGAATTTAGTCAGCTTCAACTTTGGTATAAAACGTTTTTGATAACTTGCTTAGTTTTGAGATATTTACAACCACGTTTTGCCCCACCTTTTATCCCCCCAGGGGGGCCCAACGGTGGGTGGAATGTCCGTTTTTTCCCCCATTGAAGTAACCCCAAAACCTAACTTTCCACCAAATTTCGTGTCTAGAAATTTTTTTTATAGAGTTTCACAAAATATGCCTTTATTCAGTGATCTATAAGCTTAAAATAATTTCGATGTTTTATTTCCATATGTAGATAGTATAGATAAAATATTGTAATGGACACAAGACAATCGTTGATACAGAGACTTTCTGAGCACAAACAAGTAGTTTTGTAACAATGTCAAAAGATTTGATAAGAACGGAATCTCTCAAATAAGACAAACTTGTGTAAATATATATATTTAGAAAGTAATACGAACTTCCAATAATTTCCATAACATAGGGACAGCTGTATGTAGTATCCACATTTTTACATAAAAAACACATTATTGATAATACAACTATTGTATCATTTTATGGCTTTTTTCCCATCGATTGTTATAATTATCGTATTCCATTTACAGCGAGAGTTATTCATTTACTCGTTGTTTTTTTAACTCGTTTTGTTCTCTGACCTAATCTTCTTTGACCGAATAACAATAAAATTTACTCTGTGATCGAATTCATCTTTGACCGAAATATTCATCATTTCTCAATTTCTTTTGACCTTATATTTGATCTTTCTCAGTTTCTTCTCTGACCAATAGGTTGCTATGACGTATTTTAGGTCACGGAAGATTCGGTCAGAGACTATATACTGTCCGTCCAAAAAGACATTCACACCCATTCCTTTTAATATTAAATATAATTAACATAATGTATTATTAAATGAAGCATCAATTGTAGTTAATAAACATTTTTAAGGGAATGGGAGTTGGTGCGAATAAAACATTAGGTAAAGCTTTGTTCATTATGAAAACTCCAACTCGGTTATCCGATGTTATCCAATGTTTATTCCAGAATGATTTGAGAATACACCAACACAAATTATGACTGGTTGGATAGACATGATGGTAATGCTTTATAACTTTGGAAAATCTGATAAGTAATTAGACGTTTAGTAGTGTGATGGCGTTGTAACAACTGTTTTTATGATCTAACGGATCCGTGTCCTAGACTGAATTTCATCATGTTCTGCACGTCTTGAAATGATTTAATACATCAAAGTTCTTTAAGAGAATTCCTTATAAGCACCAAACGTAACGTCTTGAACAAATGCAAAAGAATGTGTTTAATAATTTATTAGTTGTACTCCAAAGAAATCGCTTATAAGATATTATGTATATGGAAGAGTACGCGTGCAACGAGAATATTAATAGAGAATGGTGTTCAAATTTAATGACAGAAAGAATCTCCTTTACAAAAAGCATCATCTTACAACGAAACAAACACGTTTTGTAAAGCACAAAGGTTCGACTCCGATAGAATGATAACGGCCCAGATACGGAAAACCTGATCTTCCAACTAATAAAAACATATTTCAAAAAGAGGGATCACAATAAAAACAATAGCTCCGTGTATAATAACTCGTATACAATGATATCTTGATAAATGAATTTTATGAGTAAAGAGTTTTTGTAAAGCCGGGTTCCGAGAAGAAAGATGCCATTCAATTAGTAGAGCCTTAGCGGATGCCAGAAAAGGAGATGACAAAACAGTATTATATTTGTTCGGAATGACAAACAGATACGAAAAATAATAGAAAATATAATGAATTAGTCTCGATGGAAAACCAGTCGGTCGAGTGGATATGGCGCACGAGTAATTTATCGTCGTCTGACGTTTTGCCATTGTCTCTGGAAACAGCAAAAAACTATAGAGTCCGAGTATTTGCATAGGCCCCCAAAGACGTTATGATGGATTACAAAGCTCGCTGATTGGCTGTATGTAAGCCTACACATCAATAATACATCAGTCAATTTATTTCGACAAAATATTTTAACCTTTTAGCCGCCTTAGACATCGGACATACCTACCGGTACGATGTTTTTACGCCTGATGAACACGATTCTTACTTGTTGTCAGCAGGTATCTTTTACAATGATGACAAATGCACGCTTAAGCTATACCACCAACACAATGACTTAATGACATTTCTAATACTATTTACATCCAGAGATATATTAACAAACACTCTTTGATCCAGTATAAAAATACAGGGTGATTTTTAAGTATGGAATCGGCTTTACACTGGATAACTGGGAGGTACTTAAAGGCAGGAACAAATGCTGATCTAAATAGTTTAAAAAAATATACTTTTTGTAGGTTTGAAATTTTTGTCCGCCATCTTGGATACGCCATATTGAAACAAACTTTTTTTTTTTTTTAATAGAAAGGTGGACATGTGATAATTGATTTCCACATAAAATTTGCAAAGACAAACGATGGTGAAAACCGTTTTTCGATAAATGCCTTCATTTTCAAGTTATAAGCATTCAAAGTTGCAATGACGTAAAAATCGCGTTAACAATAAAACGGGGTAAAATACAGCGTAGAAACATTTCTCTTATGTTTTTCCTGTAGAATCATCTTATAACGAACTTTAAACAGTATAATGATAAACACAAATTAATAATTAACAACACAACTACAAATAAAATGTCAACTGTTAGTATTCACTGTAAATATTACAATATTTAATTTTAAAATTTAAATAAATGTTTTCGATCAGACATTACTAATACAATAAATTTTGAAAATATACCATTCTACAAAAAATGTTTAAATTGCTTTCCCTCTACAAATTGGCAGTAATCGAACCTCAACTAATATCCGTTTATAAAAGTAAGCCTAGTTTAAATCGGCTGTCAGTTTAGATCTACAAGAAAACAAATATGTATTTAGATCTACTTTTTACATTACATTACAACAATTCAGCTTATTAAATACTCATTTCACCTGTAAAATTAAGTTGTAGTGGTTCGTTACTGAATGTATTCAGCATAATAGAAAAGTTTCGAAAGCGCATTTTACCCCGATTTATTGCGATTTTTCGGTCATTGGAACTTTGAAAGCTTATAACTTGAAAATGAAGGTATTTATCGAAAAACTGTTTTCACCATAGGTTCGTCTTGACAAATTTTACATGAAAATCATGTATCACATGTCCACCTTCCTATTAAAAAAAAAAATTTCGTTTCAATATGGCGGACAAAAATTTCAAACCTACATAAAAGTATATTTTTTTAAACAATGTAGATCAACATTTGTTTCTGCCTCTCAGTTGTGCAATATAAAGCCGTTTCTATACTTGAAAATCACCCTGTATTTGATGCATATTAATAACAACACAAACATTATTGATTCAATTAAATATCTATACTCTCTTTTGTTGTGTACAAAGCTTATAACCTATATATTTATAGTTTTATCTGCAAAATAAGTTCATCTTAGAAATACTCTGTAGTAACAAATCCATACTGAAAGCTTCACGTATTTCTAAATCATATTTAAAATAAATCTTGTACATTACGTTTGTTTATGATATATATTTAAAGAGAGACGACTAGAGAGAACCTTTGGGATATTTTAATCTAATTACTAAATTAAATGTAATTAATGGTAGTCATAATATTTACAAAGATGAAATGCTTCATTTCTCAACACAACTGACAAGTTGAATGTATAAAAACGCTCCAAAAGTGAAAAAACAAGTGTTACATTAAAAAGTAACGTGTACAAACTTTTTTATACACCCGTACACAATACCAAATAAAATCATGATCAAAATGTGTGAAGGAAGGCCAAAATTCAAAATTTCTATTATCTCAAACTGATTCTAATAATTTTTTAAACAAATAAAACGAATTTTCTCAAAAAATTTCGATGCCGTTGTTATAGCTGTTAAAAAAGGTAAACGTACCTTGGGCGTCGTCGTAAGGCTTTGAATAGGTTAAACTTGGAGCAGTCAGATTTGATGATTTATAATCTAAACTAATTTGGCAAACTAGAAGTAAAAGTAAATCAAAGTTTGAAGTAATTTGAAAAAATCAATAAAAACTCGACAGTGGTATTTTCATTCACAAACTCTTATTTATTTATCTTTTAGCTGCTTGGCACATTATTGTGTTCTGTGATACTTCGAGGAAATTACAATTAAAAAAATTAAAACTTTTACGTTATCCCACCCTTTATAATTTGTATAATCCCAATTAACTAATTTTATTTTTAATGAAAACTATGGCGTGACAACAGATTTCATTGATCATTTGAAAGATAATAGGAAGCCTATTGATTTTTAAAATTTGCTTGTAGATGATGATATTGTACAATTTATTGTAGGAGAAACAAATAGATATGCTTGCCAAAAATTATTGATGGTATTGTAAATTAAACATTAACACCATCAGCAAGACTTAACTTTTGGAATAATATAGATAAAAACTCTCAATATTTTCAATAACTCCCAAATAGTTATAGGAAGACGGTAAGCAATACATTTTGTTTGGATCCTTTAGAAGCAATAATTTGCAACATTTTATCAAAATCATTATAGCCATAATTTTGAGTTTTGGTCTCTAAATTTTGAGAGCTCAAAAATAGAAAGGGGGAAAACTTCCACCTCGAGATATAATTATTGATATAAATTTGATCAAAATCGGTACTTTCGTTTGTGCAATAGCACTGTAACAAACGGAATCATTAAACAACATGACATCCTTAAAACGGATATCTTACCGAACAACTAGACTCGATTTTTTGATCTATCACATAACTTTCTCCTATGAGAGAAAAAAAAAGCGATTATAATTCAAAGGAAATCAAAAGTGTTAAGAAATAATGTATAGGTGAAGGTAAGGAGAAGGGATGGCGCCGGAATGTCTTCAGATGACATGTGTTGAGTGTCTGCAGTTTAATCAATATGACAGCCCTACACGCCAATACTGTCAGCAACTTAAGATTTGTTTCTCTTTCACCTATCAGTTTGTTGTCACAGCTTCGCTTGGACAACATTCAAAATGACTCGGAACTCTGATGATACATTGAAAAATGAAGGTTTCATTTACAAACAACGAGTTAAGTATATATATTTGTTGAGCTCACTCGATTACTAAAAACATCGATCAACATATTGTAGACTAATACTAATATGATTTATTTTTAAATAAGTTATATTTCAAACTTTTATTACAAAAAATTGTAATTTCTGAAGTACAGTGTTCAATGTACTTCGGTGTAAATACATGTACACCGAAAATGTATTTAGTGGTGGATACATTTTCATCGTTATTCACTTTTCAATTATATTTACGATCTAAAGATTCAATGACAGGTTGTGCATCTTCTGAAGCAATAATTTACATAAACTAAAAAAATAGACAATTGAGAGAGTGCTTTATCAACAAACTAACTGAGACATCATTATAGTGCAATATTTGGTAAATGAAATGCATTATTTTAGAAAGCTTGATTATCTGAGACATCATTATAGTGCAATATTTGGTAAATGAAATGCATTATTTTAGAAAGCTTGATTATCTGAGACATCATTATAGTGCAATTTTTGGTAAATGAAATGCATTATTTTAGAAAGCTTGATTATCTGAAACATCATTATAGTGCAATTTTTGGTAAATGAAATGATTATTTTAGAAAGCTTGATTATCTGAAACATCATTATAGTGCAATTTTTGGTAAATGAAATGATTATTTTAGAAAGCTTGATTATCTGAGACATCATTATAGTGCAATTTTTGGTAAATGAGATGATTATTTTAGAAAGCTTGATTATCTGAGACATCATTATAGTGCAATTTTTGGTAAATGAAATGATTATTTTAGAAAGCTTGATTATCTGAAACATCATTATAGTGCAATTTTTGGTAAATGAAATGATTATTTTGGAAAGCTTGATTAGGTTATATAGGTAACCATGTCAATTATCACTCCGAGAAGTGATTCTACATAACATACTGGTGAAAATATGTCCAGTGAACATAGGTCCGGAAATGCTTTGTTGTACAGTTATCTGCCATTTTGTTTTTTACAAAACACTTAATATCTTTGGAAGTAGAAAGTATATTGAACTCAAATTTTCTATACACATTTGTTAAAATATATGTAGAACTCTATATCTATGTTTTTTGCATGTTATCTCTCTCTACAATTCAATTAAATTAAAAACTATGGCTCTATTACTCAAATTTAAATATAAAGAATACAAATTGTTTAAACTTTATTTCTTTAAGTCAAAAATTTCTTCTATTACTTGAACTTTTGCTATTTTCATCTCTGAAATCCAAAATTTTATTATTATTTTAAATAAACACACAATAATTGGATAATAAAAGGGTCAAGAGTTTGTTGAAACCTCACGACAAATGTTCCAGTTATTGTAGGCTTATAGGGACAGTTATTTTTTATAAAGTCGAAGTCTTTAAGCGGCAAATTAAATTGTAACAGCAATTTAGAAAATTAAAGCATGAAAGTGTCAATACAACTGTCCAAAATATGTTCAAAATGTCAATAGATTATATACTACAACAATATAAAATTAAAAAGAATCACATTTTTTCAATACGGACTTTAACGCATAGGTCAAAAGTACCATTATAGTCTAACATTTGTTCACATTAAGTGTAACTGGAATAAAATACAAACTGAAGGTACTGTCATAATCTATCTATAAACTATATAATAGTAGGGATTTTTTGTCACAATCATATATCGATAACGACTGAATGGATTTTAGTGGTTGAGGTGTCAATTTAAATGCCTTTAGGTATAGTTTTCGTCAAATAAACATAGACATTCATATTCAGAATAACTTCTAGTTTGATTTGATACCCCACACATAATATTTCCGAATATAAAATTGTTTAACTTAATAGTTTTTGCCTCTTAACTACCCCAAGGTATTTTTTTTTAGTTGCCGCTATATTTTTCCTACATATGGAACAACATAAAGAATATAAATACAAAGTTTGAAGTGTATAGTATTTATCGTCTTGTCTTACAGACACGCACGTACAATTATAAGAGTCGTTGGTTTTATTTATGGACCCTAATAATTAAAAATTAATGAAAATTCAATCCATCTTTTAATGGCTATTGAACTGTTTTTCTCAAATCTCACCAAAACGGCTTTTTAAACTTATACGCTACGGATTTCTCATTGTTTGATTAAATTAAGTTTTATTCGTCATACAAAAATATATAATTATGATTTGGCACTGCAATTTAATTTCAAATCCAAATAATTGTTTTTTCTCAAATTTGTAAGGGTTACGCCGTATTTAAATTAGACGGAGGGGTCATGATATCTGTCGCTTTAACTTTGACCATTAGAGCCAACTCTTTTAATTTAATTTTTAAAAATTTTAAATTTTAATTTTATTATTATTATTATTATTATTATTTATTTTATTTTTTTGTCAAATAAACGTACGTTTATCTATCAATCATAAATAAAAATATTTTTATTTCAACTATAGAAGTTTTCCTCTTAACTCCCCAAAGATCTTTTCATTTCTTTTTTTTACCGCTATATTTTCCGTTCTGTTCACCAGCTCTGTTATTATTAGGAATTTAGGGTTCCAAATTTGACTAAAGAATAACTTTCCATTAGAAAAATTGGAGGTTACCAATTAAAAAATCAAATCCCTATTTTAAATGAAATTTAGTACTTTTTTTTTTTTTCAAAATTGATTTCCATGTCATTTTAGAGCTTACAAAACTAAGGGGAGTTCCTTATCAAAAGTTATTTGTACCCAAAACGGTTCAAAAGTTAGCTATTGTAACATTTGAGGTGGGAATCAATTATTTATAGGCATATCAAACGTTTAATTTTCACAGAACTTTAAGTGCCTGTAATTCCTAAACAAATATAGATTTTAAAAAATACCTAAGAATAAAACATTCTTAAAATTTTGTTTTATACCTGAAAACCCATAAAATACAGGGTTTTCCATAACGAATTTCAAAGTTGGCCGCCATATTGGAAAATTGCGGTAATTTTTAACATTAAAAAAATGGATTTTTAAATTTTATTGAAAATAAAGGAAGGTTCGCCACTTAAAGTACTCTATCACATTTATAATTCAAAATTTAGATTTTATAACATTTTAGGTGGGACACCAGTATATAGGGTTTATCGTGTTTTCTGTGTAGACGGGATGCATTTTACAAACAGATGGACAGACACATGCATGAAATTATAAGGGCCTGTAGTTATATCTACGGACTTAAATAAAAACAACGTATTTGTACTATATAGAATATTGTTGATTAATACTTACTCTTACCAGACAGCTCATTTTTATGTTTAAGTTATCTGTTTTTAACAATAAAAGTTTATCACGAGCTTTGGTTTATAAAATCAATGTAAGGATTGCGGTTTTGCAATTTTACTCATGGAGGATAATTTACTTTCATGTGCGATTTGATACATTAGGTCATTTGGTTTTACTAAAATTTGATCGAAGAAACTTGGATCGATTTTAAGATATTCGGTTTTCACAAACGGCGTCAATGGTTCAATAAAATTGTATGTGAACAGATCGATTAACGTAAGAACAGTCATTTTTTGAAAGATGAGGTTATAGGAAATTGATATTTTGTATTTTTGTTCTACAATAGGTATATCAAACGTTCTGGAGATATGATGAAAACATGCCCACATTAAAAATTTGATCAAATCCGGTCTACCTGTTCGTTCTGAAGCGCAGTGCGCTGACGGGAGACAGAATATTACTGATTTATAACACTTTCTTTATAATGTGAGGAAGGAAACATTTGTATTTATATCATACCACCGAGGCAGCTGGGCGTACATCACTACAACAGAACATTTCACAAATCATGGGCACGAGGTTTGTGTTATGACATCTCCGACACTCCTATCACTGGCTTCACTTTATGTTGATGTACTTTGTTCAAAACAAATCCTAATGGATTGCCTCTAAGGTCTACTTCATTACTTCTGTTGCATCAGAGAAGCGTTCATCTAATTTAGAAATGTCTAGCCTACAACTTTGTCATGGGGTGCGTTCATCAACATCGGACTCAAAATTTTGTTGTTGTTGTTTAAAGATGAAAAGCATCGCTATAAAAATGAAGAAAAAAAGGCGTAAAATACAAACCTCTACAGCTCAACAACTCTAATAACGTCAGGTCGGAAGCGAGCAAACGTTGGTCAAGAGAGAGCAGAAAGAAGTCAAACCTAGATGAAGAAAGGTATAGGATTGTCCCACTATAAGTAAATACAACTTGGCTATCTTATCAACTTATTTATCCAGTTGTTGGGTTTCGATTCAGTAAACAACAGATCTTGGCAATCCTCTAGTTTTATAATATTTTCTATTTTAATTTGAAAAATTAGAAATAAAAATTTACATTTGGTGCGTCTAGGAGTTACGGAAACCTTCGTAACAAGTAAGAATCTGCAGATTTTCCTGGTTTGAACTCGTAACAAATTTAATATAATTCACAACAAAAACAAAATTGGCAAATGAAACGAATGCATGGTCTTGAGAAACAAAATATGTTAATAAATATAAAGCTGAACAACATTATTACATACTGCTTCCTACACAAATATTCATAAGATGGTGTATTTTGATGTTTTTAAAACAAAATTAGTTCAAATCCATCTAGAGAAACACAAGTCAATTTTCAAAAAACAAATTCAACAATTTTGTTTTACCTTTTATCAAAAGTAGATTCATAAAACTCAAATTAAGTTATTGGTCAAATTTCCTCAAAAAATTTAAATCAGAAGTTATTGATGAAAATGTTAAACCCACCATAAAACCATAAAAGGCTTTTGAAACAAGTTAAGAAACCCAATATATTATTTCGCTCATTTCATACACTAGGCATACAAATATTTAATACGATAGTAGGCATACAAATATTAATTCTGTGTAACGGTATAATACCATTTGGGTCTAGGTTGTAAGATATTTTATTTAATATGAACATTCAAATATATAACAATTACAAATACAACAATTAATATTTTTACAAAAACCGAATAGAGTTACTGAACTGCAGTGGATTGCATTACATTATTTCAAAAAATACTTGGACTCTTATGAAATTAACATTTTAAAATACCAAATCAGTAACATTTAATTAATCAGTTCTAAATAGGATTGAACAATTGTTCTATCCATAACATTTAATAAGTTAAAAATTAGTCAAAATGATTTACAAAAACTCATCAAAGGCGCCGACCAAAAGATTTTTTTAAACATCTAAAGGCCAGCGTAAAAAAAAAATGCAGAATTTTATTTGGATATACAGTATTTATGTGTTTGTTGCATTAAGTCTTTGAGTCTTGTCGATTTTGATCAAATTTTGTTATTCATATATCTAGACAATATATCTAGTAATTCAAATACCTAGACTTTTCCCCCTTTTTTATATTTTGATAACTTATAATTTGGTGGTAGCTGATAATAATAACAACCTCAAAATTCCGTTTTATAAAAATGGGCATTTGACAAAGTTACTGAACAAAAAGTGAGGATCGCTATTTTCCCAAAAAATGTTGGTTCGGAAGGATTGTTTGTAAAAAAAAAAAAATCAATTTTAATGAAATGTGAAAATTAATGATCAGAAAAGCGTATTTAAATAGCAACCAAAATAAAATTATGGTTCAGGAATAAGAAGAGAATATATAAGTCTAAGCCATAATAGCAGTCACGAAAAACTACATTTCAATATAAAACTATTTACGATTAGGACAAGTTTGTGGCACAAGTGAAATGAGGCTTTACTTACACATCTTTCAAAATAGATTTTTTTTTTAATATCACAAAAATTGTGAAACTTTTATACCGACTTATCCCCTAATTAAATTTCGGGGGGAAATTAATTTATATAAAAAACTACATTTTTATCGCGTATAAATATTGATGTGGTATTAATAGTACTGAAATGTTTTGAGGGAGATGGAGACTAATTTTGTTTTATGGATGGGTTTGTGAGAATGTTAGTACTTTGTTTTTCCACGATTTATCAACTTTCTACGCAAAGTAAGTAAAAACGCATCTAAGTTAAATCTTTTAAACCATTATTTAATCTACTAGCAACAATGATTATAAATTTAAGAATTACCAGATCGTTTTTATCTTCAACGCTTTAATGTACGAATAAACTAACATAGACAAAAAGAAAAGAAAATAGTGTTTTCAGTGGAATGTTGAATCATAAACACACATACACACAGAGTAGTAATAAACTTCAAGAAAAATCGCTTGTTATTCTGAACAACACGGGTTTCTATGTTTACAGATGTTCTTGAGCTTCGAGCCGAATATATCGACATTCTAAATTTAACCGAGGGATCCTTATATAAGACGATTTCATTAATAAATGTCAGAACACATCGTTACAAATTAAAAATATGTGAAATTAAGTTTAAATTATTGACTTGATTACAAGTGTAAACCAAAGTCATATAAACCAATCAGTGTCAACCAAAGATAATAAGACGTCAAAGAAGTCAACTAAAAGAATCTGTGAATAGTTAACACATAATCTGACGTAGTGTTTATTAAAGTGTGTCCGGGTGGGCGATATATACGTCACGCTTGACAGGAATAAACGCTCGCTTTAATTTGGGCTCCACATTTGTCATGGGTCTTGGCGGAGCGCACCAAATTTATAAACTTTATATTTTGAAGTTTTACCCTATCCTCGATCATTTAAACTGTGTCTGTTAATTTCAGTATACTTAAGTTTGATAAACTTTATGATTTAAAATACTAATTGGTAGTTTTCCATTCAATTCTACATTAAACTATCTTTAAAATTACAAGACTTTTAAATCTTTTGGTCTATATATGAAGAACATCACACTAAAAAAATTAAGGAATTAGATCTTAGTCCGTTTTCCTTCACGGACTTCGTCAGAACTACAATGAGGTTTTTCAACTATCCTAAAAATTTCAACATTAGTAATTGAACTACATTAATTCTGGTCGGAGACTAAAAAAACTCTAGATATCTTATTTTTAAATAAATCCAAATATTTAAACATTGTCAGTCTAGTAAATTAATGATACAATATTAGAAGTGCAAGAGAAAAACCCCGCCTTTCCAACTGTTTTCCAGGCACTTTGGACAACAGGGTGACAACTTTTCCAAATACCAGATTTCTCCAGCCTATAAGAACAGCGCTTAGCAACAGAGTTCACGCAGTTCACTCAGATCTCATATCGGAACTTCCAACTAAATATTAAGTTTTCTCGAAGCTATGGTTTCATTTCATCTGTTTTCACATTAAAGCACTTTTCAGCGGTACTTTAACTAACATAATATACATTAATCAGATAACAAGATGATATGTGTACTTGCTGCAGCTAGGACATGAGACCATCCAGGCATATAGATTCGAGCTTAGGTGATGGAGTTTGTTCATTCATACAATTTACTACTCTTCCGTCTTCATTACCATAACGAGCATAAATTAAAGAAGTTTACCCAAAAGATCCTTCTAATACGTTTCACATAATTAAATTAGGTACTTACTTCTTTTTTTTTAAATTGAGTAATTGTAAAATCAATACAAATAATATATGTTGACTAGCAATTTAAAAATATATACATGTCAATAAACTGCTTCCTCAAGCGATATTATAAATCCAGCATTCTAAATTTGAATGAAATCAGATTGCAGTTTTCAACTTCCTAGAGTTTACTATTTTTTTGGCTAATTTCTGGGTTATATATTTAAAGTTTTCTTTCTTAACGATATCTCCCATATTTATTGTCATAGATGGTAACTACCTCATTTTCAATCTAAATAATGACATAAAACAACCTATTGTACGACCTACGAGTAAAATATCATTAGCGAAGAACTTTGAAACTTGTCAAATATGAAAGAAGTACATGTAACAAATTTTATTAAATTAGTAGAAAATCAAGAAAAACGAGCCACATAAAGATAGACGGATAGACAAACGCCAAATAGTTTTTTTTTTAAACTTACAATATGTGATTTACCGAAAAAGAAATTTTGTTTAAAGTCAGAATCATAAATTTCGATTCTTATTAAAAACTTGTTTAGCATAAAAACAACATCATCTGTCTTGGGATATTTTTTGGTACGTAGCTAGAGTGTAATAAAATCTCCGTGTTAAAGTAAAGTAGTAGATTAAACAAATGAATAGAATTAGTAGTGAAACATATGTCAAAAGATAGACTCAAGTGAACAACCATGTACTTCGCTAGGTCCACAACTTAAGTTACAAATTGTTATTTTGAAATTCTTTATGAAAAAAGTCGTCCGACCAGCTGTTACCCATCACTTGTTTAATGTCCACTTTATACTATGGAACGGATTTTATGATACCGCCTGGTTATCATTAACTCAGCTCTCGTTAAATCAAGGAATTACTTCATCAATTGTCGACCGACTCCATTACTACAACAACCCAAATAAATACTTTTTGTTCTTTCTACAATATTACAAAAGTGATTAATATTTGTGTAGTGTAATGTCCATTATATGTCTTACATAAAAGAACACGGAATTTTTAAAATTAGGCATTGCAGTATTGGTATTTAGGAGTACAATAGGAGGAATGTTCTTAAGATTAATGAACAATTTAGTTTTTGTTTTTTTTAAGGGATTTTTTTTTTAGTGTCAATAATTGTAAGGCATTTTTTCAAATTAAAAGTTAAAATAAAAGTTATCAAATATTTTAAGGTAGACACCTGAGATTTTCAGAATTTTCTACAGTTTGATCTATCTGTCATTGAACTTTAAGTAAACAGAAAAGGAAGTCTACAAATATACAGTATATAGAAGTTTATTTAAATTATTATGACCGATTAATAATAATAATAATTCAAATTTTATGAATATTTTGATTCGATCCAAAAAAGTGGGCAAGAAGAGAGATATCAGCTGAGATGTCTTTTTTGTCCTTGACATTCCTCTCATTGTAACTTAGTTTTTTTTTCCATCAGGTATAACATGGTTTCCCGTCATATTAATGGAATAAAATGTTGAAAATAAATTAAGGAAAGAGTTTAAGCCGTTTAAGGATCAATTCTAAAATTATTTGGACGTTTATAAATTTTCTTCTACAGACAATTTGAAACAACCATAAAAATAACAAACATAAGGAGGAATACAGATATTGAAAGGACTAAAGTGGCAAGAACAAAATTATAAACCGTGGTCTCAAATTATTTTACCACGTTTTTATTAGTTCGGTTTCCGTCATATCTGTCTGTCTATCAGTCTATCAGGATGGATTTTGTAATCGAGTTTAAACTAACTTCCCGATAAGCTAGAGACCTGAAATTTTGAACATAGGTCAGAATTGGATGACAATACAATATTCAGTTGGTTTCTTTTTCTCTACATTTGTTTAAACAACAGGTAATAAGAGATAATAATTTCAGACATTTGCAGCTAAACAGCATGTGAAATGCATTGGGAATTTCCTATATATGTCCCTGTCAGAGTCTCATCAATATATACAAAACTGATTGAAATCTTTCACCAGGACATAAGACTAAAAAACAGAAAATAATAAATCAAATAAAAAATACGAATTATCATTTCGTAACAAAATAACAGACACCTTTTCGAATGTTTTATTGTTTTGTTTAAAACATCAAAAAATCTTAACCCCCCTCCCCCCAACTTAGATCTTTCAACTTTAAGTCACAAACACTGACCGTTACCATGCGTCGGCACAGAAAAATATAATTGACAACCATATTTCTATTTCACCAATCTATAAAATGAAGGACCTTCCAACTAGTTTGTATATTACTTTTGAACTGAAGTTTGAAATTGGTTTCTAAAACGGAGGAACTACGTTTTGTAAATACCCAAGTAAATATAGTGATAAGCTAAACGTTTAAAGGATTCCAACATCCCACAGCTGCTTCCTTCCGAAGAAAAAATATTCGTCTCCATACATAGGCCTATTACGCAACACCCCTGTACGTATATACTTAAAATATCTTTAAATCTGAATATTCAAACTGAAATTACTCTTAACAAAAAATATAAACGTATTAGTAGGAATTTAATTCTGAGCTTAAGATATAAATATTCCACAAATTATTAATTGTAATAAGGTTGATAGCAAAATTATTTCAATGTATTTCGAGAGATCAAGACAAATTAAAAAAATTATTATTTTAAAAACCTTTAAAATTCTGGAACTCAAAAACGGTCAGCTTCCTACATTACAAAATGCAATAATTTGATTTCGCAATATTAAGCTAGGATGTAGACGACAACGGGAGACGCAGACAGTAACAAATGTAAATTAATTTTTGAGCCATGGGTTGTAGAAGTAGAAAAGCTGTCATCGCGGTAATGTACTGATCAGTCAACGACACAAGCCAGCTGGTGTATGACATCACATTGGGATTGACTTCAACAGCCGCAACCATCCATTGCACAAGGACTTTAAGGCAAATTTGTAAACAAGTACTCATCAACAACAAATAGGCTTAGATCCCATCAGTTTAATCACCTGCTTAAAATATAGTTTTAACAATATACAACAAGTTCAAAAATTCTCTCCGCTGTGAGTAGATTAGATGTTATTCAAATAAAACAATATATTAATCACATTTGTGTAACTTGTTTATAATGACACTACAGGGTATGGAACTGACTGTACTAGGTGTGGAACAGTAGAGGATCATCGCAAAGTCATAAACAAAGAACTGATTAGATTATTGTGGAACACTCGGATTAAAATAAACTGTGCATACACTTTCTTCACCCATTCATCCCCAAAACTAAATAATCACCCACAAAAACTATTCGTCACCAAAATTCAGTTCGATAATTGTCAGTTAAAAAGGGAAAAAGAACCATGGACGCACAGTGATTCTCTCTAGTGATATTCAAATCGTCATTACTTGTATTGGTGATGTTTTACTAAATGGTAATAAAATGGAGACAATTTTATCGCTAGTTTTAACCGAGACATGATTTTAACCATTTCGCTAAGGCTTGTTTCCGATATAACAAATCAGATTATTCGCTTTTTGTTTAGTAAAATGATATCGTTCATCAACTGTCACAGTTATTGTTTTGGGTTATTTTATAACTAAAGTACTTTTATTTATTGTACGTTTTATTTTTTAATATTAGTAGACTATATTGTAAAACAGAAAATGTCAGTGAGTAGCAAAATGAGTTGGATATGGATTGTTTTAATTTCAGACACAATTCATACTGTCATTTCCATTTGTGCAAACAAAATTTGCCCCATAACACAGAATATTTTCTTAAATTTTTAAAAATTAGATAAATCTACAAATGTTAGATTGTTATATTAACCTATATATCGGGTGTACAAAAAGTCCCGCAACGGTTCAATATTTCTTGTTTAAATGACACTGGAAAGTTGAAAACCTGGACTTACACTATGAATCTAAAGAACTATTGTTGCACACCAAAAGTGACAGCGGAGGACCAGGGGAGACGTCCCATCAGGAGTACAAAGAAAATTTTTAATGAAAGCATAGGCCGAGTTGTACATCAATTTAAAGGGTTTTACTAGCAGTGTTTAATGCCGCAAACCGCACTTCAAAAGGTTGATCCAATACAAAATGGCAGATGTTCAAAGGTTTATTTAAGAAAAGAGATGTTTACTTATCAAATGTTTTCAGAGTAAATGTTAGAATTGTTGTTATCTTCCTCGAGAAAGAAATGGTTCACCAGTCTCAACAAGTAAGCTAGAAACTGGAATCGAACGAAATGCTCCAGAAACAACACGAAGTGCTGAGTTATGTATCAAATCAAGCTTCTAAATGGCTGATGGTCTTGCGGATGAGTAGATTATGGAACAATAATCAATCCGCAATCGAACAAGACCACGGTAACATAGTAATATACAAGTCCTATAAGCTCCCCATCGAGAATCGGTGAGAACACGTTAACAAGTCAAGTGTTTTATTACACCGTGTTTTCAGATCAGACAAATTGAGGAATCCAAGAGCGTCTATAATCAAATAATTGGCCTAAAAATTTGGCAGTTGTAGCAGTTTGTAGTTGTGTTCCATAAAGATATAATAAAGGTTGATGGTTCAGTCTACGGCGACTAAAAGCAAAGCATTGCGTTTTAGAAGCAGAGAACGTAAATCCTATCAATCTCGACAAAGATTGCAGTCTATTTAAAACGAGCTGAAGAGCTCTTTCGACAGTTGCTATACCTCGAGACACCACAAATATACCAAAATTGTCAACAAATAGAGAACAGCGGACAGGGCACAGCACATAAGTGGTAATGCTGTTGATTGCCACAACAAACAGGGTCACGCTCAGTTCACCACCCTGAGGAACAACAATCACTAAATTATAACGATCAGATAACTTAGTTCCAACACTCACTCTAAAATATCTGTTACTAAAGGAGTTTTTATAAAAACAAGAATATTGCCATTTAAACTCCACGATTTTAAATATTCAGATTTCCTCTTCGCCAACCCATATCATAGCTTTTTACAGGATAAAAAACACTACACCCAACGACGTAAGAAAAATGCATTTTTCTATGACAGAACCCAGCTGATCAGTAGAAGATCGACTCTGCCTAAAGCCATATTGTTCGTCACAAAGCAGCTGGTCACCAACGAGGTACCAAACAAGGCACAGATTGACCATTCTCTATACCAGCTTGTATTGCACACTAGTGAGAGAAATGGACGGTAACTCCCTTGTTCGGTCTTTTGTTTACCTAGTTTTAGAAGAAGAATTACTGCACCCTCCGACCAAGCATCGGGAAAGCAATGCTCCTCGAAATGATGAGCCCACATGATTAGCAATGCCATAAAAATGTGCAGTCAAAACTCTATCCCGCTGATTATGTCCTAATAAGGAAGCAAATGGAGGAGGACCACAAACAGAACGTAACTTTTTCCACACTGTTGACGTAGGTGGGGTTTTCGAATGAAACATCAGAGAATGATTTAATCACTTATCCGTCACAGTGATTGGCCAGAACCAATCATCATTATTATAAAATCACCAATATTGTCAGATCTATCACTGTCAGATTCTACCACACATTCCACAAAGGTATCTCTGATCACACCCTGCCACGGTTTTTCAAGTGTCACCTTCTTGTTTGATAGTTTCGATTACAACATTATTACAAGTTTAAAACACAAAATACTTATGGATTAAACCATAATATATAAGAAAAGTACCTAAACTTAACAAAACGAAATTATCCTTTCCTTCTAATTTCTCTTCATTATATCTGATCGACCGAATTTCGCGCTTTAAAAAGAATAACTAAAATGGAAAGTAAAAACTGTACTTTTTAGCTTAACGTAACATGTCAACAGATACTACCTGTGGGGTCAAATTCAATGACAGTATCTGGGGGTAAATCAACATGGAAACAAGAGAAGTATTTTGGCAGAGTTGGGTAGGACAGGAAGTCGTCCAATGACAAGCCAATAAATCACAGAGACGAAGGTGTCCATGCGCTCTAATTGGTGCCCGCCGTGGCGCCAGTACCCCTCCCCCAACAACAATAAACAAAAACAAAGACAACACAGTTGTTTGTCAAGGGCACTACTATAGACATACTCCCTCAACCATTCATTATTCACAACATCTCTAGTTCTAACCGTAGGGGAACGCTTCTCTTTTCGATCATATTTAGCCGAGGGTCACCAATTTGTTAAATTTAGCCGTTTCTTTTTCAAAACAACTATACAAATTAATGCGCGGGTCTTTTTTAGAAGAGGGCCGCCACTATTAATGAACACTTGAGACGCAATTAAAATTTCCTATACACAAATGGAGGTAATGTAAATGAAAAACAGTAATGTAAATACATCTATAATAAACACAATTGTGTTTATTTTGTAAAAACTTTACTGCCCTTTCTTTAATATTGATTTCCCGAGCTAACAATAATAGCGACATGATTAAGTAAATACTCGAGCTCGATTGACCCGTGCAGCGGGGGCAGCGGCAGTCCGCCTGTTACGTCGCGCGATAAGATAACGGTTGATAAGATAAGCTTGACCATCGTACCTGAGGGTCCGTTGGCGTATTGTGGATATTTCCGTCTATATGCATCCCAGTAAGGTTCGCTGTGTAGGGGAAATTTTAATAGTGGCGGCCCTCTTCTAAAAAAGACCCTAATGCGCCACTTTACTTGTATTATAAACATCTTTGACAGAAACATTTCCAGTTTTGGTATTAAGACTCAAAGAAATTTCTTTTCAAATCTTTTAGGACTAAAAACTGTCAATTGTAATTAAATCCGAAAATTATGTGGTTAAAACTTACCAGATTTGTTTAAGAGTTTTCCTATTTCTTCCATACAACTTTTTCTTTGTCGCTGTACAGATTATCCTCTTGATTATAGAAAAAAGTAAATTGTTTAACACTTTCAATAACTTTTCATGAGCCATCGCGAAGATAATGATATTAACATGAACACTGCACGCAAAAAACAGCTGACAATTCCGGAAGATAAAGTTTAAATCCATTCCGTTTCAGACAGGATCATACTTGCACTGAGAAGTATCGTATCAGACAAAACATTCTTCCCAACTATGTCGGAAGCCAGATGCCTGCTAGGTATCTGATAGGACCCAATCCGCTAAATATAAATATTTGCATTACAAAACTTGTAAAAATGTTTTAAATGGTCGGAAACGTACGATCCCGTGCCGTGTCTGATCGGATAATCGGCCTTTAAACGGAAAGACTTCAAAATATTTCAGTAACAGAAAGTGGAACCGCAATATTCCAAGCGCCGAGAGCACTAAACAAATTGAGTGCGAACTATCCGATGAGGACTAGTGTGTACGTCTGGCTACCTTAAAGAATCCTTCATCCTCTCTTCATTATCAAAATTATTTTTATAAAACATATCAAGGATGATATGGTCATCCCAATAATACTCCAAACATCTTGTTTCATAACTGCGTGCGGCTCTTCAGTATTAAAAATAAAGATAATTACAAGAATGATTATTTTTCTGGCAGATGTTAAGGTTGTAAACATACTGTTTTAATCTATCATGTCTGGTCGAGTAATCCTAAAGCTATCAACAGGCTCTGTTTGGCTACATGGTCATTGTTGGTTTAGTCTACCTCCGGCTATCAGCTATCAGGATTACACGCGCCAATTTCTCCACCCTGAGAGTTAGAACAGCAAAGTCATTCAATCCATTATCCTTGTGTACTGACGGGTTCTATATATTTACACGATTGGAAATTGTAACTATTAACTCGTAACAAATATCGTCCAAGCTAAAGAACATTACTTTAAATAAATATGAAGTGACATATTGGTAATGTACATATTTTCTTGCATAAACGTTTACATGTAAAAAAAAACTTGTGACGTTAATAGAGAAAACATAAAGATATAACCTATAATTATATTAACGTTTCAAGTTTGAAAACACTATTTAAATTTGACAAATGAATATATTATATTTATCAAGTTTGAAACATTTAAGATGGTATAATCAAAATTCGAAAATCCGGCATCCACAAGATTGCGTCAGTTTTGAATCACAAAAAGAAACCAGAATATCAACAGTCTTTTTAGTGTATAATATTGACTTAAGTATAAGGTTTTGTGAAATTTAAATCAACGTAGCAAATTTTTAGTAATAACATGTTTCAATTTACCAATTTTACTACGCACTAGCCTTACTATTTAAGTAACATAAAACACACACACAAACACACATATACAATAAATGTTTTGAATCTTATTGGTATGCCGGACAATTGGGTTTGCTGAATTATGTGGGTCCCGGAATATCGGACTTTTTACTGCACGAAATAAAACTAAAACATCCGTACACAATTAGACAAGTTCAGAATAATTCAATGTCAGTCCAAAATAATAATAAAACAGTTTTTAGTACTAACTCTTGTTATGTCTTATATATTTTATTTAACAATAAACCAAACTAGATATGATTTAAGATCATATTTAATTTTCTTATATAAAAAAAACAAATATTAAAGAATGGTGTATCAAATTCAGGAATGGTTGTATTTATTACAATAATATACTAAATTTTCATGCATGCACTTAAACAGAACTATTTACATCCAAGAGTTTATGATTATATAGGATGATCATCTTTATTTAAAATATAAATATATAAAATTGAACTTTATTAAAAAATAAATAAACGTTCATTTTATTTAATAATTAGTGAAAAATGTCCATAGAAAACTACTTCCTCTGTGGCAATCAGTTTTAGTCATCATCAGTTTTTGTATGCTGAAGGCAAGTAAAAAATACTACTTACTTAGTCGTTGAAACGTTGTCTTGTGGTGCTTTCTTGAGTTTATTAATAATTATTGATCAAGAAATATTCATAAGTTTTGCAAAATATAATTAAGTGTTTATTTAATTTTGTTATAAAAACCACAAGGATATACAGATACTATACAGATGTTATACAACCTACGATTAAATTAATCAATTAAGACAATTGTTATTCAGGTAACGTTAGATAAAATATATAATTGTGTTACGAAACATCTGTGAAATAATTTAAATTTGCATTCACATAATTTACCTTTAAAGAATTGTAAAAATAAATGCAAGTAAAGTCTTTGTTTATTAGGTGTGTAAAAATGATGAACGTTTTGAAGGACTGATACATCAACGCGTGAAATATTTTTATTTGTCTATAATATGGGATCCACCTGGAACTACGTCGACAGATTTACTCCCTGAGGACGCGTGGGAGAGGCAGGATTTACAACGTCTATGTTTCGCCTCGACGCCACTCACGATTCAACTTAATTGACAAACATATACATCTTCGAAGTCATTAATTCCCGCTGGACTGAGTTATAGCATGTATCTTGTCAAACAATCCTATTAACGGCTAGCACAAATTCATATTCAGTAAGTATACGAAATCGACTAAAAGATATTTCTGTCTCAATTGAAAATGATGCAGAGCTTATTTCTGTAATTATCCACTTTAGTAACAAATGCGTAAAAACCTAAAGACAATTTAAATTTACACCTATATTACCTCCAAAGGGATTCCTAAACAGTAACGACCTTATTGTGGCCGTAGACTTTACTAGAAATGTCATTGTTGGTCCTCTCTACTGTTCCAATGAGTTCAATTATTGTCGTGTTCGTATTCACTATGTCAATACGTTAACCATGGAAAATATTTAGCAACCCCATTAAAATAGTAACAATAATAGCACAAGAAGCAAGTCAGCCTTCAAAATTATTAGCAACCCCATTAAAATAGTCACAATAATAGCACAAGAAACAAGTCAGCCATCAAAATTATTAGCAACGCCATTAAAATAGTCACAATAATAGCACAAGAAACAAGTCAGCCGTCAAAATTATTAGCAACCCCATTAAAATAGTCACAACAATAGCACAATAAACAAGTCAGCCGTCAAAGTTTTTAGCAACCCCATTAAAATAGTAACAATAATAGCACAAGAAACAAGTCAGCCGTCAATGTTTTTAGCAACCCCATAAAAATAGTAACAATAATAGCACAAGAAACAAGTCAACAGTCAAAGTTTTTAGCAACCCCATTAAAATAGTAACAATAATAGCACAAGAAACAAGTCAGCCGTCAAAATTATTAGCAACCCCATTAAAATAGTAACAAGAATAACACAAGAAACAAGTCAACAGTCAAAGTTTTTAGCAACCCCATTAAAAGAGTAACAATAATAGCACAAGAAACAAGTCAACAGTCAAAGTTTTTAGCAACCCCATTAAAATAGTAACAATAATAGCACAAGAAACAAGTCAGCCGTCAAAATTATTAGCAACCCCATTAAAATAGTAACAAGAATAACACAAGAAACAAGTCAGCCTAAAAAATCGTAACTCAACGATAAAAAAATAATAAATGTACTAAAAATGTACGGGTTGTCAAGGAATTGACACCCATCGATCAACTAAGGGTTCAAAGATACATATCAATTTTTACAAAAAAGATACATAACCTCCGAGGCTAATTTTCATCTATTCAGGGTGCATCAATTAATTCTTAAAAGACAAAGTGGAACTCTGAAAATACAGATACGATTTCTTGAGCATACTTTAACATCCCAAAAAAATTGGACTGAAATTTCGCGCAAACAAATTGTGGGAGCGACATCTTTTTTCGAAATACCATCAACTCGAAAATATGATAATCAGATACTGTCAATACAATCATAGATCAATTCAACGAAAGTATTATCAAAAAGATTGTACTACTTGGCACATTCTACGCCAATATATCACGCGAGAGGATCATTTCAAAGGGACTTTTCCAACGGGATCGCCAGATTTCTTTTTCTGGGGAGGAATCTTATAGATTCCCAAATAAGAATCCCCCTAAAACAATCGTCGAACTGAAAGACCTCATAACCTACCACTGTTTACAACACGGAATTCTTACGAAAATAAGAAGTTTAAAAGAGTGAAGTTATCTATTGAAAATGAGGCACAAGATTTTTAACATTTCCAGTGAAAGTAGGCTACTATTTATTAAAAAATAACATTGTTATTTCCAAATGCATTATACAAATTGTTTGTTTTATTTAGTACGAACTACTCACAGCGGAGTACTTTTTAAACTAAATACAACTTAAGGTTGTTCATAATAAGTTTAGCGGGTTGCGGGTTAAATTTTACGCTGCACATTATATCTGGTAAAGAACAAATGGTGTGGAACACGGAATTCTTAAAAATCAAAAGCAGTGTTCTAGCTTTTTATTCTGCACCAAAATCTGTAAATTTAATCCTAAATTAGAAAAATAATAAACTATTTGTTTTTGTCTTTTTTTTCACCATTTTTTAATATTTAACCTATAAATTTTCCCTCAAGAAAACTGCGACACTCCAGATTTACTCTGCGACACTGTCTAGGAATAATTTGACAAACAATTTGGTTTACTCATACCATTTTTCGGTAAACTATTTGGACTTAATAAGTGATAATAAAAGATCTAGCTGTCGTAACTATTGTTTAATTCCATTGACATCTGTGAGTAATTTTTAAACTCGTTCCGCTTGTTTATATGTTTGTTTTTTTAAAATTCGCATTCTATTATACCAGCATAGTAGTTTAGTAATAATTTTTTGTATGAATATATCCGTTTGAAGTCTCTAGAATTAACAAGTAGTTTTAAAAATTCGTCTGACTATAATTTGTATACTCACCTAGCGCGTGAATGAATTTTGACAAATTAGCCATGTAGGAACATTTTGTAATATAAAATTCAAATTTTGATCATGATCGTCTAGTCAGAATATTGCTGAAATATATCTCTCTTTAAAGACGAAATGAAACATATCCTCCCCGAAAATTAATTCCTTACAATTATCGATCTTAAATGAATGTATTCTTTTATTTTTCAGAATTTGTTAACAATGTTTTGGTACAGTTTATTTTTATATTAAGTTTAATTTAAACAAATAAACAAAGGTAAATTACCACTGCTATCTTGATGAGATACGCCTGCAAATCCTCACCAGAGCTAACTTTGCAGTTATGAACTGGAAGACACAACTTTGAATCCTGAGACTGGACCTTCAACCAATGACGCTCTACGATGCTATCTGGATAGAAACGGACTACAAAAAACATATAAAGAGAGTGGCTTGTAGTAAGAAATATCACGAGTTCACGGCAGGCGGAGTTGTAGTTCAGAATATAATGATGATGGTATCTGATTCGAAACTGCACCTTATATATGTAAAAACCAACGACTGTAATTTTAAGTAAATGGGTAAAAGACATACCACTCCATGTGGAATGGGGAAATTCACTTAATTTACAGTTCATTTGTTTTTAGGGGTCTTTATTTGATGTTCTTTTCTTCTTCTTTTTTAATTGTGTAAGACAATTATGACAGAGAAGTTTTTCGCCTTTAATCAACAAGAAATATACAGTATATACATAGTGATTTTTTTATTTGATTATATTTATTACAGAGTTGAAATGAAGCTTCACTCCTTTGTCATTGAGGTAGAACCATAGTTCTGGCGGTTTTATGAAAGTTTTTTCTCTGACTTTTAGTTGATACCGTTCGATCTGTTCAGGTTAAGTCAAAGGCTTAGTACGGTGCTAGTTCACCAAAGCTTCAAACTTCGATGAGCTCCAACAAAATAAAATTGTGACGTCATTGTCTTTCTTCGACAAGTAACAGTTATAACAAGAACCGTTCTAAAGTAATGGGTTCATTGGGTTGTAGTTCATAGGAAAGAATTCTATTCTTAGATAAATATACGTTACACGAAAAGTTGATTTGAAATTCATTAAACTGTTTTCTTCCAAAACGATAACTATACATAAACGTAGTCCTGTAAAATGCAGAGTATTTTGAGCCTTCATAGAAGTCTTAAATGCAATTAAAAAATACAAATAGGTAAAACTATTTCAATAAACCTACGACGCCTTGCAGCTGTTACTACAGAACCAATTATCAAGTCCAACGGATAAACAAAATTAAAAAATAATACACCATAGTGGTGGTATTTGATCAAAACCAGGAAAGAGAAATCACATCAGGAGTTGATGTGTAACAAAGTATGTGTTGCGAGAATAGATGACTGTATAGCTAATGACTATAATCTTTTCTTCCGTTTAATGAGGCCAATAACATAAATTATAGGGAGTGCTGAGCTGGGATTCACTGTTTTTGCCATGATCTAGTTGGAGTTGATATTAAGTCATCATTCATGACAGATGCACGCGAGAACTACACGCCACTTAGCTTTCTTCTCTCTACTCCCGCAACCACTACGGGCCAGGACTAGTGTAAATAAATGTTATTTATTGTATAAACAAACTTTACAAACGTCTTACTTAAACCAAGATCATAAAATCTCAGGTTATTCCATAAGTATCGTCTACGAAAAAATTATTGATACATATTTTTATTAAATGTTGTTATTGCATTACCTAGAATGAGCACCACTTGTAGAAAGTTCAGTCATTAAATAAAAGAAAGACACAATTGTTCACTTTATTTTTAGCAAAACGACATTTTAACTACAACTAAGTAAATACCCGTAAAAAACTTAAAATGGCACTAACCCACCAATTCATCGTAATTCCCAGCCCCACGGTAAAAATTGTTTACTGAGGAAGTAACATTTACTGAATATTCTATTCCTGAAATGACAAATGAAATATGAACAATGTTTTTTTTTTTTTTAATCCAAAATAGATCCTTCAAAATGAGCCTCGGTTTTTTTAAACCATCCACTATTTTTACTTATCGCAAGAGAGACGTAAAGAGGACCTCGGAGACAGTCTATGTATCAAATCAACAAATCAAATACAACAGCATTACCGTTAATAATAACAATAACCAATCTCTACTATAATGTCAACAAAACTGCGCTTTTATTGTCTCGGAAGGTAAATTTTCATGTAAGGTCAAAGTACAATTTCGTAAATAACTACGTTCAGTGTTGGGGCAGTAAATGTTAAGTTCATATTTCAAATATTTGGACTAATTTATAGCGTTGTAAAATAAATTGCTCAAAAGATGTGGACAAAATTACATTACTAAATTTAGAAGTTGTTTGTAAAATTGCTTTAATTTCGATAAGTTTATATAAACAAAGAAATGTTCCGTATAGTTAATTTCAAAACTACCTTTAATTGGACTTGGTCACTGAAAAGTGTATGTTGTGCCAAGTGTTTTCTTTGATTTCGGGGCTCTTATTCATGTGCATGACATTCAATCTAATAACACACATAGAACCCTCAGGGTCTCACTTACGCGAGTACGGGCTTGGCCCCAAGAGAACTTAACTGGACCTTCCATCTTGGTTCTTGTAGTTTTGAGTTAGACCCATTTCTTTCCTCTTTCCTATCAGGTCTCTCTTAAACAACTTTTGTTCTTTTCCGACCCTGACGCTATTAGAATATTTAAGGACTAGGGGTCTTTTTATGGTTTTTTCTTCTTTTTTGTGTAAGGCGATGATGACCGAGAGGTTTTTGCCTTTAACCAACTAGAGCGGAAAAAACACATATTGGAACCAACACAACATTTGTATAAAAATAAAGAATGAAAAACATTAATTTTTTCAACATAAAACCAACTAAACAAAACGACATTTAAACAACAAAGTTGTCATCATCGTTTAAAATAAGCACAGAAACTTGTAGAAGTAGAAAATGTAAGTAGTATTAAGGTTTTATCATATCTCAGATAAGATTTTATAACAAATCTATCTGCTGAGAATGACGACTTAGTCGTTGAAACTTTCACTGTTATTAATTATTAATTGTAAATTTTCCACAAGTTAAGCACAATATATTTAAGGCTTGGCAGGAGAGAAAAGAAATTTCATCGCGCTACCATGAACTCTCTCCCAATAAAATACAAATTCAGAGCACCCAGGTTTCCAAAACAAAGCAGTACCCCCTACTTTATCCACAATTAAATACCTTTCGTAAACTAATTAAATATGGATTGTGACCTAGTGTATACATTTCCGATATTTTCATTAGGCTATATAAATTACAAAAATTCATAACATTGCCTAATTTTCACTTTAAGAGATCACGTTATTTGTATTGGTCTACCTTTTAAAATAACATGCCACACAATTTTCCGATCATTATTATTCCGATAACCTGTGTTTAACATCTTTCTTAAAGAATTAAATTCAGGATGGCAGTTAAGTCGGCAGAACCCTAAGTGATAACATTTATGTTCCTAAATTGACTTTTCTATCATATAAATTCTGCCAGACGTACAAATTCTTCTTTTAAAATGTACACAAAGTAAAAAAAGAAGAAAATTACAAAAATTAATTATGAAAATTGGATGTACTTATCACGAAGTTATGTACCAAAAGATAAAGTACCTAACATAAAAATAAATAACACTTTTAAAAGTGAAAGAAGGAAATACAAATGGTTGTAATCCCTTTTAACAGAAAGAAAGTATACACGTGTTAAAAGGGGTCTAAAACATTTCAGGATGTCGCTGTATGCTCTCCTCGCAACGAAGACAAATGATGATAAGCTCCACCGCATCTGTAGCACAGAGTGTCTAACATAACGCACTCCAGGGATCTCTTTAGTCACCATTTCCCTGCTCGTACCTTCTAACCCTACTATGTATGCAGATCAAATTATGTGTTACAACTAGGATTGTGTATGTATTATCCACATTTGAGGTAAATTGCATCTTTCCTTACTTAAAATAAAACAAAATAAATAATGTTCACTTTGTTTGGTAGTAAACATTTTACTCTTTTAGGAAACACATGCACGCTTCAGATGAGGATTCACAATGTGTTTTATTTGAAGATTTGGCGTATGTTCAACTTAAAACACTGGAGGCACATACTACAATTGGTATATTTCGATTTAATTTCGATCATCTTCTTAAAGGAATTTGTATATAGCCTATATATATTACGAATACCGTAATATACTTTTTGTCATATGATAGTTAACGGTTCAATATAAGAAGGTACTTTCTTACCTGATCATAAACATTAAAACTATACAATAAAAATGCATATCCACCAAAATATACAAAAATTAAATGACTTTACAGATATAATATAGCGAAAATATGTTCAAATACCAAATTTAATTTAAAACAGTTCAACTGTTTAGAATGTAGCGTATGTACTACCTTAAAAATAGGCAAACGTTATTCAACAAAAATACTGCCTTTGCACTTAGGGGACCACACTAGATATTTTCTAAAATAAAATCTCGACATCGAATTCAAAACAAAATTTTCTCTACACTAGATATATGTAAGAAAATCAATTGTAATGAGATACACTTCAACTAATGCGGAAACTTCAATAACTATCACAGTCTAGTGGCAATAGAGTTTGTGACTATCACAGTCTACTGACAATAGAGTTAGTGACTATCACAGTCTACTGTTAATAAGGTTTGTGACTCACATTCTACTGTCAATAGAGTTAGTGACTATCACAGTCTGCTGTTAATAAGGTTTGTGACTCACATTCTACTGTCAATAGAGTTAGTGACTATCACAGTCTGCTGTCAATAAGGTTTGTGACTATCACAGTCTACTGACAATAGAGTTAGTGACTATCACAGTCTACTGTCAATAAGGTTTGTGACTCACAGTCTACTGTCAATAGAGTTAGTGACTATCACAGTCTACTGTCAATAGGGTTTGTGACTATCACAGTCTACTGTCAATAGGGTTTGTGACTATCACAGTCTACTGACAATAGGGTTTGTGACTATCAAAGTCTGCTGTCAATAAGGTTTGTGACTCACATTCTACTGTCAATAGAGTTAGTGACTATCACAGTCTGCTGTTAATAAGGTTTGTGACTCACATTCTACTGTCAATAGAGTTAGTGACTATCACAGTCTGCTGTCAATAAGGTTTGTGACTCACATTCTACTGTCAATAGAGTTAGTGACTATCACAGTCTGCTGTCAATAAGGTTTGTGACTCACATTCTACTGTCAATAGAGTTAGTGACTATCACAGTCTGCTGTCAATAAGGTTTGTGACTCACATTCTACTGTCAATAGAGTTAGTGACTATCACAGTCTGCTGTCAATAAGGTTTGTGACTCACATTCTACTGTCAATAGAGTTAGTGACTATCACAGTCTGCTGTCAATAAGGTTTGTGACTCACATTCTACTGTCAATAGAGTTAGTGACTATCACAGCCTGCTGTCAATAAGGTTTGTGACTCACATTCTACTGTCAATAGAGTTAGTGACTATCACAGTCTGCTGTTAATAAGGTTTGTGACTCACATTCTACTGTCAATAGAGTTAGTGACTATCACAGTCTGCTGTCAATAAGGTTTGTGACTATCACAGTCTACTGACAATAGGGTTAGTGACTATCACAGTCTGCTGTTAATAAGGTTTGTGACTCACATTCTACTGTCAATAGAGTTAGTGACTATCACAGTCTACTGTCAATAGGGTTTGTGACTATCACAGTCTACTGACAATAGGGTTTGTGACTATCAGTCTGCTGTCAATAGGATGTGTGCATTTAGCAAATGATGGCTTAGTCATTGAAACGTCGTCTTATATTTGTGTTGCAGAGATAAAGTGATTTTTGTGGACAGTTGTGTTTTCATTTATTTGGTTATATTTAATAAATTATTCATTTAAAAAATGTTCATTCAATAAAACAAAAACGACGTGAAATTGAACTTTACTTGCTAGTTTTATTTTTTAGGAAAATTTTTAATTATTATTTTATTTTATTTTTTTTAAGAAACCGAAGCCCTAAAACCGGAAATAATATAGACAATATTATAATTGGTTAACACTTTATGAATGGGAATTATTTATAACAAACTATATACAATTTTAGTAACTTATCTATTTCTTCTTTTCTAGTGGCCATTTAATAAGCTGTTCGTACTATTTTTTTTTTAATCACCCCTAAATTAGACATAAGATATTTCTTACAAACAAATACATTTTAACAATAAAATCAGTTTATAGGGTAAGAAAAGTTCCAATTTAAATCAAAACAACAATTTTGTGATAAATAGTAGACGGTAGGGGGTATTCAAAGTGTGGAAAACTAAAGTGAAAATAACATTTTTCGTTTTTTAATTGCAAATTTGAAAACTATTTGCATATAAAAATATCTTTGAAGTACTGTATCAAGTTACGAGTAAATAACAATTGTTGCATAATATGTACACAATTCGTACTTAGATATTGTTAATCAATTACAACCTAAGTCAGAGCAGACTGTCGAGTCGTAGTCATGCGAAATTCAAAATTAGCAGGCCCTCCGCCAGCATCGACACGTTCAAACTAAAATAACTAAATGTAGCCACAGTTAAATTTTCCGTGGGTTTGAGCTCTACAGAAAAAAGGAAAATACAAATGTGTTTTAAATGCGACTTATATAGCAATGCAGACAAACATTAAAGGTAAAAAGTTTAATTCTTAAAGCTTTAACAATTGTTCCAAATCTCCTTTCATGTAAACTTATAATTAGTTCCAATGAACCGATTTCTACCAATTATATACCCATTATTGCAAAAAAATGTAAAGGCATTCTCGTAGATTGACGTTTTACATTTACCCATGATAAAAGTGTTCAATGCATGAGGGAGAGAATCATACCTCGATTGAATGATCATCTGAATCATTAAGTGGGAAAGGGTAAATCTAAAATCTGTGTAATTTAAGTTTGAACAGATTTTAAGTTCAGAATTCCAATTAGGTTCAGAAGGAACCTGAGAAAGTACGTATCACCAATAGAAGAAAGCTTCTTATAAACCAAATATTATACCTGCTGCGAATTCGATGCGTACATATCATAGCAATCGATGTGGTTCTAAATGAAGCTGATTCAGAGACGTATCCATCTCAACTTACCTACGTTTATTTTTTTTAAAACAATTCCAATTAAACAAAAATCAATTGTTAAAAATTTCATGATTAGGAATTTCTAAATACATACTTCGAATCCAAAGGGTTTATAAGAAGGTACAATTTAAGAATCGATTTCCGAGTTTTTATGGCAGATGAAATAAATATCTCAACTTAAAGAAGTTATATATTCGTTTGTATGCGTGTGTTTGTGTGTTTTATACATTTTGTTTTGGTGTAAATTGGTAGAATGGGAGTAAGGAGAATATAACTCGCAAGTTAATTAGAAGGGGTCTGTAGAGTGTCAGGGGGCGTGGCTCTCTCCTCCGACAAAATACGGCGACACGTTCAACACCCTAAAAAAGTGATAAATTGTATTGTGGGCTAAGGTTAAATTTCCGGTCCCATATGTGCGCTTTTACTTGCAGTAATGCACACTCTTCAATTAGGCTTCCGCGCTTCCTCAGGATTTACTGGTTAGAATACGAGAGGCAAATACTCCCCAACCTAAACAAGTACGTTAAACTCATTTTGTTTCATTTGATTAGATAAACTTAACCAAGCAAAGCTGGATGGAATTAAAGTAAAGAAACTGGTAAATTCAAATATTAGTAGAACATTTTTAAATACATTATAAATAAAAATGTATCTATGAGTCACTAACTCAACTTTCTTGGTGAATTTTAAAATACTTTAAGATTTCAATAGAAAGAGGAATTGGAATTAAAACAGATAAAATAAATAAAATGATTTTTCAACAAAAAATATTATTTTAAGAGGGCTTTATTCATAAAATATAACTAATAATAAAAGACAAAACTTACTAATTCCAATGACTTCCGAATGAAGTGACCCAATATAAAGAGTGGAGAAGGAATATCTATGAGAAGAGTGAGATTACTTTCATAGCCCTAAAGTTTAAAGTAGTCAAAAAGAGTATTTTTTAAAACTAAAAAGTCATTAGATATAGTCCTTGTTTCAGAAACTGCTTAAAATTACAAAAAACTTGCCAACTTGTTTATAAAGGAAAAATCCTAATTTGTTAAGTTTTTTCAACCTTCGTGAAAAAAAAATTAAACTTTTGTCCCCAAACAATAAGTAAATTTGATATCTTGAAAATATTTAAGAGGGAAAATAATTTTTTTTTTAAATGGAACAAAACAAAAGTACAAGGAAATTTAGCATTTAAGACGATAATTGGTAATTGTCTAAATATATTATAAAATGTATTACACAAACTTATCACTGGTAAGTACACACAAAACCTATACAATAAATTTGTTAAGGTACGTTGGTACTTGCTCTTACGTTTCTAAATCGGAACTCGACTTTCTCTGCTAGTGTCGCAAACTCGGCCATAGCATGCATTTGGGCAATGTTTGACCAAATTGTTAAAGGTGATCTTGAGAACATATTTCATCAATTTTGGTCTTACAGCAAGTGCTCATAACTTTAGGTAACGACAATTATAAATAACGACGAATAATTGTAACTAGATACCAATTTTGGACAATATCAGTTACTCGGTTTCTGAGAAATCACTCCTCCAAAGACAGAGACGTGCACACGTTGTGAAAGAACCACCTTCATTACACTCAGGTTAAACCCAAAATGGATATAACCACCACGATCTCAAAGTTAATTAGTTTCCCCTACCAAAATAATATCTGCATATTAGACCGAAAAAGTTAAAATCAAAGCTTAGAGCATCTACCAAGAGGTGCAGCGGAAGGGAGCATTAAATCAGAGTAGCGAGGAGGCCTTAAGAGTTATTTAAGAAAACAAATTGCATCATTGCTGTTTACAATAATTTCTGAATCCTACAATTTTCCTTAAAACTCCAACATCAGAGAGGGTGACCCCTCTCTTTTCACTTCAAGAAGTATAACTGTATCATAAGTGTACTGAATCATGTAATATCACATCTTACACAAGTTGGATACTTGCAAATATCTACACATTTGTTTCAAGAAATAGTTTAAACATAAGTTATTCTAAAGTCAATATATAAAACAGCTGGTATGTTGGTTTAGTTGTAGCGTCAATATCAATTTCATAAGATATAATTTTAAATATAAAAAGTTTATTACAATATTTTCTCATAAAAACAATTGAAAGGAATGGGGGGGGGGGAAGAAATTATAGAAGTTCATTCATTAAATATTTTAGGGCAAAATCAAGTTCAAAATACTTTCCAAAATGTTTCACTAACTTACAAAACGTTAAAATTATTAAAGCTAATGGACTTAATCAGTTCTTATAAATTTGTATTATACTGATTGTATAATACAAATAAATAATAATTGTATTATATTATTTGTATTATACAATCAGCTTATTATATAAGCTGATTGTATAATACAAATAGCTAATAATTTTGTATAGGTTTGTGGAATATTTGAAGCAATAATTTATTTATGTATTATTTTTTTAATAAAAAGCAAGACACTTTGCGGGTAATGAGTTTAATTTTATTTAAAAACCATCAGCATCGGTCGAGAAGAAGCCACTGGTGAATAAACAAAGCTTGTGTTTTAAATACTGTAGACTATATAGATAAGAAAACGATCCTTTACGTATTCTATTGCAAGTATTACTTATACGCCTTAATAATTTCACATTTCTGAGATAATTATGAGGAAATGGATGACATAAATATTTAAATAATTTATGAGGAATGCTACAAACATACCTTCTTCATTGAGAACATGTAGGAACCATTAACAAAACATATTATCCTTATCTGGGGATATACGACTACCTTTACTTTAGCTTTAGGTTTTACAGATGTCAAAATATCACAGACTGGCAACACTTTTCTAATTAGGAATACCAGCTTAGAGCTCAGTTGACAGATTAATGCTAATGATGTAAGTCACACTAAACAGTAGGGAAGCTTTGACATAAGGGTCGATTTAGAGGGCGCCTAGTCCTAGTGTCCAGTTTTACCAGATATTTTGAGTTCTCACGTTGTTCCACCTCATCATTCACTAGACACTTAAACAAATTGACATTTTGTTAACAAGGAAAGTTCTAGGGTTGGCTTTACCCTTGGACGAGGTCCGAGAACGGTTCATCTAAACTAAACACAAAGCAGTAAAATTTGTATAGTATTGTCAATATTACCTCGGAGGTTTCTAACCTAAGCTTATTTTTATAATTTTATTGTTGTTCAGAAAACACTAAGGTTAAATGATTATTAAGGATGGGTGACTTGGATAAATATATGATAAAATAAAGATGCGGTATAGGTGATATTGGGTTGATATCTAAAATCACAGTTTGTGGAATGTTCAAATTAGGAGTATATTTAGACAATATGAGGTAGGTAACTTATGATGTAGATTTCACAATATTTTAAAGGTATTCAATTTACTTTTAACTCACCAATTCTTCTCAAAACAGTTAATTATTAAATTATTTTATATTGGTTATTATTTTCCTCTTGATTTATCTTTAAATTGAATTTTATGCAGCACTAACAAATAACGAGTCTGAATGCTTTCAGGTCTGATTTAAGAATTATTTTCATCATTGTTGTCCCCTATTCATGTCTTGTTTTTCTCCTTTTTCTTTGTGAACCATATTAACCAGGATGTCAATTATTACTGCACTTTTGATTTTCATATTATTTATATCCACAAATCGATGTTTTTGATATATATTATTTTTATGAGGATGGTATTTACAATTTATGAAGGAACAAGTAATAGCAATAATCTCTTTTAACACGATAGAAGTGTCATAAGAATTACTGTTATGGCTATCTTACTTGTAGGAATGGACTTAAACGAAAAATTTAGGTAACAATTTGCCAATAGTGTCAACAAAATGAATATCAAGTTAAAAAAATGTTTCTCTTAGTTGTTTTATGCTGCATTATTGTGTTTTAATTAATCTCTTTTATCCGTGGTGTAGTTATTCACACCAAGTCTATTTTTTTAATATTTGTTTCTAAACCCTCGAAAACTTTAAAACAAATTTGAAAAAAGTTTATAACCTTCCCCCTTATAAAAAACAAGAACAAGAAAAAAACTAAAGAAAACGTGTTTGACCTATTTTTTTCAAACTATGTTTTTTTATGATATTTATTTGTGTTATGATACACCTACATTCTTTTTTGTTTCAATTTCTACTAGAAAATCGGGTATCGTAAAATTACACCACAATAAAAATACACTAATGAAGATGACATAAAAATCGATTCATTCTTTTGAGTTACAGAGAGACTACGTCCAGACATCCAAAATTTGTTTATGGATTAGGTCTTGGATAAGTCTGAAACGAACGAGTTTAAATTTTATTTCGAAATTTTATAGAACCAACAACGAAATTTGTTATTGTTTTTTCGACATTTTACTGTGCTTAAAGAAAAAGTTTTAAGGTGAAGCTGCTGAAAATATAATCTGTTTCCTGTTCAGTTAGTAGTTCTGACTGAGTAAATCAAATTGGAGTTAAAGCGTTACTAGCCCTAAGGTGGCTACATAAATTACGTTCATTTGTCAACAGGTTGGTTACCTATTCCTTTAAGTATTTTTTTTTTCTTCTTAAGGTTTTTTTTATAAGAATGCACACAGTTTTACATGTTTTGTATTTTGTTGTGTTTCTTTAAGGCAATGTTTTGCACGATGTTTTTTAAGCGTATAAAAGGGCAACTTTACTGTATTAAATATACTGTCAACCAAACGTGAAACGGGGTATAAACCAATCAAGGAAACGATTATTATAAGTTTTGTTGATGTTATTTGTTTATTTACTTGTTAAGTTTTATTTTTATTTTGCTGCTTGTTATGGTTGTTCAGTGGTAGTTATTATTAATATTTTTAAATATGTTTTTGTTTCTTTTCTTTTTTTCTTCTTTGTTTTGTTTACTACGGGCTTAAAATGTGTAAATATTTGGTGTACACGATTCGTACACAAGCACAGGCTAGTATTTTTGTTTTTAAATTATAATTATTTTCTTAATTTAAATAAATAGAAATAGAACAAACACATTAAAACTACATGAAAATCTGTTGAGCTATTAGGAAAACTATAAGCCAAATTCGGATTTGTTTATGGATTTCATGTTAAATAGCTCTGAATTCAAAATATTTATTTTCAAAATTTTAAATAAAGTCAATAATCATTGAAATGAGGGAACATATATAAAGATTACATTTTGCTTTACATCTTTATTTTTCCACACTGATAGACGAGTTATTTATTTATTATTGTAGTTTTGGCGAATAACGAATTTACCAGCTCGTTAACGTCAGGTCACCTAGCCGCAAGTTGGTCCTCCTCCAAATGTACTGTAGACACAATTAATTAACACTCCTTCCCTTTCCACTTAATGTTTTACAAGAATAACTCGCACTTCTTAGGAGTCTGTTATTTCAATATACTCGGTTATTACTCAGCAGTTGACAGCTAAAACCTACACATGTTCTAAATTACTACTAATAAATACTACGATTATATAGCAAAGTCACTAAATGATAAAAACGTCAAGGGTTATTTATCACACTTCATTTACATGTCGCAGTGCACTACTGGCATTTAACTAACAGACTAATTGAATTCTGTGTTTTTATACTATTTAAAATAACACACCACCTCATTAGATGTTTTGTTTTGTATTTTAGGTAGTTACATATTAAAATGCGTACTATCTACAAAGTGTTCATAACGTCATACTAACGTTATAGTTTTAACTTGAAACGTTTATAAGAACGTATAAAAAAACTTTTTTTCTATTTAACAAAATTTAACGTGAACTCGATAGATGACTGCACACATCTAATCGTAATTAATTTTCTGTCACACATGAGGAGTGTCCATCTCGACTCCCTACCTTGTAAATCTAGTGTACACCTTTTGTTTCATAAACCCTCAGAGACAAAACTCCATAAGTCTTGATTATGGAAATGTCTAATCAAGGAATTCTCTAACAACGTTGGCATTATATGAAGGAAGGATCATATTGTCGTCATTGATATAAGATGTCCAAACAATTGTCGATTTCACTGTGCGTTCCGCAAATAAAAACGGGACAATCATTCTTTGAGTCAGGGTAACGAGAACGTTAACAGCCCAAATTTAATTTCTACAATGTGTCTATGAACATGACCTGAAACATACTATTCTACTAGTAACCGTCTTCAACACTAATCATTTCACTTATAAAGGTAATAATTTATAATGATCTACAAATTGTTCACCATTGCTAATTTCAATCATCAGCAAAATCATATCATTTAATGTTATCACTTGGGCCGATCTTATATAATTATTGTATATAGGGCCTAAAGCGTAAAACGCAAGAGTTTCTTCAAAACCTTACGGGTGGTACATGTGTTAGTATATTTCATCAATAGGACTAAAAGTGAAACTCTTCAATACAAGCTCAAGTTTAACTGTTAACTCAGCTCCGCCTCGGCCGGAAAATGAGCGAGGATTGAAAAGCTTCTTTATGTCCAAGTAATGAACTGTATTTTTCGTTATACTGATAATAATATAAGAAAACAATTTCACAAAAACTAAAATGTTATAACCTTTTTACCTTCAAATCGATGGTAACAGCTGTTTTAACGGTTATTTACGATCGAAAGTATCGGTTGTTTTTGTAGATGCTTTACAATCGTTAATTAATTCTAAACGAAGTAACAGCTGATGACCTCGACCTTAGCTGATGTTTTTAGGTCCTAGGACTAAAAAGAACAATTTTACATCTCAATGCATGCATTGAAAACAGCTGTTTTTGAAGCAGTAGGCTATAACGAAAAAGTTATATCTTTCAAAAACATTTACAGATACGAACTGATTTTTTTCAGACGTCGAATAAAATAATGTCTTCAACTGATTCCTCGTTAACAGAACACTTTCTGTCGTTTAAGCTTCCTGTCTCCTTAACGTCTTTATCCCTACTATAATGTTGGTAGTATGTAATGGATCCTCATTACAGACGTTCCACAAGAATCACGATTCAAACTTTGTAAGCCACAAAATGCACAGACATTCTTACAAAGACGCCATTTTATTAAGGTATTTGTATGATAACTATGCTTAGTTATTGCTTATACTTGACTTAAAATTTCTGTGAGTTTAAAATTAATCCATTTTATTTGGGAGTTATGGTCTTTAATTCCAAAATATAAGCTACGACGGCAAAATATTAGCCGTACCATGACTTTACAGACACAGTATATAAAATTAAAAGAATTACGTTAAATAATTTTAAAAGTATTATTAGAATAAGATGGCAAACCTCCGATTAAATCATATCGATAATATGACCAATCTTTCATTATCAAATAACTTTAAAACCAGAATAGTACAGATGGAAGAAAAAATAAGAGATAGTTTATTTATTAAAAATAATTTACCTTTATTAACTTTGGGTTTGCTGGATGTTCGTTACTGCTATACATGAATACAGTACAAATGTCCCGATATTAGGCTATACTTTTAGATACCAGAGTGGATTAAAACAAATTTTGAAACGTTCTAATATTTGCACAATGCCTTCTATATTTCAATATACGAGTATGTCATAAAACACCTAAATGGCCCACATAATATATCATATAAGTAACCTTAATATTGTATTTAACATAGCCTACTTTTTAAATAAGTATTTTGTTCTACACTTGAAATTTAGACTGATATTTTTAAAGTTAATTGGTGTTTTATTTCTATACTTCATCTTCCGTTTTCTTTGTATTTAAACAAAAATAATCTTTCCAATAAAAACAAGTATACGTTAATTTGAGAACTACCTCGCAAGTTTCACCTACTCGCGTGGCTTGTGGGTGACATGGACAAGCTCATTTCAAACATCGGCCTCCACTCTCTGTGATTTTATTATCTTACTTTTTGATATTCTATGAGCAAACTTATGACTCTCTCGTTTTCAGACCTCGGTATGCAGCCTCGATAATTTTATGTTTGTTGGCCAAATAGAATGTGACCACTTATATTGTAATGCTATATATGTTAAAGGCAAATTGAGGTTACGTTATTAGCTCCTCTAGTTTGACGCTTTAGACAAAATAGGCCTACACCAATGAAAGTAATTTTAAAATCTGTTTAAAACGAAAATATCTGGTATTTTTTATGTGGATAGATGGATTCCAACCACGTAGAATGGTTGACAATTTCAAAGTCAAAAAATTTAAGTGAAATAGAGTTCACTAAAAAAAGAACGACATAGAAAAAAGATAATAATAAATATATTTACAGTCAACAATTTGAAATTTTAGTGTGTATTTTTAGTTTGGTTCTAGAATTTGGATATATTATAGACTACATAATATAAAGTGTTTTAGCTACGTAAAAATACCACAAAGAAAACACTTTTGTTTCAGTAACAAAAAATGTATTTAAAACGTTTTATTAAAAGACAAGGAATTAAATTGAAGAATTTTATGTATGGTCATTTTAAGATTTTTTTAACTTAGCTACGTTATAGTAAAATTAGTTTTAACCAACTTGTTCAACATTACAAAGGGATGGAAAAACTGAGTCTCATAAAATTTGGTAGTTTACTTGAATAAATAGTTAATTTGATAAAATTTGAAAAAAAGTTCAATTTTGATACCATCATTTCCCATTGACGAAAAATGAAAATGCTATATTTCTGGACTATACTTATGACCACTGTACATAGATTGTTTAGTTGTTACAAGTAAATTAACCATGTTATTTTAATCCATATTCAAACCAATGTTAACTTATGCAAAACATACATACAGGCTATACAAAATATTAGTGAATACAGCAGGAAACTCAGTTCAGCCGTTTGGGTTATAGACAGCAGATTATGTTTAGTGAGCACTACAACCCACACGAAGAGTGAACATAACCAAAATCATGTGCTATGCAATTTTACTCATTAAAAAAAGAAGAAAAGTATAATGTCTGTACTTGTGTGCGTATATGTGTGTTTATATACATTATAAGAGTCTATTAGACCCAGACTTCAAAGAAAAATCTGTTGTGAAATCTATTTATTGACTACAATAATTGTCATTATTTCTAATTAAACATAAGTAGACTAATGTTTGTTGTGTTGTAGCCAATACGCATGCGCAGTAAGTAACTACAGCCATGTGTGACGTGGGTCGCTACAAATTACAACCACACTATATATCATTATTAAATGAGACACCACATGGATCCTGTCAAACCTTTAATCTTTCCTTGTCCTTATTAACAAAAACGTTCTGCAAGTGGTTACTTCGTGCTTTCCTATTTCGTTTTACTTTTCAACTTTAATCTAAAAATATTTAATTAACACTACATGTCGAGTCAGAATATTTGTAAGAATGATTTGTATATTATTTAAACTCGATTATATTTTATGTCTTTCATATAACTTTCACAGATTTGTTGCTAAAAAAAATTACGATATTAACATTAATATTAATTAATATCAATCCACTGTTTCATCTTCTGCACAATCTTACATAAAGACTGACTTTATTTTCGTCAGTCTATAAATTCAAAATAATTTCACAAACAAAATAATAACAGTTAAACTTACAATTAATTTGATCAAATATAATATATATTTACATGTTTTATATATTTAATGAAACCTAATATACAAGGGACACAATAAAACACCGGCAAGCAATAACATATTATTAATCATCGGTAAAACAATTCCATTTTATAATTCTTTTATTTCATAAATATATGACATAATAAAACACATAATACGAATTTTCCAGAGTTTTAGTTCTTATGTTTAAAAGGATATACCGTGCGTTTCAGAAATGTGGACTTAGTTATTTAAGATTCTGAAATAGCAATTTGTTATTTAACTGTAAAACATATCATTTAAGGATATTTGAATTGTGTCCATACACCCAAAATTAGAGGTTGGTGTTTTAAATATACAAATAGGTAGAGTGACATATACAAACGTCCTTAATATTAAACAACATTTCTCAATTATTGTATTGGAATTACCGTAGCAGAAATAAATTTGTAACAAATATTTGAATTAAAATAATGGTAAAAAACATAATTATTGCAATAAATCTTCAAAATGTCTTCCACTGAATTGACAAGCTGTCAATACTGTTTAGAAATTTCGTGTAAAATTTAACGAATATTTAAGGCATGGTTTGTCTGGAAACCTGCTTCAAACGTTCAATAAAGTTAGCATAGGATTTCAAAAGAGGTTTTCCTACTAAAAACATTAAAGTGAACGCAGGATATTTTGAAACATTAATGTCGATAACAGATCATATTTAATTAATAACAACTATATATGTTCTTTGAAATATTTGTGACACATCACGTGACCCTAATTCTATTGATATGGCAGTGATAGATCTAATAACTAAAAGCTCATCTTAGACTGGGATTTCGGATCAGAAATTCGATACTAACATTATTGTTCCCTTTTACTTGACCTCTTAGTTGAGATTTCCCTCAACACGTTTCTACATTTTAAAAACTAAATTTTCCTCCAATATGCATATGGGGAGGGGGGTGTACAACCAAAAAAATGCTTAAATGGTACCTATTTAATTTAAATAAATTGCTGTCAGATTTTTTAATAAAATCTTTAATATTTTTATTACACCATGTCCATGTTTCTGAAAGACACGGTATACATATTTAAATGTAGGATATGAAAAATATAAGGTAAATATTTAATTTCACTCGATAAAAGAAAAAATACCTTAAAAATACCCTTAAATGAGTTATTATTAATATTTGAAAACAAAAAATGTTGATCTCCAACTTTGAAAGATGTATTAGAATGTGTGTATTTCATTTTAATAACAAACAGCTATCACAGACATGTTTAAAATGAATTTGATTTAAGTTTCATTTCCATATCTGAAATATACAGTATAATATTATTTATCAACGTACTTATAATTGTGTCAATATAATTATTAAGTGAAATTAATAAAATTGGAATATTCGTCCAGATTTTATTGAACATAAGTAGTGTGCTAAATACAACCATATCCTACATGAAATATTTGAATAAACATTCCTAAATTTAAATGTTTATTTTTACATTTTAAATTAAAACTTTAATTTTTTTTTTCTGTATTTAAATTACATACGTATGCAACGCACATTCAAGAATAACATTTTAATCAAGTATGTTTTATATTTAACATATCACATAAATAATTGTTTCGTAGTAACAATGTATGTAACAAGGCAGTTTAAATGCTTTATGCTTAATCAAATCTAATGAGTTACACTAGTTGAAACTTCGAACACCAATAAATAAATACACAATTTTCCACAAAAGCCACAAAATGACGACGTTTCAATGACTGTCATCATTCTCAATTGCTACATACATACCCTACTGACACTGGACAAATTATACAAATAAAGTGGTTTTAGTGGGAAATTGTATTTTCATTCATTTGATGCTTTAAGCTTAAGGTCGTTAGGTTTGCTTATTTTAGCTTTGAGTAATTTGCCAAACATTTTGATTAATTTCATGTGAAATATTGCCCCTTAAGTCCTATTCCGGACCAAATTTAAAAAAAGTTGTTTGAACGTCCAGATGTTTCGTCTACACAGCCCAAAAACTGTTGAACCAATTTTTATGCTGTTTTCTGTAATTTCTACCTTTGGTAGTCTAGTTGTGCACTACGGAAATCAAATTGAATATTTTATTTTTAAATCTATTGTTAATACTAAAAACCACAAAAAAACAACATAAAATTAGGGAAAACTTAAATGGGCTTTTATATACATTTATTTAATTATATATGGAGATAATAATTATTCCTATTAAAAAACTTTACAAACTGACAGTAATTATGAATAAACACATTCCAGTATTTTTCTGAAATCTTAAGCCATTAGATGTTTGCAATTATAAATTCCTTCTTAATATTAGATATACAATACACTGATTCTTACTTGACAATCAATCCTTATACATAAGGTTTTATTTTATTTTTCGTGTTAATTTAATTTTCAAATTACGGTTATATACATTCATTTGACCACAATAAACTTAAAAAATTATTATAATTTATATATAGCGGGAACAAATGTGTTGTTCTTGAATTGTATGTTTGTTTTTGAGTGGTGTGAACTCACCAAAGTTTTTAAAAATTCTATAAGAAGTAATAAAACTTGTTTTATGTTCATAGCGGACAACACCAAAATTTACACACAAAAAAGGCGCTAATGTACACAAAGGTGTCAGAATCTACTGCGGCGCCACCATTCTAGACATTGTTCCAGCCAATTAAAAAGGCACGAAAAGTAATTCTTTTATTGCTATGGTTAAATATAAATATTCATTTGATTTTAAACCGACAAAAAATGCACTAATGAACCAGTTGTGACGCTGGAAGAAACTCTAACGAGGGGAAGATAGGATTTAAAAACTAGACATTTCAATTTGACCTAAACATTAATAGAGCCTCTTACCAAACAAAGATTTAACTATCTCACTCTAATTTTGATAGAGGAAATGGTGAAAAAATAGACGATTTTCACAGGTATATATACGTTTTAGGCCACCGAACAAAAAGCGTGTTTTTCTTGTAATTTTATATTTTTTATGTACTACTATGCCTCTTCTATGTTTCCGTGTACACCAGTCTAATTTTCAAAAACCTTAGTAGAGATTATGATCCGAATATAATTTTTCAAAAACCAATATTTAAACTTTTTCAAGCGATATTTCCCATACAATTGTATAATTATATAAACATGTTTAAAATTTTCCGAGAAAAAATTATATATTATGTTTTAAATATGTCTGTTTTTTAATGTATTATGTATTTTACTTTAAATATGTTAAAAATACTGGAAAAAAGCATATAATCGTAGAATCATATGTTAAAATCAAGTGAGAAAGGACATCACATATTCCCTTTGTATACGCTAAGTTCCTACCCAGTCTTCAAAGGATCTGTCATTAGACTTGCTATCCACACAAAGCACAAAGGCTCCAGCAATGGTCCAATTTGTCAAACATTATAATAATGCCGGACACTGCACTTTCTCAAAGAGAACACCCTTTTTTCCTACCCTAAAGAGAAAACAAAACCAAATACGAAGGAGGACAAGTTTATGACTCGGAATGTCTACCTGAGTCATTAATCCGGGATTTTATGTGCTCCATGCCAATAAAGCTGGTGCCCGTCAGGGTGTGTTGGCGCCAAGGTATACACCCGCACCCTTAACCATCTGCCCTCTAATCTGACAGCCCACACAACATATGTACGCAAGTAGTACAACACCAAATCAGTTCAGATAGAACACTTAAAAGAATTTGGAAGAGGGTAATAATTAATGGCAAACCAAATTATACAATCCAATGAACAAGTGTGTACACGTTTCCGTATCATGGTTTCGGTAAACCGAATTTTCAGTTTTAGACAAAAATTCACTCAACTGGTATGAAAATCATTACAACAAATTTAATAAAATCATTATCTTCACACTATAATAGCAAAATTTATTGTTATCACAATTATATTTTTAGAGTTTATCTATCCAGTAATATAGGCAACATCAAATTTTCTGACATGGTTATTTTTTCAATATAAAGTTGTTGTTTTTAGCTACACGGTTAGTAACGGTAAACAGCCAAGAAACGAAATCAAATTAAGAATGAGTTCTTTCGACAAAAATTCCTAAACGTAGATTTTTAATAAAAGCTGTAAATTCACTATTTTCTTTTATTACTATGACTTTATAATAATTATCAGATCATGATTAAAAGGGATCATCTTTAAAAATATGTTGAGAATTTGATGAGATATTTAGATGAAGGTTTTGGAGGTCATTTCGTTAAGGGCTCGGTAAGGAGTAGGCTATCATTCACATCCCTTAATAAATATGAAAAAGCTTAAACAAAAGCTTGTGACACCTTACTACAATTTTTTTAAATAAAGCTTTCGTTAAAATTATAATTAATATTTCTTTGTTGATTTAATAATTTACATGTTAAACACTCAGGGACTTATATTGGTTCAAGTTTAATTATTAATTGAAAATGTAATAAAAGAAAGCAACTCTATCCAAGTTAAGTTAAGCGTACCCCCATTTAATTTCCTAAACGTGTTTTGTAAAGTTAACACACAATTTTGAATTGAATGCAAATGTATTTTTGCGCTTGCACGTTTATATGTATTGTATACGAGACATCCATTACCATAGAATTTTGTATTTGAAAGTTAAATTCCCAAATCTGTGCTCACATCCACAGTCATAAACAAATCCCTATTGTTATGACAATACTTAACATATCCCTTAAATGCGTAACATAACAGTTACTGTTATGCTGTTATTGTTTATTCATATTCTCGTTTACTTAAAACAGTATGTTTGTGTTTGAGATAAGATTTAACTTTCAACAACCACGAATTATAACTTGTAAACGGAATTCTCAGGTTAAATAACTAGACCAAAACCTTTATTTACACAGTTTAATACAATTATAATATAAAATGCTTAATGAATGTTATTTTACTGAGTCCTGACATGAGGATCAAACGTGGTAGGAACACTTATACGAAGTGTAACAGTTGTAGGGAACCCACTGATAATTCCAAGTACAGTACGCCAGAGTGACATTTGCCTGAATGACCATCAAAAAAGTAACCCTCCACCCCTAAACCAAGTAGACTTTCTATATTTTTCATTTAAATTATAGTAGTTTTATTTTGTAATAAAGCTGAAAAAAGGATTGGTATAGTATGAAAAGACTAGGTTACGTTATAAACGTTCTATTATTATTTTCTAAAATAGTGACATCTACGTGTCACTTAATATGATCTCTTAGAGAAATGTCACTTCGTACAAGTGTCACAACTTCGCATTATACACATATTTATTTGCTGCTTTATTTGCTGCTTTATTTGACACATTATTGGAATTTCCTATTTGAAAATTGGATAAAACCATTTTTAGCAGTCATAGTGCACAGATTGTGTAGAACCAAAGAAAAAGTAAGTGTTGATGAAACCCAAATTGAATCTAATTAGGTTACTGTAGACATCAGAGATGTAACTGGTCCAAACAAATTAGGTATTGAACGGTGCAAAAGAAATCGGAAATGAGATTAGCAAAGGAAGTTTTTGTGCGATAAATTAAATAATTCTACATTATGACGTTATTTTGTAAAAATTAAATATTTATTCTTTTATCCAATACAATACATTCTATGAAGATTAAAATATAATAACAATCACACACCTTATTCGAGCCGTGAAAGATGCGAATGTTTTTCACTCGGCAAACTAGATCTAGATTCAAGTTTATAAAAGAACAAACTCACTTTTCGTTTATGAAAACCAGGACTAGGGGTGCGGGGTGTAAACGGCTCTCGGGGGGGGGGGATGTAAATACATGCATGTACAGATCGCCAAGCTGATAAAATGTTATAAACTAAAGATAAGAAAGAAAAATTCCAAGAGTATGCATGTCTATTCAAATTCCAACCTCTACAGTATAATACATATTTATTACTCTAATCTGATCTAGACCTTTTTTCATGTGGTCATGATTAATTCCTTTAGTTTAATATCAGATGTTGACCAACTATTGTTCTTTTCCGACCAAGACGGTATTGAAGAGCAAGAGTATTTATATTATGCTCTTTTCTTCCATTTTTAAGGACGATGATAACTGAGAAGTTTTTCACCTTTTAAACAACAATAAAAAACTTAGAAGCGCGATATATTCCTAGGCGAATTACCTGCGTGCATGTTTTAGTATAGTGGAGAACTTTTTTCTGTGGCCCCATTTTAAAAATAAAAATTGTATTTAAAATACCTTGTGCATATTCCTGAGGCTCACTTATGGTATCGTACATGAAAATACACTCTCTTCATTTAATCTTGTGTTAGATCCCTCTTTTTCCTATTTCCTAGCAACTCTCTATTGACCAACACTTGTTCCTTTCTGACTCTGACGCCATTCAAAGAGAGGAGTCTCTATTTTGTGCTCTTTTTTCTCTATTTTTTAAGGCGATTATAACCTTGAGGTTTTTCACATATTTACCACACAAAAACATACTTCGACTTAGTTATAAAGGAACTTAAGGCTCGGCAGGATCGAACAGACATTTCATTGAGCTACCATGAACTCTCTCAAACAAAACAAACGCTCCAATTTAAATACGCACCAATTCAGTGCAGGCTTGCTTCTAAAATAAAGCAGATTTTTTCGCCCGGTTTACAGAAATATTTTAGAAAATAACGTTGGTATAATTTTAGATATCTCATATCTTCATTCAGACACGTAAATGATAAAAAATTCTGTTTAACTAATTTTCACCTTGAGCTAAATAAAAATGAAAACAGGATTACGTTCATTTGCTCTATCCTTTAAAATAACATGTTACAATAATTTTTGGTATTCGAGTACTTTATTTAACACTCGTACATAAAACAAACATAGAGATGAAATGCCGAATGGTCGTGTAAAGCAAGACTTAGCTTCGATTGGGGTTTATTATTGTTGACAGAATCTTATCTTCATGCACTCTACGACTGACAAATGAAATATTATTCAAAAAGGGACGCTTATTTGAAATTTATTATCGAGTTGAAGAATTTTTCTCAAATAAAACATTCATATAAAAATTTGGAAAAAAAAACTCTTGACACAAAATTTGACAGAGCGTTTACTAATTAGCGATAACGATAAACGCCCTTCACACGCTCAATCCAAGAGGAAGTAATTCTTTAATATCTTTATTTAACGAGTTACAGTTACGACTAAAGAGACCCCTCTTCCACTTAACCTCATGGCTCGACTACACAACTATTAAGAAGCAATCATAATGACTTATTTGGAAACCTTGTCTTCTGAGAAGCCACGATGAACATGTAACAGCAAGTGATAGAATAGAAAGACAAAATATTCATTAAATTTAGATTACAAGATCCAGAAGTGTCTAGTTAAATCGTAACAAGCAAAGCTAAGCTAAAGTATATAGTTTTTGTAATCAAATACGGGCTAGAGAGTAGCTAATGTGTTTGTCCATCAGTCAGGCACGCTAATGACATAGGATCAATCATCTCCCCCCCCCCCACTCTCCAACTCAACACATTGTCCTTAATTAATGTTACATTCTAATCTAGTTAACATTATTACTTACCTGTTTTATAGTATTTTAATTTTATTAGATTTTTGAAATTTGACGGTTTATGTTTTTTAGATTGTTTTCCTATAAACATTATGTATAAAGTACTGAAAATTGCGCGACTACTAAAAAAGAGTGATATCACTGTTTACTTCCAAATTATAAATAACATACTGTAATGATATTCTTTTGAAATGAGCAACATGAGAACAACCACCCACTTCCACACCAAACACTTTATTTGAAACAAGAAGACGTTAACGTTTCAATGACCAAGTCATCATCACTTTAGTAAATATATTTAGGCCTATACAACATCATGTTACTGAAAGTACAGGCCAAGTCTCGTTTGGTTCATAAATTTGTATATTCGTGTAACAAATGAAGATGATGACTTAGAAAATGAAACGTCGTTTTATTTCAAATATAGTATTTGTTATGGGAACGTGTGTGGGTTTCCTTTTCTGGCAGTTTTAAAGAGAAAATCATTTCCTTTAAACGGTTCAACATATTCAACAAGGCAATTATGTTTCTTTATACTCAATAAATAAATGACGTAAACAAATATATAGTATAAATCGAAATAATGACTCGTATCCATCGTATATAATTTATTTTATTAAGACGTTTAATCTTAATGAAGTAATTATTTAAATATGACAAGAGTGAATAATCTGTCGTAACTTGCGTAAAAATAAAATCCCAAAACAAAAATTCAGGTATTGAGGATCTCCCCTCATGACAAAAATTAAACAGCTATCTAGGTTTTAACCACATTAACTTGAAGTATATTTACTTAAAATAAGTAAATTTACCTCAATATAAGTCAGTACCAAAATACACCCCTACAAAGTACCCTTTATCTAAAGCACCCACTAAATTTAAATATGCTAATATTTTGGCAACTGTTTAAATTACCTAATTCAAATGTGCTATATACCTGCTTTAGTTATTAGTATTATTAATACCTTAATTTTGCTTTACTTTCCAGTTTATATTACTTTGTTTAAAAGAGGGTTTTGAGAGTGGGTGTAATTTTGGAGTTCAACTCTTTTGACTCTTGTCAAAAATAAAAATGAATGTATATACTCACTCGTACATACAAAAAACATCTTGTATGAAGTGGCGGGAGGGAATGAAGTTTTTAATTGTAATTTCAAGTCTTTAGATAGTATAAAACTTCTTTTTGAATCGAATACAAAAAACTAGATATTCAAACTTTGATGTGCTGATTTAAACTACTAGGTAGATTAATATAATATTACGTGAGTATATTTTGATCTAGAAGTATAACAAAATGTAAAATTCCTTACTTCATGTAAACAACACACTTCTCCTTAAACCACGATTTCTTAAAAATAGCTCCTCTTACAAAATATAAAAAGTATATTCAAATATCTCTATTTTTCTATCCAATAAAAGATGGTTTTATTTATTTTTATGTTTGCTAAAGGGGGATAAAAGTTGTTACAAAATTACGACCCCTCTCTTCTAAAACCCTCCTTAGGAAAAATAACATAAACTGTAAAGGTTAATAAAATTAATAACTATTAGAAGTATACTAATTTATTAATTTTTAATTTGACAATAATTACAAAATATTAGTCTTTTATAAATTTAAAATTCCGACTTTGTCGGGGTAGCTAAAGAGCATTTTCGTACTAAGGTAAATTAGGCTAAATAAGTTTATTTTAATCTTAAATTTTTTTAAAACCTAACCCGAGATACCTTTGATCCTTATCGCTTCTGAAATTCAAAAATATTATTCGATAAAAATATACATTATTATACCGGTTATGTTCGTAAATCCGTTCACAATTTTCAAAACGGCGGCATTTCAAGATCTTTAAAAACTAATCTAAGTTAACTTTTAACATTTATAAAAAATGATTTCATTACCTGAAAAAGTGACAACACATTTTGAAGATTATAACATTTGTATAAGACATCTTCTTTCAACGTTAACCAAATTCCTATTTCTCTAATCAAATTTGTCATTCTATTGTCTCTCCATGCACTCATTAACTTTACAACTTCTTCCTTCCAAGATGTTAGCGGATTTCTAAGTTTTATCTTTGTTGTGGTTGCTACTTCATTACTTTCTTTTTAAAGTAAATTAATACTATTTTTAATATTCGACAAAATTTAATTAACCATAAATGAGTATGAAGTACAATAGAATATGTTTGAGTAAGAGTTTAATTTATAATTCGCATATCGTTTATCTGCATGCACGAACGGAAATTATTTAATAATAATAATAATAAGATTTATGTTATATCTTTAAAAAATAATTCAAATCCAACTTAACACCAAATAGTACTTCATTTTCAAAAATTTCTATGAATTATATAATAAAACATTATTAGCGGGTAGTTGACATTTATCGGAACTATGCAGAACCACACTGAATAAAAACGAAAAAGAATATTTATTAATAAGAATCTATTAGGGCATCCTCTACTGTTCTATGTCCCCTTATTACACCCATCGCTTTTCATTCTCATCTGTGTAATTAAAATTGACCTAAAAATAAAATCCGTTTTAGAAGCGTATATACTTGTTTTTTTTTTAATATTTTATTATTTATTTAATAATAAATTAACATTTTTAACGTCTTCAGTCCAAGTGCAAATTAAAGAAAGTTTATTATCAAGTAGTAACACAGACAATTATTCTAATGTCTTCTACTCTGGAGATGGCTTCTAGTGAACAGAAATGAACACATTACAAAATATAAAAATTTTTATTGAACGGTTCAATACGATGCTTTTTAACATATGAAATTAAGCTTGAATAAGTAAAACACAGTTTAATGATGATATCTCTTAGAAAACATGGAGATGCTACAAATACTAAAGTCTCTCACTCACTGGCATCACACAATCTCATTGACTAGACATCAGGTACAATGGTCGGTTCCACCATTTACTATTTGCGTCTCTCCCACACATTAACCTAACCTAAACTCTGCCAATTATACATCTACTACGACGTGTCATCAACTCCATTACAAAGTGACGACCATTACCTGACAGCAACACATCACAGATAACCATAGGATCTAGTATACAAAGGACTTTAATTTTAGTAACTATATGTTAGACCATTGTACGTTTCAATATTCCCCAAATTTATAAAAATTGTGATTACTAAATAGTAGAAAATAGGCAAACTTAAATCAAACAATAAAACAACTGACAATTTTCTGTACAACGAACCATTTCATTATATTTTTGTTCCAAATTTCATTAAAACCTAACAGAACATCCTGGTTAATATCTAGACTTTACACATTTATTTATTTCAGAAGCTTTTTTCGCCCAATATTTCAGCGGTTTCTACTTAATGAATGGATCATTTAAACTCATTAAACTGGTAAATTATGTTTTTCTTATTAAGTAGAAGTAGTTATTGTCCAACTAAATTCATGTTTTTACACATTATACCAACTTATTTTAATTAAATTCTTTTATTGTGACTTACACAATAGAGAATTAAAAATATTCACGAAGCAACGTAGAGCATAGGGTTTAGTTTACCCGACCTCTCCACGAACTATTAATTAGAGATATGTATTATTAGACTAAGAACTTTCATATTTAAACGATGTTTCCCATTAATATACTTAATTTCCTAAACGTTATTTTGTTTCGAAATTGTGAAACATTTTGATGATATCTACGTTGTAAAGTCAGGGAAAATAAATGTTTTCTATAAATAGAATAGAAAAATGTACAATTCGTCAAAGGTTATAAAATTCAATTTAAATTACACGGAGAGAATATGCAATATTAATGACTAAAATTTTAGCTTAATCAATGAATGATTTTTCCGATCAGCTGTTATAAATTATGATACATCCCGTATATCATGTCTTATTCTAATGTAAGTATTGATTGTAAAGTAAATATGGTGTAAGTAGAAGGACACAAAAACAAATGGAAACATCGTTGTTTTATTAACACAGAATGGATTATTTACAGAACCTCTAAACAGTAGAAGAGAAAGAAGAATAAACAATCCCCGGCTTGAGACCAATTAACAGAACGGAACAATTAATCATATCTCAAGATGCTCAACTTAATGAAAAAACATTTATTATTACGAGATGATGATAGTGAGGGCCCATAGAACGGTGGCTTGTTTACACCGATGGTTGGAATTCAATCTGTGAGGCCCCACGCAGTTAGTGGCTATGATATACGCGTTACACGCCTACTATCTACGCCCTTTCTTTAACGCAAACTTAAAATAACTTCATTACATATTATGTGAAATGAGAACAATTCAGCAGTGGGATTCTGACAAATAGATGTATTGTTCAATAGTAACGATCAGAAAATATAAAGGTAAATGTGAAAATTATACAATAAAAGATAGTGGTAGAGAATCAAATTAGGCGTACTCGATATCATGAATACAACAATGGATAGTCAGTGACTTCAATCATTTTAGAAAAGAAAATATGGTTTAATCTGTATAATTGGAAAACTGGTTTTAATCAGAGTCTTCTGTTATTAAGGGTGTGGACGAATATGAAGATAAAGTATATTTCATCACTAGAATCAAAAGTGAAGGTTTTCAATACAAGCTCAAGTTTAACGGCCGAGGCCAGAAAATGAGCGAGGATCGAAAAGCTTCTTTTGGTCCAAGTGATGAACTATATTTTTGTTATACTGCAAATAATATAACAAAACAATCTCACAAAAACTATACTGTTGTAACCTATTTAGCTTCAAATCTATGGTAACAGCTGTTTTAACGGTTATTTACAATCGAGAGTATCTGGTGATTTTATAGATGCTTTAAAATCGTTAATTAATTCTATATACAAAGTAACAGCTGATGACCTCGACCTCAGCTGATCTTCTTAGGTCCTCGGACTTTAGCATCTCAATGCATGTATCTCAATACAGCGGTTTTTGAAGCAGTATGACGAAAATTGATGTTCTGAACTGATGTTAGCAGGAATTTGTTTTAAACCATCCAAATTATCATTTCTAGAAAACTTAAACTCTCCATACAATAACTCTGTACGAATAAAAAAAAACACGGTTTAAGCTGAAGTATTTGAAAACAGGACGTAGTAATGATTTTTAGTTTTCTATGGATTATACTTTGGTGATTTGTGAAAAAAATGTTGTATTCAAAATAAGGTTCAGACATAAAACCCTACGCAACTTTCTAGGCACTGTAACATAGAACGCACATCTCGTTCAGGCGTTAGATTTTGTTTTTTTTTTAATAAAGAGTGAAGAATATTACTGAATCTACAATTCGCAATGTTCTCGTATGTTACGAATTAAGAAAGTTTACGTCTATTTGGCTGGAAAAAATAGAAAAAGCAATCGCATGACCAAACTTATTGAAAGAAATCTAAACCTGAACAAAGTAAACCACATTAATGTACAACTTGTGTCTCCGAATTTAAGATAAATAAACTTTTAATTCCATGAACCGTTATTTAAAATTGCACGATTGGCTTATAGTAAGTTTCAATTCATCTTTGAATAAACTCTAGCGTGGTTAATACAATTATTAAATAAAGCTGGATACCTATTTACAGTCTAACATAGAGCCTACGAATTACAACGAAAATGTACGAGCAGTGGACTGGCCATTATCTCTGCTTTTCTCCAACTCAAATTTGATAGTGGTATCTGTCAAAATAAAAACACAAAATTTCCATTTTCTAAAAACCGGCCTTAACGAAGAGGATAAACATTTTATCAATACTTCACTCCAACAATGAAATACAAACAATAAAAAACAAAAACTAGAAAATATAAAGGAAAATATAAATATATTATAAATAAGCCATTTTTGACATATTTTTTGTAAATCTCAAAATTAATAACCCACACCAGGGCGCCAAATCGTAAGTAAAAGGAAATTACATCTAGAAAGAGTTTATGGTATAAACGATGTAATCTTAGACAGTAATTTAAAATTTGTTCATCTTCCATAATAAATACTCGAGGGGAAAAAAATCAATAATGAAGGTTTTTTTTTATTTCTCGCGTATTACTTTTTAGTGAACATGGCAACAAATACATTTTAAACCAAAAATATGAGTTAGGTATATGGACGACATTTTTGTCATATTTGGCTAATGTATTCACTAAATTAAAACAGTTTGTTGCGTTGCTTAATAACACTTCTGATTTCATCTGTCTAATTATGGAAAAGGAAGTCGTTAATAAACTTCCATTTTTGCATCTATGTGTTGAGAGAGGTAAGGAGTTCAAAAGACTTGACAGAGTTCATAATATTTGTTCTAATAAGGATATTTTAAATCGAGAACTAAATCATATTTGGGATGTCTTAGTGATCAAAGGATATCATCAATCCATAATATCAAATGTTAAGAAATATTTCTAACAAAAAAAAAGAGACTAAAGGAAATGACACATTATTAATATATATGACACATTATATATATATATATATATATATATATATATATATATATATATATATAATGACACATTATTTAATACATTGACGATCTCAGATTAGGCATGTTGGTAAATAATATAAAATACGTAGAGCTTTCATTAATCAGAACACAGTTGGGGAACATCTTATCAAATCAAAACCTAAAAATAGCACTCAGGATGATAAAAACTGTATTTATCGTATTATATGTGAATCTGACAGGCAGTACATTGATGAGGTAAAAAGACCTCTAAATATAAAAATTACTTAACACAAAAAGAACACGCGACTAGGCCTAATAGATACATCTGAAATAGCCGAACATATTTGCTTCGTAAATCATACAATTCAATTGGGAAGAGGCAAAAGTCAAAACACCGGAGGAAAAACGAACACATATAATTGCAACTTAATATATATAAGTCTATAGGTCAATCTTAATAGCCTCAGCAATATATAAAATTAAACCATTATGGTTTCTGTTCATGAAAATTACTTTAAAAATTTTCTACTATAAATTTAGATGAACTATAGTAGAAGCCAATACGAGCGATAATTAGATTACTTTTTGAAAGAGATGACGAAAAGTTGTTCACCTCTATAAACTGTTAGTTTAGCACTCCGTTGGCGGATCAGTTCAGTGTATTGTGGTTTGTTCTGATGACGTTTGTATTTAGTCTTAATTATTTTGATTGCTTTAGGACCGAGTTCCTTTCTGAAGTTATTAGTTTTCAACGTAGATCTAGGCTAGATTTATCACCTGATAAAGGATATTGATTTATACTCTCGAAACGTCATATGCGATCGGTATATTAGCAGTATTGTAGAAAATAACGAAATTTTAAATAAAAAAGCCAGGAAACAACAAGATATTTTCTGTCTTGTTTCCGCTCCAACAGCTAACGACGAACGCTAATTACAACGACAAATATCCATTCCAGGCCATCTTTTACAACGAGCAACATAAGTTCTGCAAACTACTTCAATTCAAGAAATGTATCCGCAGTTCTCATTCCAATTTGTTTACGAAATTAAGGTTACGTACGTAAAAATATACCGCCAAAACACTATTTTACTGAGATTTCTCAGGTTGAGTCGTTTTGGTGACATCTGGAATGGATCTTCAGTTGTAAAACTCCATCACAATCTTTAACATGACGAGCCGTCATTGCATTAAAACTTTTCACAACTGTCTACCACCAAAGTACCGTGGATGATGTGAACACATAAATATTCAAACTAGAGGCGATTACAAGTTACCAGTAGCTCGCTGGCTTGGAACACGAAGGTTGTTTAAAAATAAATAAATAAATTGATGTTGGTAAGGTAGAGGGGCTAGACAACTCGAATGATATAGTGAAGATTGTTTGGTCCATAACTCAAGAGGCCAGTTACCCCATTACAACTACCTAGATCTTAATTAATATTTCCATACACCATTGTTATTATTACCATTGGAATCAATTACTGGCACACATTTGCCATAAAAAGTCGACCCTGTTAGTGCAATTAATAGCAATTTCCTTTCTAAAAAACACACACTGTTGCTACCGTGTTATTATTTATGATGATAGGTTGGCAATTAGTGGGGCCGGTCGTTCAGTTCTGGTACAAGGCAATCCTCCTACTTTACCCGCAATCCTACGCCTTCCGATAAATCAACACGAAATTTTGCAACGTTCTGCACGATTCGTTAAGTGCATTTTAAATAGAACTGTGTTTTTTTTTTTTCAAAAAAGCAAGAAAATTGCCAGTTAAAATAATTCGTAATCTCTTCAGTAATTTACACACGATCTCACACACAAAGTTTGGAAATGCGAGAAGTCTCGATCAAGTTTGCAAACTAAAAATGTTTAAAAATAAAAGTAAAGTATTAAATCTATTACAGGTTATTTACCTTAATTTTCCTGTCAGAAATTAAAATTTCATCCTTGTGGCTAACCGGTTTCCGTCATCGTCAGATCAAAAACATCGTAAAGTTGTTCAGCCATATAAAACTAGTAATTACAGTTGAGTTCATAACAATATTGAAAAATACTATTAAAATAAAAAATCATTGAGACATATAAAACACTTGTTAAATTGTTTAAACTGTGAGACATTGACACGATGAACACGCTGCAATTTCTTCGAGACGCATGCTGCCCAGTAATATTGATGTTGGTATCAATGTGCAAGATATGAATGTATCGGGAAATCGCTGATAACCAACTACCTCATTATTAATTTTTGTTTTGATAGTGTTAAGAATACTCAACAATAATAATGAACGACTTCACTATATTCTGGATCTAACAATGACGGTTCAACCGTCGAAACCGGTTATCCACAAGGATGAAATTTGGATTACCTGACAAAAAATTAAGATAATAATTTATAATATATTAATTGAATACACAACCCAGAAGGCTACACCAAACGTTATATTTAATAAATTTTAATGTGGAAAACAAAAACCAAACCGTTACTGTTAACCAAACTTGTGGCTGTTATAATGGAATTATAAAATTTTAATAATTTAATTAATAAGAATTTCTGTACAAAAAAGTCAAAAGTGAAAATGCATACACTAAATAATTTGAAAAGTGGTTGATTATAATAATATTGAATACTACCATTACTACATTGATCTAAGTTTGTTACAGTACCATATAAAAACCAAAGAACTAATAACGAATTAAGCATCGTTATAAAATTTCCTTATCGGTTGTATATCTTAGTTGATTAAATGTCTCAAAATTGGAGAAAGGGACTTCTATCAAATTTTGGTAAATTTTTGTTCCAATAGTTTTAATTTTTCCTGTTTTTGTTTTACTCTCTATTACTATTCGTGGACATGTGGTTTGGTTCACAATTAATTTCACCGCTGTTTATTGACATCGCTTTGGCCGATTTTGAGATATTTGACCTTCTAAGACGGCTTCTTTTGTTTATTTTCACATTATGACTGATAACAAACTGGTATATTTGGGGAAAATGGCAAACAAATCGTTTAGTTTGAATCCTTAGGATCTACACGGTTAGACCATAGAAATTAATTGAAAAAAAAAAGTTGCTTAGGTCTTACGGCTTATACACAGAAATGATTTAACCAACAATTTTAAAAATTCTTCGAGGTAGCCTACACCGAAATTATGCAAACATAGCAAATATGATTAAAATCGGCGACACACGGATATTATTCCAAAAACCACTGATTGGATTCGGGAATCTCATAACGGACATTAATGTTTGATTCAACACAGAAGTTAACTTTATCTACATTACGAAAATGTGATAGAGTAAAAATAAACTGATTTGTTTCTAGTAATGGGAGAGCTTTATTTATATAGCTCTTCGGCTGAAATAGTGAGAAATTTTGTAAATATTTTACACTGAAAAAATAGCTTAGGCCTATATAACCAAAAGCTTTACTATTTCTGTAAAAAAAGGAACACAAGTTATGACTCAAACAATCTGGATAGGTCCTGTTTAGTAACTGAGAATTTAATTAAAATAAGAAATAAATAATTATTGTTATTCAACTACTTAAAGCAGTGGGTAAAAAGCTGTATTTGATTATATATATATTGATGTATTGAGAAGGCATTGGACTTGAAAAGCATGGGCTACATGATCACACAGTTTTAATCTGCATGAAGTCTTGGCCTAGCTTTTTTTGCTGCTCAGTTGCACTTATTTTGTGTACTTGAAGATGGTAAATCAGTCATTAAAACATCTTTGTTATGGAAATATTTTGGTTTTTTAAATTGATAAAATGTTAATGCTTTGTATTTCATATCTGAATGAAATATATATATAATATAATCATATCTTTTGTGTTTAAGAATTTCTTAAACACAAAAGGACATGATGTTTTATTCTTAACTTTATAATAATACAAATCTAAATATTTCAATTTCACTTTTGTTTTCAAACACAAACACGGATAATTTGGATAAATTTTAATTCCACGATTGGAGTTAGTTATTTACCTCCATGTAAACCTGACGAAATAAATGGGGAATAAAAAAGTTGTACCATCAATTAAAGTACCATTTCGCCTGATTTATATTATATACTGAACTCTGTCTCCAAGCTCAGAAACTTTAAATAGCACTCAAGATATTTATACAAGATTAGGTATGGGAATAACTGGAAGTAATTTATTATAAAATAATCTAAGCAACACGTATTTAGTAAAAGTTGTTGGTATTTGCTGGGTGTAATTCAATTTGACGAGCTACCTGTTGTCCTGTACACGGATGAGAAGGTCAGAGATCAGATGAAGCAATTAAAACGCCGTCATATCAACAGATCAAGAAGCCATTTCACACTCAGCGGGGAAAGATTTAAAACCTAGCTCTGTTGCCATTTTATGGAATTTTAATTAGACTATGTCGGGGGTTTGACGCCAAGGACGATTTTGTTAATCGTTTAAAGTCACCATCATACCTACTAAAAAGACTGCTTATCCATGATTTACGGACAATTAGTTGAACCAGTATATTGAATTTATGAACTACCATTTCGTTATGCACTTTGGTTTCTAATGTACACATGAAGGGTAGATTAAATTGGTAAGAAAGACTCACTTTAAAGAAGCCTACATCTTGCACATTATAGCAAGGTTTTATATCCTTCAAAGATTATTTTCACTCTCGCTCTAAAAGTTTCCTTCAGGACACGATTAGTAAACTGAAGATAATAGGCTACTTGTAGAATTTCTTTTTAAAATCAGCTCAGGAAACCAACTAAATAACCTGATATACATTATTATTTTTCATTTCACTGCAATACACCTGATTGGAAGCAGCTTGTCATCAAATAACACATGATTACAGTACTATAATCAATATTCATTTAACATTACATGGACTAAGAATAAAATTAGTCACAATAGATCATATCAGTCCATTAATCGTTTCTACATTTTTTTCAGTCTGTTCAAGAAATAAACATTAATTATCTTTAAAAATACACATACATATGATGAGCACATTCTATTCACACAGATAACAACACCAAACATAACAGTAACAATATATACGCGATTGATAATTTCTCAGAGTTTACCTATAAAATACATTACACATTATAAAAGATTCCTATATTGGAGGAAATCATTTGTGTTATAATATGTTTTCTCCAGCAACAGTTCCTTCAGTTTTTTTTAATTAATGATATTCTTGTATCTTAAATGTAAAATTTAACTGATTGTTAAATTTGATGCCCTTATATAAAGGACACCTTTCCAACAGGGTAAGCCTGTGAATCGGGTACAACATTGCTGCCCTGTTCCTTGTGTTATAATTGAGGTGCACACAATTTTCTGCAAATAACTGCTTGTGACAGTGCATAACACATAGGACTTCAAACAAAGAAAGAGATGGTAACAAAAGAGATATTAAAATATTTAAATAACCGTTTACAAGAGTGAAATTTAGGTTTATTTAACACGCTTCAAAGTTTTTTTTTTTAATCATAAAAATATTGTTTGCTTCCTTAGAGTCTCCCTAGAGTACAATCCCATTAATTTGCGTGGAAAAAATAACTATTAAATTTTAAAATCCGATTTTTATTTTAAATACGTGACAAATTGTATTATGCTTTAAAATTTTGAATTGGGATGAAACCTGTACACAATATACGTTAAAAAAAATAAAATGTGTTGTTTTTCATGGAAAAAGTAATGTCACCTTGTAAGTCCGCTTTTAAAAGATGTGGACAATAAATAATCAACCTTTCAAACAAAAAATCTTGATAACTTTCCGATTCAGATATTCTAAGAAAAATGTTACGCCAATATTATTTATTCGTTAAATTTTTAAAATCCAATATTTTTTTAATGATATTTATTTTCCAACAAGTCAGTTAGAAATAATTGCCACTGTTAAACCGTAAATTTGGTTTCAAATTACCGTAAATTGTACAAATAACATGTATATATACGAACAGTTTTCGTGAAATGAACTCAGTTCAAATACAAATTATATGTATTTTACTGGTGATCGCCTAACACCAAAAATCAAACAATAAGCTAAATAACCAATAACATAAGCAATTGTGTTGCTTCCAATGGATGAATATATGATAAAAAACACCAATATCAATAGAAAGTCCCTGACTAAAAAAAAGTAATTTTTGCAACGATTGTTGTCACATATCAGTGCATTAGGTGCTTGAATCGATTTCGACAACTTTTATATCTCAAGACACGTTTTTCATTTTTTAAACTCAAAATCTAACATTAGCTGACAAGGACCAAAACTTGGAAAAATGTAATCAAATGATGCTCAAATGCATTTCCCTAAGGACCCAACTAAATGCTATTTCAGTAGTTATAAGTTAAAATAGAATTGAAACTTTACTGTCTTTCTAAAGAGTAGTAGAAGGTACTATTAAAATGGAAAAAAAGTGGTTTCATGAAAATGTAGGTGAAATGTGAATATTACGACTAAAACCAAAGCGATTGTAACAAAGCGTGGCGAAACTTTTGTAAAAGAAGTTTTCCATCTAAACTGGCAGATATCAAATTAATGTTGATATACTCCGATTTTTATAGATTTACTACAATGACAAAAATACGAACCAGCGGTTGGTTGATCGAAAATAGAAAATGAATAGCATTAAAGTAGAAAGCAATAGTAAACCAAACCTACACAGAAATGTCCCTATGTTTAGTAGTCAACTATAATTTTAAAAAAACCTAAATAACTCATGTAGCAGACTACTGTTCGGCCACTCGAGCTCGTTAGCTATCAGGCATCTGCTTGAACAAACACATATTTACATTTTAATAGGTTACAGACATTTGTTTATTTTAGTGTAATTTAGAGCCAATTAAAACTTAAGAATCTAATTAATACATCAAATAAATAACCTCTATTACATCGTCTGTATGTTTAATGGAACCTAGTTTCCTTGTGTAAGTGATCAGCCTAATGAAACACACAATATATATAAGGGAATTGCTATATCAAAGGCAAATCTAATTTCCGTAGTCTACTGTTACAGCGTTTAACAATAACCTATAAGCGCTTTTTATAAATTAACGTACGTAATAGTATATTTATTTCATCACTAGGACCAAAAGTAAAGCTTTTCAATAAAAGTTCAAGTTTGACTGCCGAGGCGGAGTAAAGGCCGTAATATTGGCGAGGATGGAAAATCTTCTTTTGGTCCAAGTGATGAACTATATTTTTCATTATACTGCAAATAATATAAGAAAACAATTTCACAAAAACTAATATTTTATAACATTTTTATCTTCAAATCGATGGTAACAGCTGTTTTATCGGTTATTTACAATTGAGAGTATCGGTTGTTTTTATAGATGCTTTACAATAGTTAATTAATTCGTGTAAACGAAATAACAGCTGATGACCTTGACCTCAGCTGATGTTTTTAGGTCCTAGGACTAAAAAGAACAACTTTAGCATCTCTATACATGTATTGAAAACCGCTGTTTTTGAAGCAGTAGGCCTATGACATAAAATACTTTTCAACATACTACCGAGTGTAAATTATAAGTTTCATCAAAAACGATTAAGAAATATGGTCACTATAGTGAATAGACACGCGCATGTTTAGTTCCAAAACAACTTGTACGTACATCGATTTAATCATATAAATCATATAAAGGACTCGTCTTTAACACTGTTTCTGTTTTTACTTTGCAAAGTTTACTCTATCGGGATAATTGAACGCGTTATAGAGTGTGATCATAACTCTCTATGTATCTGATAAGTTTAGTACAAAAACAGCGCAAACATATTTTAAATTTTACTTTTCAGAATACTGCATACTAGTACTAGTAGTTTCAATCTGATGGCGTTAATGTCCCCTTGTCCATATTGAACCAAGTAGTGAGGCAAGAAAGACGTGTACTAAGGTTTTTAGACTTTCTTGGTCGTGAAGAAGAGGACATTCAGAAGTCCCAAGAGATACAGGAGTTGAGAAGATTGGTGTTTAGGTTGAATGCATGTAAGCGTATAGCCGACCCGCTTCCAGACTGTAAACTTCCAACAGTAATATAACAATATTTTGTATCTTTTCATTACGCAATTGACAGTAGATAAATTTTCGAAACCTACTTTCACCAAGATGACGCTACGGCTTATGCAGCTCCTATGGTTATGGTAATTTTGGAAGACGCGTTTCCGAATAGAATCATTTCTAGAATGCGATGACAATTGAACGAAATATGTTTAACCGATTTTGATGAATATTTTTATAACAGCTTCCACGGCGGATTTTTAAATTTTTTACCGATAACTCAAAAAATCTAAATTGTTGGAAAGTCGCTAGAGTCAATTTTGAGAAATTAATAATTATGTGTGTTTTTTTATGAGAGCTACTCACAAATTTTGAGTTATATTACCGATAACGAAATTTGAGTTAACGAAATTTATAAAAATCTGTCCATGCGTCTGTAGAGCACTACGCAGACCACAGATAGACACCAGAGGACCTCTAAACGTCTGTAGAGCACTACGCAGACCACAGATAGACATCAGAGAACCTCTAAACGTCTGTAGAGCACTACGCAGACCACAGATAGACACCAGAGGACCTCTAAACGTCTGTAGAGCACTACGCAGACCACAGATAGACATCAGAGGACCTCTAAACGTCTGTAGAGCACTACGCAGACCACAGATAGACACCAGAGGACCTCTAAACGTCTGTAGAGCACTACGCAGACCACAGATAGACATCAGAGGACCTCTAAACGTCTGTAGAGCACTACGCAGACCACAGATAGACACCAGAGGACCTCTAAACGTCTGTAGAGCACTACGCAGACCAGAGATAGACACCAGAGGACCTCTAAACGGGTATATCCGCAAAACACTCATAAAGTTTAAACTTTCAATGATCCAAGTGTTTTCTTTAAAGAAAATTGTGCGTTATTTTACTTTGTACTTTGATGATGCTGACGTCATATAATAGGTTTCTCACCGAAAATATTGTGTAACAATAAAAATAATAAATTCATTTCAGAATATATATTAGGGTAATGAGATATGGATTTCACAAAAAGGATAATTCAGAAGATTTAAAATGATGTAAGAAAAAAAATTTGTTTAACAATTACAAATATAAGTTCATATATTCAATATTATTCCTAAAGGACAAAATTTAAGATATAACACGCATTACGTTATAGACAACATTGTCGAATCTACTGCTGTTTTTTAAACATTTATGTTGTTCATTTTGAAATGGACAAATTACACATCACTCCGAAATTTTACAAGACGATTTACAGCTACGAGAAATTAGCGTGCACCACTTTCTTTTATCGTAACTCTATATACAGCAAGAGGTAGCCTATATTGAAAAATAAATCAGATAACCGAATTTAAAAAAAAAAAGAAATATTAAAATGAGAATCGTGTATCTTTTACTCTCGAGGCGGTTACAGGATTTGTTTTGAAAGGGGTTCTATCCGACGGTATTACTGCAAACAAATAGTGGAGGAGAGGGTGAATGTATTTATCATCTTTTATTAGCTAAATATTTTCAGTTAATTGTCTTAACACGTTTTTCCTAATTAAATACTTGCGAAAATTTATAAAAATAACGTTTGTGCTTGGTCAGGGGAAAGCGTGATTAAATTAGTCTATCATTCTAACCCAGAACATAAACAATAAATTATTTTGAATGATTTCAAAACCGTCAGAAATACAAAGAATATATGTGTAACGTAATCAAAGTAAAGTTTTTTTTAATTTGTATTATTTTACACTTTTGTATTGCTCTGGATTAAAAAAGGAGTACTAGTCTAATTATTTAAATTAAAATTGTTTTATATTGACATATTTAAAACATTTAAATACACACAAAACTAATATTTTGTAAAATTTAAAATTTAATATCGAACAATAAATACTATAATAGATTTGAAAACATAACGTACAATCATTTTTATAAAGAGGTACCGGTATTACAATGCTTATTGTATTTGAATTATTTACGAAAGTTAAGAAGTCTACAATTCCCAATGCCAAAATATTTAATGTATTAAACGTGTACAAATGGATAAAAAACTAAACCGGATTTGTAAAAATTTTCCGCAATATGGAAATGATCCGCATGACATGAACATATAGGATCGTCTACAACGCTAAGCATATTATAGATATCCGATTGTTTTTTGTTGTTTTTTTCAGTATGTGCAAAAATTATTCGTTCTTGTTTTTATTTGCAACGACAAACTAAATCCGCCAACATGTCCCTTGACAAAAAGCAACAACATTGGCAATAACCCTAAATCCCCCCTTCCTCGCTCGGTCCTCCGGCCATTAACATGGCGTGCGGTAATCCTTATTTGTATACATTCAGAGGTAAATCTGCAAGTAGGACGATCTAGGTGGGGTCACAATTCGGGTGGTCTTTAAGGGGGAAGAGGGGGAGGCGTGGTTGGGGCATATCGGGACAAATTGATGAATATGCAATCGCAAGAGTAGGCGGATGAGGGAAGAGGGGGGAGGGGGAGGAGGTCAATTTACAGTGGCCGTAATTAAATCAACACCCTGGCTAATCAGGTTCATCGGTTTTAGGAGGACCAAGTGTCCTCTGGGGACATGAAGGACGGCATCAGTTTAATTAATATCAAACAGCCAGAAAAACAATCGGCCTAAGGGACTTTCTGCCCTGGCGAAACTCATTCATGATCTCACACTCGCTTCACCTTTCAAACTATATTCTGGATAATTTGTCTGTAGGCTATCAGTTAAAAATAATTTACGATTGAGACAGAAATATACATAAAGTAAAGAAATAACGGAAAATAAAAATATAATTTCAGCATTCTTGTTTCCCCACTTTACAAGGCGGGATAACATGAAATTAGTAATACCGTATACTATTTAGAATAATAAAAACCAATTCCCTTCAAAAATTAAATTTATAAAAATATCGTTAACAATAATAATGCTTGCCTTACCGATTTAAAAGTGTTAAATATTTAAGCTGTAACAATGAGTAACTCTATATTATAGAAGCTCAAGAAGATATAAAATGAGTTTAATAAAACATAACTTACCTTAAATCGAGAGAGACGGGGATTTTCCAGGGCGAGTTTCGCTAGGTTCTGATAGTCAGCTTGGGCAGCTCTCACTAACCACTCCCGTGCCTTTGGATCCAACTAAAGATAACAAAAACAAGTTAATTACTACATAAATATTATATAAAATAAACTAACAAATGTAAACATTATTGTAGTGTCCTAGTAAACTTTTAAAAATTATTTAGGCCTAGTTGAACAAAAAAACAAAACGAACAAAAAATGAGAAATAACATTTTGTTCAATCGAGCTTATTAAAAATGTATTATTCATTTCTTAAACATAATACTAACTTACTAGTTGACGCTTAATATTTCAAAAAAACTAATTTTTACAACAAAAACATTATTACCATAAGTTGTTAAAACAGGAAAGATTCACACAAAGAAAGAGACATATCCCTACTTTAAAAAAAAAAAACAGATACAGTGTATATATCTTCCCCACTCATTTAATCACACGCGCACGCACACACACACACGCACACATTGATTATTTATGTTGTGTAACTCCACAATTTACATTTTCAATCGATTTTTTTAGCTCTTCTCTGGCAATTTTAGAAATATTCTTAATATTATCAGATATCATTTTAATAACAAAATAATAGTTTACATATACAAATTATTTATTGTAATATTTTATTATCTATTATTAATAAATCAAAAGGAAAGTAGGTTTATATCACTTTAGACAAGATTATACAAGTTTACAGTTTAATGATTCCAATATGAAAGTAAAGTAATATTTTTATTAACTAATCAAAATATAAAATCACAAAGTTACAAGGTTGTATTAACAAAATAATTGTTTAAAAATTCGGCAAATCACAGTTATCAAAGAGAAAAAGTTTATTGTTCGAATATGTATGGTGAGGAAATCTATTTTGTTAATTACACAAATTGAATTAAAGTTACTCTAATTAATAACTAAGTGTATTTAAAAAATTAATATATAAAATGAGTTTTAAAACTTTTGTTTTTAATCGATGTAATTTGCTTACGTCAAAAGAAATTGATGTAATTTGTTGCTGTTATAAAACTTTTCTGACTCAAAATGAAGGTATGGCTTCATTTAGGGGGAGGGGGCAAGGTTGATTTCCTTCAGTTCCGAGATTTTGTTTTACACAAAGCGGCTTCATAAACATACATTAGGCATATAGGCCTACCTCCAAATTATATTACGAATTAAAAGTAATTGGAATGACACAAACGTTAAGATACATTTGTATTTAAAATAATTAATTATAGTAACACAGTTAATAAAATCAATAAGTAAGTAACAACAGAAAGCATCTCAATATATAATATATTATTGATGATTTTACTGGTCATTATGAAACTATCCAACATAAATAAGCTTCATTTAAGAATTAAACTTAAAGACTACACATTGCATAATATTGTTGATAACAGTGAACTGGAAGACAATAAATATAAATTAAAAATCAACTGTACAAGAGAAATATGTGCTATTTGGATTAATGGTAACAATCAAAACCTAATAATAACTAAACTGAACAATATATCAATGCTGTTTATGTCTGCTAAATATATTTTTTTTCGTAATTATTATATGCAAATTTTTCAATTTATTAATCTAATTAACTTTATTCCTATAAAATACTATTCTGATATCACAATTACTACTAGCACAATTTTCATCCTTTCAAAGTCAGAATTTATTCAGCATGGATTCCTTTTGGACGGCAGTTGCTTCATTGACTGCCTCTTTATTCTCAAATAGCTCTTGTGGTTTCATCAAAATCAATCTCTTATGTTTATTAATCATTATCAACTCTCTCCTGTCCTTTTCATGTAAACATTTGCTTATGGTAATAAGATTACTTAACGCAGCATCACCTAAGCATACTGTATCATAGGATTTGTCATGGAACAATCGGAGATACTTCTTCAATCGCACCACTTAATTAAAACTTTTTTGTATATTTTTCTTTGAGAGAACAATTCATAGACAGTGAAATGAGGTCTAGTCAGGTTCCTCGCTAATGGAGAAGTCTTTAATATTGCACAATTCTTGCTGCAAATATTAAATCGCTGTTTAATAATTATATCGGCGTTTGTATCAGAAGGTTAATTATTTTTGACAAATTAATTACAGCACGATTAAAATTTACAATGATTTGTTTATCTAAATCTGAATCTATTTTTAATTTTTAGTTTAAGAAAAGGAAGTTCTTGTATTAAGTTATATTTGACTGACAAGTTTTAAATAAGTTTATAACGCAAGATAGTCTACAGTCATGATAAAAAATATAATTCCACACTGATTAAAGTTTTTTTTTTTTAATTACGAAGGATTTCCTGTAATATATCTTAAATCTAGAATTCTTAGTAAATCTACACATTTTGTTCACCACTCATAATATCTATAACAATACTTTTAATTCTAGCACATGTTTCCTTTCAAATCTATTCACTAAATATATCAAAGTGTTTCTCGGCAAATCGCTCAACACCCAGATGTAACAGAGGGGCATACAAACACTCTTATAAAAGTAGATATTTAATTGCGTTTTACCTTAATTTAAACATGTGCCATTATGGTGTCACAATTTCTATTTTTACACCCCAGTTTTACACTATGTTTGATGAAATATTAGCAACACTTTTTGTTTCTTCAGTACCCAACCAACGTATATAACGGAATTTTAAAATGAAAAATATGTAATGTAGTAAAATTAATCAAATTTCCTTTTGCACGTATTGGATCAAGTACATTGTGTAAAGCTTTAGAAATTATACAATACCAATCCTGTTTCATCACAGAGTTTTTAATGCATTATAAAGAGCAAGACGATAGCAACTTTAAATATTTAAAATTGTAGATGAAATTAAATCAGTAGATGAAGAATCTCTGTGAACTTGATAGAATATCCAATTTACACTGTGCACAAATCGTTACAATTTAAATTATTTTATTTACATCTTTTTATGGCTGAATAAAAGTGAAGTATAAATTCAACTACAATTCCCAGGATAAACAACACTTTAAACGGCGGATGGAAAGAGAGAGAGGCTGGAGCTCCATCTTAAAAACGTAAGTGCAGGTTAACAGTAAATTCATGAATATTTTTATGCCTGTTTGTTCGAAGATTAATAAAATCCGATTACAATAAAGTTACAATACAAAATATTTTAAAATTTACTTACTTTATTAAATAAGGTAGCTAAACCACAACAACTTTTTTCTAAATTTTTCTTTTGCAATAACCAAATCTGGAAACAATTGTTTAAATAAAGACACAGTTGTACTAGCACAATTCTTTAAAAGTACTGTGGCAGAAACGTATAAAAAGGTAGTAGAGGATACTTCCAATAAAACAAAATTTTAAATATTTTTAACTTTTCCCACTTCTTCTAAGTTATGATAGAAAAAGTGATAGGATGTTGATATAAGATGGCTAATTTTGTTGTATTTTATATATTCTAGGTACTTCCACCTTGAAATATAAAATTTCATTAGATATAAATATTAGATAGCCGATGCAATTAGACTACAAGCTATCTTATATTATTGTGAAATGGTAAAAATCTTTAAAATAATGTAACGAAATCAATGTTAAATTATACTGTTTCAATATACAGTTGTTTTATTACCACACTCTGCTGTAATTTTGTTTACTAAGTCTGTATAAACAATATTTTACTGAAGTGATACTTATTTTGGTGCATGGCGGAGAAACATTTCTGCAGGAGTAAGAGAAATCTAGCAAGATTCTTTAGAAATGGTAATTTATAAAATAATTTTGTGAAAAGAACAACTAGTCCGTGGTATATTTACATACTTATTATAGATCTATATGTGTTGCAAACTAGACGAAGTGATTACGATATGTCTAGCAAATGGCCAAGAAGGTTCACTTCTACCACGGGTAGTAGCTACGCATTTAAAATAAGACGAAAAGACAAAATTAGATTTTCTCAAAATCTGCTCTGGCTATTTTGATAAAATTTTGTTTGATGTAGTCTCAGACGACTCAAACAAATCATATTCATCACCATCTCTGCTGTTTCGGAGATAGAGATCTAACATCTATAAACACCGAATTAGAATCCAAGTATCTCAAAATTTTCTCCCAGATTTAAGTGAAATGGGAATGTTCATGACTCACCCAATGAATCACACACCACGTAAAAAGGAATTACGCTTCAACAATCATTTGAAATATACAATAATAAATCTTTATTACTCAAAATTTAATTTATATAGGCTAGGTTTGAGTCAATTATAGTGTCTATAGGATGATAGATTGGTGCCATCATATTGGAAGATGAATTCAGTAGCAGATTCTGTATTTTGTGACATGCATAATTTGTATGATACGTTTCACAGAAATATACAAAATAGGCTTGTAATTTATAGTTCTTCACTACGTTATATTAGGATCACCTCAAATTTAATGTCAACTATGAATTCTACTGTTGGTTGTTCGCCAAATATTGTTGACAAAGTCTTGCTACTTGATCCGTAACTAATCATTTACCTAATCTCGGAGCTTTCCAAATAGTTAAATTAGCAAAACTCTATAGACTATGCTTATCCATTGCACCTGCTTTTCAGCATCCCAGTCATAACTCAGGACCAATTTATAGCGCTTCTTGATCTATGATATACACGTGTTCATATATTATTTATTTTGTAATTTACTCGTGTATAGTAATTTCAGTAATTTTACTCGTGGTAAAATGACAGGAAATTAATCTACTCGAATCTAAGCAGGTTTAAGTATTTCCACTGGGATTACAAATTAAGATCAAATGATGGTCGTTATTATACTTGAAGTAACTTATAACTCATGTCAATTTTTAACCGAATTTCAAATAACGATTTATTTGTTAACTGCGTCATTGAGAGGCTGGTTATTTCACCGATTTCAATGCTAAGTTATACATACAATTAAACAATAACTTTGAACTGAATATCGGTTCTTTTTATATTTATTTTCCAATTAATTAGAAAGTAAGGAAAGCAAAGTGATGATTCTAAAATTTCGATATGGCGTTTCCGATGGTTTTCGAGCTTTTATGCTGCTGGAAATAAACTTGCAGAATATCTGTCCGTCTGTCTACCAGTCTGTGGAATTTTAGCCATTAAAGTGGCAATTCGATTAACTTTTGAAGCTTGATGTGAGATGTGTCCCGTGAAACGAAGGAAACGAAAATATGGTAAGGTGGAAAGTGATTATTAAGCACTTTTTTAAACAACTGAATGACACACAATTTTGAAGTTTGGTGCGAGGCCAGGTAATATATATGCCTCATATTGAAATTTTGTTTGGAAAAAATCCAAAATAAACTCAAAATTTTGAAAATATGTTGTTTCGACTAATATCTAAACATTTAGGTTCATAAAGGCTGTTTTCAAATTTTGTTATGGATTTGTTATTAAATATCCAAAATAATAAGAATTAATTGAAAATTGAAAATATTTGTTATAATTTATTTTAGTAAACAATTATAATATTTATAATTAGAATAATAATTAGTTTCACCGGACTTGTTTCGCTTGACTAATGAAAACGAATATACAACAAATGTAAACTTGTAATTGATTTAGTAATCTCCTGGAAGGATTTTACTTTATTTTGCTTTCATTTTCTTGTAACAGTCAAATTTAATTATTTCCAGGATCATAACTCTGCATCAAATTTTAACCTCTTCGAACTAACTTTTCTTAAGATCATGCATGAAATAAGCAAGCTGAAATGTGAAAAACTATTTAAATCTGCCAAACAGCAAGTAAAAGACAATTACTGATTTTGTGTAGTTTACGGTAAAAAGCCAACGATTTTTTAAATTTCCTGTTAAATTAAACTCTAATGACAAATTCGTGTTGTGCTTTAAAAAAAAATCAGGAAAACAAAATTTCATTCAATTTACCTATTTTTAAAATGTTTCTGTCATTTAACTTTAATTTTAAATTAACTTAACAATTACTAAATAACACTTACCGAAGTGACCGATGAACTGTCATCCTCTCGATCTGTGGCTCCCTGTGAACAAGGAAAATTAAGATAAAAAAGACATACTATAACCGAGTCAAGACTACCCTAATCAATAACAATAATTTTTTACACTAACATAATTTTACTGAGTAACATCTTTTACTACCTCTATACTAATACTTTCTTAAGTTGAACTATTTCATGGGGAAGTCCATTATTATACTACAGCCGCTGGTTCTTTGCATTTGGATTTTTGGTGACGCACAGGATATTAAATGTAATAATTTCATTTAATCTAAGCAATTAAAATACTCTTAAAGTTTTTGGAGAATAAATAAATACTACATTTTACTTTTAACATATTATATAATTCAAACTAATGCTTGAAACAATCTGTAGTACACTCTATGGTGTATATCAGTATGTATAAAATTATATTATCTGATATACAGTAATAATTTTGCTCAAATGGTAACTCGAAAACCAATACTTTATTGTTAGACTACTTCTTGGAATGGAGCCAACGAAGCAACGTTGACAGATTGTGATATTTGCAAGTGCAAAGAACGAACGGCTGAAGTATAAAACGTTATTGTTATTACTAGAAGTTAGAAAAGGCAGAAGATTGGATTCAATATAATTATGCAAGTCTTGGCAAAAATTATAGATTATAAATAATTGTTACATCATAATTCATTAAAAAGATTTAAAGATTGATAAGAACTTTCCACTAGAATGAAATCCAATGTTTGCATTTCTACTTTATCACATAAAGTGATATATCCGTGTTGAGGTCCTCGAGCCCAAAACGTAATTTCTAGAATTATATCTCTCTGTCTATCTGTTGTCCGTCGTAACACTTGGAAAGATATCAATGGAATTCGGTAAGTCGGCCTATTTTGGCCATATCTATGGAAGATATTTTACAAATTTTTCGATAACTTAAAATCGCAGGTGTAGTCGGCTTTACGGGGGGGGGGTGCTCTAAGGAATTGCACCCCATTTCTAAACAAATACCGGTTTGTGACTTATCTGTAAAAAACCCAAAACGGCTATATGGAACTATTATAAAATCTTCTTTAAATTTTAATGAAATGTGAAGATTAATGGCCCAAACCCGAAAAATCATAATTTATAAAAATAATAAGGCTCAGGAGTAATTGGAAAAAAAATTACCTTGAGGATGCGTTATGACTCTTATATAGATATTTTTCAAAGACAGCATCCATGAATTATTTTCACTCTTTGCCAATTACCGAACTCCCAAATTTGGTGATGAACTGTTTTCGTTGGTTTCAATTTGATTTAGGGAAATGAGAAAAGTGTGCAATGTATTAGCACTATTTATTTTTAATGTAATTCTAAAACAGATTTCATTGAATTTCCGGACCCACCAATTTTCAAAATCTTTCAGGTAAATCTGTTAAAACGGAAATATCCAGAGTGAAATGAAATGCTAGGGATTTCATACATAAATTATAAATAACATTTACCAAAGTAATGTCATTATTGCGTCATACAGATGACAAATTTAACTGATTACACAAAGTAATAACTGCAACTTTCAAATTACTTGAATTTTTTACAGCAAGTTAAGCATTACACGATATTTCTATTAGTCTACATATTCCACCGCAATACTTTCACTGTCCTTAAGAAACAAAAATCCAAAAGGATTACAAACTACATTAAATGTATAACTGTGATGAATATTTCAATGTATGTAATTCCTAGGATATTTACCAAGTGTGACATATCACACTCTATAGGCTTCTAATAATATATATATATATATACTGGATATAGTCAATGGGTTACGCATCACAACCCAAATATAAAACCAAAATTTCTTTCCTTCACATCATCGAATGCAAAAATTCTAATCACACTGCTATTAATAGTATGGCAGATATGTTAGCCATATGGTTTTCACTGCGCGTCTCAAAATACATATTGCATATTATATTATTTGTACTCTTTATAAATGTTATAAAATTATTGTTTACTTATGCACACATTTAGTTTTTCCTGTTTACTAACGTTATATTTGGTAGCAAACCTCAACTTTATAATTACAAACACTGTTATGAAAACGTAAGAGTTTCAATGAAATCCTAAAACAGTGATTAACAAATATTACACTCACAAGGAAAGAGCGGATATGAAACGTAAGATCAACAGAATGTGAACACCTTGTGTTGACAATATTTAACTTTCTACATTTCATTGATAAACTAACGTACACAATTAGTACAGTAGAAATAGCTCGAAACTTCTCTTAATAATTAGGAAATGTTATATCTTTAAACGTTGTTTGAAACATTCATTCGTAAATTTAAACTTTACGAGATAATCGTCAATAATGTCTCACAATTGTTTTAGCCACTCCTCTTCATCAAAGAACTGCGGGGATTCATAGATTTCTTTAAAAAGGAAGTATTTTTATACAAATTCCCATTAGTTTTTTGACGCTTAATATATTCCTTCTCAAAATCTATTCCCATTAATTTTTGACACTTAATATATTAATTCTCAAAATCTATTCCCATTACTTTTGACACTTAATATTTTCCTTTTCAGCATCTATTCCCATTAGTGTTTTGATATTTAATATTTTCGTTCTCAAAATCTATTCCTATTTTTTTTTTTTACACTTAATATTTTCCTTCTCAGCATCTATTCCCGTTAGTTTTTTTATACTTAATATTTTCGATCTCAAAATCTATTCTCATAAGTTTTTTACACTTAATATTAGCCTTCTCAGCATCTATTCCCATTAGTTTTTTGACACTTAATATTTTCCTACTTAAAATCTATTTTTACAAAATCATGCTTACTGTATAAATCATTAATAGGCTAGTATTTTTCTAAATACATGTACATTTAATATATGCAAAAGATTAGATAAGACGTGAAATATTTTAATGTTAGTTATTTTTTAAACGTTTAATGACAAAAAGACTCAAATGGAAAGTTTTGTACCAATCTGTAGGAATTTGTGACAAAACGTGAAGAAAAATCCGTTTACCCGTCGATAAACGATTAAATTAGACAAAGTATGATCAACAAAAACTAGTTAGGCTATGCGAAAGACAAATGTCGATAAAAAAAGTACGCGTTCCCATTCCGTGGAACCAGTGAACTAAATTTTCTACGAAACCAAGAAACAATCTGAGAATAGTTTCACCATTGCTCTGTGATAGGATGATGCATTGGGCACGAAGTAGAGCTAAATATTTGTGTGGCATCTCATTACTGATGCATGAGATGATGGTATCTATGACTGAAGCTGTCAACTGGGGTCAACTCAATCAATACTCCCCCTCTAGGATAGGATTGATCAAGATGTAACCAGGCGCCTCACTCCAGGAGACTGAACCATTGAGCAACTGATATACAAAATTGAAAAAAATTGAACAGTTATAATAGAAGAGTTAATTTTTAAAATACTGTTAACTTTAATTTATCTGTTAGCATGAATAATATTGTACTATGTGTTATAGGAGTGTTTTGAATGTAGAATGACCTCTTGTTTTAATTTATAACGGCATGTAGTAATGATTTTTATTTAAATGCAAATGATATTCGTTAGAGTGATTTACAGTGAAATATGGCGAATCAAAAGAACTATGTATTATTTTGTTAGAACAGAATAGAATTGTAAGAATTAGGCGGTTTGATACAGCTAGTAAAACTGGATGTGAAACAACTGAAATATATATAATATTATGTTCCCCAAAATAATAATAATTATTATTACAACACGGTGCACCTAATACATTTATATAAAATGGATTGTAGGACTAATACAATATCTTGAAAGTTTCAAAAATTTACTTTGCTCCACTTTAAAATTATTTCTCTTTCCAGGCCATCAGATACACTTACTTAACACTTAAATTACTTTTTTTTTTTTTTAATAATTACATAAAGAAACTAAAAGAAACTAACAGACTAAAACAAACGAATGGATAGCTGAAGGAAGGCCAGGATACTACAACAGCGGTTGCACTGATAATAAAAGTTATTAAAACTTTCCCTGAACTCTATAGATGCGCTTGAAACCACTAAATACAAGCAGACTAATACATCCCTTAGAGAGATGTTAGTGGAACACAAGAACGTACAAAACTAGTTGCAAAAGAATACTCGATCATACCACAAAACTAATAACCATTGATTGGAAAATAAAACTAGATCATAACTGATGATTATAACTATCTTTCAAAACCAATCTAATTGAAACAAATTACAAAATTATAAGTATTGTACATACAATTAGCGTCTTTCATATCCAGCTTATATTTGATAAGAGCCAAAATCCCCACATTGAGTTTGCTATTTATTTCCTTATCAGTTGAAAGTGATAAAATAAAAAATAAAAAGATTAAATTTCCCATGTCATTATTTTTTTTTAATTTTAATGTAACAGCAGATATTTCTTGTAGAAACTCCATATTCAAGGATTAAATAAAGCAATAAAGCTAGAGTTTCAAAATTATTTTAATAATATATTGAGCTACAATTGTTTCGCTTTGCGGCATCATCGGGCAACTGATTATTATTATTATTAAATTAGTCGTTACAGCAATTAATAACTTCTTACAAATATTAATTTCACAACCACAATAAATCTAAATCTACTTATTAAAATATGTGATAATGTTTACCTTACGAGCTCTTCTTCGAAGTCTCGGTAACCTACACATCATATCAAACAACTAGCAATACTTTCTGTTGATCATCCTACGGTGTGACACAAATACCTTCTAACTCAACTAAAAACACATTCAGACACTGCCAACAAACCAACTATGCTATATCTCACCAAATTAACACTTATCGCACGATCTTATCTTGGAATAGAATTTTATTAGTGTTAACTTAATTGACAAGTTAATTTACGTAATCAGAACACACTGATAATTTATTTTTGTCGTGAACGATGCAATCAAGGTGAATGCACCTAATGCTAGCAATTAAACTGATGAGGGTTAATTTCAGTATCTACGTTGATGTTGAGGTTTAAGGCCGAGTTCCAGGTACTCTCAAAATTATGTATTTTGCTTCAAGCTGAAAAGTTATTTTATTAAATATATATTATTTGGTTACACTAACTGCGGTTAAAAAACCTTGGATAAAAAGAATTTAACAAAGTATTAGGCAAAAAAAAAAAAAATCTCAAAGACTAAGCCCAGCGAAATTTACTATATTATCGTAAATTTATATATACTACTTTATATGTACTAATTTATATTTACTATATATATAAATTTATATCGTAAAGTATTTGTTGAATTTAATTCAATGGGAATTATTGTTTTTACTACTCTAGGCAATTTCTAACGAGATGTCAACTAGTTTTGTGGTGAATAGTTAGCCTACTCCTAACGTAATGAAAATTTTGATATGTATATTTGTGTTAGTAGTAGGTAAGTCACAGTTTTTGTCAAATGTTTTGTACAAAAATTTACTTTATAATAGTTTGAGTGTAATTGTTAGTGAGATAAATGTACATTTTTATTATTTTTAAAAACACATTTTCAATCAAGCGATCGCAGTATTATTTTATTAAATCTGTACCAACACAGGATTTTACAATTTTTTGACCAAGTTCGTTAGTCAATAAAACCTAAGAATTTGAACATGGGTTATTGTCAGTTTTCAGATTTTTATATATTTAACTTTATGTAAAATGTTCTGTTTTTGGATGTAAATTGAAAATATTATTTTTTTAAGTATTTTGAGTTGTTATAAAAAGCACTGAATTTTTTTTTTTAATATAAATTGTTTGTATTTCTTCTAGTTATTAAAACGAAATGTCATTAAGGCCCTAATTAATTAAATTCCATGGACTATCATTATTTTCCTCGTAGGAGAAAAGTATAACGTTCGGTGGTCACAATAACGAAATATTGTTCCCAACAGCACATTTATCATCTTTTGCATTCAGAAGTTGAATATGTAGTGATGATGTTTTTGTTTAATACGAGGTTGGTGTCTCAATATATGATGGTACTTTAATAAAAGCAGACAACTCTGTATATTCAATACTTATTAATTATCATCTCTCCCATCAAGGACCCCTTGTGATCTCCCTTCACACATCCAGGAGCAGATTTTCCTTTACTAATCAGATCAAAATAAATTATCAATGGCTGTAATCGTTTTGTTTGTTGATATTCTTTTCGTGTGTTCTTACCCTTTTTATTAAATTCGGGTTGTATTGTCCTTTAATTTGATACCCTACATCGGTGAATTCTCTCCATTTTATTAAAGGCAATCCTCCTTGTTCGTGTTCGTGAAGATGAACCACATGAAACGAAAATTACCCTGCTAAGTCTTTAATAAGTTTAATAGTTTTTAAAGTAATTCACACAAAAATCAACTGATTTTTGATTTTGTTACTGTGATATATTTATCTTTGAATGTGTTGTTTTATTATCATCATCGTTCAATATAACAATTTTTATTTTACAATAGTGGGAGTTTTAATTTAAACTTAAGTCACGTTGTTACTGTTATTTCTATGTTATTTTTTGTTCATTACTTTTACCGTTCTTTTTTAAATTATAAAGTATAATAGATCTATTATAAATAAAATATTGGAGAATTTAGTAGTCGATTTAAAAAACAAAATTAAATCACTAACCATAGTAAGAATGTGGCGGTCTCTATCTGCCTGACTATATTAATATGTTTTGTGTGATAACCTATTCACAAAACTAGCCAATGTAGAAATCTATATAATGTTATTGCATTTTTTAACTGTTATGTGTGTTCATAATTATCATGTATATCATTATGGTTGAACACAATTAAACAAATAATTGTAATAAAGCTGTGTAAGTATTATGAAGAGTGGAGTTAAAATTGCATACCAGGCTGTTCCATTAATTAGAAATTGAAAGAATCGTCAAAATAAATGGACAGTAATTTGGCAAGTTTCTCTCTGATAGAGTCAATGAATTTCAACTATCTGTGTCATTAGAACTGATGATATTATATTTCCTGTGATATCCAGAAGTTCGTCGCGGGATGGCAATTTACCTGTGCCTAGCCTTTGCTGGTTAGACCTTTTCTACCTGCCGGACCCGGGTGGAAATTTGGATGTGGTTCGGTTTCAACTTTTGGAGTGACAATTCAATGCAGCCAATTTTTCTACATTTTATAAAATGTTTACCTCAGAAACATACTGAAACATATCTGAAACAACACTTTGTGGAACTCTTATATTTTCCACCAAACCGACTGTATCGATTTTCGGACGATTTCGCAATAGGTCTAGTTTAACGCTTTGGAAGTCAGATTAAATTTTGTATTTTTTCTAATTGAAAATACGTAATGTAATGTATGAACGTTTGTAATATTAATATTACGTTAATGAGTACATTACATTTTAAATCACCTACATTGGTGATAAACAAAACTTCGCTTTAAATCCGATTTTCTTCTTTTATACAATTTTATTTTAAATATGGACAAATTAAATCAATTTTAAATGCAGTGATTGATTGTATGTCATATATAACATTTTAATGATTTCGTTCGCGATTAAAACTAGTGTTTAATAGTAACTACATTGAGGTTTTTATAACATACAACCTAAGCTAACCTCAAAGAAACGATAATAAATCTAGATAAGAACAATAACAAATATTGAGAAATAATAACCATAGCAATTAAATAAATAGAACGAAGATATACAAAGGTGAATACTAATTATACGATGCTTTAAATAAATAAACTTAATATTACGTATTCATAACTGACATATCAATTGTACATGTGTAAACACTTGCAAGTTTTATCCCACTACCAAAGTATCCCAACTTAATGGCTTGACTGCGGCTACGAGGGTGGGATGATATAATAAACAAGAGTTTCATTAATCCCCACGGAGATATTCGACCAAGCTTCGCACACAATACTAATTATTTATTTCAATTGTACATGGCTCACCGCGCCGCCGACCCCACTTTTATAGGATTCCAACAAAAAACTGAAGGGCCGAAAACCACTTCATTTCCATTTGTTGTGACGCGAGATCTCCTCTACTAATACTTGACACGGTGTTTTAAAGAGCAGTCATTCGTTACGTGAGACATGTTTAATTTGACATTTCCCTTTACTTTCCCCGCATACCTGGGTAAAGTATAACCTCAATTTCAAAAATTAGATTTATACGTAACATTACTGGTACAAGGGACTTGCAGGGAAATAAATCGAGAAGTGTGCGAGAACATCGGTAAAAAGTGAAATTTATTGTGAAATAACTGCACTATAAGACCTACTAGGTGATCATTTAATGACATAAACTCCAGCGGAACACGTTTTTTTTAGTTAAAACGAGTATATTATATACAGTACAGTAAATATAAAAACCCTAAAGAAGCCTACTAAAGTTTTCATTTCAAATGTAATCAAATATAGATAAACATGGAGTAATCTGATTGAGAGATATTTTTGTCATCTAAAAGAGGAAAAACATAATAACAATATATAATATTCGACTTCTCGTGGAACAGCTGTTTTTGTACCGATTTGCAAGAATGCTGTAGATACTTATACAATTATACCACAGAATGTTCTAGTAAATATCTTTCATGAAAACAAAATGGCGGTTGTTTAAATTAAAACACAGTTTTGGGCTATTAGGTTATCTTATTTTTATTAACTTCATTGTTATTAGAACAGAAATTTTACTAATTTGATTCATTTTCATATTAGTAATAAAGGAAACAATAATCAAAGAAGAAACAACGATCACTATTCAAATTGAAAAGCATCTACCGCTATATTAAAAGAACCGTCCAATGAAAATTGCATAGGCGTGCCAGAAAAAATGTTGTGGTATCTTGAGAATTTAGTTTCAGTAATAATTGTCTTTAGTTCCTCATCTGTATTGACGGTATGAGAATAAACTTGTTATTCAAGTAGTCCCTAACGGTTAGGTCTGTAGATCTTGGCTGCCAGTGCATAGATGCACTCTCCTCCCAATCCATTGACCAGCAAGTTCATTGTTCAACAAATGTTTCACAAGATCAGCAGAGTGTGGAGTTGCTCCATATTGCTGCAAGATTCAATATTCCATTTCTAAACCTGTATGGTGAGGAATCACTTAATGATTCAATACACCACGGTATCTAGTTCCATTGATAATGCTCTTCGAAATGTCATACGATAATACTCCATTAACTAACACTGTCGCATAAAACCGTACTCTTACTTTTCAGTTTGTTTTATTCAATTACATGAAAGTTGGTAATAATTCCAACTGAAATAATTACAGTAAAATGTTGATTCATTTAAAAAAACACGATTCGATGATCCCATTCAGGATCAATCTAATAATGTTAAATGATTTTAAAACAAAACTCAACTCTTGTCTGGGTCGTCTTTAAGAAGACCAAGACACAAGTGACTCTTTTAAAACTTAACTTTGTTTTTTATGATTCTATGAACCATAGACTTATTACACCAGTGCTCAATGGGATTTTTATAATCGAATTCGGTTTAGCGAAAGATTTTAAACATTTATAAAGGCAGCATAAACTTTTTTTTCATATCCACGTAAGATATTCAACTTTATTTTTTTCACTAAACTTCCAGTTTTCAGTAGTAATGTTTTTCACTTTTCTATTGATTTCTGTGATGGTGATTCTGGATACACAGCTTGGAATTGTCTTTTGCATCAAGATCATTATTAAATGTATAAATTAATATATTGAAAAAGCTAATATTAAAACAACAAAAAGAAGTTAACTAATTTAAAAATCTGTTTCAAACAGTACAATTTAAAAACATTCACCATAACAAACATAAAAACTGTTTTATCCAATTTCTGATGTAATAATAATGTAGTTATTAGAAATAAGATAATCTAATACCCCAAAAACTGTGTTTTATATTAAACAGCCGCCATTTTATTTACTTGAACGTCTGTACATCTAAACCATTCATACAAAATGTTATCCACAAAACAACTGTTCCCCGACAATTCAATTGAAATACGGTAACTTAATGGGACGTACTGTATGACTTTAGAGAAATATTATACATTAGGATGCTAATGGTTCATGGATATTGTTAACCCAACTTCAAACTAATTTTATGATTATTTAACTTTAAATTTATAAAATTGGTTGTTGGGGTAACGAGTGTTGAAATGGTTTAACCTTTCAAGATAAAGGCAGCTTATTTTTATGGTTTAATAACCTTTGGTGTATTTGAAATTTTTGGTCAACAAAACTTTAACTCAGGTCAAAAATAAAAATCCGCCTTCGTCACGACTAACACGACTGTCGAGTTCCAATTCTTTGCAAAAAATTGAGACACAGCGTTTGTTAAATTTTAGATTTCAATCTTGAGAACGACGTGAGTTGCTCAACGCAGGTTGCTTAATAGAGCAGAATCACTGGGTTAGTAAAACTGTGTTTCAAAAACCAAACTGACAATTTTCTCCGGTGAGTTCGTAAATGAGTTTAAAATCGTAAATGAAGTCGCTAGCCTCTACCAATAAAACCAAATCAATTGTGTAATAATGATAACTAATGATAGTAGAGGGTCACTGAGTGTTTTTAGGGAATATAAAAAAAACATATAATAAAAATTAGATTACCGGTAAATAATTTCATAAATATTTCATATAAACGTTTTGTTTACATCTTTCAAAAAAGTTTTAAAAAATAGACCATATGGAAACGCCAATCCCCATTCTGTTTTCATGTATATTTTCCACATTTTCTTTGTAAAATAGTATACAAAAGCTATGTAACAGAAATTGTTTCACTCGTTTTATTTGTATAAACAATCGGCAATAATACCTTAAATCTTTAAAATCACAAGTCATTAATATAATCATCGATCACTGCACTGCATTCCTTTTACCGTACAGCATATTTAAAATAATAATTTTAAAAAAAATTAAACTGTCCGGCATCACTAGAAATATTAAAATAACCAAAGAATGTAATACAACTCACCAGATTTACTTTACCTGCCTTCTCTAACCGATGGTAAAAACTACGAATAAACTTTGTTCAATTTTTTCACACAAAATGTACTTATGGTTGCATACGTTTGGGGCTGATCGTTTGATGAAAAATCATTACAAAAGATGTTATTTTTATGACAAGTAAGCCTACTCCTAAATTTTACAATATTATGTTTATTTTTCCCGAGTATCGAAAAAAGCTTCAAAGAGAATAATTTCGTCAAAAATCGTATGTTCGCTTACACTCCAGAGTTATCAACGTAGAGATAGACTGTTTCGATGCCCAGTCATAGTAGGGGTCTTCAAACTGGATGTTTTCTCTAAAATATAAAAAGGTTGGTGTGTTTTTCATCTTAGTATTATGTGAGAAAGTAAAATGTTAAACTGAGGAGCAATGATGTAGAATCACCTAGGCCTAATTCACAAAACACTTTGAATGAGGAAAACGGATTTGAAAAATTATACACAATTTGAGTAAACTTAAACGAAGTTACTTATTGAGGAAGGTCACTGAATACAGCTGCAAAACAAAGGTAAGGTCCCAGGGGTAGGAAATACCTACTAATTTGTGCTTGTACAAGTTTGATTAACTTTTTATTTATTAACGGGATATAATATAGATGTAACGTATCATGATACGATATATTATAAATGTCACAATAATATTAAAAATACATTAAGTCTGTCTAACTCAACCTATCACTTTACACATATTTAGGCCAACTGTAACATACAATACCTGTCGTTCTCGAACAGATTTTTAATTAATTTACTCTCTCACACATATAGTTAGGTTAAAGTTGCGTCAACAAATCAATGCTGAGTTTTTTGCGAAAATATTCATTTTGAGATCCCCTAAAGTAATTTTTAGGAATAATCTCCGTCTGCCATCTGTACAGTATTGTACAGTACAAACAATTGGACCGAATTTTATTAAATTTACTATTGTGGATATGTTTCAGTAATACCTCAAGACTTTTTTTTATTTCATAAATATATTCAAAATTTTAAAACCAATATCTCCTGATACAGTCAAGCTTTTAAGGTTATATCGATTTATGTATTACAGTATTGTTGTATATTACCAAAAACAATATTTTTATTTTTATCAACATATTTGTTATTCCTGACCAACAATAATTTTTATTTTAACCTGTATTTATTGTTAAACGAATCACACTTTGTTTCTTATTAATTTTTTATAACTTTAATCAACTAATAGCATGAATATCACAATTTATTCTATAATTTTTTTTAAAATAAATAAACACAGAGAGTGAAGAGCCAAAGTTTAGGTTTAAAGGAACTTTATTGTTTATTTTAAACTATTCATCTGGGTAATGTTATAAATGTTATAGTATCATGTGCATAACGTAACAGTTTCATTGCCTTATTAGACACTCTTCCTCATTTATTTAATTATCTCACTAAATATTAATTAGACACATTTAATTACATTAAATTTATGTAAACGTACATTTATAATGTATAGCTTGTATCAACTTCTTTTCGATTATTTCAATGGTTTCTTATATTGAAATATAAATAATACCAAATGATTTAATAGCAATCATTGGTAATTATACCTATGTAAACGTTATACATAATCAAACAGAATGTTAATATTATCCTACAAAATTATTAATAAATGCTTTAGTAGCCGCAAATGTGTTTCGAGTTTGGCTTGATATTCCATTACATTGTACGGTACTATGAAGACGTTTGAGGAGGTATTATACCCATTTCTTAAACAGCTGTATTTTTAAATTCAATTTTAGAAGATTCGCCGCGTGTTTCTAAACACTATAGCCTACGTAAATGTTTATGTAGAAGCATTCCCCGTCGTTATCAACTTTTAGCAAAATGTTTAGAGGGTGATTCCACTTTATCCAGGGCATATGTATATTTTTTCTAAACCGGAGTCAATATTTGTTTCACTTTCTTACTTAAACGCAGTACAGAGGATTTTGGTATGGTATCCGTCTATCGTCTGTGCAGGAAAAACGAGTGAACAGATTTAGATCAAATTTGGTATGTGGGCATATTTTGATTACATCTTGAAGTTTTTTTCTTCTTTTTTCGACAACCAAAAATTTTATGGTAACTGTCATAAGACCAACTCAAAATACAGATTTTAAAAAATCGGCTTTAAATAGATTGATCGAAATTTAATAATATGTAGCTTTCAAGGACCAAAATAAAAGTATTGGTCGCTATCTTCCAAACACTGCCTCTTTGGGAGTTATAAAGATAAATGGGCGCCGTCATAAGAGTCTCAATTTATCACACAATTTAGAAAAGAGAATTCGACCAAATTTTGTTAAAATGCAAAGATATATAACAGAAATCAATATGTGTAACCGTAAAATAATTAGGGTAGCAATAAAAAAGTGGTTATCTGTGGTCCGTACAGTTATCTCCAACCCAAAAACGTAGAACAATTTTAATTTGTAGAAAAAATTTGGTATGTAGGGATATTTTGGCTATAACTCGGAGCTTTATAGATAGGCTAACTCAAAATGGGGGGTAGCTTGTTAATCCGCTATATCATCATTTATAAAATTTTACTCAAGAATCCAAACCTAACATATTGGTCGTAAGCTTTACAAATTCCAGTTCGTAAGTTATCTCTAAAAGCCCCAAAAATCAGCCATGGGTCTGTTTTGAATTCGGTTCTACTAATTTCGTGCACAAAATCGCAAGTTCGGGAATTATTATGTTTCAGGAGTAATTGGCAAAAGACAAAATCAGCCAAGGGTCTGTTTTGAATTCGGTTCTACTAATTTCGTGCACAAAATCGCAAGTTCAGGAATTATTATGTTTCAGGAGTAATTGGCAAAAGACAAAATCAGCCATGGGTCTGTTTTGAATTCGGTTCTACTAATTTCGTGCACAAAATCGCAAGTTCGGTAATTATTATGTTTCAGGAGTAATTGGCAAAAGACAAAATCAGCCATGGGTCTGTTTTGAATTCGGTTCTACTAATTTCGTGCACAAAATCGCAAGTTCAGGAATTATTATGTTTCAGGAGTAATTGGCAAAAGACAAAATCAGCCATGGGTCTGTTTTGAATTCGGTTCTACTAATTTCGTGCACAAAATTGCAAGTTCAGGAATTATTATGTTGCAGGAGTAATTGGCAAAAGACAAAATCAGCCATGGGTCTGTTTTGAATTCGGTTCTACTAATTTCGTGCACAAAATCGCAAGTTCGGTAATTATTATGTTTCAGGAGTAATTGGCAAAAGACAAAATCAGCCATGGGTCTGTTTTGAATTCGGTTCTACTAATTTCGTGCACAAAATCGCAAGTTCAGGAATTATTATGTTTCAGGAGTAATTGGCAAAAGACAAAATCAGCCATGGGTCTGTTTTGAATTCGGTTCTACTAATTTCGTGCACAAAATCGCAAGTTCAGGAATTATTATGTTTCAGGAGTAATTGGAAAAAGACAAAATCAGCCATGGGTCTGTTTTGAATTCGGTTCTACTAATTTCGTGCACAAAATCGCAAGTTCAGGAATTATTATGTTTCAGGAGTAATTGGCAAAAGACAAAATCAGCCAAGGGTCTGTTTTGAATTCGGTTCTACTAATTTCGTGCACAAAATCGCAAGTTTATGAATTATTATGTTTCAGGAGTAATTGGCAAAAGACAAAATCAGCCATGGGTCTGTTTTGAATTCGGTTCTACTAATTTCGTGCACAAAATTGCAAGTTCAGGAATTATTATGTTGCAGGAGTAATTGGCAAAAGACAAAATCAGCCATGGGTCTGTTTTGAATTCGGTTCTACTAATTTCGTGCACAAAATCGCAAGTTCAAGAATTATTATGTTTCAGGAGTAATTGGAAAAAGACAAAATCAGCCATGGGTCTGTTTTGAATTCGGTTCTACTAATTTCGTGCACAAAATCGCAAGTTCAGGAATTATTATGTTTCAGGAGTAATTGGCAAAAGACAAAATCAGCGAATGGTCTGTTTTGAATTTGGTTCTACTAATTTCGTGCACAAAATCGCAAGTTTATGAATTATTATGTTTCAGGAGTAATTGGCAAAAGACAAAATCAGCCATGGGTCTGTTTTGAATTCGGTTCTACTAATTTCGTGCACAAAATCGCAAGTTCAAGAATTATTATGTTTCAGGAGTAATTGGAAAAAGACAAAATCAGCCATGGGTCTGTTTTGAATTCGGTTCTACTAATTTCGTGCACAAAATCGCAAGTTCAGGAATTATTATGTTTCAGGAGCAATTGGCAAAAGACAAAATCAGCCAAGGGTCTATTTTGAATTTGGTTCTACTAATTTCGTGCACAAAATCGCAAGTTTATGAATTATTATGTTTCAGGAGTAATTGGCAAAAGACAAAATCAGCCATGGATCTGTTTTGAATTCGGTTCTACTAATTTCGTGCACAAAATCGTAAGTTCGGGAATTATTATGTTTTAAGAATAATTGGTAAAAGACAAAAAAGAAACTAAAGAAATGAAATTAAAGACTCGATTTTAATGAAATACGATTTACGAGGAGGGGCAAGTTTATATTATAACCGAGAAAAGGCTCTCAAAGACTGTGTCCATGCTTAGTTAATATTGCTTAACTGACATTTTGGTGACGATTAGTTTCCGTTGGTTTTTATATAGTTTTGTGGATGGTTGAATAATAACGTTTATGTAATGTTTTGTAACAGCTGGAATCATTATGTCCATCTCAATCTGTATGGCAGCTATAATAACAGCTTTCCTTGATGGTAACAAATATTAACAGATAAGACATTTTTGATAGTTTATATATAACAAAATCTTTTGAGATAGCACATTTTTAAAGGAAATACTTATCCCATAGGAACAACTCCTACTCTCCATACCGATGAATGAGCTTGTTAACTAGTTACATCAATTAATAAGAACTCACTTAAATTAGCAATTTAAATTTATGAATTTGGTGTAATTTTGTAAAATTTGTTAGACTGATATGTTACACGACTTTCTACGAAAACTCATCTTTGGAATCGACAGCAAAATTCAGGCCCTCAAAAAAACTTAATAATTAATGTTTACTTTTTGCCCTATGTAATGAAATTGATAACACATATGTTTATAAAGGCGCGGAGTATAAATTCAACACCAATTTTGTAGGTGCATTCCCTTATGTTTCGATAATTCAAAAGTAATTTTTATAGTATCTGGCTCAAATATGTTAGCCATTTTTTTTTACACTTCTAGCTGTTTTTCGCGTTTGCAGGTATCTACAATTTTCATAAATTACTCACCACTGGGTTGTCCTATAATTTTCAAATAAACTGCATTATGTTTAGTACATTCTGGCCTACAAACTAAACCTCTATTTACTCACCTAATATAATTCTTTCATGTACTATTTGTAACACAAAGTTATCGATTGTAAATGAACAAAATTCAATTTTCGTAGGGTAATTTCTCAAAGAAGGACCAGTTTCTAAGCCTCAATATTTTTTGTGGTTTTATTTATAAGAGTATAAAGTTATTATATATAAACTATCAACGTAGCTTACCCTTTAAAAATTGCACACTTTTAATAATTAATTTTTGAGTTTTTGTCAAATTTTGAGTTGCAATAATCTCTCTGTTGCGAGACCAGATAAAAACTAAAAATTGCACATGTGAAAGGTCTTTATAGTATGAAATTTCAGTATAAAATTCAACTTTTAGATTCAAATCTATGTTAGTATAAAATAAATTGTGAATTTAAAGGGAAATGCTTGATTTCTACACCTGTAGATACCTGCAAAACATAAAGAAATACACCTAGAAAATAGGATTTTTTTCTTCTGAGATGGTCAAGCAACCCGTGCTGTACTACTTCGCATGGATGATCCCCTAAGCGTTCACAAAAAAATAAGAATCCGTGCTTGAAATTGAAAGCTACGCCATTTCTGTTCTGCATGGTCCCATATTTCATTTTTTCTTTTACGTGTTTACTGGGTTAATAAATAAAACAATTCTTATAAAAAAACCATTATTATTAAATGTTCACACTAACAGTAAGAATAGCTTCATAGTGCAGACGTGTGCACTACAAAGCCATATTTCATCTAGACAATACTTTTAATTAGTGTGTATTAAAATAGCACGAGTCCCAATTACAGACACTATTGTTGTAAACATAAAAGGTACTTGTAACTTTGTAAATCCATTAATGTGAGGACAAAAGGGAAATTTGGCTAAAGTTTGAAGTGGCAAGACTGAGAAGCGAAGGGGAACGACATTCCCAGCCTACCCCCGACACACTTCTATGCTCTTGTTGTTCTTACGGCAAGTGCACAACTTCCCAAAGGCTACAACCATAACATGCTCTTTTCTGTTGTACTCGAATAATAAGGAAAGGGGTTTCTCTCAAAACAAAATATAAAACCTAATGCACACACAAGATATGTAATTATATTTCAGGAACATGTAATGTTGCCTTCTGTGGCCCCTTTGTACAAAGTAGACTACATTCCTTTTTAAAAACCTTTGTCAACATTTTTTTTGTAATGAACATTTTTTTTTAAAGAAAATTCTTTTAGAAATTCAATTTTCATAACACTTCTTAACACCTAATTAAGAATTTTAAATTATTATTTTTTATAATAAACATTAATGAGATCAAGGAATTTTTCTACAAGAGTAAAAACTAATCTCCCCAGTGCTAAACAATTGCAAAATATATAATATTTTAAATTTAAAAAAACTAAAAATATTAAAAAATTAGAAATTACTAAAATTTTTAAATGTGTTATTTCCACGTTATTTCAGATAGCAAAATATCATATCTTTCATGTTTCATTTCTAACATGTTTTAGTAAAATCGATTTTTTTTAAATATAAAATGTTACATTTAAAATTAGGACTAGTTGATTAACTAATTTATTTTTCTTTGCTAACAGATATCTCCAAGACAACGAAAAATATAGCCTATTGTTAACACTAATTTTGACGAACATTTTGAGCAGAAAATTTGCTAAAACGATCCCTAAATGAAAAAGGGTTGACTGAATTTTCTAGAAAACGAATTCGTTTAAGATTTGAAACAATTGTATCCAAATTTCATGGAAATCAGAACAATTGTTCGAAAATAATTAAAGTGCTGATTGACACTTACGTAAATGAACTATTTGACAGGAAACATCATGAAAAGTACACTCACTAATTTCAATCAAGACAGGAGTCTACAACTGAAGCGACTAAATTTTCGATTAGTTTTTAAAAAAAACTTAGAAAGTTAAAGTTAATATATTTTCAGTGTTTAATGTTACTTAAAATATTACTTATAATTGATTTTTAAAAAAAGACCTAACCGAGAATAGAACCTGTAATCTTCCAATTCAAAGTCCACATGTTAATGTTATTCATATTATTGTTGTTGGGAGTATATCTGAACCACCAAAACCTACTTTAACCAATATGATATATAATATTGTAAAAGATAAATAGTTTGAATTTTAGGGACGATACATCTTAACATAACTGGTCATAATATGTAGTCAGACAACATATCTGGTCGCTGTATCTTTTGAAAATTTAGAACAATTAGAATTTTTTATATTTTTTACCATTTTTTTTTTTTTTTTTTTTTTTTTTTTTAACCAAATATATAACATTTATGTTTTTAAGGGAGTAAATTAATATTAAACGTCATATTTTAAGTGACTAGCCAAGTGAACTCTTTAATGTGCTACAGTAGTATAATATTTAACGCTAAACAGTTGAAATTTGTTCTGTATGTCTGAACCACACCGGGATAAAAAGAAAAGCTTTGGTTCACATAATTATTAATACTCAAAATGATTTCAGTCAAAATGACACAAATAAATATGAAATTCTACCCTCTTCTTTCACAGTAGTTATGTTATCTGTGAGTCTGTCTGTGTATTAACATATTAATCAAACCACTTAGATTAAAACCACATTTTTACAGATTACAATCTTGTTAATCTGATAGAACAAATCACAAGGCTAGTTAGTTCTAACTAAACAATGTAGCATATTACAAAAACGACAAAATAGTATGTTTAAGAGCTATGTTTATAACTAACCGTGAAAATAAATTAATCCCGATGACTTAAGTGTATGACTATAAATAAAATTAATATTTGTATGAAGACTTTTAAACCAGCGCGTACGTCGCGTAATAAAAGTCTATTAAATAATAAACTACACTAAATCTTCTATTTCCCAACAATCTGGTTAACAACTAACTAATTTAGACTATGAAATTTATTATAATTACGTTCCAATATACATGAATATTCACGTTTGTACATTTTTGATCACACGTACCCTTTTTTTTAAATCATAGAAAAAATGTCCCATCAAATGTCAAATATTTCATCTGAAACGAAATCATTTTATTTGTAGTAATCTTGTATCCTTTAAAATTTGATTGACACGTTTCAAAAAAGTTTTCTTAAACCCGTTTTTAGCAATTTTCAGCAGTAAAACCAATATTAACCAGTGCCAATTCCAGTTAGTCCGGAGTTTATAACTGAATATTGACGAACTTAGGTCTCAGATTAAAATATTTCGTATTTAATTTAATACGTAGTATAGAGAAAGTGGAGTGATGTGTCAAAAAATCGATGAGTTTGTTAAAGATAGATCAGTTTTCTGTCTTCCGAGTCAAAAAAGTGGTGTTATCGTATGTATGATGTTCTACAGCCGCTTTTAAATCATTTTTGCAATGTGGACCAAATCTTAGGAGTTTTTTCTCTAACTCATTTTCGTGTGATCATATTTTACTAAGATGTGCCTCTAAGGACCCAAATAGAGTAATCAGGAAAAAAAATTTAATGTGAGCCTCTTATAAAAATTGTAATTTCTCAAAATTTCAATTTTGTAAAATTGTAATTTCTCGGCTCTAGAGATTTCTTTAAAGTTTCATTGAAATGTGAAGGTTATTGTCTCAAACTTATGTGTAAAATCACAAGTACAAACTATTACGTTCAGGAATAACTTGCAAGAAACACAAATGAAACTTGAACACAATCATTACAACCTAGATTTTAATAAATACAATTTACCTTGATGACGCTTTTATGCCACAAGCGAAGCAAAGTCCCTATTTCAATTTATAAATTTTGTTTTTAAGCTTGGTACTATGGTTTCAGTTTCACTTTTTGACCGATAACTAATGAACTGATACTTTTGATAACGAATAGTTCTGGTTGATGTTTTTATTTTAGGGATGGGTGAGTGAGAAAATTTATGTAATGTTTATTAGCTTTAACTATCGTAGAAAAAAACAAATTTCAATATCAGAAGATGCACATTTCAAAATTGCAGAAACTGCTGTAGATTGTGTAAGACCAACAGGTGAGAATTAATTCAGAAAACTATTTAAAATGGTCGCTATTTTGAAATAACCCGTAGGACCTGATGTATATTTTGTAGCCTACACATGAACTCGAAGGAATCAAAAAACAATTCTGAGAATTAAGGTAGCCCCTCCCCCCACCCCCCGTTTGTCATGTGGGTGAGAGCAATCACTTTGAAATCAAAAACAGCATGCCGTTAAAAGGTTTAAAAGAGTAAAAACTTCTTTTTTGTTATTCAGTATACGAAGAATAGGCCTAGAGTAAATTTCGTAATAGCAAAAAATTCAACCCCCATTTTAAAAATATCTGTTAAATCAAGAATGAAATTAAAAGCTCATATCAGCTGAAAATGAATCTGAAAACATTTGCTATAAATAATATCCATTAAAATTGTTTGTTGAGTTCATCTGTAAATGTATACCACATTTACCAGTTTATTATGTCCCCCAATTTTAACCCCAATCTTTCTCTTTCGAACAATTATCTTTATTTTAAATTTTAGATTGTTTTATTCATTTATACTGCATTTGAATTTTTTGTAAGAAAGTCTGTTGTGTGCTTATCAGAACAAATATTGTTTAATAGCGACTATGGAACAATCTAAAAATAATAACTACTAATTTTCTTTGAGATGTTTTCAAAACTCGTCGAATTAGCTATACAACTTTTAAAACATTAAAATAAAAGCCAAACTCTGAAACACGTGTTTAATATTGTAGGAAAGCATTTGAACCGTTTTAAAAGATAACAACCTATGTTTATCTTTACAAGGATACAAATTAACTTCTCCGTGAGTGCTGGGCACTTGACGCGAGAGGCTGACTCAGATAAAGAGTGGGGAGGGGCGCTCACACACTCCCTGACCCTAATCCCGACGCGTGCCTCTAGTTTTCAACACATTTTGTGTTTTAGCCATTTTTTAAAGTTATTGTATTCCCCCCTCAAGATATATAGCTTTCCCCATTTAATACAATGACGTATAATTTCAACACAGGATATGAAGGGTGGAGAAACCCTGTTTTAAAAATACACTTCAACACATTTGTGTTTGTTAGAAATGCAATTCAGTAGAGGAAAACATTGTTTATTTCCTGACAGCACAGCATACTTCAGTTGTACAACTAAGAATACGCATACTATTAATTATATGTTTTACAAAACAATACTTACTTATAGACAATTAAAAAAATAAAAACATTAGCAATTTACACCAAATGAAAACACCGACGTTTCAAAATAATTGTCATCTTCCTCAATTATAAACAGTTAAAAACAACATTTTTTTAATAACTGTCAAAATATTTAGGGAAGAACCTTATAGAAAACGAAAAAACAGTGACAATGTGAAAGTCTAAGTGCAATAAGATCAAATTACTGATAAAAACCCAGTGGCTACTTATAATACTAATTAATACTTAAACATATATTTATTTTTAAAGAAATACAAAAAGTCGGGACGTTTACGCTTTTCATTAATAGTCCTAGGGATAAACGTTCTAAATTGAGAGCTTGATTATTTTAATTCTGTGTTAACTTAAATATTTTATTTATTAGTTTCTGTTTACTCTTTGTACAGTTTTAAATTTTCATATATCCTCTTACATTTTAATATTTCACTAAATGCTTCATGAACCTGAAAACTCATTTACACGCATTTTTTCGTCTTAAAACAAAATATTTAAGTTAACACAGAATTAAAATAACCAAGTGTTGTTTTAGAGAATAACAATTAAGAATGTTAACCCCTACGGCTATTAGTGAACACCCCGACTTCTTGTATTTCTTTAAAAATAAAATTTCAATACAAAGATGTTTAAATATATGGAGTCTCTAGACAACGCCTGAAAACAGAAGTTAACTTTGTTGTAAAAAAAAAATGTATGGCTCAAATTTCGAAGTCTGATAAATATACTTGAAAGAGCCACTTTCGCATTGTAAACCTTTAGGATCCAGTCTTTGTGATGACAACCGATTATAGATACCATATTAGCAGTCCTGATATAGATGTAACGTTTTTGGACAAGGAATATAACTTTCATCTGTGTATTTGTCCTTGGATCTGCTATACACAATTTCAGACATATCGCCAATAATTGAGAATAACATTAAACAATAGATTAATGTTCTGTGATAGAATTAAGGTTCTGTGATAAGAACGAAAAATGGGTGTTAGATGGGGTGAAAAGTACAAAGAGATGGGGACGCTTGGAATGTAAACATATCCCTAACCTTATATCAAAGGTTTATTTTCTGAAATAGGACCAAGACACAAAATTTATATTTATTCAAAATCTTCTTAAAGGGAACAGAAAACTTGTTTTATTGTAAAGGGGAGGTTTGCATGTTACTTCAGAACAATTTCTTTAAAAAAATTTTACCTCATAAATTAATAAAATGACGTCTAATGAAGTGCCAGATTTATATTTAAACAAAGATTATAACTTTAGTTGTGACCATTTTTTTTTTAATATTTGTCAATTTAAAAAAACATATAGTGTAATTTTTTTTATAAGAAAAGATATATTGCCTTTATTCTGCTAAGAGAGGTGGATGTTATTACCTCCAATATTATTCAGCACTCTAGTCAACGAAGTCAATCTATGATTCAAGTTTAAAGTTAACAATCCAGACTTTCACAACGGAAATAATTACATTACAACATTTCTGTGATGTTAAATTTTCAAAATGGATTCTTTCTACTTACATAAATTGTAACCAACACCGCCCACTTTTACACCACTGCGTATTTAAAGTGGGCCCTCCTTCCGCTTTATTACAGATTGGCGAGAACTAAGTTGCACATAAGAAATATTTGAAAAGTGTAAATAAGAGAATAATTACTTTTTTACAATATTTGAATAGTTGGATCCCTTATTGATACTTCTTGACAAGATCCTGATGAGAAACGAAACAAACGTGCTATATTCTCAAAATTATTGAAAATATGGATTGTTCATATTATTGTTTACTTTTGAAGGATTAACTACTCTCCGTAGTCTTTATATATATTATGGCAAGTGTATGTTCCAAGTCGCATGGAACCTGAGTTATAAGGAGACCCTTACTAACACAGAAACAACAATCGACACTCTCCTATTTGTCTAGGGTATGAATCACCTACTGAGGGGTATGAAAGAACTTTTGTAATAAGTATTTCAATAGCATATCTGAAACCTCCATAAAATTATAAGGAAAAATACAACAAACACGACGTGGTTGTGATACATTTTAGATGTACACATTATTTAATATTCGTTATCACAGTGGAGAAGAGGGGGCGAGAGTTTCAAGTTGGACTTTTCTTTTTAACTTTTGTATTCCTAGTCATTATCATCAATGAACTTTTGTTTATTTGAGTTAGCTAAATTGTTATAATAAATAAATTTCTTTTGTTCATTACGTTGGAAAAATAATATCATATTAAAAAATGAAAAGGATTTATTTCGTCTAATTATTTTTTAAATAAACTGTACCTCTACCAACAGGATCCGTTCAAAAGTAAAAAATTTCTCACTAAATAAATAGCTGAGGAGTTGATGTAAATCGATGTTGACCGAAAATACCCTGATGGATTTTCCCATGAGTCAACAACTATAAAAACATGTTAGGGCGTCAGAAGTATCAGTAATGTCGATGGTGTATGGTAGTAATGTGGTTAGAATTATGTTAGGAAAAGTGTAACAGTGATGTCCTCTAAAAAAACACAGTGAAATTTTACATTCACAAACTAGAACTATCGTTGCTTCGATTATCCAATATTTTTATTTGGAAAATAATAATTCATTTGTTAGATGTAAAAACATTGCTTGAAAGTATTTCAGCAACCTGCAATATTTTGAAACGAATATGTACAAACGTTTAACTAAAATCAGCGCAAACTGTAGAATGGGTAGGAACCTATCCCGTTGAATAAAGAGAAGAAAACAATGAAGACATACATGAAGCATCTACTTCTAAGAAAAATAAAATATCAACGCCAAATAGGAAAACACGAAGCAGAAATGTAACTACCCTGCAAGACCTCGGGGTGGCATATACTGTAGTACGACATTACTTGTAAATTGACTGTTTACGGCAGGACTGTTTGAAGGCGAGAAAACCTCCTTATATCTAGTTATAAAAGGTATGGGATTTGAGTACAACAAGTTCAACCACAAGAGGGTTTTGATGGAGAACCCTTCAGTCGCTTTTTAAAAGTGCCAGTTTCTAACAAAAATCCACAGTTGACATTTCTAAACGTTGCGTTCTTAGATGAGACATGGTTAAATGAAAACGTGCACAAGTATAAAGAATGGACCCACGATACAATATAAGAGCCATTGAAAGACCCCCTAGGAAAGGGGAAACGACTCGTAAACTGGCATGCTGGACACAAAGGTTAGAACAGCATGCGCCTCCTCTTGATTACGAATCGAAGAAAAATGGCGACTATCATGAAGTAAAAATGGATCATAAAGTTTGTGAGAACTGTTTTTTTTTTTTTTAATACTTTAATTCCAGCGATTCCTCCTGGATAACGCTCCGTACCATTCTAGGAAGAAGGGAAAAAGCTACAATGATGAAGTGGCTGCAGGAGTAGAACATCCCGTTTCCTACAGATTTACGGGAGCCAGAATTGTATTACCTTATTAACTTGCACAAACGTCCGACCCCATGTAGGCCATTGACTCCAAAAGCCACTGAATTGGGATTCACAGTGATTCGACTGTCTGTCAGTGTCTTACCACTGTCATTATAACCCCATCGAGATGATTATGTCATCTGAAGTAGTTTGTGAAAAAACGAAATAAGACCTTTAATCTTTTGACATGGTCAAAATATGTGAAGCAAGCATGCCAAAAAAGTATTGAATAAAGACTGGGCTAGTGGACTCAATGACAGAAGTGTCCAGGAGTTTATTGTGCCATGGTAACTCTGAAAGCGACAGTGATAGTGATTTAAAGATAGGACTCGGACGAAGACATCGGATCCTTCTCGTTGGAATAAGGATGGGTGAAATTTGGGGTAGTTTTTAGTACGCAGTCAATTTTTAAGAAATGATACTTTTTTATTAATATTTAAAAGAAAATTAGTTTTATACAGTAATACCATTTTAATAAATCATAAATAAATGGTTTGTCTTCTTAAGGGAAACAATTTACTATAGCCTATAGTAGATATTATACCTAAAAAGTACGAAAATCCTTTATTTAATATTATTTTATAATAAATTTATTGTACATATATTTATTGACATAATTATTTATATATAAAATTTTAGTGCCAAGACAAAATTCTACATTTGTACTTTTTAATAACTATTTTAACTTTGTAACACCGAGTGCTTTATAAATTATTTTCAATCAACCACATTTAATTAAGCACTATGGTAACTAAATAGGTCATTTATATCAAAATATTTTATGATTGGGATACATTTTAAAATAAAATGATTTGTCCTATAAATACTACACACAAAGGGATTTGTAGTTTATAGAAAATATACATATTTCGTACTAAATAATTTGTCACCATGAATATAAATTATTAATTCATTTTAGTTTATAACCATATAACGAAATGTTACATAACCTAACCTGAACCGCCAGTTTCGTGTCCTACAGACCGGTCTGGTTGTGACTGCGCGTGCGAAAGCAAGGGTCTCTTAATAAGTCAGGTGTCATGCGACTTGGAACGACCTATAAATATTTCTACTATATTTTAGTGAAATACAAGTATAAGAACCAAACCAATTTGTTAAACCTCTTATAAAAGTAATTATAGTTCACGAGTAAATTACAAAATACCAATATGAACCCTTGACCACTGTTTTAGTATATACATATAAAAAACAACCCGCATGAATTTTTTACTCAAACCCCTCGAGTTTCTAATTTCAAAAACAGGTGGTCTTTTTTGAAATAACTTTATGTGGTTTGCATACATAACAGGCCCAAAGTGTAGTTCAAGTACGGCTATTTCACAGTAATAAATTAGAATTATTATTTACGTTGGAAAAAAAACAAGAAATTTTATTCCTTACAAACAAAATACTACAATTTTTTTAAGGCATCAAATTTTAAATTAACGGCAAATAAAATGCAGAATCATTTTAAAATTTACCCCGAAAAGTGATTTTTTTAAATTGTAGATACGATTTAAAGTTAAAAATCGAAAAAAGTCACGTTTAAAAACATTAGATGAACATGAATATATTGTGTATCATAAACTGAAAGTAACAACTGATTATTACTGTAAGAAAACACTAAGCTAAATAAAACAATTTGTATAGTTTTTCATTTATTACATATTACACTCTACATTTCTAGAAGTGTTATTTGTAAAAACATCTTCAAATTAACATCTTACGTATAATTATATTTAACGGGTTTTTAATTATAATCGGACTACTCCCTCTGTCAGCTGGTATAGATTAGTTTTATAGAAAAGTTTATCACTCATTGATCGGTGATTATCGCAGACATCCAATGTTGAGGCGTTTTCCTACAATCACCTCTACTAAATGTGTTTCCAAGCTACTATTAAGGAACTCATTGCAGGTGTTTTGTACGAAAAAACAATGTTACAGAAGAGTGTTCGATTATCTTCAGTACAAAACATAAATTACGACTTATTAATTCATGGTGTGGGATAGACTGATTATCTTGCATTCCAAATGCTGTTTTTTTTTACAGAGAAGGTAATCATTCTCTTTTTAAAACTATAAAACTAAAGAAGCTGTTTTCTCAAATTGGTCAACTTCTTCAAAATTTGAGGAACGCTTATTAAAAGTTTAGTGAATATTTTAGATCACCATTTTCACGGAGTGATTTTGTTTTGATACAGTATTCGCCCAATCAGTCTTAAATAGAAACTTGCTACTGAATATTATATCAAATTTTAAAATGTAATCTCTTGCCAAACATTGTTTTTCACTCCTGTGTAAGTAAAACAGTAATTCACTTGAATAAATCGAAAGACGCATACTTTCTCTATTAACTAGTCATTTTCTTCACCCGAAAAAAATCATTTGATATTAAAACCACGATGGACAAGTGTTCCCAGTATCTACATTTTTACTGCTCTTACAAGTCACTTCTTAATAACCTTAGCAAACTTATAAGAAAATTGGAATATACAAATAGCATTCAAGAAGACCTGCATTAGTCGCTTCTAGGAAAAGGAAGCTTTAATCTACCTGCCGACTTTTTCGTGAGTAGGCGTACATACTTTACGTATGTTGTTTTGTGAGCAAATTGCTCACAAGCGTAATCACGTAGTGCAATTTGTCAAGTAATTTATTTTATTTTTGTTTTTACTGTAGAGTAATAATTTACATTTCAAAGATGTTCAGTTCTCTTAGCTGTGAACATATAATGTTCCTTATTTAATTAACACTATGAATCATTACAGTGTATTAGGCCTATTTGTATTGAATATCAAATGGAGTATAGCATTAAGTTGTTTATTTGCTTACAGAATGTACAATATATTTCGTACCAAAAAAAGTAGTTTTACGCAAATATATTATAATTTTTATTTTACTATTTTGATTTTTGAGAAAACTATTTAGACAAAATTATCATCTCTGTTATAGAAAACAATATCAGACTTTAACAAATACATCTGTATTATTTTCATGAGAGTGTTGTGTATAAGTTATTAATTTTTTTAAAATAGTTCCCTAATGTAAACCTCTTTGTAAGTATAGTCAGTTAACCTAATCTCAAATCGATCGTTTTATTATAAACAAGATTTCTTAGACAGAAAATAGTGAAGATTCTAAACGTATGGACATACAAATACGTACATTAAAGACTAGTATACTGGTATTCTGAAGTCGCGATATTGGGAGGGGGGGATAAAAAGCCAGAACAAATTAATATCTGTGAAATTATATTTTTTATGGAAACTTTTGAGGATATTTATAACTTAATTAAATCTTCAAAATACTGTTTTACTTCGAATAATGTAAGACTAACAGAAACTGAGATAACATTAAAAGTTAACAAGTAAATTGGGTATATTTTGGAAAACCGTGTCAAATATAACTTGGCGTAATATATATTTTGTTGCACTAATAAATAACGAACTATACAAATCAGCTGTAAAGTTCGTCCAATATACGGGGAGAACGTACTTACCAAAATACAGCATTCATAGCTGATTATATAATTACATAAATATACTACCTCGATATAAACCAATAAAACAACAACAAAAACATTACGTTTTACTTTTTTTTATGCTGAACCATTTAGATTGACGTAACTTAATTTTTCTTTCTTTTTTTTTTTAATATTACGTTTTGAAATTAGTAGAATATATATAATAACTAGAAAAAACTGCATGAACAAAATCTTACGATCACAAAATCTTATTTGTTTTGTTGTTAAACTACAAACAAGAAAACAAACATGTTTGAAAAATGGAGTTGGATTTGCAAAACCACGGAACAGTAATACAGTTTTATAATTGTTTTATATTTTTTAAATATTAGATATGGATACAAATATTGGTATTTAATTTTATTCACTCAATATTCAGAACAAACTTGATTATTAGTAAGTTATTTTAATCAGAATTGCTACCATACACTAAAATAAAATTTAGAGAAATTTGTTATTTTTATTCCCGCAATAGATATTGACTTGTAGCCAAATTGCTACGGACAAACTTTATTGATTTTATATAATTACCTCATCAATTACTTGGTTAATTAATTAAGCTTTAGTTATCACTACGTATATATTTTAATTACACAATAACAAAGAGGTACCACCATATATAAATACGAACAATCTAAGTGATCCGTAAGAGCGAGTTACTCCAACCCTAGCTGGATCTACATAATCTTGAGTTAGATACCTCTGCTTTATCTTTATAAACTATCGACCCTGACATTATTAGAGTATATTCAAAGGCTAGGAGGGTCTTTATTTTATATTTTGTACTGTTTTTACTAAAGCGATAACGGCCAAGAAGTTTTTCGCCTTTAAACAACAACAACCAAAATAAATAAAAAGTAACAAAACGTCCCACCAGTTCCTAGTTAAGACAAAGCTAAGGGATGTGATATGACATTAGCTAAAGCGCAATTCCTACGTAAGAATTACCCACAAAACATAAAACAGACTGATCTAAAATAACAACAGATTATTACGTCCGAAGTCTGTTATCGACTGAAACGAGGAAGTAATCTAATCTGATAGCATTTAGGCCAGTAACAATAAATTACGATTTCTTACAAACTAAAGTATTTTTAACAACAATTTTTTTTGTCGCCAATATTGGTTCACCGTGTGTTGGTAAACTCGTTAAAGTTTACAAATTTTGGTATGATAGGTTTGGTTTTACGAATAGTGGGCAAGTTCAGTAATTATATAGAAATACTGATCAGCAAATTACAAAACCACGGCTGATTTTCAAATTTCAAAAATTGAATTTTACACGATTTTTTATCTATAAGTCCTACTTACGTCCAAAAATATCTCATTTTGTGAAACTTTAAAATTTGGATTCAATGATGATTAAACGTGTTTTCTACATTATAAACATAACCCCAAAATGTGTAAACATTACCAATAGTAAAATTTTAGTTAGATTTCAGTCCATCTTAGATATAAACTTAGAGAATAGTTCGATTTTATTATTCCATGAATCACTGTTACTCAAAATAAATATCTGGAAAATTTCAAAATAGTAGCCGTTTAAAACAGGTTTTTTTTTTCTCTCGTTTCTCTTCACCTAATGAGTCTAAGTATCTAATTGGTTGTAACCCCTTGGTGATCTGCAAGTCCAAAGTCGGCAAACACGCAGATATGAACAAAACACCAAATTAAGTTACCATTCTTTCATGACAGAATACGCCAAGTATGTAGAATTTCTTCACTTGGTAAAAAGAGATCATTTGTGCGTTCTGTGCTACAGGAGTTACGAGATAGGTAAGCGGAATTTGCAGGATATTAACGTTAATCCATTTCCAAGCTAATTTGGCAGGATATTTGCAATAGTGGCAGCTAACTAGTAACAGAATATTTGAAATTTAATATTTACATATTTCATTAAAACTATGCAGTCAAAACTCATAGAATGGCTTAGGAGAACTCGGTCATGCGCATAAGCTTGTTTTCGGTTTGTGATATATCTATAGCGAGGTACATAATTTTTAATTTTTTGGTCAAGTAAAAACATTTCGCGGAATGTTTTACAAAACAGTTCAACTTCCCGTTATGCCACATCCAAACCATCATATGTAGTACATCGGAGCGGGCGTTATGTTCTTTATCGCACTCACGTACTTGCCGAAATTTAAGTGGCCACGAATTTATAAAGGAAAATATTTTTTTGTAAATTGTCATAAGACATACCTTATTAGTCATAGTTTCAAAGAACCGTATTCCATAACGATTGTTAGACGCGCGCCGTATCGGTAACAAAATGTCAATTGACCCAGTTGAAATAAAAGCTCGATACTTATTTAGATAAGTAGGTAGATAATTGTTGCAACGAGTGTACTTAGATATAGAAACAAATAAAAACAAGAGCATTCTATTCAACTGTACTTCGTGCTATAGTCGATAATTACCTAAATACAGTATTGAGACAACACAGAAAAGACAAGATGCACGAGACACGATACTGATAACAAGTTTGTGCGCATGCTTTTACTTATCGCCTTTGATCCGTACCGACTAATTTACACCTTTTAGATCTACCCGTCTGATACCATGATTGTATGACTTCTGTTGATTAATAATTTAATTTATGTACTATCACTCAAGACGAAGAAAAACACGATGGAATCCTGTATAATAACAATTAGCTTGTGCTGAATGATTAAATCAGTTTATTTATAATTAATTATGATAATATACTAATAAAAAGTATATGCAAGTTGAGTTGACGTGACAACTTTATGTCTGTGAGATTAATTAAGTAGAACAAATTAGAACTGTTCAAACTTTCACATGCACTCATTTACACACATCTAATATAAATATTGGTTAAATATGCGTGTTTAGATTTCTTCATATTATGACGAGGTTGTACCATGAATAGAGATATTAACTGTAGTCATGGTTCATTTTTGAAATTTTGTAATCTAGAATATTAATAGTGTCGCTTATTTTAAATGCTGTTCTGATAATGACCCTTACTATTCACTAAAATTCCAATCTCACTATAAACACCAATAGAGAAAACCAAAATCCAAGTAAATAAAAGCATTTAATACAATGCCCTAAAAAGAAACGTCTTTGATGTTAGAGAGTTGATACTTTAAAAAAAAAAACCTTCAAAATTAAGTAAATCGTGGATTTATAATTCAACCCATATGTAAAGCCGCATCTAATAGAAAATCCGACTGTATACAAGGGTTAATTGTGTTTTATTTTATATGGAGTTTGACACTTTGGTTTGGGTCTTAATCATTACATATCAGATAATTTTATAGAAGCCGATTTTACGATATTTGGCGTTCTAAATATGTGTTCGTCAATAAATTTCACTTGGTTACTTCGTGGGTTTTCCTTTAAGATCAGTAAGTTAGGTAAGTAAAGTTAACGTTAGGAAATTTTTGATCAAAATTATTATAGTCGATGTGAGAAAATCGGAATTTTGTATTTCTGTCTATGACAGATACTCTCAAATTTTAAAATAATATTTCCAAACGTGTTCAATCCACCTGAGCCCTAAATATTCTTAAAATCTAAATTCCTGTTGAACGAATTACAAACGATGTCGTCCTTTAAAAAAATCGATTCAAAATGCACATATGCTCAAATTCTGAAAATCTCTTTTTATAATTACACAACTTACTCTATTCTTTATTGTTATAAACAAAATTCCATCAAGTGTTGCCAAAAGTAGTTGTGACTTTATCTTGAAAAGGAAAATTGATTTAGCACACAGAAAGATACAAAAATCTACAACACTTTTTCTATTATACTGTCATTCAATTAATGTTTATAACATTATCTTAGCTTTTAAAACGCTTTAGAGCCTTTATATTCTACCAAAATTTTAATTTGAAGTAGTAAAGACTCGAAAAAATCACAACTTTTAGAAAACGATTTTACAATTACAAACAAACTGATAAAATAATATATAATTTCTAAAATCCAAAATGACCACATATGTTTATTTGCGTGTATGATTCTGTACTTTCTTTTACTTTTGCGATTTGACTAAGGCAAAATTCCGTTATTTAAAGACGTTATTCGATCTTGTCAAACTTTATAGACGAAATTTAAAATTTGAAAGAACAAATTGCTAGTAACATTTTTAATAAATCCGTACACAAAATCGGAGAGGGTCAGAATTCCGTATGTATGTCCTTAACTTCTACGTCCATTAATCTCTTCTATTCTTCGTCAACTTGTTTACATTCAAACTCTGATTTTTAATTTTTGGATTTAAAGTCCAAAGAAAAACGAATTAAATTTCTCAACAATTTGATGAGTGAATAAAAGATGGTGCTCAATCAAATTTCATTTTATCTTTGACGTTTGCCATCTTAATTAGATGAAGATATATCATATAACAAATTGTTGGCAGCCCTGGAATGCGTGTATTTGTAAGTATGCGTAAGTTTGTGTATATTTGCTGTAATGGAAAAACGTTATTAGAAGTGTTTGTACAATGTTCAAGTGTAATTCAAATGAGATTTTGAGACGTTGTGTAACTGTTCTTGAAACATGGATCTATTGATATTACACTCCATAAACGAAATATTTGTAAAAAACAGTTAATTTACCCTGGTGAATGTGCTTCGAAGAAAGCAAAATCAGTTTCATCGGCCGGAAAGATCATGGTTACAATTTATGATACTCAAAGGCATAATCTTCATTAACTAACTTGAAAAGACAAATTTGTATGCCTCTTTATTCAATCAATTTCACGTGATTTATGAAAAAGCAATCCCACTTAGTGAAGTATAAATTATCTCCCCCCCCCCCCCACGACAATGCATCAGCTCAAACGTCTGCAATTACCATGACCAAAATTCTCGAACTGCGCTGTAACCTGCTACCTCATCCCCCCCCAGATTTGGCCCTTTGAGACTTTATTCTCTTTGCAAAGATGGTGGACAAAAATAGCATCGATCAAGGAGATCATCACTGAAACCAAGGCCCATATTGCACAGCTTAAGAAATCATATTTTTGAAAGGCTTAAAGAAACGTTGGACAAAGTGTATCGAGCATTGGAGACTATGTCGGGGGGTGGGGTCAAATTTTGATAGGGTAAAAAATTCGTCCATTTAAAATTTACTGATTTGCTAAACAGTATCCCTACATTTATAATAATGTAATTCCTTTAAAACATATGATTAAAATGACGTCAAGTTATATCAAGAACAGGCTCTAATCTTGACAAATGTATACACGTTCTTCCTAATGACTTGAATAGCATAATTAATTATATATTGAATATTATTCCTATGCAAATTTGTGACTTTATCTTGTTATTTTCAAATTCTTTTTAATATATTAAAATTGTAAACATTCAACACTTATTTTTAAATATATTCTTCATAATTGTTTTATCTTTTAACTTGAACACTCTAATCGTGCAGGAAATAGTGATGTGTCTAAATACTATGAAAGTTATCGTGCATAGTGTATTAGACTCTATTAGAAATAGTTGATGCCTTGGTCTAATGAATTAGATAGGATTTATGATAGTCGCATGAAATGTAAATTTGTCTACACGGCACGCCGATGCATGCTTGCAATATCACGCAATACAGTACTAGTTGTCCGTTGTCTGGTTCTTTGTTTGCCTGCGTGTTGCACTCCACTATATCCCGTTAAGTCTTAATTCTTTCACGGCAAGTTCAAATATATTTACAAATGCAGCCAATTAGAACATAGTTCACACAAATAAGCGGATAACCACGTTCTTATTTAATACATAAATCTCGTTTTGAGTTCTATACAAAAGTAACGTATAAACATTTATTACTGTTACTAATTATTAGAAGAAGAAATCAAAAATTGTAAAAGTCGTAATTTAACCAAGTTTGGGACAAATAGCCTCCATCATCAAAATAAGAAATACAAATAAGTATAAAATTTTTTTTATTAACACCATTCCTAAATTCCGGGATACGGCTGTGTTTTTCCCCCTCCCCAAATTCCAGGAAACGGCTGAGTTTTCCTCTTCCCCAAATTCTTTAAAAAAAATAATAAAACAACCCCAATGAAGCTACCTCAATAAACTAAGGACTTTTCCGAGTTATGATAACCGAGCTACGACAAATTTCTGGTACTTGTTTACGTTCATTTTGGTATGAGATGTCCATTTCACTCATGAAAGAGATCGTCGTCTTCATTAAATAAATAAATGTGTAGAAAGAGGAGTACCTATATGTGGAGTGAAACATTTGATGTAAGAAAGATTAGGTACGATGCAAAAACTGCCTTTTCGGGTTTTTTGCATCCTCGACTGGAGTACTGCTCAATGGGTCCTGGTCCTTGGGTGATTAATTGATATCCTTGGAAGGTTAACTGAACACACCCTTATGATACGCCACCTATAAATATAAATAATGGGGTTGGCACAACGAAGACGCCTTCGATTCTGTTCTACTGAACGAAGACCGCAGAACACCTTCTGTGCGAATTTGCGATATTTGTTCGAAAGAGATTCAGCATATATGGAGGGGCTTTTGTGGGGGTATTCTTTAGATATGCTGATTATCAAAGAGCCTAAGTACGATCTGAGAAGAATTCTAGTCATGTCTATTATATTCCACAACAAATCCCCATATTGTGTCGCACTGGAGAAAAGCTACTTGCGGTCTTGCTATATAAAAAAAGGCGGAACTTTCGAAATCTGGAGATACATTAACAGAAAACGTCGTTCGCCATACCTGGGAGTAATTTCTTGTCCTAAGACCTGGGATGTATGTAACTATTGTCTAACTTCTCTAACCTCACGGTACGATAATGCTGATTAACGGTCCAGATCAGAAATTATGTGTGCTTACAGTGGTCTATTTTACAAAAGGTTACTCTAATTCCGGTATGTACACTTATGTAATAACGATAAACATAAATACTTAAATTGTAAAAAAAACTAAATCAAAAAAACATCATGAACTAAAAAATAAGATAACAACAATATCAAAGAAACTGCAAAAACATTACACAAACTACCTCACTCATCATCCATCTCTATAACCAAATAAAAACAAAACCAAAACTATCTTCATCAAAAATGTCAGTTCAATAGTTGTCAAACAAAGGAGTGAATATGGACCATAGAAGCCGTCTATAAAAAATATTTATATATTTAAATAAGGGACTAATCTTGCAACGCTTGTGCCATAAACACGTCCATTAGTGTAAATCGTGTTTTATTAAAATAGAGCCTTTAATGACGACGGTCCAGGTTAATTTTTATGTTTTGAAAATTATTTCTGAACCGTAATTTTTTTTACTTGAGATTTTTGACGCGGGTTTACGCCATTTATCTTCATATTTCAATAATATTTAAACGAAATCGGTAGCGCTGATTTTGAGAAATTACGTATTTATAACAACTACATTGTCAATTTTTTTTTTTTTGGTTTTTAACGATGCGAAAATTTTTATCAAATCGTTGGAGCCGATTTTAAGAAAATTGTAATTTTGTGTCTCTTATGGCAGCTACCCTCAAATTTTTAATTATGAAACAAATTAAAATAATGTCCCAAGAATTGGTCCAAAATATGCCTCCATACTAAATTAGATTAAAATTGATCGACGCGTTTCGACTGAAGAATACTGTACGATAGACAGACATCATAGAGCCTCAAAACGGAGTTATCCGCCATAAACTTGACATCGCAAGACTGTTGATTCTGAGGTTCCGATTGACCTAATAAGCTTAGATAAAGAAACTGAATCGAAACTTGTTCATCTAACAATAGTAGTTTCTCCAAACATTTTCTAGGTTAAACAGCATGCGATGTTAACATATTGATGAAATCTCCGGCATATCAGATGGAAGAACAAGTCCGATTCATCTTACTTCTGTTGAACATTGTATTAAGACCATTGGAGTCAAGAACTGTTCTTACTAAAATCCGTTCATACTCAATAGACCAGTGTAAACAAAACATCTAAAGAATATTTGTGGAAGGAAAATTGGGTTCAGCTTTACTGCGCTGTTCTATCTGACCGAGATTTACCAATAATTCCAACTTGACCCAGGATCACTAAAAGGATACCAAGTCCTTTATAGTATGAGGCGATAACAGCACCAGTATCACATTTTAACTGATGCCGACATAACTCCAAATGGACTCAGAACTAATTTCACTCTGAAGGGGATAGACCGTAGGCCTACTAGACTATTGGTTTTTAATCAGGTAATATATAGCCTAGTTAGTTATCGAATTCCCATCGCCGTTGCTCTAGCATTCTAGAGTTCGCTACCAAAAATAGCTTTCCAATAGCCTACGATCCTGGGTCAACACCGCAAATGTTTGAGCCCCAAAGGAGGCTCTTAATAGTGAAAAGACAGATCACTAATTACTTGACTAGCTGGGGTTAGTTAAATTAAGAACAATTCATAAAGAACAATATTTATCCAAAAAAAAAATACAGACTAGTTTCATAAAATTAGTCACCTATGTATAGTTCCTGTCAGTACTAAACCTTGTTCTCTACCAAACTTGACACTAAGGCAAAACAAAAATGATGAGCACTTATAATTTCACAAAAAAAAACAATTTATTGCAATAAATTGTTTTTTGTGAAATTATAAGTGCTTATCATTTTTGTTTTCCTTATTATGGAATTTCACCGAGTACCGACTGTAGTCACACTTAATATAAAACTTGACACTGTTGTCGTATTCGACCACTGGAGGTCTTTATTTTATTTTTTATTATTTTATTTTTTTAACAATTATAATCGAGCAGTTTTTATCTTTAAAACGTCAAGAAAATTAAAAAATACTATACATTTTTCGAGATTATTCCTATCGCCTAATAGCGTATAATCAATCAAGTATGAAGATTTGAATACGAATAAAGTTAACCCTATAGTATTCTCTTAGTTATTCTCGTTACGTTAGTAAAATATCACGAATACGAACATAACACATATTTATTTACTATCAAAATAAGTTCTAATCATAGCCAAAACAAAACAGTTTATAAAGACGACTGCACTTGAATGAATCCCCAATTCGTAATTCAACTGTGGCCTTGCATGAATGACACTTATTTTATTATAAAGCGTACCCGACAAGAGTAATAAACCATAAGGGGAGTCTTCAAGTATCATAAACTAAATAAAAACACGTCACATATTCCATGTAAAAAGTTGTACGGACACGACCGAGTTATGGGAATGACAGTTGCGATTTGTTAATATTTCACTCATGAGCGCTTTTTTTAACTCGTATAGGGCGTGGCTATGATGTTGGCAAAAAAACAATTAAAACACTTGAAAGCCAAAATAAAAGTATGGATAGAATTATTGTGCGACATCCCGTTTCCAGACCACTGCATAATATTTATTTAATTATTTTTTATTTATTTATTTTTTATGATATAATAGTGTCCATAAAGTGATATCCGTGCAAAAATATAGATAAATGTCAAATGCAGTTTCTATGTTAATAGTAATATTTTTTTAAACTCCCAGACAACTGATGTATTTACAAACATTTTAATTCACTTATTTTAAAGATTTCTACCGAGAAAGGTGGGAAAAATATACAATTTTCTAAATCTTGGATATATTTCTAATGTTTCATTTAGAAAAAATTCCATTTATTTAAAATACATGATGAGAAAACGCTGCCATTAAAACCTAAAGAGTTATCAGTGGAAACACTAGTTATAAAGTTGGAAATTTAATATCTAATAGATATCATTATAAACCTGCGTTTTATTGTTCTAGAAATATAGGAAAATTAATTAACAATATTATTATTAACAATAAGGATAAGAGAGATAGTTTAGAAAATAGTGGTGTGTATACAATTTCTTGTAATGATTGCAATTTTGAATACATAGGTCAATCCGGAAGGTCAGTTAAGAATAGAGTTAAAGAACATGTACACAGTTGGAAGTATGGCAAATCTAATTCAAATTTTGCAAATCATTTATTAGACACAGGACATAATTTTGATCCTAAGTTAAACGTTAAACTTCTGCATATGGAACAAAAAAGTAGGAAACTCAATAACCTGGAATGTTTAGAAATCAATAGATCAATTTTAAAAAACCATACATCCAACTTAAATGAACAAATATATCTTAACTCATCACCACTATTGAGACCTATTATGTAACCTTTGTTTTCTAAAACACTCCCACTCCCATCCCACAGGTTAGATCATTGACCTTTCTTTTGTCATTTCTCAACCCCTTTACCCTTTACTCTTTTAAACTTTCCTTTTGTCTCACATTTTTAGTTTAGACTTGTTTGTTTTCAATTTAGTTGCTTGAAAATGCCTAACGGCGAAACATATGTCGCAATTAAAGCTGTTTTGTGGAATTAAATAATCATCTCATTATTTCCATTATCATGGAATTCCATCATGTACCGACTGTTGTAACATTAAATTAAATACATAGAAGGTATTCTTTAAAATATGTTCATCTGGTAAGCCATCAAGAAAATATGTAGCACTGCTCCTACCAAATACATAGAAGGTGTCCTTTAAAATATGTTCATCTGGTAAGCCATAAAGAAAAGATGTAGCACTGCTCCTACCAAATACATAGAAGGTTTCCTTTAAAATATGTTCATCTGGTAAGCCATTAAGAAACGATGTAATGTGCTACCAAATACTCAAAAAGTACCGTGTAAAATATGCACAACTGCTAAGCCATTAAGAAACGATGTAATGTGCTACCAAATACTCAAAAAGTACCGTGTAAAATATGCACAACTGCCAACCCACCAAGAAACGCGGTAGCATGTTTCTGTACCATTTATTGAGTCCACCACAGTAATTATGATGGGTTTATCGTTTAAGGCCATTTATAATGTTACTTGGTATGACTTTGATAGTGACGTGTTATATGAGTAGGACCCAAATATCTTGTGTATCCGCTCGTTTGTTGACCTCGACCTATGTCATTATTGTCTCGTATATGCAGAACAGCAGTTGCAAGAAATGCTCTTATAGTCGGATTTAAACTGGAAAGGGATTCCATGGAAGTTGAAAGCGGATATGGTATGAGGGGCTCGTAGCCTTCTGGACGAATGGCAGGCGAGCATTGTTGCCAGTAGCGGTCCCATGTTGCCAATTCTACTGAAGTGAAAAAATATGCTTAGGTAAAATATCAGTAATTAAACACTGAAATGAAAAATAAATAGAATTAAAATCTAAAATTAAGTTTAAAAAAAAAAAAAATCATCACTCATATTACTAAGAATTCATGAAAATAATGAAATTTGTTTGGCAACACCGTTCCCCAGCCACACCACAACCCCAGTTTAATTCGAACTTTTATTTTTATAATTAACATGTTCTACAAAACCCAAACTGCCGCCGTTTAAACAATTATATCCACGATCATAAATTCTAGTTCATAAGTTAAATTTGACTAAAATCCATGTTTAAATAACTCTCTTAGTTTCTATTGTAATTCATCTGTTTGGGTATCTTTGGACGTAAATTTTAGAACATAGTTCTGAGATATTGTGGGACTTTGTGAAAATTCCTGACAAAATTATTCTGGTTAAGGAACTTATCCAATGGTTTGTATAACCGAATCTTTGTACTAAACTGGAGTATTGCATAACTAAATTGCGACTTCTAAAACGTTTATGTGCCAGAAGCATCGTCCAGTGATATTGTGGAACTTTACGAAATTTACTCACCGATTTTTCTGGTTAAAGAACTTATGCAATAGTTGGTAAAACCGATTCTACGTACTAAATTGGAACAATGCAGACATAAATTGCGATTTTTAGTGTTTTTGTAACACACATAAATACAGTGAACCAAACCAAGTGCCATATTACTCTTTTCTTTTCTTGTTTAAAGACAAATATATCTTAGTCATCATCGCCTTATAAAAAAAGTAAACAAAAGAACATAAAATACCAAACGATAAAACTATTACTCCAATAACCTCAAGGCTGGAAAAGAATAAGTGTTGGTCAACAGAGACATGATAGGAAGGATGAAAGAGAGGGATATAACCCAAGACTACATGAAAAAGACGTAGAAACCAATTAGGTTCCCTTGAGACTGTCATACCCGTACTCACTACAAATAAATCCGAAGGATGGATATGTTTCTATGAAGAAAATCGCAATAGCTTCTATATTAGAATTGCTTCTGTTGTATAAAATATAATTCATAGTTTACTCATGGATAAAAGTAATTATATAATTGTTTTCAAAAATTATTGGAATGTTTAATGAACTGAAAAACAGATCTATGTGTTTTATTATTTAAACTGAATTCACAGAAAACTTTACACCCTATCTTAGTTTTGATGAAATTCACAGAAAAATAGTTAATTCTAGCTGTATGTAGTATTGCAATGGAGTATAAGATGCAAGTGCAAATTTAATAGAGCTAAGAGAGCTTACCTTGCGATATACGCCCTCTGCAGTGTACAGTCGTTGAGCAAGCAAATTGTTTTACTTAATCTGACAAAATCTTTGAATTAGCCGCAGCAACAGATCCCCTCCAACTATTTTAGTTAACGTTTATAAAACAACTATCCTTTTTAGTTTTAATTATTTGCGTTCTTATTTATTAAACATTATGATTCACGGGTGTCTTTTTAAGAATTTAGTTAATGATTAGAGGACAATAATTAGTAAAATATCCTCGGAAACCAATATTCTATGAACATTATAATTACATACTTGAATATTGTATTACTATTTTCGGTATTCTCATACTCGATACAATTGTCTACTTTGAAAATTCCTTGAGTTTTTTCGCTAACAGACTGTGTTAACCAAATATTTTAAAAATATAACTAAATCATTGAAGTTAAACAAATAAATATTAAAAAACATTAAATTACCTTTTAAACTTATTTATAAAGCGTAATTTTATTATTCTCTTGAGAAGTTTTGGTATATATATAATTAGCATTACAAAGAGTCATTCATATTAATATGTACTTCAAAAGCAAGATTCCAATAGCACTTCGTACGTCTTAGAATAAGAAACCATCTGATCGGAAACATCAATAGAGAGGTGCTCAGTTCAACCCCGTGGATGCTTTTACGATGTTGACTCATTATCGTGGGGTACAATAATTGGTAGGGAACTCCAAGACAACAAGAATTCAATGTGCTGGTCACGCTTAGCCGTCATAAGCCCTACAGGTGTGTGTGCAGGCACAGACTTTAGTTTAGTAGGCTACTTACTGTACAATAGTTGACTGCTTTTAATCGGTTAGTAGTGACTTAGATTAATTCTGAAACTGATGTGGTAGTCTTTATTAAACAAAAACAACCACAACCCGAGCTAAAAACCCTTCACTATTTATGTTTTGAATAAATCAATACTATCCATAAAATATCATATACAATTCAAAGTTATACAATTTCACAAAAAAAAAGTATTACAATTATCCAAATTTTGTAGACTCCGATTTTTTTAAATTAAGATTACTGTGTACCAGAATCGGTAAATAGGTCCCCGTTGGAAAATTTTATATGTAGTAAATATGATACACGTTGAAGTCAAAATGTGAAAACTGTAATATACTAAAGAACAGTTGTAAGAAAACCTGCAAAATAAATCCATCATGCGTTATCTTTAAATAAATATGACTCTCCTCTTGGTGACTCAGTCCTGACTAACCTCGTAAATTTACAAATTTAAATACAAGCTCTACTTCATTTTCTCCGTATCGGTGGCTCAGCACTAGTCTTTCTATTTTAACAAAGAGTCCACTCCCTTGAATAGTATTAGTACCAAGGTCCCGAACTTGTCAAGTAATAAGAAAATGGGACAAATAAGTTACTACCATAATAAAACGGGTTTAAATTATGTTACAAATGAAATAATAAAAAATAAGAAGCTCCTTAAGAACCTCGTATTTCATTATTTCGGAACCCTAAAGAGAAAAATGTGTTTTGATTATGTTATGTAAATAATTTACAAATTAATAAATAGACAGCTGTTATTTGTCTTAATTCTACTTCTTAAATTTTTCAAAAACTATAAAATATTTTAAATACAGTAGTTAAAAAGTAATTAACTGTCAATTCTTTTTTCTTTCAAAGTACACTGAAAACGTTTGAGATATATATATATATATATATATATATATATATATATACAAAATGAAGATAAGTTAAGAATCAGACTAACATGCACATTTTAATTTTCATTCCCTAACAAATAAAATAGTAATACTTTTTTAAAAAAATAAAATAGAATATATTTTTGTAAATACAATTAAATTTTGTGGAAATTTTTTTGATGAAACTCGGTTCCCCGTGTTTTATGAGATCGTGAAAAAATCAATTTTAAAATCTGAAAAAATATCAAACAATTGGACGTGTAAAACGACATAAATAAATAGTACTTCCTCAATTACATGGCAGTCTTAATTTCTGGCGTCATGATGCTGGCAAAAGTCGCGGTTAGAAAGTCGGTGAAAGCTGTGGAATTCCAAAGACAAAAAACAAAAATAATGAAACATAACAGTAAGGGCTGACAATTTAGCCAAACTGACAAGTACACCGAACCAAACAACAGTTTTGGAAAGTATATTAAATTTTAGTTATGTCTAGTATTGTTGTATTCTAAAAACGGAGGCGGAATGATGGCATCATTTCCGGAAAGCATTAACTGGGAAGCTTTTAGTAAATAATGTAAAAACGATTGCACGTTGACATTTGACAAGGAATATTTGTGTAGGCAGGAAGTACACAAGTAGCTAAGTCTAATGCTTTTGCTATTAAAATCTAGGATAGATATATTTAATGCAACCTTTGTGTTTCTATAACGGTCATCACTTTTCCGTTACAACATGAAGAAATAAAGTTGTATTGTGCCCATCAACTTTCAACATTTCCATGAAACGATATGAGCATAAATATTCGTATAATCATACTATGTCGGAATTATTATTTTAAGCTATTTTCCATACTAAAAACTTCCATCATGGCGGGACCTAGTCTCAAGATCATGAAGTACAAACGAGACATGGCTGTTAAATACGTTTTACAGTAGTTTCAAATTAATGTTTTACACAGACACAGTAAATATATATATATATATATATATATATATATATATATAATTCTACTTGTATCCTGAGACCCAAAATGATTCAGACTTTATGATATTTATAAAACAAATTTCAGATACCCACTTGAAATGAGTACACTTGTGGATATATTACAAACACCAAATAAATGATACACAACTTTCCATTACCAATACTTTATTAGCTAAGAAGGTTTGTGAACATGTAACAACTGAAAATCTTCTAATTTGTTGTAAGAAGTTGTATGATTTCTTTCATTTTATGTTATTCCAGATATAACCTATTGTTTTACATAGCACATCCTCAGAAAACTCTATAGTGTGTCCTTTGTTACAAAAGCTTGATGACTTGGTCATTGAAAAATCCTCTTGTTGTTAATAAAGTGTTTGTTGTAAGACGTTGTATGATTTCTTTCATTTTGTGTTATTCCAGATGTAACCTATTGTTTTACATAGCACATCCTCAGAAAACTCTATAGTGTGTCCTTTGTTACAAAAGCTTGATGACTTGGTCATTGAAATGTCCTCTTGTTGTTATAAAGTGTTTGTTGTAAGACGTTGTATGATTTCTTTCATTTTGTGTTATTCCAGATGTAACCTATTGTTTTACATAGCACATCCTCAGAAAACTCTATAGTGTGTCCTTTGTTACAAAAGCTTGATGACTTGGTCATTGAAATGTCCTCTTGTTGTTAATAAAGTGTTTGTTGTAAGACGTTGTATGATTTCTTTCATTTTGTGTTATTCCAGATGTAACCTATTGTTTACATAGCACATCCTCAGAAAACTCTATAGTGTGTCCTTTGTTACAAAAGCTTGATGACTTGGTCATTGAAATGTCCTCTTGTTGTTAATAAAGTGTTTGTTGTAAGAAGTTGTATGATTTCTTTCATTTTATGTTATTCCAGATGTAACCTATTGTTTACATAGCACATCCTCAGAAAACTCTATAGTGTGTCCTTTGTTACAAAAGCTTGATGACTTGGTCATTGAAATGTCCTCTTGTTGTTAATAAAGTGTTTGTTGTAAGAAGTTGTATGATTTCTTTCATTTTATGTTATTCCAGATGTAACCTATTGTTTTACATAGCACATCCTCAGAAAACTCTATAGTGTGTCCTTTGTTACAAAAGCTTGATGACTTGGTCATTGAAATGTCCTCTTGTTGTTAATAAAGTGTTTGTTGTAAGAAGTTGTATGATTTCTTTCATTTTGTGTTATTCCAGATATAACCTATTGTTTACATAGCACATCCTCAGAAAACTCTATAGTGTGTCCTTTGTTACAAAAGCTTGATGACTTGGTCATTGAAATGTCCTCTTGTTGTTAATAAAGTGTTTGTTGTAAGAAAGTGTATGATTTCTTTCATTTTATGTTATTCCAGATGTAACCTATTGTTTTACATAACACATCCTCAGAAAACTCTATAGTGTGTCCTTTGTTACAAAAGCTTGATGACTTGGTCATTGAAATGTCCTCTTGTTGTTAATAAAGTGTTTGTTGTAAGAAGTTGTATGATTTCTTTCATTTTGTGTTATTCCAGATATAACCTATTGTTTACATAGCACATCCTCAGAAAACTCTATAGTGTGTCCTTTGTTACAAAAGCTTGATGACTTGGTCATTGAAATGTCCTCTTGTTGTTAATAAAGTGTTTGTTGTAAGAAAGTGTATGATTTCTTTCATTTTATGTTATTCCAGATGTAACCTATTGTTTTACATAACACATCCTCAGAAAACTCTATAGTGTGTCCTTTGTTACAAAAGCTTGATGACTTGGTCATTGAAATGTCCTCTTGTTGTTAATCAAGTGTTTGTTGTAAGAAGTTGAATGATTTCTTTCATTTTATGTTATTCCAGATGTAACCTATTATTTTACATAGCAATTGTATACTCCTTTGTTATTTTTGTAACAAAGCTGGCTGACGGTCATTCAAATGTTGTCTTATTAAAGTAAAGTGTTTGTTTTGGGAAATTGGATTTCCTTTCGTCTACAAAACAAGTTTATTTATAAATTTTACAAAATACTGTACATACAAAATTACAAAAATATGAAATCAATTTCAATAATGTATGTCAATTCATACTAGAGAAAATGCATTTTTTAAATTACAACTCCAAAGTCTATACAATGTGCTAAAGACTGCAAGAAATAACAATATATATATATATATATATATATATATATATATATATATATATATGTATATATATATATTACGATACCAAAAGAAAATGGTTACAGGCTTCTCGCATTTAAATAATTACAACGCCATAATTTAAAAACAAACTACTCGTATGTTAGGCGCCCAAAACTAACAGAGAAATCAATACCCTGAGGCATGACAAAAAACTATACATGACAAAACTTAAAAACAAAAAACTAAATCACGGTTCTTCGGTTATAGTTGACTATAATTTATTTAATAGAGAAAATAATGATAATAAAATAGCGATTTTTATCATTATAATTGAAAGAATTATGAGCTTGTTTTACCTGCAAACTTTAAAAGAACTTTTTGCAAATATCACATTACAAATATAATCGTATTAAAAATGATGATAAAACAGCCCTAAACTTGTGAGTTTATACGCAAATGATACAAAATATACAAAGAAAGAATTATGTGTGGTTTAGTTGTTCACTACGATGCCCAAATTTATAAATTTTTACTTTTATCTTGTTAAAAAGTTAATAGTTTTTGTTCTATGTTTATCGGAAATTACATTGGTTTAAATAAATGTGTATATTTGTAGTTTTTTATTGCTGTTAAAATGCGGTAAATGTAACATAAGTAATTTCAGAATATTGGAGTAATTTCAAACATATAGAAAAAAAATAGTCGCAACTATAATTCTTGATTTTTAAGTATATGTCTAATGTTCTTATGTTTATGTACTGTATATAAATGCATTGCAAAATATCAATAATGCAATTTTACATAATGTGGCTATAAATGAAAGCTATATAGGAGCTCCAACGTGTTGGCTTATCATATATTACATTATTTAAGCTATAAATTGTACACCATATGGACTTAAGTAGCTGCTATGACGGGTAATACAATCTAGGACCTATATATCGATAACTCTAATGTCGAATATTATATGTGGGTCTCAAAATAAACAAAATTATACCAATTAAATGACTCTTGATGCAATAGTTATAATTTCTAATACCATTATTTTAGTAGTTTTTTAATCACTACAAAAATTTTCCCTCATATTTCGAAATCTTCCCAAACGATTTCTATATATTAAATTATATGTGTAGTAGTATAATATAAGGTAATCAATTAAAAAATGTAGAAAAATCCTAGGTAGCGTAAATAGGTTAATTTTTGTTAAATGATAAAGTTAGCACTCCATAAATGATAGAGAACTTTACCTCCTCGTTATAAACCGAATAAATCCGTATTCCATAATTACATTATAGCTCCTAATTACAGGAAGGTTCTAACCTCATATTGTAAAAGGTGCTTTTTGTTGAGTATCCTAAGTAATAACATTGACGTTGTTTTTTTCTCATAACTCTCTGGGACTTCCTATTGGAGTCGTCGTGGTCCATTTCGATGGTTTTCTACACACATTTCGTGGCTTGTATCTTCACCTAATTCTTCTAATTTTTTACATTTATTTTGAGAAGAGATGGTAGCGATGTTTGATTGAGTACTGTACGAGACTCGTTCTTTATTTCGCTTGTCAAAAATAACAAAAACACTATATAAAACACAATGTTTTCTGTTAACTATCGACTGCATTCAAATGTTGTGTCACGTCCTATGGTATGATTTCATTTTCTGTTGATAGAAAACCCAATAAACGTTACAGCAAACATTTTTTTAATCACTTTCTTTACAAAATCAGATTTAGCAAACTCTAATCCCCAGTATTGTCACTTCTGATCGGATCTACGAATATAATTTTACATTATGCATTTCTACGAAATATCAGAAATAAATAAAAACGTTTCATTGGTAAATTGCAGTTTTGTACTTGGTAAGTTAAATTATAAATAAATAAAGTATGAGGACACTTTCGGAATTTTAAGAAGCTATTTATAAATACAATTTGTGAAAGACTGAGTTGTAAGGGTAATGCAGATGTTCTTATGTAAAATTGAGTCAAACACAAGCTAACAACTACAATCCCACAATTGTATACTTAAACGCCCTTCGAACATTTTACACTCGTTGTTTTGCAAATATAGGAATCTATTTTTAACTCTAATAATTCCGTGTAAACTGAATTTGTTACTGGGAAATAATGTTACTGTCTCTAGAAAATACAAAAACTTTAGGTTCACTAAAACTGTACACTTGAACAAAACGTGTCCAAATTAAAGAAAAGGTTTTAAAAAAATTTTCATGTAAACAAATCTAAATTTTGGAGTATAACCGAAAAAAAAAGAAAGAAAAGAAAAAAAAGTTTCTATATACGAATTTAAAATGTAAAAAACAGGGGGAAACACCAAAAATGTACGACTTTCACGTTAGGTTAATTTCACAAATTAACCTTTTATGTAAATCCAAAATCTAGCTATATTTTAGGAGGGAAATTGAAAATTTAGGAGTTGGCCTTTAAAATTTGAAGGAACCATTGAAAAATATACAATATGGTAAAGATGGTGGGACCCCGTAAACCACGGGGTTATACCCCGTTAACAAAACTTTGGTTAAAAAATCCCACTTCTTCCTTCCTGGTCTGTCTATTTGTGACACGAGTTGACGCCATGCAGTCCCATGGGGTGGCGTCATGGACTACTATGAGAATAGTTTGTCGCAACTAATTGTTGATCGAAGACAACGACGAATTTCTATGTACATATTTCGGTCGTCAATTGTTTAAAACTCCGACTAGTGCCACTCCTAGGAAGCTAAATGTTACTTCATTCATTTCCAATGCTTTGCTTTTGCATTGTCGTTTAAACTCAAAGTCCATAGTGGAAAGAGTCGACCTAAAACATTTTGTTTGTTTACTATTTCTTAAAGAAAAGTATTTTTCCAGTAAGAACTGTTATGTTAATTCAGTGGTAAAGACTAATTGATTTTGATTTTAATTTATCCAACTTTAAGGTTATGCGGGAGTAAAATAAAATGTGTGCAGTTGACATCAGCGAATCCCTTATTTCTTTTAATAGATATGAAACCATATAATTTCCAACCCTTTAAAAATAATTAATATTGAGGATTCTTCAATTCATATCAGCGTAATCAGTAGAGAGCGATCGCGCCGCTATTCTCGACCTAGAGAACAGTCACGGGTTACCTAGTACAAACTGTACGTACAGTAAGGTTGATAGCGTTTAGTTTGATAATGTCTTACCTATTTCGCCGTTTTCATTAGTCTAACGGGTATATACAGTAAAAAACTATATACTTATATGTTATAAACTTGTTTTACTAAAATCTATTAATAAACATTAAAATTTAAAGTTATTAAAACTCATTTTTGAGTAATACTGTCCAAGTCACAGATTGTAATCTGAGTTACAAAGTAAGTCACAAGACGGAGTAAGTAAATAACTTAGATTAAACATTAAAAACTTGTTTTCCTAAAATATATGAATAAACATTGAAAACTCCTGAAAAAACTTGTTTAGCTAAAATTTAATATAGGCTACCCTACACTCAATACATCATAACTTTATTAGAAATTTAAATTAGGAAATTAATTTACAACTATCTGGTTCAGATAAGTTTTTGAATATAGAAAAGAGTTTCAAAAAATATTTTATAACGAAAATATAATTTTTTTAAACTAAATATAAATAAATCTCAAATTTAAATCAAGATATTTGAACTTATGTACGATCTGGTTCAAGAAAAATTTTACTTAGAATTTAAAAGTAACAAATTTTCAAATTTAACAAGCCTAACAACAACTGAAACATAAATTAACAAATTTTAGGCACGGTATACTTTCAAACGAAGATGTAAGAATGAACACTTTAGAAAATACACGTACTAAATTTAGTTTTTAAAATACACATACAAAATTGAACGGGTTTTGAATTAAATTACCATCAGCTAAACGAGCATGTAATGTAATACATAACCTATTCTAGATAATAACTTATTCATCATAGCAATAAAATAAACTGTGTTTTAAATATAAATGTTGAGCATGATTACCAAGCAATGCGTGAATTACATACTAAACGGGCTTGCGCTAAGCTGAACTTTAGAGACTGCCCTACGATGGTTTCGCACATTCAGTTAAAACATGCGAAAAGCAAATTGCACAAAACTTTCCACTACTTTTATAAACAACAATTTGTTAACATAATTCCTTTGATCAGGAAACAAATCACAATAAATAATAATAGACTTCGTTATTGAAAATGAATCGAACAATTTATTCGCAATAACAACATCAAAGAGTACAATTGGCAATACGTACTGCCATTGAAGCTGTTGGCTCTACTTACCGTAGTGAGGTTAGCTTACAATGACTAGGCTAACCGTGGCCATAACCTTGCGTATGTCTGTCCGGTCATCTCATTAAAAGGTAACACAATAAGCGATTATATTTTAAGTGAATGATTTTCATTATTTGCACCCAGTGTATCCCAAACAAAGAACATCGAACAATCGATGCTGGGCTTTAATTTCACTAAACATTTTGCGACACCTAACACAAACTTTTAAACAATAGATCGGTTTATGGCACTTGTCAGGTCTGCTTGACATCCTGGATTATACAAAAGGACTTTACTTTGCAAGGATTCATATGCCAATAATTAGCAGGAAGTGTTACCAAAGACTTGGCTCGGCTTATATATCGATTACCGAGGGGTGGGGGAACATGGTCCATTTGCACGCAATCTGCCAAGCCATTGTGTAAAACAAGCAGAGACATGTTTTTTCCGGTCCAATTGAAAATATCTGGAATCCAAACAAATTTAGAGAAAAAACCTATGTTGCCAGTTTGTCTTTACCCTGTCCTTTAACCACCTATATAACAAATTAGATGTCAAGAGTGAAACGATGTTTGCTATGAGAGATATTGAAGGTATTCGTGTGGAATTAAACCTGCGTCCAACGACACTAACCTACATTACGACCTTGATTACATAACATCAAAAAGACTTTAAGACAAATTGCTGCAAGAAGTAGCCTTAAGGGAATGTATTGTGTGAATATTATAATCATTGTTTGGAAATTCTTATTGATTGATCAAAAGCCATTCCAAGTTAAGAATATGAAAACAATCCATCTTTTTTAATAATTCAAAACCCCACCAAACTGATTCAGTTTTTATCAAATTCCTCTAGCTCTGGCATATAATCAACATAACGAAACTAAACAATAGGTTTAAACTCTTAACAAGTTCACTAAATATTACTAAATTGATTATTATTTGCAACATTTTTTATAGAAGTCAGGTATCTAGAATAGATAAAATCGAAGAAGACACGATGAAGGTTAGGTCACATCTACGGCTATCTACAACTTCAGTCAGTTCAACTTCCGTTTACCGAAACTAATTGGGATCTCACATTTTTCAGAAATATTTACTATCCTGCTTGCAATTACCATAAAACCATGACTAGTCTAGAGGATTGAGCCAAACTTGTGCAGTTTTTTTCTACAAAATCTTTTACTCCAGAATGCAGAATTTTAATAAAAATTGTGCCTTTATAAAACAGGAAAATCGCCAAACCTAAACTAAACCATAGACCTTTGCACACTTTTACATCGGGCCATCACTAAAACCCCATCGGTTTTAAAAGTTATTCGAATACGTTTTGTAAGAAAAAAACTATCAAATTATGGTATTTTCTTTACTTTTAATAAAACCAAACTTAGAAAATCAATCTAGTGTTGTTTCGGGAGAATCCCATACTATATTTCATTACTCAGCGCTGCCAAGCTCTCACACCTGAGTGAGACATATCCTCACATGTCAAAAAATAAATTACCCTATTCCCCTATCTTCCTGAGTAATAGCAAGTGGTATTAATCACAACTTGGAAGAAACCACTACAATATCGAAACCACAAAAATATGAGTGCACTAAATGTATATGTTTTAATAGCCTACAATTGTTTTCTTGTGATTTCATATACAATTGATTATCAATATAGGCATAGTGTTATCTGCAAACTCTTCTTGGACATGTTGAGAATAAGTTATCACTCACCTATCAACTATCATAAAAGTAAAGCAAACAAGAGACTTCTAGCAGGACTTATGAAGAAATGAAGGTAACTAATATATGATCTATATACAATGATAAAGAAAACATCTGTACAAATGATAATTAAATAATAACAAATAAATAAAGTAATAAGATCAATTTAACATCCCATTCTGTTTAAACCACATTAATTAAGTAAGTTCAACGAGACAAAATAAAAGCAGAGTACGACACCGAATTTGAGATGATGAAATAAAAGAAGAACACATGATATAAAATATTATTAATACTAATAGTAATAAAGAAGTATATGAAAAGATAAATTGGACGCAGATTCAATGAACTGTGCAGAGTTTGATTTAACGACTGTGAAACATGTCTCCTTGCAAAATCTAAAACCACATCAACACAATCTTTAGTTCATTACATAAAACTAGAATGGTAAAATACGTTGTCCATTGGTTTGTATTCCATTTTTCAGAACAAGATAAGTTATTTTATTTGTGCTCCCTTCAATTCCAAGCTTTGTAATGTTAACAAATAAATAATTCATTACTAGTAGTTCTGTACTTATAAATCTGTACAAATTTATATATCTATGCAAATAAAGCCATTTTATGCAGCAGCCATAATAGATAAAAACATCAGTTGTCATTATGTATAAAGTAATTTATAAAAAGAAAATTTTAATTTAAAATAGCATTTATTGAAAACTAAAAAATATGTGTATAGTTCCTGTACATCAATGGAATTGATGAAAATGTGTGAAAAATGAAAAAAAAAAAAAAAAAAAAAAAAAAAAAAAAAAAAAAAAAAAAAAAAAAAAAAAGGGAAAAAAACTAGTCTTCATTAAGAATTCAGTGTCATACAAAAACATATAAAACATATACTTTTAAGATTTATGTAATAAATATTTTACGATAGTTTTGCTATTTTTAAAGTAACAAACACAGCTCTATATATGACACACACAACAGATATAATTTATATTATGATGATATTATAGTCTTTTGTGAATCTAGTTGCTAACCTAACCTCAAATTGAATTTAGAATTATTTTAACAAATCGGTTGTTACTTAATTTGTAATATTGGTTGTTACGGTAACGAACTTTACAAATCAGGTCTTTGTTTCTTACAAATTTAAACCATTACAGTTAGTTGCAATTTTTCACAAACAGAGAGATTATTTTCAAGTTCCTACAGACTTGTGTATAAAGCATTTTTGACACATCCAAAATTTTTAGTCAGGTCAAAAATTAAAAACCGCCTCCACACATTGGTAAGCTCTCATTACCAGTCAGTATGTACACTATGTCGTGATGGTTGGTCGTCAAATTGTTTTGAAGCAACGAGTTATTACATTTCGATTCCAACTCTGCAAATAGAGTTCTCCTCCAATAACGTTGTATTTTCAAAACTGGACGCAAATAACGCAGTTCGTGATATGACGAAACAAAATTCTCAGAGAATAACTATTCACAGTAGGCATTTAATTAAACTTTATCTAAATATTCAATTGTACTTACATTTTGATTATAACACTTATTCATCTTCGAAAAGGTACTACAAACTTTGCTAAGTCTAACAGATTATTGTGTTGGAATATAAATGCATTTAATCATAAATTATACTTAATGGTTAAATGAACAATACATTTATACGACCTAACAATTAAAATCGACATTGGTTTAATTCAATCACATTTTACAGTTTTAATTGATAAATGATTTACGAGTTATAAAGGTCTACAACAGTCTAATAAATTAAGCTTAACACGTTTAGCTTCATATTTATTCAAACAATAGCATACATAATTTTGTATTTTACGAGTAGACTATACACCTACTGGAAACCATATAAAAAACTTTAAAATAAGTTCTAGCAGAAACAGTTGTGTTGTTCAATACATCTTAAACAGATGTGCTGATCAACTTCAGTCATGTTTAGGTGTGGTTAATAACATGTGGGAATAATTACATGTGAGGACGAAATCTGGAGTCGCCAGCACAACCCGATGAAACTATTGTTGTGCCGTTTTCACGAATCATTTCCTTCGATGGTCTAGTTACGCACTAAGAAGATAAATTCATGAACTTTGGCTTCACAAGGGGTTATTTTTTTACGTGCGTTTTGTTTTTATTAAAACCTGCTGTCGTCGGCATAAGCCGAACAGCTAAAGAAATTTGCAATATCCTCTCTCTTAAAGTAATCTAGTTGCTCCCGTATCTTTCAATTTTCAACTGTTTACATGTAAATATAATATCTACCATTACTAATGGTAAAAGTTTCTTACTCATGTAATTTAAGTACAATACGAAAAAATCGAGAACTAAACATTAATCATTTGCAACTCTTAAAAATTCAATATGGCAGCCTTATAAATGCTAACATTTTAAAAAATGTTGACCCAATTTTATGAAACTAAGTCGTCTAAAGATTTTTCAAAGGCTAACTAAATTAATTTGTTTTTAAATCACGTTCCTACATATTTCAACTTTTTGTTTTATAAATCGTAACTGAACTACTTGTTTTTATGGGAGTGGGGGGGGGTCAGTTACTTTTAAACTTTAAAATAACCAAACCGTGTTTTATTTAAAAAAATTCTACTTTATTTCAATTGTAGACATCCTTCAGAAATTGTATTAAAAAATGTTAACTAAATGAAAGGATATTTTACAATGTTTTAACTAATTCTTTTATTGAAGGTTAAATATAAGTTACATGTGTGTTATTAAGGATTTAGGAATAGCCGTTTAAAAATATAGGCTTTAGGAATGTTAGACCCTAATAAATATTTCGAGATGATTTTTAACGATTTCAGCAGTGCGCAAAACCCTTTTAATCTGTTTTCTTTATACTGATCCAAAGATAAATAACACTTTTACTCATGCAATAAAAACGATAATACTATTTTTCTTTATTATTTTTTACAGCACATTTCTTCTCATTACATAATATGAACACAAAATTTGTTAGTCGAATTAATCCATTAATTATCTAAATGATCCCGTAATAATCACTTGATTTTCTACATGAAAAATCAGTTGTTGAATTATCATAGATTTAAAGAAGAAATCCTGTTAATGATTAATGACAGAGTAATAGAAGCCAAAGCAAACGTCCCTCGTATATTCTATACTGCTAAAAACAATAAAAGCTTAAATAAGACAAAAGTGGAAGTGGTTCAATCGGCAAACATTAAAAAATTTTCATCTTAGAAAATAATTTTGAGGATTATTGGTTATAATCCTTTTATGGATTTAATAACCTTAAATCGAAGGTAAAATTATGCTGAACGGGTCAGAACCGATTGGAAAAAATCAATGAAATATTGAATTCTAACTTTTTTCAGCAGATGTTGATGATCTTCTGATCGCCTATAAGTACTAGATATTAATTGCACTTATATTATGTTCGTATAATAATACAACGTACATTGTGTACAATGATTAAGCCTCAAGACAACATAAATAGATTTATTCTTCTACGGACACTGAACATGTCAAAGTTAGAAACTCTAAAGCATTTCCTGATGTGATACAGTTTTAACTGTAGCTTATAAATACTTATTGTTCTTAAATTACGTTCATATAATAATACACTGAACATTGTGTATACTGACCACTGATAACATATCAACACAAGATAATGAACACTGAACTTGCCAAAGTAGAAACACTAGTGCATTACCTGAAGTGGTTTATGTACATTTATACAGTTTTAATTTTCCATAATAAATAATAATTCTTCTTAATTAGGTCATACACTGAAAATTGTGTATTCTGACCATTCATAACATATCAACACTTAAATCAACACAAGACATTTTATTTTCCCACCAACAATGAACATGCCAAAGATAAAGACACTGAGGGTTTTGGAAAAAACCTGAATGTTAACTCTCAGAAATGGTTAACGTATCAACATTCAAATCAACACAAGACTATGAACACTGAACATGCCAAAATTAGACACACTGGAACATTTCCTGAAGTGGTTTATTTATATTTATACAGTTTTAATTTTCGCTTCTAAATACGAATTGTTCTTAAATTAGGTTCGTATAATTTATACACTGAACATTGTCTATTCTGACCATTCATAACATATCAACACAAGACGATGAACACTGATCATGCCAAAGTTAGACACACTAGAACATTTCCTGAAATCGTTTATTTACATTTATACAATTTTAGTTTTCACTTCTTAATACGAATTATTCTTAAATTAGGTTCGTATAATTAAAAACTGAATTTTGTTATTCTGACCATTCATAACATATCAACACTCAAATCAACACAAGACAATGAACACTGATCATGCCAAAGTTAGACACACTAGAACATTTCTTGAAATTGTTTATTTACATTTATAGAATTTTAGTGTTCACTTCTAAATACGAATTGTTATTGTTGGTATAATTATACACTGAACATTGTCTATTCTGACCATTCATAACATATCAACACTTAAATCAACACAAAACCATTTATTTTCCTACCAACAATGAACATGCCAAAGATAAAGACACTGAGGGTTTTGGAAAAAAAACCTGAATGTTAACTCTCAGAAATTGTATTCTCTACTCTTGTATGTTTTCAAACAATTTGTCGTAAATACATCTTTAAATATAACAGAAAGTAGTTTTCGAATTTGTAAAATTATTGCCAAAAGTAAAGGCTGAAATTAATCTGTCTTATTAGAGAAAATATTTAAAATTTAAACTATTTTCACTACTTATTAATAGGCCTCCAGTTACTGTAGGCTACTGAATCTTATAATGTCTAGTAGAGCGAAGTAAAATGTATAGTGAAAACAAAACAGAAGTATAATTCAAGCAATCACAGATGCAAATATTTTCAAATTTTAACAAATCCGTTTGTGATAAAGCAAACTGTTCAAACTTCAAATCTGTGTTAAAGTGTAATACACAGTCTTCATTTATTTCAAAACATTATGTCGATGATGAGTACCATTACTTGTCCGTCGCCCTCATTCAAATCAATTCTAATTCTTTTATCTCTTGTATCTGTGTCCACGCCTATAATACACACCCTCCGTTCACTTAGTTCTCTTTCTCTCTCCGCTCTGATAAGACATGAAGAAAACTCCCAGATCACAAGATTCTATAGGTCGCGTCAAAGAGCTGATAGGTCCGTCTGAAATTATAATTACGGTAATAACTTCGTTATTTATTTGCATAACAAATGGGGTACGGGTAAAATTACAATTTGTAAATTTTGACCTAATTTAAATCAATCTAAGTTGAATTAAACTTAGACTCAAGGATAAAGAAAGAATAATTTACTTTAAATGGTAAAAAAATTTAATTTATATTTTCTGAATTTCACAGGAGTCTATTTAGTACAAAACAATCCCTCATACCAAATTTCAAATCTAAATTAATTGTGTGACACTTAACGCGCTGTAGGCTATAAAGAACGACAGACGGGCTGAATAACATTTTCATTATAAACAAAGAGAAAAATACACATTCAAACAGAGGTTATGCTTGCTTCGCTTTTGCAATAAACTCGACCTAAGTGTAAATCGTATTTGGTTTTTATTATGACAGTCTAAATTGATTTTTCTTTTCGAAATTACAGTAATTCATAATCTCAATTTTGTTTACTCAGACTATTTATAACATCTCATACAGGTTGCTTTTTTCTCACAACAAAATTTATAGCGACTACATGACATTTCCAGAGATATAACAATCAATAAATTCTGTTTTTTCGTAAACAGAGGTTATTTCATTAAAATTGTGGAAATCGTTATGAGAAAAATTGATTTTTGAGATTATGGACCCCATATTTTTAATTATCAACAAATTACACAAATTTTCCTATATTTCAAATTTCATCAAAATCTGTTCATTCGTTTGACTGTAGAGCACTACGACGACAGATATTCCCAAAACCAATTTTCAGCTCAAAGAACCTCAACCAGGATATCAGTTAAAAACTCGCCACTGATTATTGTACCCATCACATCACTTTCTCTATACAATGTTGCAAAGTAAAAGGAAGTTCAATTATTTTGAGATTACCATACTAATCCTGTATAACTAAACCCCCTTGCCATTTTTAAAGCAATTAGAGCACGCAATGAAAGTCAAAAACTACAACTACTTGTAGGATGCAAACATCAGGGAAGATCATGCAATACACTTTTCGTCCACCTCTGTATAACAACGCTCAGCAGAGTAGATATTTTGTTTGTTTGAAAGTGAAGTTTTTGTAAAACAATGCGTGTCCGTAAGCTTGTGTTTCTGCTTTTATATATGTGCTAACACACTGGTTTGTTTGCGTGAGTGCGCTCGTGTGGCTTTGTGTCCAAGAGCTCGCGTGTGCAATCCTTACTTGACTTGAAACTTTAGGATTATGAATACGTTAAGAGGAACAATTAATCGATCATGGAGGAAACAGAAACAGTTCTATTTAGAGTAACTTCAATAAGCTAAATAGACGAGTACGCATACTCGAAATCATTTTTACCAAACTCCAAAGTTTATTTAATTGTAATTTTATACTTGAAGAACAATCAAAGTTTAAGTTCAGAATTAATAATATTTTTCAAATTTACAAGTTATATTTACTGTATTGCTTTATTCTTTTATATTTCTATTTATCCTCTACTACAATTCCAAGGTCTAATTTTGTACAACCAATTTTTTCAGTTCCGAATTTGCTAATACATAAATACTTAATCACTTCCCGTAATTTGAAATCGAAAGTTTAAGGCAAGCTCAAAACATTACATGTATTATTCAACGATAACCATTTTAAATGATTAAATTTCTAGAATTTCACTTGATTCACAAACGGAAAATTGTTCATCAGTTTATTCAGATTTTCCTACAATTACTAATTTATCGCAATTCCATATTTATTTTGTAGATTACTCATTTTGTTCAGTATTTTAAGAAGTTTAATTTTATATCTTGTTTTTTATGTTGTCGGGTAGATCAAAGTAAAATTATTATTATTTTATTAATGCTTAATTTAAAATTGTCGCCATTAACTTTCGTACACAATGCCGGACATGTTTAACTTTGGTGTTATTAAGTTCAGATCTCTGTTTATAACCTCTCCTACAGTTACTAAACAGGCTTTTCGAATTTATTTGAATCTATATAATATTTATTATTTTAATGTTAGAGTTTCCGTTCCCTAAGTTAATAAGGGTGACCACTAAATAATAACAAGAAACAATTTTCTAACAGTTAAATAATTACAATGAACATTCTGGTTCACCAGAGACCGCTACGAGAATTGCATGTTTTACCAAAAGCATTTGAATAAGAAAGTCTTGTATTTAAAACAATTTTATTGACACTAAATTACAGAGGAAATGTGGCAATTTGATTTCATCGTTAATTTATCGATAACCAAAAATCACGCCACGAAGATGGTGTCTATTTTCTAAAATGCATGTTGTACGCGTTACCTAAAGTCGGTAAACAGCTACTGTGGTATTTCATCTCCTGTCGAATAATATCCTTCAATTTACTTAAAGTGAAATTCCTCAAAAAAGTAGGCCTACAGTCCAATAACCCATAGACACCAACGGTACGCAATACCTTAGATTATTAGCGTGCCATACCTGATATTCTGTTTATTCAAAAATTCGTTCATGTGGAAATGAGTTTCATCACTTTTTAATAAAATAAAATTCTCATTGTTTTCAAAAACATATCTCGTGCAAAACTCGGCGTCTCTCTGAACCAACTGGTGAATCTTGCAGAGATGAAATCTGAAATTTTCTTTTGGAAATCTCTGAACGGAAGTCTCACTCATAAGAACGCAGCTCCCAAACGAACCGAATAGCTCGGGGCTCTCTACACGCTGGCGTCGCACTCTCGCAACGTTTTCGGGCGTACGAACACTACATTGCAGCCCAGGGCATTTCTTTATTAAGGATCCTCTCGTGTAAACTCATTCATCCGTCTCAAAATCGTATTCCGATCGGATACACTGCCATGACGTGCCATATTAAAATGTTTAGGTAAATCTCGTCAAGTCACAATTTCACCGTTGGCGAAAAACCGTCGCAGAGTGAAAGCAGTGTCTAATTTTCCAAGGCATGTTAGCAACTGAAACTGCCCAATCCTCAGAACACAATGAGTGCTTCCCCACCACTGTCCCGGCGCCATTCTCGAAGTATTAGCCATTTAAAAAACATGCGTTTCCCGTGGCGGACCCTTTATATAAGATTTGAACTTCGAAGACTACTTACCACAAAACAAATGTGCGACTTCTTTAGGAAATGTATGAAAACTAACGTAGGTTATGAATCTTTTTGATTACATTTCTATGAAACCAACGGCCCAAAATATGATACATTCTTAACGTATGAATTAAGATAATATCTTTAGTAATAGTAGACAAAATTTTATAATTTTAACAGTCTAATTCAAATCACTGTTTCTTTTTTTAGTTACATAGGTTGTGCTTTTAATTATTTTAAAGCATTTTGTTCAATTCTCAGTATTTTTGCTGGACGGGCGTTATGGTAAAATCAAACTTCTACTCTCTACTTTAAGTGATTTGAAGTCAAAAGCTTTACTGAATCAGTAAGCGTAAAGTAAACTAACAATCATCAAAGCAAACTTACCAATTCAATTGTTTAGGGATATTTTCTACAATACTCCTAAATATAAATGTGTCAATTTTTTACAATAGTTTTAAATTAGTAGACTATCACGTCAAAACAAATTTCTGTATGCATTAGTACAGTTGCAACTTAAAATGTAATGTAAAAGTAAAACGGTATATTACAAATTGAATTGTAATATACTTTGAAATGTCAAAACGATGTGTTTGACGCAATATGGCCTCGTTACTCTAACGCCCGTCTCGAATTGTTGTTTGTGAATTGTACTCGTTTGATGTTAAACCTTCATAATGTCCTAATCTTCACAGGGGAATCGAGTGATATTCATGAAACACGTGTGTTAAAGGAAAACACTTCTATAATGTTAAGACGATATCCGGCGAGAAAAGCATCTGTAACCGATACACAGAACCGGTCATTTAACGATTTAATGAAACAGTTGAAACTATTCTCCGTTTCATGTTAAGTTGGCAATATGTATTTAATGCAGTGAGGCTGCACTATTACCCATCTAAAAACATCGTGCTGAAGCATCACGATAAAATAAACAAAACATATCTACAAAGGAATTAAATTTGTGTATACTCTGCAGTAAAATACCTAAATAATAAGAAAAATAAAGTAAAATACAATGGCAACCTTCTTCAAGATATAAAAATGAACGAAAGTTTGCGTAAAACTCTCATTAAGTATACCACCAATTAAACTTAAAATGCAGTATACAAAGTAGGGAATAGAGAGAATAACTTTATACGGTGTTATTCAGAATTACAAAGCTAATGATTCAATGAATTGTCATTTAATTGTCGAGAGTTTGACGAAAACCTAAGTGTAGATATTTTACAGTAATTATTAAGAATAAAACTGTTCTTGTAGATTGTCGGATTCTAACCAATTGACCATGACAACATAAATAAATTGAATTGCATAACCTGTAATACAAATAACTTATCGTATTTTAATGCAAAATGTTTACCTTTATAAGGCTAGATTCATATTGAATAACCTTTGTAAAGAAAGTTATTGCATTGTCAGAATATTATTAATCTAAAGAGATGAACGATTGTGAAGCAATTTGTGTGCACAGCGGGAAAGTGAGATGACTGGCACTATGTAGACTTATTGATTTGTTTTCCTATCCGTCAATATATTGATTCTAACCCGGGGTTTCGAGTTATTAATCGACTTGGCTAACCTTCATCACCATTGTTCACTGATCCCTGGGCTCGTGGCTCTTAAATATAGGCTAATTTTATAATTTACAAACAACCAACCACAACTCAAATATAAATATATAAACAAAACTCTTTAAACCAAATTAGAATTAATCGCCCAAGTGGACTAAAACTGCGACTTCTATAAAGCCGCTACCAACACGACTTAACTGTTGTAATAAAAACACGTGCAGGCTACACACAAGTTGTACTCAGAGATGTCGCCTATAGATCGCCTGGTTCCATCTTGGGTTTTAATTACAAGGAAATATGTTAAATAAGAACTCTATTGTTAGTAAGTGTTAGGAAATTATAATTCTTACGGCATTTTAACAGCAAAAAAATTGTCTAAGTTATTGATTACTTACTTTTCTGAAATCCATAAAACACTGTGGTAACCCTAATTATATTTGTAATTAGGAATGAACTTATTGCTATTAGCCTACAACATAAAACGATTTCTGAAAATATTGTGTATTCTTACATAGTTTTCCAATTTAATAGAACTCTGTTTATACAAAAAAAAAATGACGTCAGTTTCAATGAATGCATGTTCTATTATAACGCAGAGTTTCAGGCGCCTCCTAAGCTAAGATTGCATTTGAAACAAAAGTTTAAATAGCGAATATATAACATACAATTTTGAATAGTACTACTGAAGATGGCGAATTTGACGTTGATACGCGTTTAAATAAATAAACGTCCTATTTGTGAGAACTTGTGTTCAAGTTTTATTCTATCAAGTATACCATCTCACAAGTCAAACTCAATATTTATTTATAAGTATGGCACTTATGTCAACAGAGCTCAACCTGATATTGAAGATGGAGACTTTGTCATTCAACGTTTGAATAAATAAACGTACTATGAGTGAGAACTTATGTTCAAGTTTTATTCTATCAAGTATACCATCTCACAAGTCAAACTCAATATTTATTTATAAGTATGGCACTTATGTCAACAGAGCTCAACCTGATATTGAATATGGAGACTTTTTCGTTCAAAGTTTGAATGGAATTCCCAGTGTTTTGAAAGTTTCATGTTTTAGTAAACCCAAGTAATAAATATGGTACACAGTTGCTCCCTTGAAATATATTCTGGTTTATGTACGGTAAGCAGATTACAGTTGTAGGTGTTTTGCAATTATAACAGCTGTTTTGTCCTCCTAAACATTATATTACTATAATCTATTAATTGGTTCAGAGATTGTTACTTAAAAACCAAACGTGCATTAACAAAAAAAAAAAAAAACAGGATACCTCGACAGTACATGCACTACTATGTAACGTTAACCCACCCAACATTACAAAGCATGGTTTTATATCCTTCAAGCACTCTATACCAATATTTAATGATGAAACCTACTTATTTAAGAACCCCACAAAATCCCCTCTTCCCCAGAGAATGAACAATTGGCCTTCCATCAATTCAATGAGACCAATTGATTCAATGTTTAAGTTAGCCAAAGTTCTTTACGTAAACCTGAATCTAGGAACGTCTATTTGAATATATACAGTGGTGTACTATTTTAACATGGCATATCGATTTCCTACCACATCGGCCTTCATTCGCTACAAAAAATAATCCCTGTTCCGACATCAGACACGGTTTGTAATAAGATAAATAACCTATGAATCGCACGTTTAAGATTTGTTCTCCAATAGCAAAATCGGATCGAAAATTGTAAGTTTATTACAAGACTCAGTCGCCATGCTCAGTTCCAATCACGAAACACTTATAGAGGAAGTTAATTATCACCTTGTTGAGGAAATTAAAAGTTTTTTCTTTAATAAACTATTGTTTTGTTCAATATATTCAAATGATTAAAATTGTATGCTTAAATCCAAACTATCGTTGTTACCATCGTTTATTAAAATAGTGCATTCATTCTGCTGACTGGAATCTACCACGAAAATAGCCTGCACAACATTATCAAATAACTCTATATACATTAAAGTATCAATATTCATAAATAAATAACCAATATCATATTTACAATGGAATAACTCATATATGGATACATAAATAAAATGTTAACCAAATCATTAAGTTCCAAACCAAAGCAGTTAGTTTATAGTTATAACATTTCAATATAACAGGACGATTAATTCCAAAATATAATGACATCCAAACACTACATACCTTTTCGTGTCTCTTCTTGCCAGGCACTTGCAATTTCTGCAGTGCGCTCTCTGATGCCATTCTTTGAAACTTCTGCATGTATTCTTTGACGCTAACTTTGACTTCATCTTCAACATTTTCATTCTCCTGCAGAGAACATATAAAGCACAATATGCAAACCCGAAATCACAAACAATCAATCAATATGATAAAATGAGAAAGTTTCCAGTAAACCTTTACATGCACCAATAGTCTAACATTCACAAGCTACCATACTAGAGCAACAATATTTGAAAGGTGAATAGAACTGCAACACAACAGCTCAAGGTAATGAGTGAGTGACGAAAGTACATATACATTCCTTCTCCAAGATGTTTAAAGAAACGTAGATTATACTAAATGCACACAATTTCATCATAGGCTTCATAAAAAAAAATAATATTATTTTATTACAAAGCTTAGTTTAATAAACAAACCAACAAAACTGAAAACTGAAGTAGGCTTTGTAATGTTTTTTCCCCCCTTTTTATTAAGCTTATGATAATGAAATTGTGATAATTTATCATAATCTACATTTTGGGGAAGGTATGTATCATTTCATCCCCCATTCATCACCTTGGCTATGCCCTTGAGTACTTTACTAACTCTTGTCCTCTTATAGCCCTGAGGGTTACTATGAGTATTCGAGGTCTCTTTCCTTATACCTTATTTTCTTCATTTGTAAATGTCTAATATGAATAATCTAAAGAAGGTTATGACGGAGGGAGTCTAAATCCCCAGCACACTTTAAATTTGTATATTACGATTATTTAATTTTTAGTTACATTTGTTAGATTTGTGTTAAGGAGCATGTTATGCTATTTTTGATAATGCGGTAGTTTTTTGTCTTTTATACAAACAAAATTAAAATCTATGAATGACACTAATATTTAAGTTTACAAATTTAATGAAAAAAATGATGGCTTAAAAATAAATATACAATATTTTCCTATTATTTGTGGTCATGTTTTCAATATTCTTTATTATAAATATTGTTATATTTCTTGTATAATCTGTACCCATGTAGTAGAAGCCCCGACTATGGCTGCAACACTCGACGGGACTCCACAATATGTACCTCCCGATAGGTGCTCCACCCCTTTTATCCCCAGGTAGCTACTTCGCCTCCAGCCTCCTTAAATAGATGGCTCAAACCTCTTCATCCCCCGATAGATTTTTTGTATTCCTGGTTGTGCTCTGAAGCACTTGTACCAAAACTAAATATGTGTTCTTTAATACAATGGATCGAGACGCAAAGTTTTTACTTACGATATTTTGTGTATTCTATTAGATGTTTAGATTGTAGTAGGAAGGGAGTAATAATATTTGTTATAACTTAGACCCTTTTCGAACTTTTATTTTTTTGCTAGGCCATTATCAGTTATCAGCTATCACCATTATCAGTTACTTTTTCAAATCGTAACTTATAATTTAGATATTGCCACTTCAGTTAAATAAGTATTGGCCACTGAAATTGATTTAAATGTTTACAAAAATTCTCATCCTCATGAAATTATACAATAAAAATGACGTGAATTACATTTGTTCCTATGATGCTGGTTTTGATTTGACGCAAAATATAAAAACATGAAGTAAATAAAAAATAAATTACGCTTTACATATGTCAATCATCTCCGCAAAATTCATTTCAACGTGACTAATTTCAACTTACAACCAGTAGGCACTCTGAAAGGTATTTTAAGTAAGAGTATCACTGTTCTTGTTATCAGAAAATTTACACAAAATGCAAAAGTACATATTCTTACAGATTTAATTTGAATCTAAAGAGAAATAGGTAGCAATAACTAATTTAAGTACCCTGTAATCAATTGTTATTTTCTCAATAATTACACAGTGATTTCCAAGGCCAGATTTACTGTGAGGCAAACGTTACGTAAGATATAAAAGGTCATCCAATCCATTGGAACAAATTCGAAAGACTGAATTAGTGATAGGACAAAATACTACTTCCTTAAACTAATCCCCATCTCTGCTTAGTTACAGTTAAATTTATTATCATTAATACGTCACAAAAAACATAGGGTTACATACATTATATCATTGCTCACGAGGTAAATGATAAATAATTTTAAAAATCAGATGATCATACAATGATGTTCACTATTCATGCGTACAATTTACTTGGAAAAATAATATATTAAGTTAATACACTGACTACTAACTTAATACTTGGACACTATTAAGAATCAAATATATAATCATGAGAAACACAAGCTTTGACTATACACAAATGTAAACTATAATACACAAGTCATGCAAAGGAACACTAAAACCATCAAATAACAAATAACATGCTTATGTAATTCCCAGATAAATGGGTTGTATTGATTTTTCAAAAAAAAAGAACGATGTATCAAAATGTATAATAATGCCTAGTGTGTGAGAAAAGTGGATCGAAAAGCAGTGTAGTACTAGGAGTGTGTCTGGTGTAATAGGCTTGTCCTCCCTTCTACTTGTTTCTCTAACCTGACTTTTCAAGAAAACTAGATACACAAATTACTGCTTAGTTACACTTAATTCTTAAAGTTTAAGTACAAGTTAATTCTTAAAAGTTTAATTTTGTAAACGTTTTATTCTTATTTACACCGATAAAAGAAACAAAAGTAGGGTAGACGTTTACACAGAAGCATTTGAGGTCTATATTTTTTAATTGGGGTTGTACTGCTGAAAGCAAACGCAGCAAACGAAGTGTGGGGCTCCTCTTTTCCTCTCCACCCCAGACACATTCCTACCTTGAGGATACTGTAGTAGTGGTGTCTCTTCCTCTCGCTCCTATGCGAGAGGCAAGCGCATTATCTTGCCAGGCAGATATTTAATAATTGTATTTAATGCAATAGTTTAAATATCTCGGTAACTAAATGTCATTGAAATTTTTTAGAAGATAGTTCGTATCTACATCTATTATTTATTTTTTAAACCATCACTCCGAAAATTTTTCTGTAAAAAAATTGAAATAAATATATTAATTAATTAAACAAACAAAACATTGTTTTATGTTGTTGTTTTACCGTCTAGAAAGTACACAAAGAGCTATCAATGAGCCTAGTTAACATATTGTTATCAAAATGTCATACTTTTGAGAAGCTAAGTTTAAGCGATAATCACGATTTTAAAAGTTAGGTTCAATATTTAGATCTGAAATTTGGGCCATTGTTTGTATTCAATACAAGCAAGAGTACAACAACAACGACGACGATTTTCCCCAATTATTTGAGAAGATACGCCAATTTGTTGATATGGTCGATTTTGAGGATCTTTTAATAATAATAACAATGACATCGATACAAAAATCACTCAGATATAATCTAGAGCTCATAACGAACATTTTGGTTTATTTTGTAACTCTGAATAATAAACCAAAATTATTAAACCTACAATTATTGTTATAAACAATATGTTCCTGACATTTCCTCTACTGTAGGATGAAACTGTATACTTGTCTTAACGCCTGTTCCCTTCAAACAAAAAAATAATATAATTATGGAACGTGCAATTATCGATTTTTTTGTGTCGATAATGAAACTCTAATAAATAATAATACTATATTTTAAGAGTAAAATCACGATCACAAAAGAACACAAGTTATTAAGTTTTACACAAAATGGTACTTAATTAAGCCTATCAGAAATTCACCTAGTCAGACTATTAAAGGCAGAAATACATATACGAAAAAAGCATGTTCTAAAAATTACTTTTTGCCTAAGGAGGTATCCAAAACTGATAACTTATATTAACATAGGCCTAACTAAAATTATATTTGTTCTAATTACGCGTATGTTATTGTTTTGTAGTTATTTATAACTTTTTTAATAATTCAACTTTTTATATGGTTTCTTGAAAGCTTCTCTTGAATTCCCCACCATTCCTTTCATTAAACTTTAATAATGATTATTACACAACATATATACTCGTAGATCCTAAGCTAAATCGTTTAGGCTAAAAAAATCAGGAGAATTGTCTAAACGAAATTGCAATTTACCGCAACCTCTTCTTAAACAAACATAATTTAAAATTGTTTCTTGATCCGATGTTTTGGGTCATTGACAGAACACTTAACTGGTCCTCATTTGATGAATGATTGACAGTCAGTAAGTAGAATGGTCCTGTCATATTGAAAGAAATGATGTTAGAGTCAAAAGTCAACACCTTTAGATCTTACACAAGATTAACTAATAACAACTTTTAGATTAATTTTTTACATTTGTTTTATAAACCAAAGTAACAGATAAGTTGTTATTAATAAGAACAAATCATTTCTTTATTATTTCAGGCAATTTCTCTTCGGGAAAGAGTTATTGAGTGCACCAACCAACTTTCTTTATCAAATGAGCCAACAGCATCAATACTCTGAATGCATAGTAATTTATTTATTATCCACTATTACAAATTCTAAAGCACTTGAAATGTGGTATGGTGTAATCAACAAGTAATAAGAGACTCAAAATTGGGCAAACTGTCGCTCTGTAATAAAGTTAACTACACTCTACTCTTAAGGCAATTTTCAAAGGGCTATAGGAAAAACCCATTGCTACCATACTTTCCAATATTTTTGCCCTTAAAATTTTCAAAAAAAACTCCATAAATGTTTTGAGCAATTTGACAAAACTAACATTTATGTTTTTCAGAATCATTGAATTCAAATATGACCTCCTTCTTTACATTTTATTAAATTAACATCTCCATATATTTTGTAATTATATATTTACATGAATCGTTTCACAATCAAAAATCTTTTCTATATTTCTTCAAATGCCAAGCTTGAATCTGTCAACAGTTTTAAAGTAACTTGTTTCTCAGTTTAAAAAATCAAAACATTAAAATATTTTAAGAATTATTTTTATGATAATAAATACCACATTTTATATAATTTATAACTTTGAGTTTGTCAAATAAAAAATCGCTCCACAATTTAGGGGAAGAATAACAATTTGAGGTGTTTTAAATGATGCAAGACCCTGCTGTAGTTTTGTACCTAGGTGTCTGTAGTATAGCATAGTGTCTGAACAGATTTGGAAGCCAACTAAAGATTATTATAAAATTACTAAAGGTTACATTACTTCGGGACAGCTTATTAATGAAAATATAGATTGTTTATTTTCCATGTCGAACATACATATCTATAAAAACTTTGTATTTACAGTAAATTTTACAAAACAAATAAATTATAATTATTCTAAATAAAATAATACTTTTTAACTTATATAAAATTGTTTCAATAGTTTTTTTTTTAATTTTAACATGGAAAATTTTGTAATCCTTAGGATAAACCTGTTTAGCATCTACCATCATTTGATTTTTTCTGCCTCTTGAGTTAAAAAAAATGAAAGCAAAAAAAAAAAGAAAAAACTAAATCCTTCTGAGATAGCATTTACACTTGGAAAAATAAAAAAATATAGGATTACTTGTTTCATTTCTCCCCTTCCTATCATATTTATTCCTCTTAAATTGTAGGAGGTGAGTACAATAAGCCTTTATGCTAGAAACTACTATACATTCATTTGGTATGATATTTAGGTTATGCATTTTACAATATATACATAACGGAGTAAGGATACAACTGATTTGAAATCCCATCATAAAGTCCAACCTATCTACTATTATTTCCCATATAATATATATATATATATATATATATATATATATAATTATATATTGAACATTCAAAAGATCAATATAATAAATACAATTACACAAAAACACTCAGAAATAAAGTGCAAACTTGCAATCACACAGAAATATGGTGGAAAATATAATAACTCAGAACACAGAAATTTAGTGCAAAACAAGCAGGAAACCAAACACACATGCGGTTAGAAAATCAACAGTTAATGAACACATAAATGAAAGTATGTTTTAAATACCTTATGTTACAAAAATCTCTGGAGGGCAAATAGCTCCCAGGAATGTAGGCATTACCAATTACATACATTTATAAAAATTATCTATAAACTATTTTATCTTAACTATTAAATGTACAACAGAATATAAATAAAAGTTTGATATGAGACGATTATAGAAAAAATTCTGTAGTGGTTACTTCATAAATAGATGTATAAATATTATGTATCATATAACACGGCATAAATTTTAATCTTCAAAGATAGCCATATTGGAATATCACCTTAGGTTAAATAGGAAATGATTCAGACAAGTTTAAATTTCTTCAGCTTCAGGGAATGTAACCATATAAACCATATATGACCCATATAATAAAAATAAATACTATTTTCCAGGAAACTGGAAACAAAACAAAAATCACAGACAAATTCAAGGATATTTCATAAAAAAAAACAAAGATTACAAGGGTGATCCTGCTGATCTGAGTTAATTAAAAAATGTTAATTGAAATAAATCTACTCTATCAAAACAAATATCATGATTGTTCTGAAAGTAAATTCTTTACCTAATTTGTTACAAATATATTTTCAAAGTTTATGAGATTAATTTTGTTTGACAGAGGCGACTGATACTTAGAAATAAATTAAAGAAATGAATGCTAATCTCAGGTTAAATCATATAGCTGGGTTTACTTTAAAAACAACTTTTAAAAGTTTAAATCAGAAAATCACCCACTCGTGTTGCTTTTAATTAAGTGTAGCCTAATATATCTAAACAAGAATTGACCCTTAAAATACTTTAAATACAGGACTTTATATTGCCAAAAATGGTATTTCTTCAACATAAGGGTTTATATCTTTAAAAAAAAAAGTATTATTGAAGCCTACACATTAATAAAAGAAGTTATGATCATGTTGGTTACATTATGAACGAAATTTATTTTTAAATCTAAAGAGTAGCTGTTTTGGATTACTGTGAAAAAAAGGGCTACTCAAGTCTTCGTGTTAGAAATAGCCAAACATATTCTAATTGCAATAATTCTTTCTGTATTTCTTACCATTCATAGAAAATATGCATAAATTTGGACCGATTTCAGTCTTCAGAGACTGCTCAAAATAGATTTCAAATTTGTTTTGAGCAAATCAAAATACCCCAAAAAAGTGACTCCATAGCTTGAAATTTAGTATGTCTAAGGGTTACTAACAACTCAACAAAATGTATATATATAATATAAACACATCCAAAATGACAGGTTAACAAAATCGGAAAAAGTTTATTATAAAAATTAGGCCTACATAATATACATCAATTATAGTTCAAATCGATTACACATTTGTAGAGTATCATGCTTACTGATAATAATTTAAACACATTATAAACAGAATTCTCTATAAAAACACATACACAGTTTAAATGGAACACAACACTCATCTGATATATATTTAGAGAATCCTTAAGACAGATGAACAAACACAAACACGCATATAAAATCTGATATTTTCTACTAAGTCTTTATAAAAACCAAAATACATTAATATGTTATGTTTAAGTTAAATGAACATTTTAAACATAAATTATGATCAGATAAAATATTACCTCCCTTAAATAATGCATTCTAATTTTAGTTTTTTCATCAGAACGTATATTTTAAAAAGCGACATTAATGTATAATTATATATCCTTGCTAATTAGACTTGCTGTCCCTCCTTCCAAACATGAGAACCAGATCCTTAGCTGAATCAACACCTTTCTTTACTTAGAAACTTCAGAACTTAAGGGTTAGTGGGATTTTTTCATATACCTTATATTCTTAATTTGAAGAAGGCGTTCGTTATGTGTTAAGGATCAATTTACGCTTTGTTTTTATTAAGATGAAGACACCAATAGTCTGTAAATCTCTTTGGGCCTAACTCGCATCGTGTGTTAAGGAGCAATTTAAACTTTGTTTCATATATTACAAAGTATATGTTTTGTCCTACCAAGTATATGTAAATTAATTAGCAGTTTAATTTTCACTTTGTATTCATTGTGAAAACACAAAATGTAACATCTTTAATGTAAAAAATTATTCCATAGTTTGATTTCAAACATAATAAAAATACAAATAAATTCATCATGAATCAATTATGTTTACCAATGGAAAATAAATGTATTTACAATGATGTATATTTACACACATTACTCATAAACAAACTGTTAAATAGCATTTTTATAACGGATTGAAACGGTGTTTAAAAGTTTCAAAATAATATTTCATTTTAAGAATACGTCTTTAATATATTACCAAAAATACTGCAATACCGGCGCTGAACGAGGTGATGCGCCCTTACTCTATCTATACATCTTGCTACAGACTTTCCTATCCTACTGAAAAAAGTGTTGAAAATAAAATGCTAATGAGATTAATTATTGTTGTCACAATAAAAACAGATATCCACAATCTATCATAAAATGATCTAAAATAATTATCTTCTAATAAAAACGAGTAGAATACCAGATTTAACAAAAAATAGTTCGGCGGATTTGAAGTTATTGTGGACATAGATGGAGATAGATAAACGTACCGCAATAGAGGAATAACATTACCAACATCTACAAAATGTCTCCTGTATAAAATCATTATTTTTAATCTGAGCGCGAGCAAAAAATTGTTGGAATAACATTAAAATTGTTAAGTAGCATAAATATTAGTGTGAAAATAAAATAATGTTTTGTTTTTGTTATAGAATACTTACGTCAGGATCTGCTTCAGCTCCAATTGGTTTAGGTCTTTTGCTGATATCCGGAGAAGAGTTCTCTTTATTATCCAATTTAATTTTCTCAGTACTTTTTCTTCTCGGTGGAACGGGAGGAGAATCTACATCCGTAGTACTGGGTACAGGTGTTGTCGGTTGAGACGGTGGTGTTGGAGGAGGAGGAGGTCGATACGGCGGAGGATTTCGAGGTGATGTCACACTATCAAGGGAGTCCTGTGATACTGAATGGCTCATTCCCATTCCTATGGGAGTTACCAAGGATGAAACTGAGGAGGATGAACTAACAGAATATTTTGAGGATAACCCTGGACTTGGAAAATCTCCAGGACATGTTAAGTCTGGGGTACGATAGCGTTTCTTCAGTACCAAATATTTTTCTCCCTGAAAATATAAAAAATATCATTAACTTTAAACTAAAAACAGATTCACAAACATAGCACTAACTTTCTTATGACAAAATCAATTTGAGAAGATGTATTTAAACGAAATTTACACATAGAACATTGAAAAAAAGAAAGAGTAATAGTAAAGTCAATAGCGGTAAGAGATTCGTTTTGGTTTTTACAATTTACAAGCGAATCTTAGCTTCCTTTTTCCTACAGTTTCGCACTTATTTTGAATCATAAAACTTCACATTTTACCTTCAAGATTAGGCTGAAAACTCTCGAATCGGTATTTTCGGGAAGATAGGAAGCTCTACATTTGTTGTGGTTAATGAGGGGTTTGATGAGGGGGTTAACTCTTATATTTTATCAAATTCGTAAGAGCCAATTTTCAAGAACCAATTTCGAAACTTTTGTCAACACATAATCAGCCCTAAAGAACCCGTGCAAATTTGATCAAAATCGATCTAAGCGAATGTGCAGAGCCTCGACAAGCAGACATACGATAAAGATGGGAGGAACACTTTTTTGACATCAAGTAACCATAAAATGAATTTGGAAATATCGAAATGAACATTGACCGTCGTATGGATAATTTTCTTTTACTTATTGTTTGATTCAATATTTTCAATTTGATGGTCTAAACAGTAGGTAAAAGTAAGACATTCAAATAAATGTTTACAGTGAATAATCTTATAATCTAGAATTAATAAATTATAATTTATAAACTAAATTTATATCTTACTGAATGTTCAACAAGAATGAAAGTGACAAAGAGATGACTCTGGAAATTAATTTCTTTCAATTGTTATGAGTTTTGCACCATGGCAGTGAACGATCTTAGATACATTCATTGGATTAATTGTTGTTTAAAAGGTAGAAAGTTACGAATGTATGCTAAACAAAATTATGATTTTTTTTTTGGATAAATTATGACATCATTAATATTACTTAATTAAGCAATGGTATAATTACAACTAATGCTAGTAAGATCAATAGATAAGTCAAAAAGGTAGATAATTTCATTTTTAGATAAATGTTCAATAGTCTTCAACAATGAGATTATTAAAAAAAAATAAAGTCCCAAAACGATAACATTTTAAGAAAAACTAAATTTAAAATAGCACCAAATTAGCTGATACGCTGGATAAGGTAAATCCCTTTTTTGTATTTATTATTTTTTTACATAAATTTAAATACTGTATACATGTTTCCACATAAGTAAAAAAAATTTAATACTTTACATTGAAATAAGTGGAACTTTAAATATAACTTAAGCCTAACATTAAAATAATTAAGTTACTAGAACCTAATTACAATTTATATCTAAGAGAAGACATCCAATAGCAAACGATAATGGAAAGCTTCATTATATGAGTAGAACAATTGTAGTTTTTTGATTTCAGTTAAAAATGCTCTAATGTGAAAGGAGTTGGAGCACGGAATAAAGAAGTTAACAGAAATAGACCGTTAGGTGGCAGCATTTCTAAGCTTCAAACCACGGCATAGAGTAGGCTTATCTATTTTGTACGTAACATCAACTTTTACCTTAAATACAAACTCTCATTACACATTTGCATACTAAAAAAAAGTTGATTTGAACAGAAACCACTACTGAAATATGAACTGAACTCACGTGTCTATTTTCAACAACTAACTCAAAAAGGATCTTACGTTACATATAAGTTCAAAAATTCATTTACAAAAAATAATTTTTACTGGATGCGTTAAAAATACTAAATTAAGATTAAATAATTTCACACTGAAACGTAGAAATGTTAACAATAAAACGTTAAAATAACGCTGAAAGTAGGAGAAAATAGTTCACTTGTAAGAAATTTTTAATTTTAATTTTCGTATAACTAGCACTAAAGTTTCTTCTTCTGTATTCTTTTGCTCAGTTCTATAAAGTAGAAGCTATTTCATCTATTTTTTATATATGCTGTTTCTATCATAGTTTGCTCTGTCTGAACACTTCTTGTGTTATAGTTCTTCTAAACATTCTTAATCCTCTCATTAACTTCGATAACTAAGCTCTTATAATCATTTAGCCTATATCCGAGGTAGTTTCACTTTCTTTCTTTTCTAGGGATAATTCTTTCCAATCAAATTCTTTAGCTTGGTATTACTTTTTCCAAAGGAACTTTTCTTTTTTCCCAGCTATTCTTTTTCTTTTCTTTTTTCTTCTTTTTTATTTAACCTATTCCAGTTCTAGATGTTATAGACACTTGGAAGCAACATTTATCTATTGTTTTAATCGATCGTTTGTTGACTATAAAGTATTTACTGATTGATGCTTCAAAAAGTCCAGTTTTTAAATTATTCACAAAAATTGATATGTGGGGAAAATCCACGTTCAATTCGAAGTTCCCATGTTGAACAGATTTGACTAGTTCCATCAACTTCTCTTTCTCCACAACATCTTTCAAAGCAAAAACTTCACTATAATCATAATCAACTCTCCGGTGTACTACTTCGTGCTCCATTTCAATGGACAACCAGTCCTTATAAAGTGTATCGTCACATTGTAGTGTTTTCCATTTCATCCACTAAAATATCAATATTTTTACTGATAGAACAAATTGTTTACTAATAGAAGGTTATTTGCATATTGTAACTTCCATGGCTTTTCTTTTGGTTCCTTCATTAAAAAATTTTCTATATCCAATTTATCAGAAAACAATTCAGTAACACGTCGTGCGAGTTAGTAAATGGATTTCCTCATTAACAAAAGCTTCGCCTGCAGCTTATTCAAAAATATTCTTGTCTCAACACTTATTACGAGTTCGGCGTCTTTCACAATTCACAGTCAATGGAGAGGAATTTCATAACTTAAATGTCAACAATAAAAGCATCATAGTTCTGTTGGATGCTTTGAGCACACGTTTTACTTCAGCTAGTATCTTGCCTGACAAGTTGTCTCGCTATTGTAGTTTTTTTAAGAAGTACGCTCTTATTACCATCCAATGATTCTTTAATTTTTTTAAGTGTTGGATCAAATATAAACTATCTGCAATTAATATGTTTCAAAAATGTCTAGTTAAATAGCCCATATTAGTTTTCTAAACCATTTCTAATTTCACAGGCAAAGCTCAAACAAATTATGTAAAACTTTAACTAGGTTTATAGTATCTTCTGCAAACTCTTTCACTGCTTTACCAAATCCACCATAAATGTTAATCACATGTCCCAACATTTAAAGTTCTGGCAAATATGAGTTTTTCTTAATAAAATTGTGGAGAAAACAGTTTTGCTTATATTTGCGCCAACACTCTCAAGCGTAGATTTTTAAGAGGGATTTACCAACTTCAATGTTTTAAATAATTTTGTCTCCAATATTTATTTCTTTTGATAATTAGATAGGTATTGAGATGTTAAACTATGATTATTTTATCTGATCAGATAATCTTATACGAATATCCAACTGATTTCTTTTATCTTTTTACTTTCTTGTTAGATATCTCATCAAATGATAATGTGTATGGAGCGTTAGAATTTTTAACACCATACATAATGGGTTCATGAAAATGGGAGACTTCCTTAGTAATTACGTATATAAATTTGTTAATTTCATAGAAAATCGTGATGCCATATACCATATATCTCTGGGAACACAGCACAAAACACTTCATTAAAGTTCTTTCAAGAGTAAGATCCTGCTTGTAATTCGTAACATTAATTTTAATATTTATGTTTTTATATCATTAGTTTTTTTTACCAACAAGTAACCTGCATTGACTTGAGAAGAGAAAGAAGGATAATTATGCGACGAATTCGTATCTGGGTGAGTTAACAAGTCAGCTGCTTTCCTTGTACAACTTCCTTTATTAATGGAATCTATATTTGAAATTCCCAATCAGTTGATTCAGCACACGAATGTTACATTTAATGTTTTTTTTTTGCACAATCCACAAAATTTATATTCAGAATGTTTTAATATCCCGCAAGACTGTTAGGAATATATCTACTTGAGTCCTTTTTTGTTCGTCACTCCTCTCTTAAACTGTTTAATTTTATGGTATTTTGCAAACACATTGTACATAAAGTTCACACCAAATCCCTGTAAAATAAAACAAAATTATATTAATTTACTATGTAAAGTATGAGGATAAATTTACGTTATCCTCCCTTTTACTCCATGATAAATCTTAATCAATAAAATGAAAGAAAAATTAATCTAAATTAGTAGTTATTTGGTGTATTATTGGCTGACTGCAACACAAAATGTAAGATGTTGGACGATGGGTCGTCACATCCCAACTCCAGAAAATATTAAAGTTAATAAATTGAAAAATATACAAAATCCAGCTTACCTGCATTTCAAAAATATATTTCTCCTCTACAATGTGAAAATAAAACTCAAAAAGAGTTAACTAGGTGGAGTCCATCATTCCAACAATGCAGTCCAGGTGAGTGTACTGTAGGACCTATTTTTGTTCCTGTGTTAACCGTAAATATTGTTGTTGCATTAACAAAAATGTACCAGTCATAACCAAATCATGTAGAATGAAAAGTAAGTGAAAGTGGAACTTTTCTTCAATAGAACTAAGGAAAGTAGGTAAAGTTGAAAATGAGACCTCAATGTTGTAATTGGCTATAAATGTTTTATTTCACCCAAATCGCTTGCGCCTATTTTGAGATATTCGAGCTTTTACGACGACAATCATAGTTCAGTTTGACCTTGTTAACCAATAATTCCGGAACAGGAATTGTTGGAAAGATTTTTGGCATCCAACGTATTGTTGAGTTCCCTAGACTTTACATTTTAATATTGTCGGAGCTAATTTTTAAAAAATCTAGTTTTGATTAAATGGCAGGTTCTCCCTAATTAACGAGATTGATTGGTATGTTTTATGAATGTGTGTATGAGAAAGTTAGTACAATGCTTGTACATCATTTATTTACTATAAAGAACAGATTGGTTTATTTTCGTATCTCATTAGATTAAAGCTAACGAAATGATTAGAGTTATCAGATACTTGACAATAATGATAATAGCTAAGATAAAAGAAAGGCATCATGTTTTATCCATTTAAAAGGAACTTCGTTTTAAATCCATGTAAGTGTGATATGGAGAATCTTTCTTCCATACAACAAATTTATTTATTAAATTTAACAGTGAGGTTTTACTGTACTTCGCCTATATAAGTTAGTTTGTTCATAAAATGGCAATAGAATGGTACAATTGTTTTGGATTATCACCAAATACAATCATAGACGCAGAAATGTTACTAAATTCATTACGACCTTTCCAAATTTTCCCCTTATCAAAATGATAATAAAAATGGAATTTATTTAAAATTTAACTTTAGATATCCATTAATTGGCCTATGAAAAAACTTGAATCCGTTTGATCAATATTGGCACTGAATTAATCGACCCATTTCAACCAAATTTACTCAATTTATAACGTTTGGTAAGAAGAAAAATAACGTACGTAACATCTTCTCAATCACTCCCACCCCTTTCAAAGGTACAGTGTGTTTCTTTTAAAACTCAACATTGTATTTACAAGTAAAAATAACATACAGAAATAATTTAAACATTTTTGTATTATTAAAAGCATTTAATACACCTAAATATAAAACTTTTAACACATTAAAAAAATTATTTCACTAAAGATTTTCAAAGAGGCAGCCACAGCAGCTGACACTAGATGTGAATGATTCAAGAGAAACGAGGAGGAGGGCTGTTGAATCATTTTCAGATAAGGTGGCTGTGGAAAAGCGATTGTGCAGCTTGAACACCCAGACACGAAGCTTACAGAGATAGCTCAGAGCATCATGAGTGAGATTGGCTGCCGTGTCTTTAAGGATAATAAGGTCAGCATAACCAGCTGCCGTCTGAAATGCGGAGCTGTGGTTATCAGCTCCACCAACACCTTAATCAAGGAGTGGCTGAAGAAGTAATTCAAGGAGCTGAATCCTTTCAAAGAATTAAGCTCAGAGTGTTTGGTGGACAAGCTGAAAAATATAACAACTGGTGATGATGGTGATCTCTTGACACGTTTACTAGTCTCAGTTTTAAAACAAAGACGCCGGGACGTTGCTTTTCGTAAAGCTTCAGAAATCTCTTCCAATCTTGTATGGACAATTTTCGACTGATTAAAACAAAGCTCTGGTAAGGCGGGAACGAGTAGCAGTAATTTTGAGGTTACGTGCACCAGAGTGTCCGAGGAAATAAATAGTACCACAAAACCATAAACAAACTCATTTACATAATGGATGTAAGGCGAGCTGTTGCGAAGAAGCTGCAAAAGCCCGCGCGAAGAAATTTCAAAACACGAGGTGTGACGCTGAAAGGAGTAAATGACCTTTATCAAGCGGATTTAGTGGGAATGAATCCGTATACTAAGAAAAACCAAGGCTAAAATATACACTGACTATGATAAATTGTCTGACGAAACTAGCTATTGCGTTACCACTAAAGACAAAGTCAGCTCTAGATGTATCTGTAGCGTTAGAACCGATACTGAATAAACACCGTAAGAATCATTTCCAGACCGATCAGGGGAAAGACGTTTTCTATACGCTCGTGAACAAATTAATGAAAAAATACAATATAAATAATTACACCACTATTTCGGACAAGAAAGCATCGATGATGGGAAAATGTACCGTACTTAGATCTAATGTGGCGTGAGTTTACGTCACGCGGCATTTACGAGTGGCTGGAGTTGCTGTAAAATGTAGTAAAGACGTGCCAATAAGACTGTGCACAGTACTATCGGTATGAAACCCACCCAAGTGTTGAAAAAGGATGAGAATATGTTAATGTACAAAATAGCACGTAAAAGTACAAAAACTTTACCAAGATTTAAAGTGGACGAAAAAGTTACAATTTTTAAACATAAAAATACTTTTGTTAAAGGATATCTACCAAACTGGACAAACGAAGTGTTTATAGTGTACGCTGTGGTACCAACCAGCCCTGTACCATACATTCTACAACACTGGAAAGGTGACATTCTGAAATGCGGATTCTATGTAAGTCAAAGATCGGCAACGTATATCTCGTTGAAAAGTGCTACGCAAAAAGGGTAACAAAGTACTGGTGCGGTGGTTAGGGTCTGACAAGGAACACAATAGTTGGATTGATAAAACCAAGTTTCTTGTTTAGGCGTTCTATTTAATAGAATAGCGCTGTTAGTTTTCCACAGTATTCAGACAAACGTTGAGCAGCGAAACGCGTTTAAAAAACACAGCGGATAAGCTACGTGTAACAAACTTTGACATTGTTGCAGGAGCCGGATCACCAATGCACCGTCACAGCTCTTTATTACCAAACACAGTTCGATAAATAGTGTGCGGACCATCAAACAGTGGTAAGACTAATGTGCTATTTAATCTGCTCTTCAATCTAAATGAACTGAAATTTGCCAACGTCTACGTATTTTCTAAATCACTCTATCAGCCAAAGTACAAGTTTTTGGAAAGTATACTGGGAAATACCAAAGAAATTGGTTATTACACATTCACGGTCAACGAAAGAGTCATCCATCCTATTGAAGCAAAACCGAATTCGATAATAATTTTTTACGACATAGCTTGCGAGAAACACGACAATATACGTAACCATGGGACGTCATAATAATATAGATTCGTTGTATTTAGGATAGACGTACAGCAGGATTCCCAAACAATTGATTCAAGACAATGCCAATCTCTTGGTCCTTTTCGAGCACAACCATCTCAATTTACGACACATTTAAATGATAACATAAACACTAATATGGTGTTTAGTGCTTTCAAAAACATTTGTGCAACCGCGTGGAAAGATAAACATTAATTCGTTGTAATAGATAAGGACAGTAAATCGGAGGATGGAAGATATAGAATTGGTTTTGATCGAATTGTAACGGATTTTGGAGGAGGAGGAGGAGGAGGAGGAGGGGTACAAAAGACTTGATTCTTGCAACTGACGTCATCTACATGATGTCCTAGAAGAGTGCATCGAACGCTGGAGATAGCCAGATTGCGCAAGGCTATAAAGAAAAAGTACAAGTAGTTGAAGTACGGAAAGGTCGAAGAGGAACGAATGTATACGAATGATTAGTGGAGCAGCGAAGGTAAAGGAGGGGGAAATGAAAAGTGGAATGTCGAGAGCCAAGTTAATCGCAACAAATCTTTAAAATATAAAAACATTATAGAGAAGTTATTCTCAGCTAAAACGGTTAGCGAGAGAGATTATTCATACTGGGACAATCCAATAAGTTGTGTGGCAAACTGAGACATTTGTTGGCATCTCATGATGCAGGATATACGGGACATGCAAACGAGATAGCTTCTATTATTGAAGAACTAAAAGAAGCTGGAATTATAAAAGGAGCGGGAAATTTTCAAAAATTAGTACGTTAATATGATGAGTGTCGACAAGTTTGGACGTTATAAGAGTAGCAGTTGCGGCTCCATACAGCATGGAAAAATAGGTCCTAAAGGTGTAAGGTTTAACCTTACACTTGAGGAAGACTATGGATATACGAGGCTAATTGTTACGTAATGTGGCTACTGCACGCTCTGCAAACGATGCGGTCACCCGTCACCAATTAAAAACAAAGTGTTTATTATTTGATGACAAGAGGAAACGATATGACGCAGCATGGAGACTTATAGGTGGTTTACCTAAGGCAAAAGACAATGATGATGCCATGACAAAAGAATATTTCGATTCTTTAATTCCAGTTAAACTTAATAGCGGCTACAACTCGGATGCAATCAACTTTCACCAGTTTAAAGAATTTAAGTCGTTGATTATAGATCGTGCTCTACTATGATTGCTTTGATGCCTCTTCAAAACTTATTTGTAATATTGCCGACAGAGTTTCGGATAGAGATGCCGTCACACGAGCTCAATTAGTACAGGCTATTAGAGTAACTAAAGCTTAATCATTAATGGCCTGCAGTAAGATTGTGGACATATTAGAGGACAAATTGCGAAGGAATTCTTTGATTTCCTACATACGATTAAATAGCAATATAGTAAAGTCGAAAGTTCTAAAGAAAAATATAGCCATTGGCGTTAGTTGTGGATGCTAACACTGAACAGCCTCAACCATATATACGTTGCACCCATGAGCTTTAATATAGTATAGAAATGACAAAGAGACGAACAACATCAAAAAGAGCCACCACTAAGAAGGGCAGTACTCTCATTTCTGGAATTTTAAGTGCTGGTGATACACTTTACAAGGTGCTAAGATTTTAAAAAAGGCTATAGATTTATTGCCTGTCGAACACCACTACTCTCCTACAATTATTGTGACCCGGATAAAAAACTAGCCAAGAGGTTAGCTCGTGGTGATAAAGGAGTAAATCCTTTAGACGAAGCGTGTAGAGAGCGTACAGCAAATACAGTAATTCAGAGCATCATAGAGAAACGGACAAAAGTTTAGCATAACGGGCTTGGAGCTGAGTCAAATCGGGTAACGCGTCTATGGATGAACGGGTGCAGCGTGGGCTGTAAAAACGGCCATGAAAGCAAAAACCAAATTAGGAGGAGGAGGTTGAAAAAAGTTGAAACGTCCGAAAGAGATGTTGGCTGGAGGTAGGTATCTCAAACCATATGCAAAAGGCAGGGGTATGTATCTCAAACCGTATCCAAAAGGCAGTGGTCTGTATCTTTAACCGTATCCAAAATGCAGGGGACTGGAAACGAATAGTAGCTTGAAAACATCCAAAGAGAAGAAGAAGATCAGTAAAAAAAGTTTGATTGGTTTATTGCCAAATAGACCATTAAAAAAATAATGATTTAGAGAAATATGCCGTGAAACTAAGAATACCGTATTTTAGAGGTGTTTATATGAGGGATAATCTTACCCTGACGGGACCGTTGAAAAACGAATTCGCTATTGTAAACTTCCATAGTAGCACAGGTGAAGGTACATATTGGGTGTATTATAAAAAGCGCGGTGAAAATGTAGAATACTATGACAGTTTCGGAAATCTTAGATCTCCAATCGAATTTATTAGATATTTTGGTTCCACCACCACTATTGTTCACTATACTTACAAGCGACATCAGAGTGACAACTCAGTCGTTTGTGGACATTTGTGTTGAAAGTTTCTAATATTATGAGTATGGTTTTAAACAGAAATAGTTCTACACTTTCGTGTGATTTCTTTCCACCAGTTGATCTATCCGATGAAGAGTGGGAAATCGGTCTCATCGATCTTGCTTTGAACAACACCATTCCCAATATTGAAGAGGGGATTAATAATAAATTTTATCTCGTTAAAGATCAAAACGATAATTATGACGTCGCCGTTACTTTACCGACAGGTTCGTACGAAATTGAGGATATTGAAAAATATATCAAATCACAGCTTCCAACGGAAATTCTTTTTTCACTCAAGCCGAACAATAACACACTTAAAGCGGAAATTAAGTGTTGAAAAACTATACATTTTAAAGAAGGATCTATCGGAAAATTACTCGGTTTCAATAATGGGGATTTATCAGCCAACCGAAAACACGAATCTGAGCTGACCGTCAATATTATAAGGGTGAATGCTATTAGAGTTGCGTGTAATAATGTGACTGGGTCGTTTTAAAATGAAAAAGAGTAACACAATATACACAAGTTTTACCCACAACTGTAACTGGACGGCGGAGCTGCAATAGTTAAATTGGTCAACAATGGCGAAGCCATTCTATTCGACGATATTAGATACGAGTTTGCGGATAACAAAGTGGACCGTACGAGAAATATCGGAATTTCCAGTACCATTATATATATATTTTTTTTTATCTTTGCGGTAAAATGAAAAGAATAAATTCAGCAACGCAGGATAATAGGGGGACGGTGGGGTGGCTACAGTTTCAAATATTTCGCTTTCTGTTCCGTTGAAGGTGATGATGGGATTTTTCGAGGACTACCAACGGATTGTTGAACTTAAAACAGGAACTCGTGGTCTTACGTTCGGCTTCCGATTTCAACGATGTATACAGAAGATGCTTCAAACGTTAAGCTGAACATAAGTATTATACACGGGAGCGTTCTGTACGTGACGGTTTCAAATTCGCTTAGATTGCATCTTTTGAAAATGATCGAAGGAAACGAACCTTGCAACGGTTTAATTGAACCGCCTGCAAGGAGCAATTTTGGAAAATAGATAAATTCCAAAATTTCAATTAAATCAAATAATAATTGTAGAAATGACAAAAACATTTCTAAATATAAAATAACACATGTAAAGTTAAAGGGAATATGTAGGTTAGCCAAGCCAAGGTCATGCGCCTTGACAGGAAATATTTAGCGTTCCGGATTGAACATGAATACGTCCATATGTTTCTAATGCAAAAAACATCAAAATCCGAAAACTTAAATTAAAATGATATAATCGTGTAGAGCTAGGAAAACCTAATAATAAATAATAAGAGAATAAACTCGTCAAATTAATAATAAAAAAGTTATAGCCATAATAAAACGTCATAAAACATAAAAAACCCTTAAAATGAAGAAATTCCAAAATCTAATAATAACAACGCATAACCAAAATATAAACTAGAAATAAATAAGACTCGAAATCAAAATTTAATAAAAGACCATAAAGTAATTAAATAATAAATAACCAAAAATGCAGAAAGTACCGTAACTTGTGAAACCCAGAAGCGAGGAAGAAGAGGAAAGCAGTTTTGGAACTTTCAGCATCAGAGGAACAACTTACAAAAAGAAGATTTTCAAAATTTCCAAAAATGGAAAAACTAAATTTTGAAAACTTACGAAATTTTCAAATCTCCGTAAAAGAAAAAATATACGTCGTATCGCTACAAATGAAGATGGAAAATCATCAGGAAAAGAAGGGCTTCAAAATGAAATCACCCAGAAGAAGATCGAGCAAAGCGAACGGGATATATGAAGAAAAGAAGAATTCGCAAGTAAAATATTATAAATTTCAGGAATCAACTTGTCTTGAACGTCGTGCGCAGAGTAGGCAGTAGACGCATGGAGAGGGAAAGTTACCAACTTCAACACAAATCCACCATAAGAAATTAAACTAATTATAACAAATAATAATAGAAATAGATAATTTAAAATGAAAAAAATAGACAAACAATAGAAGAATAAGCCAAGGAAAGTTCATCGTAGTGCAAATAAATAAATAAAATTAATTAAATTGTGAAATAAAACAGTAACAATAATCAGTGAAGGTTGGCCACACTGAAAGGCCTAAAATTCGACGAGTTAACTTTCTTCAAGTTAATTCGACAGTCTCGTTTAGTACCAGCTCCAGGGAAGTCTTCTAATAGCAGCTCCAGGAAAGATCACCAACTTTACTCAAGTCTGAACAGGAAATCGTCGTGAAAATATTGTCAACGCTCTGTACTTCGCCAGGTTAATAACGGTGCCTACAGAAAGGATCGGCCTTGCAGGAGACAACGTGACATCCTACAACAGCTTAGTAGAAGAGATCTTCACTACGGACTCCGGCAAACATTCTTCTAGAACTTGTCGTCATCAACAGATTCTTCGAGAACTGGACTTCGAGATATTCTAGACAACTCTCAGAAAACATCTCCAAGATCCTCTAACACTCTCAGAATCAGGACGAGCGGACTTGTGCACTCCACAAAACAAGGTACTGCATAAATCAAGCTTTTTTAATAAATAAAATATTTTTTAATAAACTTGAATTACGTCCAAAATTATTAAACTCAATAAAGTTAAATAATAACATTTTAAAGACAAAGTAAAGTCAAAATAAAGCCAATTTTAAATTCATTCAAATAAAGAGATATAAAATACAATAAAATTCGAGTCCAATAATAAAGCAAAAGTAACAGATTGGAAAGGAATAAATAATAGGATTCATATTTATGTGTATTAGAATAAGAATATAAATTGTTAGTTTTAGTTATTGTTAAAATTGTTTAATATAGTAGATTTTCAGTTTGTTAAAAGAGAAAGCATTTAATATAAATTGTCAGAAAAGGCGACATTAATTGTTGTAAAAGATTCGAAAGAAATCCATTGTTTCTCAAAATAAAATTAAATTGTAGACTTTTAAATAAATTTGTTAAATTTCACTGTTGAATATTTTAATTAAAACTAACCCATTCAAAGAAACTCATTACATTAGAAAGAAGAAAAAGTAAGTGCTCACCAGTATAAAGTTAAAAATTCAAAAAAGAGCAAATTTTGGTGTTAATGAATTAAAGAGCTCCAAAGGGCACACCCTTTCAAAAAGAGTCTGGAGTTTCAAGAAAGGTAAGCTAGTATAAGAAGTGAATATATTAATATAGTAAAATTTCCTGTGTTAGCATAAGTTGATTAAAATAAATTATTCTTGTGTGACATAAGAATCAAGAGCCTTATCAAAACTATTAAACTGCGAAAGAATCACTCTCTATATCGCGGTGTTTAGTTGGGGTAGGGTCTTGCAAGTGTCCCAGTGAGAGTCTGAAGGACAAGCGGAAGCCGGGGGGGGTGCGTTGCAACCTGTCCATTTTCCGTTTCATAGTTGGGAATTGTACGAGTATCAGATCTTAGGTCAATTTTTTAGTTAGGATCTCAGGTAAGAACTATGATTACGGTAGGGTAGTTATTATGATGGCTGAAAATATTTTCTACTTGAGCGCCACTAGCAGCGAACATTGGAATTATTGCCGCCACCTAACTCCCCTCTAGGAACGAACGATGGAACTATTATTGACATGCTCTGGTAGCCAAAAGTAGGATCATATAAACTTTTCATACATTATAATACACATAATATTAATATATTACACATTAGATTTAAATTAAAAATATCTATGGTGCAATCTAGTTGCCCAAAGTGTAACTATAATTACACACCCGACAACTAAATTAGATCACATGGAATCATTCGGTTTGGTTAGTTTAGTGATAGGTTAGCTCACACATCTTTGGTCATAGGTTTTAGGTGTAACACATATATGATAATCTAATACATAAACACAAGTGGGCTGTGGTAAGCTTAGGTTGGTCTGCGCTCTAGTAGCTCTAGATGTGTGAGAAGTATTGTCTTATAAACATGTCATACATTATAATCATATACGTACAAACTTTAAGTGATTGCTCTCTCAACCAGTGCTACACCCTGGTAGCCAACAGAGGAACTATAACTCATATAAATATATTACACATTAAATGTGCCAGTGCTACTCTGGCTGTGGACACTTGAATCCTCTGTATATTGAATATTGATTTGTTGTTGTTGTATACAATGTACATATTTCTATCTTATAAACTTGATTATAAGCTGACTGAATTTTTTAGTTATATTACCTTACATACATCACTTCAGAGCATCCTAAACCCAAAGGTACGAGCTAGACCCGTAAGGGATACAATGCCCGACCTCCGTGATTGTGCATCGTCATTTGTGTTTAACATGATATACATTCAGTAATATTAAAATCAAGTGTACATGTCTGTCCTGTGCTCTGGTTTCACAAAACCTAAACTACTAGTGCTGTGATCTAGTAGCCAATGTGTGTAACTATAATTCATATATATTATACATTAACGTGGGTGAATATACCATCATTTCAAAAATAAACCAATGTGTGGTGGTGCGCCCTGGTATCGAAAAATGTAAACTATTAAATAGTATGTAATTATCATCAACAATGCTCCCTACAGCAGTAACCATCGTCGTTGGTAACAAAATATAATTAAAATAAACTACGCCAGTCAACAACAACAAAAAACTTGGCGACTTATATAGTCCCTTAAAAAATACCAGTAATATACCATGATAGCTCAGTCGGTACAGTGTCTGGCTTCAAATCCAGACTTACTGGGTTCGAATCCCACTGGGAAATTAAAAGTTAAGGGTCTGATTTCAAGCATGACGTAAAGGTGTAACGTGTAACGTCACAAGATGACGACCACAAAAACGGCCGATGAAAATTGGCGAACAAATGGAGGAGGGAGGTCGGGGCAAGGGGAGAAGCAAGGGGTAGTAGCAACGGGAGGAGTAAGGGGTAGCAAGAGGACTGGCAATCATTCCACCACTCTCACCACCTCCCCCACCCTTCCCACACTCCAATTTGGGCCTCAACTGACAGGAACTCTACTTCTATGAATAAAATTCTATATAAACATATGAGAGATAAGGTTTTGGAAGGTCTACCACTGTATCCAAATCACCATATACTTATTGAAGCAAGTAATCTTGCAAAACATCACTACACGCTTTGGTTAGTAAGAATAAACAAACAATCTCATACAAAGAAATCGCCTTGGCAGTCTTTTTGGATATAAAAGGGGCTTTTCATAACACAAGCTCTAACTCAATAGACTGCTGCTATAGAGGTGTTGTTAAGCCTGCCTCCACTAGATATTATCATGGGGAAGGCTAGGGTGGCGGCTTATAGAATGCAGTGTGCGGGTACCTGGTGCTATTATTAACCCAGCAAACATACAGGAATCGGTGTCATTTTACAAATACATATTCTTGAAATTGTGCCGGACCTGATGACAATAATTATTGACCTTGAGTCAACATATCATGTCAGTTGTGTTCACACAGAGGAATGGTCTCAAGATGAACCTAGATTTTGAGGAATGTACTGACTTGGTGCACGAAGTCTCCAAAGGTAGGGACCCAGAAAGTCCCTGTTTACGGAGTTGGACCCAGAGAGCGGTTCAGCCTAACCCTGGGAATGGTGACGACTGTTTTTAAAGCAGAGGTCCTTAAAGAATGTGTGAGAAGAAATATAGATAGAGGATACAGTCATAAGACCATATACATAAACTCAGACATCACTTCTAGCTTTGGCAAAACACGACTATCCTTCTAGGATAGTGTGGGGATGTCGTGTCGACCTAAAATCTCTGGCAAAAATCAAAAAATAATCTATTTCTTGTCCCAAGTCATCAGGGTATTGAGGGGAACAAAGAGACAGACAGGTATGCTAAAAAGGAAGAGAATTCCTCTTTTTTCCAGAACCTGCGAGGTTCTGTTTTTACAAACAAATTTATATGTGGAATATCCTATAGTTATAGGACATCATCTTCCGAAGCATCTCATGGTTTTCCAAAAACCTGAGACTGGATTGGTAAGAAAGGTTCTGTGACTGAGAATGCAGAATAAGCTCTAAAGCTTAGAGGATATTTAGGACAGTGAATCCTGGTGCTCCTATTAATAATAAAAATAAGAACAATTTAGAAAAGAGAAAATCTCTTTAAAGTGGCTTTCTCAATTCCTGTAACAATATTGCTGTTTTTTTTAGCTCATGAATATTTTGTGGAGTTTTTAAACATTTTCTCTTTTAAATAACCCTATAAGAAATATATAATGTGGAAGATCATGATATCTAGCTGGAAATAATCCTCTTTCAATAATTCTTTCCCCAAAAAAACTCCTTTACTACAACAGCCACTTTTGTTTCGCTGTATGCCATCTTGTTGAAACCAACAATACCTCTCATTTACTTCCTACAAAACAAATTGATGCAGAATTTCTTGATAGAGTACTGAGTTTAGAGTTGTTTCAAAAAATATTGGACCACCAATACGGTTGAAAGAGCGTGCACTACACCGCAAACTTTAGACTGTGTAAAAGGATAAACAGCATGAGGGTTTTCAGTGCTTCAGTGATTACTATTTTGGCTGTTGATATTGCTACTCAAGTAAAACCATTGAAAAGTATATTAAAATGTATTGTCTAAATCTGAAACATTTTTTCGTTGAAGCCGCTGGCAGTAGCACAGTATGACAATATAAAAAGTCAGGTTAATTTTATATGGCTTATAGATTCTGTAAGGCTTTAAGTCAAGTAACTTAGTGGCTTGAAAGCGCTGGAATGCATTTTTTATTTTCATTTTTATTTTTATTTTATGTAGCTTTGGTTTTCTTGAGTATTTCTTTAGTGAGTGTTCAATCTCATCCTTACATCTTGTAAGCATTCTTCAATAAGGACCATATGCATTCTGGCATGTTTTCGGTTTCTCACAGAACCTGTATCCTGAAATCTGTCGGTGTATGATGGAAATGCTAGGTGTACTTATTACATCAGGGAACTTCCTGTAAAAGTTCCTGGAATACGGCAAATAATTTCGTTTTTTGCTAAAACAAATTGGGATACTACCAGTATTTTATATAAAGAAGTAAACTGGAGTCAACGAAATCTTATCACATTCATGGCGGTTGACACTGATTATTTTTACAACCAATTGTTTTGTTTCCTCCGTTTACATTGTGCAACAGGAAATAAAAGAAGGAAATTGATCAGTGTAGGATTATTAACCCCCCTCCCTCACCAACCTGGTGCACAACTGATAAAAGACTGGCAGTCGCATTACAGCATTTAGCTACCCTTCGACCACTGGAAAGCAAATTGTATATATATATAAGTTTCTGGAAAGTGAAGTCTTTTTTGTCTTCGCGAAACATTATACAGTTTTAATTCCCTTTGTCCTTTTGTTTTATTTGATGACCGTTGTTGGTAACTTTTTAGTGTTGCTTCAATGTTGTGTGATATTTTAGGTGTGTAAATTGACTTCAATGGTAAATATGAATTCAATGTTAAAAACTATTTTCAATTTACCTCTAAATAAATGCAGCAGAGTAAAAACAATCCCTAACAAATGATGTAAAATGAACTGAGGAAAACGAGGGTCCCAACATTTGAACTTAATTTGTCCTTAAATTTGTCACATGTTGATTTCGAGAGAACCTTTTCAGAGGGCTTCATAGATAAGTTTTGTTCTAGTACACAAAAGCTTTAAATAGATTTAAAGAGTCTCTACTCAATGAGAATGTTTTTACCGTCATTTGAATTAGATTAAAGTAAATAAATTCATAGATCCAGTAACATTTTTTAATTAATTTTAGTACCATTTGAACTGCACTGGCAAGTAATTATGTTCATAGTACCAGTTTGTATGAGACTAATTTTAATTCAATTTGATGTACATTAACTTTTAATTAAACTGATAGTTTCTGTACTGATTAAGATTGATTTTACCACCTTTTGTATTGAATTAACAATTAATGAACTTCATACAATCAGTATTGTATGGGATTGTATACCACCATTTGAATTACATTAACTTTTAATTAATTGTAGTCTCTGTATTAAATGAGATTGATTTAACTTCCATTTCTATTTAATTATCAAGTAATTAATTATATTATATAGCTTGTACTCTATGAGATTGATTTTACCACCATTTTAATTACAATAGCACCATTTGAAAGTTTCTGTACTCAGTTATATTATTGATTTTACCATTATTTGAATTGCATTAGCGAGTAACTAAGTTCATACAGCCAATACTGTATGAGATATGTTATACCAAAACTTAAATTGCATAAGCTTTTATATCAATTGATAAAACCTCTACTGAATGAACTTGAATTTACAATTATTTGAATGACAATGCTTTAAATCAATTGATAATTTCTGTACTCAATGAGATTGATTTTAGTACCATTTGAATTGCATTTGCAAGTAATTAAGCTCATAGTCCCAATATTGTATGAGAGTGATTTTAAGTCAATTAATTTGATTCTACACTAAAGTTGATTGTACATTAACTTTTAATTAAATCAATATTTTCTGTACTGATTAAGTTTGATTTTACCACCGTTTGTATTGTAGTAACAAGTAGTGAACTTCATACAATCAGTAATGTATAGAATTGTATACCACCATTTGAATTACATTAATTTTTAATTAAATTGGTAGTCTCTGTATTAAATGAGATTGATTGTAAGTAGATCAGGAGGTCTAGTGAATATTTAATGTGAAAATGATACAATTGAGGAGGGGAGATGGATAACCAGGAAGGAGGAAGAGAAGCGTTTTTCTGGGGAATAAGCAAAGTGGGACAGTCTTTCATGTGGAGAGATTTTGGTGCAGGGATGAAGGGGGCAAGTGTGGAAGGTCCGGGCACAGGAAAGAACACTGGTAAATTGTAATTTGATACTTGAGAGGTCAGGAGTCTAGAGTCGGCCAACTCTGGAGAAGAAGAAAGGTAAGGAGGTCATTTTCTCTTTTTGTGTTTGAGTTTTGTTTTGAGGACAAAGTCTATAAAGACAAATATTCTAAACTGGGAGAGCAACAGATTTATTTATCTGAGTTTATTGAATAACTTAAACTCAATTGTCATTTAGTATCTTGTTTCTGTAAGCTAAATGTAAGTGATGATGTTACTAATTGTGTGAGAAAAGATGAATACTTGATAGTGTTCCAGTAAATATATGGGTATGTTTTATATGTAATAAATTATCTCTTGTTTAGCTGATATTCCCAAGCAATTTTGTTATTTTATTTGACCCTGTAGAAAATGAACATAGGAGAAAACTTATTATTTGAATTTGAATTTGAATTTTTTCGTTAATTTATTAAATTCATATATTTCCAGTTCAATTAGGATCAGTTACATTCAATTAAAAGTTTCTGCACTCAACGAGATTGATTTTACCACCATTTGCATTACCTAGTAATTAAGTTCATATTGATTTTACCACTATTTAAATTGTATTAGCTTTTATTAAACTGATAGAGCCTCTTTTCTATATGGTTAATTTTAGAATTTAAGAATGAATGTACCACTATTTGAATAGCATAGTGTTATCAGTATTGTATGATATTCATGTTCCACAATTGAAATTTCATTAACTTCAAATAAAATTAATAGGGTCTCTTTTTATGGAATTGATTTTACCACCATTTGTTTTCCATTTAGTACTAATTATTTTTTTACAGTCAATAATGTATGAGATAGATTTCCTGACCATTTGAATTACAATAGCTTTTAAACAGTTGGAAGACACTATTTCAATAAGATTGATTTTACCACTTTTTGAATTGCATTGGGAAGTAATTATGTTCATAGTACTAGTTTTATATAAGATTGCTTTTATGTCAATTTGAGCATTAATTTTTAATACAATAATTGTATTTTGATAGTTTCTGTACTGAAAAACTTGATTTTAAAAAAACAATCTGTATTATATTGAAAATAATGAACTTCATACAGCAGTATTGTATGGGATGGTATAACAGCATTTGAATTACCATAGCAAGTAATAAACTATACACACTATTTTATGAAATTGAATTTAAAAGCTTTTGAATTGAAGTGACATGTAATTATCTTTATACTACTATACTACCAGTATTGTATACAAGATATTTTACCATCATTTCAATAACATTAGCTTTTAACTAAATTGGTTATTGCTGTACTAAATGAGATTGATTTAACTTCCATTTCTATTATCAAGTAATTCCATCCTATGAGATTGATTTTACCACCATTTGAATTGCAATAGCTTTAAATCAATTGATACCGATCAATTGCTCTACTCAATGAAATTGCATTTGAATTTTAATAACAAGTAATTAAGTTCACATAGCCAGTACCGTGTGTGAGTGATTATTTCATAATTTGAATTACATAAGCTTTTTTCAAATGATGGAGTATCTTCTGTATTAGATTTGTTTTACAATGTTTTGAATTGTAGTGATAAGTAATTTACCTTTATAGTCCCAGTACTGTATGATTTGATTTTACCACCAAATTAAATTGCATTAGCTTTTAATCAAATTGATAGAGCCTTTTTTGTATGAGATTAATCTTACACCTTTCAACATTATAACAGCAAACGAATAATTTAATAGTGCCAGTAGGCCTATTGTACACTATGAGATTCATTTTAATACAATTTGAATTGGATTAGCTTTTAATTAAATTGATAATACCTATTCTTGGTGAGTTAATTTTAACACCATGTGAATTCCATTAGATTTGATTAAATTGATAGAGTCTCTTCTGGGTGAGATTGATTTTAACACCAAGTGAATTCCTTTACTTTAATTATATTGTAAGAGCCTCTTCTGTGTGAGCTATTTATTTTGTTACCATTTGAATTGCAATACCAAGGAACATACTTCATAGAACTGATAGACTCTCTACTGTATGGGATTGAATTTACCAGCATTTGAATTGCAATACCAAGGAACATACTTCATAGAACTGATAGACTCTCTACTGTATGAGATTGAATTTTTCAGCATTTGAATTGCAATACCAAGGAACATACTTCATAGAACTGATAGACTCTCTACTGTATGGGATTGAATTTACCAGCATTTGAATTGCAATACCAAGGAACATACTTCATAGAACTGATAGAGTCTCTACTGTATGGGATTGAATTTACCAGCATTTGAATTGCATTACCAAGTAACATACTTCATAGAACTGATAGACTCTCTTCTGTTTGTAATTGAATTGATCAGCATTTGAATTGCATTACCAAGTAACATACTTCATAGACCTGATAGACTCTCTTCTGTTTGTAATTGAATTTACCAGCATTTGAATTGCATTAACAAATTATAATACTTCATAGAACTGGTACTGTATATAATTCATTTTACAACTCCTTCAATTGCATTAAATTTTAATAAATTTGGAATACTTTTACTGAATGAGATTGATATCAAAACCACCTGTATTGTATTAGTACCATCTGTATTGTATTACGTCTTAAAATCAAAAGCTATTGTTTTGTATGAGATTTATTAGACCACCACATGGAATGCATTAGTTTTTAATTCAATTGATATCAGATGAACTGAATGCGATTAATTTTACCTACATTTATTTTGCATTATTAAGTCAATAACTTCATAGAGCCAATACTGCGTGAGCTTATTTGAATCACATTGGCATTTACTCAATTAGATAGGTATGTTTTGTATGATACTAACTTTACCACCATATGAATTGCTTTAATAAAATTGATATCACCTGTTGTATAAGATTGATTTTCCACCTCTTGAATTGCATTAGCAAGAAGTTAACATCAGGCTACCAGTATTGTACGAGTTTGATTATACCACTATTTTAATTGCACTAGCAACAATTTTAAGTTCATATAACCAGTACTGAATGAGATTGATTTTACCACCATTTGAATTGCTTTAGTAAATAATTAACTTCATATACTGTAGAAATTGATTATACTACAGTTTGAATTGTATTAGCAAGTAATTAATTTCATATGGCCAGTAATGAGTGAATTTACCACTATTTGAACTACATCAGCAAGTAATTAACTTTATAGTGCCGATACTATATGTATTGATTTTTACCCCAATTTGAATTGGATTAACCTTTAATTATATTCATAGAGAATCTTCTACACGATTTCACCATGAATTATATTGACTATATAGGTTTTGCCTGTTCTGTATGAGATTCATTTCCCCACCATTTAAATTACATATTATAATAAAGTTATAGTGTCTGTTAAATCCAAATTTTGCAGGTCATGCCCTGATAAAGTTGAGAGGGGGATATGATATGTGACACTTTAAATTTAGCCTAGCACCAACATATTACTTTTTTCCATCAAATAAACATCATATTTGTAATCAAAATAACTTCTAATTATTGTATTTGACATGCCAAACATAATATTTCTAAAAACTTCTTTTTTTTCACTCAATAGTTTTTTTTACCCTAACTAACATTGGAATTTTATATTCAGGATTACCTAATAAATATTTAAGGACCTTTCAGATTTAAATATTTTTCTTTAATGGAATTAAATTCAAATATTTTTCTTCCAGATTTTATTGTCACTTAATTAACAATAATAACATTATTTATTTTAAGCAGTGATTTCTTTTGTTTTAAGTATACAAAATTTAGTGTCTACAATATAAGGTCCTAAATGGAATATTGGGACTTTCATCCTGCTTAATAATGTCAGTAACATAAATTCTAATAATGAGCAAATACTTCCCTGATTAATAATATGGGTCTACAGTATGTATAATTGACTTCTATGTATTATAAACATGAAGCGTCAATAATATTGTTGTACCACCATACTTATACATTTCCAAATGATGTATTTCCTTTATCTTAATGACTCATAGTAAATGTATATGAGCAAATGTTAATGCTTTGATTATTATTGTAGGTACTAAAATTATACTAACGTTCAATTAAAAATTTTAATAAACTAAAAAGGTTTGCAAAAATTTGTTTAGATAAAGAACTCTTTGAATAGCCTATCGTACTTCTATTTTTTTACAATTACACTTCTTTTTATTCAATGGAAAAAATAATATCTGTTCACATATTGTTTTTATTATTATCTGAAAGAATAAACTTAGGAAAGTACTTAAAATGTATTTTCTTCTTTCTACCGTTACTTTCAAATGACGAACAATTTTAAACCTGTTTACAAAATTATAAAATTAATCAACCTAAGAGACCTCTTGATATTAATTTGATCATAAAATTGTAAATGACTCGGAAATTTCCTAAGAAGAAAGAACAAGAACCAAAATATTCCATGTATAATTGCTTCGCATTTAATGTTTAAATATTATATGTGTACGGTACTTTAAAACTAATTGTATGTGTTTTTTATTCCTCTTCCGCACAGACATAGTGAAAATGTACAATTTAATTGATTTTGGTGGCTGCTGTTTTGAAACTTGTAACTTGGATTAGATAATTTAACAAATTTTAAGGAACCAATAATAAGTAAATTACTTTATAAATAAAATTTGTAGTTGTTATTATGTTCAAGTATAAATTACTTAATTAATATTTACTTTACGGCTACATTTAAACGAGAATTTAGGGTATGAGATTGGAATATGTCAAAACTGTACAAAATGGAGAGAGAGAGGGAGAGAGAGAGAGAGAGAGAGAGAGAGAGAGAGAGAGAGAGAGAGAGAGAGAGAGAGAGAGAGAAATATAAGTGATTGCCTTATTTTATGTCAGGAGAGATCATAAATTGTTACCAGAATACTCAGTAAAATATAATGTATTTTCTAAATTCTAATTTTAAATAAAATTTTTGTTTGATAAAAAAACAAGAAAATTATGAACTAGTTATGATATTAGAGAGGTTCTATTTCAATAATTTAGACTCTTACCACAAGCCAAGACATAATGCACAAATTAGGCCTACCTCCTCACTCTTCACTATTGTAGCAACTGTGTTCACTATCTCCTTAAACTCGTTTCTCGCTTCAGCTGAAACAAAACAAACATTGATTACATAATCAATTTAAGGTAAACAAAGCCAGATAAGGTTTATAGTACAAGATTCTCTATAGAAGCAAAACAATCCATATTATTCACACACATAATCACCATGTAGAAATTAAATTTTAATTTTAAAGATGAAAAATAGTTTAGGTCAAAGTTCTTGTATGGCAAGGAGCAAGTGAAACCTGCTCCTAACATAAAAGCTCAAAATACACACATTCACATAACAAATATATAGTTTTTATATAAGTTCACACACATAAATTCACATAAAAATAAAACCTGGAAAACAATATCATAATAACAATATTAAAACAATTTACCAAAAGTAAATTCTGATTAAATTTAACAGAAAACTAAAACAGTAAACTAGAGCATGTTTTAGAGCTCTAAAGAGACTTTGTAACACAATCAGTTGACAAAAAGAAACCTAACAAAGAATCTTAGTAACATCCCCTAACATCTCCTGAGCTTGGTAGACCTAAGTTATTTATGAATCATTTTAACTCCAACACAGTTATAAGGAATCGTATTAACCAAATCAAGGTGGATTACTATATTTCATTAGGAATCCATAAATCTACCTGAAATGTTCGATGAGTAACCATTATTAATTCTCAATAACTTGACGGGATAAACTGTCTTTATGGTAAAAAAAAGAGAATACAAAGTAAGGTGGTACTACATGCCACCTTTGCACTTGCATCTTCCTTTTCTCTATTATCTTTCCTAATGTTTCAACTTATTCCATGTGATCTAGTATCCAATAGAATAACTCTCCATAAACTGTAAATGAAGTCTGTGAATAGAACACACACTATTTTTAACAAAGGGGTTAGAAAACTACATTTCCTGATTGCCTGAAGAGCATTTTTGGAGTTGAAACACACAAAACAGTATTTAGGACCTTAAGGGCCAAACAGATAGTGCATACAATTATAACAGTATAGACATGGAACGTGAGAATGATCTATACATAAATGTCCATTCTGATATGGCAATTGGACAGCCAACTAATTATCTAATTTAAAACCACTTGAAATTCGTCATTTACAAAATTACTTAGCTGTATACAACACTCAGTCTGTGCGTTAAATAACAGTATGATGAGAAGTCACATGTGGTATCTGACCCACAAGAAGGAATACAATATGGAGTGTTCATACATTGAAGAAATAAACATTTTAATCGTTAAAACTGCTCACAGTCATATTGGAAAAAGAGGTGGCAGTAAACTAATGAAAAAATTCAAACTATATCAGCCAATAAGTTATTAAAGACAATTTATAAGCAGCGTGAAATAGTTTTCAGATGACACTACTAATATAAAAGTTTCTATGCTGTCCTCAATAAAAAATATTTCAGCTCCGGTCTGATCTTAAATTGAATATTTCATATACAAGCGAATGCCATAATTATGAACCTCTTCAAGTAACTTTAGAGCTGATGGTCTTGTGATTGCATACACTATAGCATCAATCCAGGAACAAAATATTGTAATATGCAAATGAGAGATCTAAGAACTTTTATCAAATATAAGACCCAAGAATATAACAAATGTAGTGGTTTGGCTTTAGATTGATATGACAGCTCTGTCTAGAGGAAATAAAGCCAATATAATAAGTTTTTACAAAGAAAAATTTTAATCTTGCTCATTGCTGTAGACTATTAGTAACTAATTAAAAGATTCTTTCAGCTTTTCCGTACCTTAAGTCACTACATATATCAACAAATATCAACAATGAAAACATCGGACAGAGGACTGCACATATATGAATGGTAATGAAGTTGATGGCCACAACACATACTCACACTACCCTGAAAAATAACATTCTCTAAAATAATACAATGAAATATCATGAAATATCTGTTGGATAGAAAATTTTATATAAATGAAAGTTTACTCAGTTGTATAAAGTTTGGAACCATTTATATCCATTACGTAAACATATTCAGAACACCTTGTCACTAATTAATATCATGGGCCTTTTCTAACTCAAATAATACTTAAACCAATTGTCTGTCTCTTAAGAAAATGGTATTTTTTAGTGTGTACTCTTGAGAAACTATCTGATCAACCCAGATGGAAATCACATTATTCCTTACAAAGCAACTGGTATCTGATAAAATAATGAATGACTATTTTCTCTGAAAATTTGCAAATAATGATGCTAAGAGATTTTCAAAAAGGAGAAGAAAAATATACACTCAAGGAAAGCCTTCTGCGCTTTAAACATAAGTTTACTCTGCACTTTATGTACCAATACCCCAGACCAACTCCAAACCATTTGAATGAGTTCCAAAGATTTTGCCTCAAACTACCCCTCTTCTCCTTCATCCAAGTTCTTCACAGTTAAGAAGAATTTTGCAGTAATCTTTATGGCTTACCCACAAAAGCAAAAAATAAGTAAACTTTATGCATTTAATGTTGGAGATGAACATGCCCAGTAATAATAGAAATTAACCTTCCACAAACAACTTTTGTTCTGCAGAATAAATGCCTTTATCACCACAGAACTAGACATCCAAACACTAGCCTGGAAAATAACCAATGACATTCTTACCAATGTGTTATTTTGTCATACCTGTACTAACAAGTGCGGGAAAGAATTTTAGATCCCCTCTTTATTGCTCCACTGATCCTGCAGGCAAATTTTAATCCTATAAAGTGAGTTTAAGCTTCCTGTTTAGACAATATATCCACTCATCTGTTTCTCTTAATCCCACAATGCCTTGGCATACACCTCAACAATTTTGTCTAGATGAGACCTAAACAGAATTGAGAGATTACAGATTGGCTACGAGAGGGGGTTGGGTTCAAGTAAAGGCTATGTACCCTTTCTTTACTCTAACTGAGAAAAGACTGACAGAGCTGCACAGATTTCTGTCAGATATACTATACAGAATGAAGATAAACTGACTTCGAACCTAGTTCCTGTGGAAACACAGAACCCACCATACCAAGCACATTGAGTTTGATGACCTGGTCGGGATCTAATTCTGGATGTCCATGTAGTACTTAGTGAAGAAAGATGAGAAGTTAAATAAGTGAGCGTGTGTTATCTGTAAAAATGTCTAACACTAAGTTCTCAGAAATGGTCTAGCACCTCTCAGAAATGGTGGGGGAACAATCCTAGAGACCAGTAGACCTATTTAATCCAGTCAATGTAGGCTCGCTAGTATACTTTGTGTGGTCACACGAGGGAACCATGATGACTGCCATGAATATTATTAGTGTAATGCATGGCTCACATCCCCCTTCATAACTAAGAAGAAGTTTAATCACCAAAAATTACAACTTCTACATAGAATATTACTTGAGGATGACCCATCTGTTATTAATACTCAATCTAAACTTGACAAATCAAAACTAATTGTTTTCATGAATAATTAAATTATTACGAACCAGGAAGAATAACAAGTCTTTATAACTATTGTAAAAATCTGCCTGGAGAGCAAAAGGATTAGTATGTATTTAGTCTATGTAGATAGCAAGAGCTACACATCGTGGAAGGGGATCATGTGAGAGTTATACAGAAGAGATGGTCCAAAAATATCTCATCCTCATCATCATGAGTTATATGGAGGATAGAAAGGTTTTCGTTGGTAACTGGTGAGAATTTCATATGACCTACAGTGTTCCACAGAGTTCGATTCTTGGCCCACTTCTGTGGAACATCTATTATGATTTCCCGATTGTTGATTGTCCAGCAAATGTGTGACTGATAGGATATGCTAATGATCAGGCTGTGGTTGCCAGGGCAAAAACAGGGATGAGCTCTAGGCCACACTTAAGGAAGCCATTGATAGCATAAGGGACTGGTTGGACATGAAGAAACTCGACCTGGCACCTGAGAACACTGAACTTGTGCTTCTAGAGCCCACAAGGCATATTTGGGAGATCCGCATAAATGTAGATGGAGTGGACATCCTCTTGCAGGAGTGTCTTAAATACCTTGGAGTAGTATTGACAGCAAGATGGTGATATAAAAGAGGCATATAAAAGAAAGTATTCATAACCCAGAAAAGACAGTTAAGGCCTTGGCTAATTGGTAACGTTTCTGGCCCTAGGGTCAGCAAAGAAGAACCCTTATGCATCCTGCCTATTCGTCCTTCGGAGCTGTTCTGGAAGAACACCCTTAAATTTATTAGATACAGTAAAATGATGCAGTGGTTTGAGAGGAAAATGGCTATGAAGACCATTGGTGCCTATCCCTGAGTACCCACAAATCTCTTGACTGGGATGCCTTCGATTAATCTCCTGGTTGAGGAGAGGGTAAATAAGCAGACCCAAGGGGGTAAATAACCCGAGGAAATGGACGATATGGCTGCTAGAAGAAGAACTGTAGAACTGTGGCCAGAAAGATGGACCTACGATAACAATGAGATCATAATCTAGACAAGAGAGATAATCCGAGATTAGGATAAATTTGATTTGAATGGACCAATATATAATACAGGCCTTTTACTGGACATGGTGAATTCAGGTAAATCTACATAGATTCCACATCAGGGATAATCCTGGATGTGTATACTGCGGAAACGTAGACACGGTCAAGCATAAGCTTTATATGTTTACTGGATGGGAAGTAGACAGAGGGAAACTAATTGAGGAGGATGTCCATAGTTGAAGACCTAGTTAATTCCAAGCTAGAAAAAAAGAGAACTGGAAAGGAATAGATAGTAAGATTCTTAAAGACACATTATGACGCAGAAGGTGTCCGAAACAGAAGTGATTCTTAAGCGTTAAAGTGATGAAGGATTAGTGAATGAGTTGACAAAAAAAAAATAAGAACAGGCAGAGGCTGTTTTGACATCATTTCGGTTCCAGCCTGAGGATTCACGAGGGTCACTCTGTTGGAGTATTCTCAAAAAAATCTCCAAAAAAATAAGATAGAGGATTGTAAGAGTTTAAAATGTTTGTATAACCTAACTAGGTAGCTAATAGTGTGTACCTACAAAAATTGATAGGTTGCAAAAACCTTGTTTAATTTGATTTATATAGTTTTGACCACTTAGAGTCTGATCAATTTAACTTTGATTATTATTTTTAATCCTCCTACATGAGGAAGAAAGAAGGGTATCAATGTTGGGTACCAATCAAATTTTGGGAGGTACCATTTCGATATCGGGTAAATCATTAACCACTAAATTTAGAAAATAATTAAGTCATTATACTTAAAAAAATATTTCCTACAATGCAAATGCTGCACTGTATCCGTAACATGACTTTATCTGTATTTGATATGTTATTTTTCTATATGCACTGTAAAAATAATATGTGTAACTATATGGATTTTCTTTCCATGTGTTTAAAGATGAAAAACCTTTCAGTCATGATCGCCTCATAAAAAAAGAAGAAAAGAGCATAAAATAAATACCCATAACCCGTGAAAACTCTAATAACGTCAGGGTTGGAAGATAACAAGAGTTGATCAAGATAAACATGAAACGAAAAATGAAAGAGAGATCTAACCCAAGACTACATGAAGAAAGATGTAGATTCAGCTAGGGTCCTCGAGTCCAGTTTATATTCACAACCAAGACCTATATTAAAAAAAAGTAGGCTACATACTGAGATTGTTTTTAAAACTGTGCTCTAACACATTTTCAACTTATATGCTGTCAATTTCAAATGTCATTAATTTATATTACACTAAATATATAATTGGGCCTAAACTATTTTTAATAACACTGAAAATGGCAATTTTTATTTAAATGTTATGTTACTGCAATTATTGTGCAATAAAAGACATCACTATATATATAAACGGCTTTGTCCTGACTGACTGACTGAATGACTGACAGAGAATCAACGTAGAGCAAAAACCAACAAAGATATTGATACCAAAATTTAAAGGCATATTTGTATGAGGTCATAGACGCTCACTAAGAAAGGATTTTGCGAAATTTTAATTTTAAAGGGTATTAAATACAAAAAATAAAAAAGTCAATTTCATTCATTTAATTTTAAACGTCAACATACACGCGCCTAGCGGCAAAAAGATAAGACTCGAATCAAAACAAATTCTAAATCTAATATTTTCCGACCCAATTATAACTAATCCAGAAAATTGTCAATCTAAAACAAATCAAAACCTATATTAAAATTGCGCCTAAGAATTTGATTAATCCATAAAAAATAACAACACACAGTTAAAGACAAGAAAACTTAAATAATTTGTTTTTATCTAGACGTGAAAGGTCAACTTGGAAAATAACCGAATTGAAAATATAACTCCGATCTTTCGCCGATTATAAAAATACAGAAGACCTAGAGACAAAATGAGATATACAGAAATACGAAGTAGATATTTCTAAATATAAAACATCACCTGAGTTCATATAAATATTTAATAACAAAGACATAATCTGTCGAAATATGAACGAAAATCTGGAATTAAGATGGCGACCATTAGAAGCAAGACGTTAGTTATAAAATACACGCCCACAGAAGTTTGTGATTGGAGAAGAATATCGCGGGACTTTCTTCGCCGATATCAATAGAAATTGTATATATATATATATATATATATATATATATATATATATATATATATATCAATATAAGATATTTTTCTTTATCCTTTGAGAGAATTTATTTAACCCTATTCAACATTCTAAATTTTAATTGAATAATGTAAAATCATATTTAAATATATAAATTATTAACAGTTTCTTGAATAAGTAGGATCATAAATTACATTTCATCTTTCCCCCAAAAATAAACAAGATTGCATAAGACAATGAACTTATAAAAACAATCTCTCTGTACGCCTTTGTTGAAAAAAAACAATTGAATAATTTTTTTCAGTGTATATTTAGAAGCCATTAAGACTATATGGATGCTTTTCTGGACTGTTCAGTTTTCCTAAATAATAGTATTAAAATTTATTAAATAGAACATCAGAAGATTTTTAATTAAGGCTCTAATACTTAATCTATCTATCTATCTATATAAATAAAAATGTAAATGTGCGTTTGTTCAAAATCGATAATCTCAGAAAGTTCTTCACCGATTGCTTTGAAATTTGGACACAGTATTCCATTCGAATCCACGAGTGTTTTTATATACTTTAAAATTAAAGAATCTTTATAAATACAAAACATAAAATTGTAACAGTTAGGCCTACAATTTAAATAAAAACTTATCTAAATGTTACATAAATAATAACTTTTTTAAAACAGGTTATTGTACACAATGTTATTTTCTCGGGAATATTAATTAGGACAGAGATTTTGTATTGTTATAAATAAAAGAGGCAATTTTCAATTTATAAAATATATCATTTACCATATTATAAATAGGCCTAGCCTACTATTAAATTCTAATGTCTTTTCTTTTTTTTTTAATTAGATTGTAACATATTGTTTTCTTAATTTTAAATATTATTATCTTAACGCAAGCTTTTATTGGTTTGTGTGTGTTGAAATATATGTTGGTTCAATCTAGGCCTAACTTAAAAATATTATTTGTACTAGCTGGACATCCGAATCAACTGTTTCATCAGTTATTTTATTAAATTGGCTGCTATGGTAATGAATGCCAATAGGTACATTCAAGAAATATGTATTGGTTCATCTTTCTAGGCCTAACCTAAAATTATATTTAATTTATTTTACCTACCTTAATGGCAACATACACACATAATTTATGTTGTTGTGCACATCTTTGGCATAGTACGTTTCTATTGATATTTATAAATTTCATCTTTCAATAGTAATTTTTTAGTTTTTCATAATGTTGTTTATTTATTGATACTACAGCTGCTAGACACTGGGTTTAATGCCCAAAGATTTTTTTACGATTTTCAAAATAAATTTACAAATAATATGGAATATTTTATAAAAAATGTTTTTATCAAAATGAATCCTACTCTATGTTACTCTGGGATAGTGTAGCTTTTTATTTAAAAAAATGTTTCAATTGGTTCCATATTTCCAACATAAAAATGTTCAAGTATTTCCCAATATTCAAACCAATTATAAGAATTGCGATTGGCTGAGTGAACGAGCTATTCTTGCCTCCAAGAACAAAGACGTCTACGAACTAAATAATATTATTCAGACTAAAATTCAAAGCGAGGTAGTCACATACAAGTCCGTCGACACTGTTGTAGAAGCAAAAAAAGCAAATAATTACCCAACAGAATTTTTAAATTCACTCTATCTGCTAGGGATGCCACCACACTTAATGCAATTGAAAATCGGTGTGCCGATAATCATCTTGCGAAATATCAACCAGCCAAAGCTTTGCAACGGCACAAGACTTGCAGTGAAACAATTAATAAACAACGTCATAGAAGCAACAATCTTGACAGGACCTTACAAAAATGATGATGTCCTCATTCCTCGCATTCCTTTAATTCCAACAGACATGCCATTTAAATTTAAGAGATTGCAGTTCCCAATTCGATTGGCATTTGCAATTACCATTAACAAAGCTCAGGGCCAAAATTTAGAATTGTGTGGCTTAGATCTAGAAACGGATTGCTACGTTAACCAGATAATCTGTATATTATATACACAAACAATGGAACTACAAAAAATATTGTGTACCCACAAGCATTGTTTAAATAAACATATTTTAATTTATGTCTTTATTTATGTCTTTTATTTATTTTCCATTTAACCAGATGAGCCACAGCAATGCGTGGCCGGGTACAGCTAGTAGGTCTATAAATAATAAACATGCAAGTGTTATGTTATGTCATTATACCTATAATGAACTAATTAAGGTAAATCATCTCCACCAATATAAACCTTAACTGTTAATTTGAATAATTCAAGCATTTGTGATATAAACTACCATTCTAAATCATCAATAAAGCTGATATAAGGGAACAGGTATTAAAGCAATGTACACATACCTGCAGATAATGTGAATAAATGAAGACAGATTGGTCAAGCTTTCATATTTTATTATTAGTGATAACAAGTGAGTCATCAGTAAATTTAGAGATACAATACTAGGAGTGGCAAGCACAGAGTATTGAATCAATTCCAAACATTTCTCAGATGGTTTAGATATATATTAAGTTTAACCTGCTATATTAGGCCATGTATATATATTTTTAATTCAAATTGAAAGCACAATTTTAAATCATTACTTCTTCCTAATTTGTTTAAACAACTTCCATGTAAGTAGAAGTGCATGTCCACCCTTTAGGCATAAATATTATTATGTTCTTACAGATTTTGAGGTCAAAGAAGAGAAAAAGTTATTCTTATATATTATTCTAACTATATAAAGTAATATTTGTGCTGTACTTGAGTAAATTCCATTCCTTGTAGGCCTATATATAAAACATGAATATCACCATTTCAAGAAAATATAGGTAGGCTATAATTCTCTTTAATTGTACCAAAAAATTTCTTAGAGTGTATGTATTTAAAAGATATTTGTGACTGTTCTTACCACAATTTTGACAATTAAAAATGAGTAAAGTGAACATTAGATTGATTTCAATATAAAACTAGAGGACTAAACTAAATTTCAGCAAATCTTGAATTTTGTAACAGATTAAGTCAATTTGGTTCTTAATATAACTTAATTGGATAAGGAAGGTAAGCAGTAATATAATTACATATTGGTAATCAAAATAAATGTAATGAAATTATTTTTTAGATTAGAACTACAGTACAATCAAAGCCTATACATTTATGACTAGTACAGAAAATGCAACAACCAAGTGACTCCCCACCCCCCCCCCTGGATACTTGGTTACTTCATCCATACTCTACTCCAGAATCCTCAATTGGAGATATAACCTCTGGATTCAGTAGAGAACTAAAAAAGTAGCATCCCTTATGTCAGTGGTGACCTGGTGGCAACTTTTACACCAGCTATGGCATTTAAAATACTTGTAACTGAATAGCTGATAGATTATACCGATATATAGATTAGCACAAAAAAAAACCCCTAAGGAGGAGAGCATTGTACTTGGTGCAATTTGTAAGATTTTGAAGAGAACCAGAAATAATTGGCCTATTGCTTTATTGTACTATATAACTTCCTAGACTTCATTGCATTCATAAAATGATTGTATTCAAACAAAATTAAAAACCTAAGGTAGTTTATCCAGATTGTTGGATAGCAAAATCTTTACACTTGATATACTATTTAAGACACATATAGAAAAAACAAACTAGGAAACCTTTCCAAGTAAATCACATTCTATCAACTGAGTTAGTCACTCCTCTTGTTATCTTTATATAGATGTGACAATAAGCGATTTTCCAGTAAAATAACATGAAATTTGAAGTAGTTCTGTATACCTCCAGGAAAGTAACATTGTCGACAGAGTTTACACTTGTCATTTAACTTGTAAAAGTATGTAGACTTGCCATGACAAATCATCCCCAGCAAGCCACACAAAGTCTATATTAAATAATTAGCCTTCCTCAAATAAAATTTCACATAAAAGCTGGAGATAAAACATAGTAGGCTATATCTATAACATTACGAAGTCAATGACGAAATTAAAAATCTTACCTACTACCTTGTTTTCTTACCTAGATTTGATATTTCATTTCTGATTATGACGGTTTAGTATTATTTAGACGTTATAAAGTAATCTTCAAGTATAATGAAATCTTTTTTGGTGCATACGCTACTTTATGATATGCCTATACCTTGTAGGGTAACTTGGTCTTTTTTTTTTTTTTACAAAATGTATTTCACATAAAAACAACATCCTATAGGGCCTAATAACACTTGATATAATAAACAAAATTTGTTTAAAATCTAAGTAGATACCTACTGATATTCCAAAGTGATTTAATTTAGCTCTTCAATAAACTATTTGGAATCTTGAGTAATTTAACCTTTGATTTATAGATTTACTTATCATTTTGCAATGAACTATAAATAACAACTAGGCCTACACCATAGAATTTGAATTACAAACTAGATCCTACTATTTTATAGAATATATTATAGGCCTATTTAGTTAGTAAATTTAGAAAATATAGTAACAAATGCTAAGTAAAAAGTACACCTCTGTCTAAAAGCAGCTATTAGACAGAATTACTAACCTATAACCACATTTTACTGCTAGACATTTAAATTTATACCGGTATTGAATATTCAAGCAAACAAAGGTACAAAAATTGTACATTAAAAAGGACAGAAGTACACTTCATTGGCTAGCCTATTTTATTTTCAACAAATAGTTAGTTCTATAATAATCAAAAGTTAGGAAGTTAAATGTTTGGCCTTTGATCACTACTTATACTTTAAAATTACGGTAACTGTTAAGAAAATGTGACCACTTCATTTCCTCATTACTTTTGAAATGAATGTTTTAATGCTAGTATATATCATATATTTTGAAGAAAATATGTTTAGAAGGTTAAATTAAGTCAAGTTAAGTTTAGCTTAAGTTAAATATTGATAACTCTGTAAAAAGGTTAGGTTAAGCCAGGTTATGTACATTCCATAATAATATGCCTGAAGTAATCACTTATTGTGTAAACAATAAATTAACCTCACTTTCTCAACTTTAACCTCATGTAATTCCTACTTATGGGCATGTGCATACTTCTTTTCTATATTTTAATATTCAGTGGATTTTAAGACTATATAAAAAATTAGGTGTTCCTGTGGTCACTGTTCTTAAGAATTACCGAAATTACTCTCTGTTAAAGTAGAGAAAGGAACTCCTTCCCTACTCCACCCAACCCATTGCATATCTGATACTACAGCTTCCTTAAAACATTTAAGCTAGTGTGAATTACCTACAATCATTGTCTACATACAAACACACCAATTTCTGTAAATTATGTACTCACTGCAAAGTTTCTCTATTTAGATGTAGGCCTAGTTTTGATTTATCAGTAATTTCCCAATTATATTGTAAGTTTTTTACAGTTTGACCTAGATTTTAAATTACAGTCAATAACAATACTTTGTTTCAAAATTTTCCATAATACATTTAAGTGTGTTCATAAAATTGTTTACAATTATACATGGAATACAAATATTGCCAAGTAACTTGGACTACACAATTTACAGTAACCTAACCTTGTAGAAGGAGAATTAGATATTAATAATAAAGATACAAATTGATGATTACAAAACTAAATTAACTTGTATTGTTTACATATGACAAGATCAAACAACAGGAGAAACATGGAAAGATGTCATTCTGAAACTAGGCCTACTTTACATTGACTATAGAAAGCCTAGGTCATTAATACAATACAGTGAATAATACTGTAATTAACTAATAATTATAAACACTGCAATTACAAAGATAACATAAACCATCAAAAAACCAAAGCCTACAATTATTTCCGATTAATCAATCTAGGACCTACGACTAAACGTACAATTAAAAATGTTTATAAACGCTAGACCTAACATAACCTAAAAAACAAAAATTCAATAAACCAAATATATAACAATTTTTAATAACAATATGAACACTGAAAATGTTAATTTTTTATTTCGTTTATAATGTATTACCGATTACTCATTTAAATACATTAGCAGTTATGAAGAAAATATTGTACCAAAACTGGGATGGGTAGGGAGGTTACACAATGGCCGGTTAGGTTATAAGGCTCTATTCATTAGCGATACATAAATTATATATTTATAATAGTAGTTAATTACCTCTGCATTCTGGATTAGTAAGAATGTCTTTAAAATGTTTAACGAGATCATGATTTGTTACTTTACCGCCTCTAGAAAGCATATAATCCCGCACTGCTTCTAAACTTAATCCACTAAGAGAAGCCATTTTTAACTCAATAACAAACAAAGCAAAGTAATCGATACTTAAATAAGTCGTTTTCGATCGTATCGATTTCACTGAAAGTGCGGTACAGTAGTAATAAACCTGTGATTATTAGTTCTGTAACTGCACAGCTGTTTTTACTTAAATATATCGAACAATGCAATCTCAGTCAGTTGTTATGTAAGTAATTTCAAAAAATAAACAAATGATAATTTTTTTTCAGATTATAAAAAAAATCAAACTCGTAAATCCTCATCTAGTTTTTTTATTAATAAGAGATATCAGTTAAAAGGTGATTTCACAGAGGAGTTTTAGATCTCAAATATTCTGACCAACCATCTAGCCCACCCACTAAAACCAAATGCTAACTAAATAAAACAACTCTACAAAAATTGTCAGTTCAGGAGTAGTTATCACGAACAGTCTTAGTGTTTAAACTTGCTTTCCTTGTTCCATAAAATCTTCTTAAGCTTAAATCATATTTGGTTGAAATCAAGTTTAAATAACATCATCTGTCAAAGTTAATTTAGTGTTTTACCAATTATTCTTGAATCAATTTTTTTTACTTAGAAATTTTTACCTGGTTTACCAAAATTTGAACGAAATAGATTTGAAAATTTGACATTTATTTAGATTTTTGAAATTACATCTTTAATTACAACCCAATAGCCGGGTTTTTAATAAATAACTTGTAAATTAAAATGTTTGAAGAGATGACAATCAATACGTTTTGTTTGAGTTAATTTAGGTTGTATTTGAGCAAAATTTAATCAGCGACGTATTTTTCTCTTATTGCAGCTATTCCCAAATTTTTTGACAAATTTTCCTCACGAAATTCACTGTGCATAGATTTATATATTTGATATTAAGTATCTGTATAGAGTGCGGACTCCCCCCCCTCCATCCCTATCTTTTTTGTAAGTTCAAAACTCGAAACATTTTCGAAATATTTTTAGGTTCTGTTATCTGTCTATTACCATAATAAACAAAAATAATATAAATGCGACTTTCGTTCGCCTTACTGCAATCCTTTCAAGTTCAACCATTCACCCAATCTACCACACCACTACGAGGTCAGTGCTACTGCCCTAAGTTTACAGTAGGTTTTAAACTGAATATTTTTATAAGATAACCTGGCCTAATCTAACCTATTCCAATTTTTGGTAAACAAAAATGTAGATCAGATTTGTGGTAGCAAAAATTACCACAAATATATAGACTATACTTAAATTGCAGTATTATTTTAATTAGTTACTGTTTGTTGTAAGGGGGGGGGGATCCGTATAATACACAAGGAGCTTGAATTCTCTATTTAACTATTTTTACTAGTCTGTTGTTTTTATATTAGTTGAAGTGCATACCAACTACACTAAATTTTAAATAATCTAAATAAAAATGTATTTAATGTTGTAAACAAGGTGAAATGAGTAAAAACCTGTAACAATAATTTAAAATGGAAAGGATGGGTTCACGAAACCTAATCATGTTACAGAGTTATATTTCTTGTCCAACCTTGCCTACCATCATCGTTCTACCACTGTACTTTGTCATTTTATTTAGACACCATGACTTAATAATAACTGTATTTTCCTAAACAATTATTCCATTTTTATCCATATATACAAAAATAATTACAAGTACAAACTGATCTAAATAATAAATATTCATTCTTATTCATAGTTATTAGTTGGCCAATTACCAATATTTCATATTCTTAAATTGAATTTTGATCGTAGCAGTTTTGTAACAATTGCATTTTCAATGGTACCAAACACTTCTATGTTTCTAATTTTTAATTTATGTTAAAATCGTAGCATAGCACAGAAAATGTTTTATTATCGAGAAGTAGAGTTTCTATTCGTGATATAAGTAGGGGTACTTATTATTATAGCTCCGCAGGGTACTTTGGTAGTTTTTGTTTAAAGTGCGCGCCCATGAGAATAGTTTGGCTCAGTCTGGGTTGTGTGGTTACCTTTCTAGCAAGTTAGAAGTTACATATCTTTCATCATACCCACTCCACCACAGCTGTTTCGTCTTATGCGTAAAATCATATTGAATACACCGTATAGAGATAGCTAACTTAATAAAGTGTGGTCACAACAAACGTCCGAACAAGAACCTATTGTTATGATCATGATTCTGGAAGAGGATAAACAAAGACATTGTCTTGGGTTAGATCCCTCTCTTTCATCTTTCCTATCAAGTCTATCTTGTCCAACTCTTGTTCGCTTCCGAACCTGACGCTATTAGCGTGTTCGAGGACGAGGGTCATTATTTTATGCTCTTTTCTTCTTTTTTCTAAAGACGTTGATGACGTGGTACTTTTACTGCCCTGTAATATTTGTTTTTTTAAATTTTTAACAACCTTATAACTAAGCGGTGTAGCAGTAAATTTTACTGAATTAGGGATAATTGTGGACAAAAAAAACACAAGAAAAAGCAACATTACGGTACGGTACGTAAAACATTCCTGATTTATTTAAAAATCATTTATACTGTATTAGAACAAAGGAAAAACATTACTTTGTTATTAGCTTCAACACGGACATCGTATTTTCAAGATCTTTTTCAAGGTTTCAATAAAGGTATTTGCATCATATTAGCTTATTACTCTCTGGGTATAATTTTGTTAAATTATTCAAAGTGTTTAATCGTTGATTATAAGTAGTTTTCAACTCGTTTTAATGACCAACACTAGCATTAGAAATGGTTAAAATAAGGCATATTTTAGTAATGGTTTCTAATTTTGGAAATATCCTTTTCAAGTCATCACTATCCGTAATCAGTTGTATCAAACCTCCGACAGTGTTGAGGATGAAGATTTATTTTGATCGGGATCTATGAGACTTATTGGACAACGAAGACTCTTACTTTGGATGAATCTTAACTCTCTCAGGAGCGAAATGTTAAGTTCTTTTCGTTTTCTCTATACTTCCCAGCTTTATTCCTTTTCCTCAATCATTTTCATTCTTGTAAGCGATGTCGCTTTTATTGTGACTTACACTAATCTATAAACCCGCCCCTGATATGAAGCGAAGAGAAAAGGGGATTAGTAATTGAGACACAATAGAATGAATTATTATAATAGCAATTTTACATGCATTTATGTATTTAATTGGTTTATTTATTGCCAATTTTCTTGTGTGTTTAGAGTCTGCAACTGATATTAAAATTCTAAAATTAATTATTATGGTAACTTATGTCAAAATGCTTTAAAGACTATAAAAACATCCTTGTCTCTTCAATTCGTAAATTTATATGTTTCTTCAAAATTTTGTAAAAGTATCTAAGTTTTACACATCTAAGTTTCTTAACGAGGAAATATACTTTTCATGCTAAACAAATCACTAGTTTAAAAAAACAACACAATTATATCTTAATATAGAGAGTTCAGAAAATGTCTTGTAGTGGTTATATGGATCAAAATAAATAAAAAATTCCCATAAACATATGTTCGGAAATGCTTCGTTTTCAATCTGTCGACCATTTTGTGTCTCTTGAACAATAATTTGTATACACATTTCTTTACAACGGTTTACCAGTATACCAAGAATCAAAACCTTATCTCATAAATTTTCAAAATGGCGGCAGTTTACATATTGTGTAAAGTTAATGGTTTTAGAGATATTCAATATTACACATTTCAAACGTTCACCATTTCCACAATTTATAAAATAACGTTTAGATTCTTGATATACTGATGAAAATGTCCCATGAAAAATTGTAGACTATACCAAATTTTGACTTGAAATCTTAAAATTTCAAAAGGTACAGTTATTAAAAAACATACATATAATGGTCATTAGACTGAAAACGAAGTGATTCCGGACATATAGGACAATAGGAACTTTTCCCTTTATTTTGATCCATATCACTTAAAGTTTGGCACAACATTTTCTGAACACTAGTTTAGTAGTCCTGATGTGATTATTTCGCATGAAGTATACATTCGTATTAAAAGATCTAAAAACTATTTAAATACAACAGCTGACCAGCGTAGTTCAATAGTTCGCTGTACGCAGGTTCGAGCCCAAATGGCGTTTGATGTTGTTTTTATTCTGTGCGTTATATTCCATTATAACATAAGTTAATGATATTAAGCACTCAAACTTATTTAAATAAAGCATCCACGAGCGAAGTGCGTGTTCAGGTGAAATAATAAAAATACAAGTGAAACAATAAACAAGTTTTATTTATGTAGTGAGTTTAGGCAATTTATTAAATATGTTAACTGAAAACTTAATTTTTGTTTGTGATCTGAAATCCCCATTCTAAAGTGATTTTTGTTTAGATGATAAATCTCCTTGGGTAAAATTTAGTGATAGTTTTTACTTGAAAACGTTAATTATGCCAAGTTTATTTATTTATTTGTTATGTTTTATTTATTTATTTAATTAACACACTTCCACATATTGCTAGAGTCTCGTTGAGCTCGTAGGATACAGACGACGAAGCCTTGGTTATTTTATTACATTTTAGTTGTGTTTGTAGAGCTCTTTGCTCAATTCCAGATTTCCACCTTATTACCATTGATATTCAACTCACTAATACGTTCTGGGTTTACTTTCATTTGGCCTGTGATTTTGTTATATTTTAAAACTCCGTGGCAAAAATGTGAAAAGTAAAAGTATTTACAAAACTTAGGACTTCAAAGAATGTAAGTGGCAAATTTCAAGTATGTAGGTACTTGCGTCTAATAACACAGTGTGCTCATACGAACATATACTGTAGTTTATTTATGTAGAAGATAAAATGTACATTTTGGAGTAATCTATGCCGATTCCATTAGTCGAATTCCATAGTGCAATAGATAATCCAAATAAAGTGAATTATGTTCAGACATTTGGGCTTAAAGGTTTTAACTAAAATGCCACTTTGCAAATTTGTAAATTTTAGTGTACAAAAAATAAAATTGAGTTTCATAGTTCTAGACAGGAGAAGGATTACGGTAATGGATTCCGCATAAACAATTATTTATTCAATTTATATTTCCTTGTATCCTTAATAGTTATATTTCATTTATACATTCCAGTAATTTGGAAATTGATTTACTGTCGCAATAGTTAAAATTAAAATAATTTAAAGTAGAATTTAAACTGTAGTAACGAGATTAGACTTACAATATAAAAATTACTTATTGAGTATTATTTATTAAAAATAATCAATAGGCGTTCATATGTTAGCATATAGTTGAACCGAAAATTATTTGCGGGGCCACAACAATTTTAATGCATAATTTTGAAACAAGAATTAAAACCATTATTTTTAATAGTACAAGGGAAAATCTATGATTGAGGTCGCAATAGGTAGAATTTCTATAGTAAGGGCCCAAGCTCCTTACGTCCAAATTTCACTTTTTGGTTTCAAAACAAACTGACTGCGGACGATGGCGATAGTTGTCTCTTTTCACAACCCTAGTTGACATTTGAGATAGTAGAAGCCATGCATGAGTTAACCAGCGCATCGTGTTGGGCGGTTGTACATGAGACTCTGGGAACGGGTACACCCTTCGATCATTTCCAAACCCCATAACTCTTAGTATCCTCTTTAACCAGACTGGCTGGGAATTAGAAAGATCCGCTAATTGAGAGGAGAGGGAAGGGCATACACCTCCTCCATCGCGAACACATCCTATCCAAGGACCGAAGTGGCTGACAAAATAAATATAAATTAAAAACTCTTAAAATTAGTTTTTACTGAAAATAAATGTGATATGTGTTTCATACTCACTATAGGTGAGTCCGGTACTGTTTATATTTCACTCTGATTCACATTGGTGGATATAATATACAAGTTAGGGGAAACTTCAGAGAACAAAACAATCTATTTATTATTTTTATATCGCTATGAAACCCGAAAAGGTTTTAATACCTAATCGGAGCACCCGCGTCCATGACTTGGAACTGAGCATTAACGGTTTTGATTGTCCGCCATTTTTTTAAAATAAAACAAAATTTACACATACATCGTTCGGCCTAGTTCCAAACGAACTCTTTCAACTATTTCAACACTGTTGGTGGTTCGTTTGTTCGTATTTACGTAACAAACACACAAACAATCATAAAAGGAAATACCAAATTGTCAGTTAAAACAGGAGCTCTATTAGCTCTATCGAAAAACAAGAGGTCTGTCGAAAGAACCACTCAAAGTGGAGTCAGTAGTTTTCATAATTTACCTGTGTATTCATTATGAGTCACAATATTTGAGTTCCTAATCCGGTACAGTAAATTCTTATTTCAAAGTATCTTATTTGGATATCACCATGATGTTAGTGATCATTTTCCAGCCTGTAGTCAATATTTCCTGACTTGAACAGAAGAGGGCGTCAGAAAGAGATTTCCCCAAGATTTGTTGTTAAGCTAAGCTAATTATCTGATATTATTTCATATTTAAGCTATAATAACAGGAAATAACAATCTGTTCATTGAACAAAATTATTCGTCATTTTTAATAAATATTTTAAAAAATGAATTTACATACATTAGGGAAAAACGTTAATCTAGGAATATTTTAAATCAAAACCAGTTTTAACAATTTGTTAATACAAGTGTCACTTCTACTTTGTACGCCAACTTGTAACATTTCAGCCATAAAACTGGAAAGTGCCAAATTAAAACTAACTGTTTGGCACTGCATACAGATTAGAGACATATTTTATACTTGAATCTTGAATTGTAACTAAATCGTGTTTAAATTATAAAACCTGTTGTCAACACCTGTAAACTTGAAATGTGTAGCAGCTGCTTAGTTTTATTCAAATAATTAAGACTACAAGGTTTAGGAAATTCTAGTGACCTAGACTCGCCTTCAAATACTTTTTCTTTTGAAACGACAGAATAACTGTTAGTGAAAATTAATGGACTATATGGATGATGGATGTTAGGGTTTTCAGCATTTTATAACGCTGGTGCATTTTTCTGTAGCAGTGAGTGTAATCATTAGTAAGTTACAAAAAAATTAACAAATTCATTATAAAAAATTAATTGATAACGAGTACATTAGTTAACAAAGAATATTCTCATAAAATAAGGTAACTAAATAATAACAATTTTCCATGGATACATTAAGTACAACGCAACATTACACTTTCACTTTATAAATAAATAGAGTAAAACAATGCTCGAACTTTCTCATACACACCCATTTAAAAAACCCAAAATATTCTACATTAATATTCGTCGCCAAATTCCCCAACGTATCCAATATAATTTGAACACGTAAAAAAAGAAGAAAAACATAATTTATTTCATTACTGAATTTTTTCAACTTTAAGGTTTTTCTTTATTTTGAAAAATATTTTGTTACAACATATATTGAAATATATTTATATAGCCTATTTAAATAGCACCTTTGGTCGTTTTGAGGTTGCAGAGGTTGGTAAGTCAATAGGGGATAAGGATAGGATATATACAGCACCCTCAAGGTAGGAATGTGTCTGTAGTGGAGAGGAAAAGAGGGGCCCCAAACTTTGTTGCGTTTACTTTCAGCGGTACAACCCCAACAAAAAAATATAGACCTCAAATGTTTCTGTGTAAACGCTTACCCTACTTTTGTATCTTTTATCGGTATAAATAAGATTAAAACGTTTACAAAAGTTTGTCACGAAGTTGTAACTTTAGGAATTAAATGTAGCTAAGCAGTAATTTGTGTACCTAGTTGTCTTGGAATGGGTTGTACCTCAAGACAGGCTGGGGAAGCAAGTAGAAGGAAGGACACGCCCCTTACACCAGACACAATCCTAGTCTGAGGCTACTGTACCTCTATAAGCTCTATGTACATTTTTGGACATTGGAGGAGCTTTTGATAATACTGTACTTCCTATAACTATATTGAAAGAGTATCTAGGATTAAAGAAATTGAACCCCAGATAATTAAATGGGTCAGATCTATGTTAATGAGTCGTAGCATGACAGTCTGTTTGGGTGGGGTGTCCAAAACAGTCGTTGGCTGCCGGCAGGGAGGGGTACTTTCCCCTCTCTGGTGGACCCTCGTGATGGATGAACAACTTGGGTTGCTGGAGTTTAGCGGCATATGCTGACGATCTGGTAATCATCGTTAAAAGTAAACATAGTCAGACAGTGTCTGATCTCATTCAGAGTGCTCTTCTATTGATCTAAAGATGATGTCAAAATAGGGGTCTTAGGGTTTGCCCTAATAAGACAACCATTATTCCTTTCACTGAACCTTTGATGATAGATGGTGTAGAAATCACTCCCTCAAGGGAAACAAAATATCTGTTTTTAGTTCTGGATCAAAGACTCACCTGGAATAAACACATTAATAAGGCCATTAAAAGAGCGAGCACGGATATGAAGCTTGGGGAATTAAGTTACAGATAGTATACTGGTCATATCTGGCTATAATTAGACCCATGGTCAACTATGCTTCGGAAATATGGTGGCCAAAAACGGAACAAAAATCTACCACAAAAAGCTTCAAAAGCTTCAAAGGCAGGCTTGCCTAGGAATACAGGTGCTATGAGTACTTGTCCAACCACTGCCAAGGAAGCGGCTTTGGATTTGCAGCCTTTGAACTTACAGGTGAAAAGGTTTGCATACAGTGCTGCTCAGGCAATGGGGAACTAACATCACAATGCCAAAAATATTGGCTGGTAAACTGGAAACCTGTAAAAACAGGATACGGCTCAGTTAGCCAAAAAGAGTATAGGACTTAATGATTAAGACGACAAATTTTGAAAAGAATTTCAACACCTTTTTGACAGAACGGCATGTTTGGAAGGAAGGCGGACTAAAACTAAAGGAGGGATGCGTCCAATGGTACACTGATGGATTCAGAATGAAAAGTACGGTGGGAGTGGGGATAAAAGGCCTAAATTTTAGCCTTAGTAAATCCCTAGGTAAAATTCCATCTATATTTCAAGCTGAGATACACGCAATAGAGCTCTGAGCTAGAGAAAATACGAAAAGCTCAAAGACGCAGAGATCTGTGCCATGTCAGACAGTTCTTAAGGCTCTAAGTTCGTACACTATTGAGTCGAGATTGATCTGGGAATGTATTCAAGTAATTAATCAACTGGCAACAAACAACAAAGTCTCCTTGCTTTGGATGTCAGGACATGGATGTATACCAGGAAAAAAAGAAGCGGATCGCTTTGCCAGAGAAGGCACAGAGGCTGATTTTGTTGGGCCAGAACCATTCTTTGGGGTTTCCTAAAACATATCTTCATAATATCATGGAAACCTGGGAACAAGATTAAAAGATCAAGTACTTGTCCACCTACCATGGTCTAAGACAAGCCAAAAAGTTTATAGTCTACTCTAAAACAAAAGCAAAAAATTACTGGATCTCGGAGAATGGATCTTAGGCTGATTATTGACCTACAATCCGGACATTGTCCAGTGACTTACCATCTAAAACATATGGAAAAGGCAGCAGTGGATTCATGCCGCTTCTACTTGACACATAAAGAAACAACCGAACACTGGTAGTGTGAATGTGAATCTCTAACCTACAAAGGCTACTTTATCTCAGCACTTCTGTCTCCAGCACCGCAGAGGTAACGATTATGTCACCCAGAACCATTTTAAGATTCTTAGGACACTTAAATCTTAGCTGGGACTAAAAAATAATTATTTGAGTCAAAAGAACCATTAAGGTCGCAGTGACAAGAGGCTAAAGTAGCCTCGGACCCCAAAAATCACTAACTAACTAAGTCGTTTAGATTCTGCCATAAACTCACCAAAATAATATTTGATTAAAATCGAGTTGTAAGTGACGACGGCCAAGGTATTTTTTCTCCCGATTTCGTTGCGATTTACACACAGGTTTGGGTCATTAACCTTCACGTTCCTATGGATAATGAGAATTTTTGTGTAGAACTTTCATATATTAAACAAATAGCAAATAATAATGGATATGACTCTAACGTCATTGAAAAAATGTTAAAAACAATGCAAAATTGTTGATTTACGGAGTAGTCAATTCTATTAAAACCACAAAAAAGTGGCGTAGAATCAATTATTTTGTTAAAGTTAGGTACAAAGTGGGTAATATTTTGGAAAAGAAAAAAACACTGTATACCAGCCTCTTACTGTAATAGAAATTTAGGAAAGCTTTACAACTCTAAAGATAAAATTTTAAAAATCCAAAAAAGTGCAGTTTATAAATTGACATGCAGTATTTGTAATGCTGCTGATGTTTGTGAAACAGGCTATAGTTTTAAGTGTAGACTAAGTGAACATTATAGTTGGTGGTTAGGTTATAATGATTCTAATTTTTCCAGTCATTTAAAAAATCACACCTTAACTGATTTTTATTCTAATATTAAATTTGAAATTCTTCTTGTTAAGGCCAAGGGTAAAAATTAAACATTTTAGAAATATTAGAAATTAATTGACTTTCTAGTAATAATGTTAATTTAGTCTTGAACTATCAAACAGAATTCTTGTCTTTTTCTCGACTACTTCAACCTTTGTCAAAGCATGTCTAAAATAGTTTATGACACTGGGTTTCTCAGGTACAGGTTCCATTGTCATGTAGCGGGACTTGTGGGCTTGGTCTCAAAATGTGTGCATTATTTCTTCTTAGGTTTTTAGTCTTTGTATAAAGCCTTGTCAATGCCGTAACTGGCAAAACCATGGTCGGTTAGACCTAATAAATGTAGAATTTTACAAAAGAATTTGTTTGTTTTATTTGAATAAGATTTTATGAAATCTATTAGTATTTAATGAACCCAAGCAATACAAGTTTTTTTTCCATACTAAAACTTGGCATGGTAGAATATACTTATTTCTTGTATTTTTATAAATTTATTTATTCAAATTACTAATTATTGGAAACGATTCATTTATATTTTTACAAACATAATCATTTTTCTTTCTTCACCACAATTTTTAATAAATCTTTAAACTTTCCGTTTGTAAGGAATTTAATACCGCCATAGCCCTTCATAAATTGGCAGGTGTTGCTCTTGTTGCATGGCTGTATAACCTACAATATCATAAATTTATTTTTAGTAATAAAATAGAAGGGAAAATGAATTATTTATTATATATTACTTCAATTTCACGAGATTTCGAAAGCGGTGAACGATTGAAGTATGGCGGATAATTTCAGTAACGAAGAGATTAAAATGAACTAGCATATTTAGCATAAATCTTAGGCTACAAGAATCCCAATGGGACTGAATGGGTCGTGTCAGTAGAACAGGGTACTGTTTAAAGTAAAACATAATCAGACTAAGAGATGAAGAAAAGATGGCATCCGTAAGAGGTACAAAATAAATTGTATGTATACCCAATTTATGAAGGAAGAATAAGAAAACAGTAGGGCCTACTTTTTTATAATTATTTCAATATATATTAATCATAAGAAATCATTTACTATCTTTTTAGTTTATTTATTTTGAGTCAGTTTAAGGTTAAACTTAGGTAAGTTTATACATTTTTTGTCTTTTAAATATTTTTAAATGTCATTTTAATTTAATTTCTTTTCAAAATAATTAGTGCCAATAAGATCAGATAAAATATAGCGAAATATTATATAGTATTATTTGTTCCCTAGTTATTTAAAGGCGAAGAACTTTTCTGTCACTATCGCCTTATTATATTTTTAAAAGCAGTTTGTAACCGCGATAATAGGGCGTTTAGAAACATATATGCGAGCACGTTGTAATGTCCTGATGACTTCTGGAGATCTATAAATTGCAGCAAACCTTATGAAATAATAATATATGTGATGTTTAATTGAATTAATAGTAATATCTTTATTATTTTTCTAACTAGGGTGTATATTCAAAATAATTACAATATAATATTTTCTAGATTGTTTCTCTAGAATTGTGTTTTTTTTTTTTTTTTTTTTAATCACACATTTTTTTAATTAGATAATAATAATAACTTTATAAATTATCTCGTTTGACCAATAATATGTGGTTGTTTTCTAAATCAATTTAATACAATTCTGAGTAAATGCAAACCCCACATTTTTTAGGCTTCAGGGATCAGACCCCATTGCGTTCATAAGCAACATGAGCAATTTGACTATTTATGTGTATTTCACTTTAAATCCAAGAAGCTGATGTTAAGAATAAATAACAAAGAGAATGTAATTAATTACACCATGTAAATAAAATATTCTATGCTTTGCCGTTTTTTTGTAGCAATCTGTGAATAATTTATAAATGTAAAAACAATAGATGTTTGCCGCAGATGACATAAATGGAAAGCCATTCGGAACTACTAGCTCCATATGGTCCGACCTGTACAATCGTTTGCATACGGCTCTCTGTGCAATACATTATTTCATGTTGGTTAAGTTTTTAATTAATTCCCTTTTTAGGAAAGCAGGTAGTTTTTTTTTACAAAGGAAGAAAACTTTACTTTACGATGGAGTACAGATTTTTTTCTCCTCAATATTATTATGGTTTGTCCTTCTAAAAGGACATTGTTTTTATTTATCTTACAAAACGTAAACTTAAAACATGTGTCGTTGCTTTCTCTACATGTAACTTATTCCTTTAGTCAGCACAGATTACAGATCCTGAAATTAAATGACTTTGTCATTTGTGTCTTAGCTCAAAAATGTTGGTAAATAAATGTACACCATCGACAACGATATGTAGATTTCATACCAGCATTGGTTTTAACAACCACTGGTAGACCTTTACTGCCAATACATATTTAACATTAAAAAAAAAAAATTATTATTTTCATTTTTAAAAAAGCATCCATATTTTCATTTGCAACATACACTCATAATACACTAAAAAAAGTAGCATAATTGGTTAGCTACCGTACATGTCAATTTCATCGTATTTTTCATAAAATATATTTAAAAATAAGTGAAGATCACACTAATTATTGTAGGTTTACTGATCTGCTGTATAGGCCTAGTAATTAATATAACCGGTGATTAGAATAGAAAAGTTAATGACTAAATCGACAAATTTACACTAAGAAAAATGAACAAGGATATTGCAAAGTATAAACCCAAGTCCGTCTATCCGTTGGTATTTAGAGTGTAGGGAGTTTATTTCATTTTAAAGTATACCTTCATAAACGCAATATTAATGGTCTTTTACAGTTTTACAACAATTCCAACAGATTTTGTACCATTTTACTCTTACAACGATTTTAAGTATTGTTTTTAGTTGATTAGCTGTTAAAACTGTAAGAGTATTGTTACATCATTGATCAAAAAAAATTCGAATGATTGTATTTACATTACATTGTAATTACACCGAATATGTATTTTGAATTCAACAATTAGCCTATGTATCTAATAAGGGCGACTGGGAATAAGTTTTACTTATATTATGAAGAATGAATTGTGTTTATTGCCTATTTATTTAAAGCAGAAATACACAGAGTGATTAAAGCAAGAACAACAGAGAGGCGAAGAGATAAAACTATGTTTATTACTAAATTACTTACGTCATAACAATCTTGTATTGTTTTATCTTAGTATTTATTTATTAATATTTCATTACAGCTGTTTCGGTATAACATATACCTTCATCAGATGAAACAACACATTTACACAACACAATTTATGTTCATTTATTTTTGTGAAATGTGTATCAGTGTGTTGTGTAAATGTGTTGTTTCATCTGATGATGGTATATGTTATACCGAAACAGCTGTAATGAAATAATAATAAATAAATACTAAACACAAGATTGCTATGACGTAAGTAATTTAGTAATAAACTTATTTTAAAGCATTCATAAGGCAATATGGAATTTATAAAACTATGTCTACTTATAAAATTAATGATTTGAAATTTGACAGTTGTACGTGACAGAATTGAGGAGAAGTGATAATAATTAGACTTATCAAGTTAAAACTCCTGGTATGGATTACGATTCAGTACTAATAGCAAACTATTTTATCAGTGGTAACCCGTTTATTTTGCTAACCATGTAACCAAGTCATCTTTTAATGGACAATGTTTACAAACCTATTTTATTCTATAGATTTCATTTTAACAGAATCGCTTAGTCGATTTTAACCAATTTCACAAACACATTCATGTGCCTTAAAACAGGGGCGCCACGCGGATCAAACACACTTAATTCACGAAGATTACAATTTTCGTAGATTATTTTCCAAGGTACCGGTAGCTGAAAACATTTCTATTTTTTATAAAGGAATTATCCTTCACTTCATTTACGACGAGATTTTGTTTCAATTTCACGAATATAAAACATAACACAAGGATTAAGATTGAAATCACTACACCCACGGCAGTTAAATTACTAAAATTTATTGTAAACAATTTTATAACTCATTTTCTGACACAACTGATGTGTTGATTCGTATTTGCAATTACAAATTTCATTAATAGATTTCCCACAATTTCAAGCTATCTCAGTTATTTAGTACAAAATAAACAAGTTGATAGTTCATATCATGGTACTTATATAGCCCCATCATACAGTATAATACAAGCAGATCCTTTAAATTTATTGCCTAAAATTAGGTTTTACGGGCCTTGTAAGAAATATTAAATTGTAGTGGTAGATCAAGGAGTCTTGTTGTGAGGGCTTACTACAGTGAGTACAGGCCTAGCTGGATCTACACACTTTTTCATTTAATCTTGGGTTAAATTCTCTTTCATCTTCCTTGCCTGGTCTTTCTTGACCAACTCTATTTCTTTTCCGATCCTGACACTGTTAGATCTAGGGTTAAGAGGTCTTTATGTTATTTTCATCGTTTTTTGTAAGGCGAAGATGACCAAAAGTTATTTCGCCTTTAAACAGCGAAGAAAACATAAATAAAACCGTTGTTAGTAGATTTTCTGTGCCTCTTAATTGTTAATATCATTACTTACTTAACTTTGCCTTGACCTTAACGGGCCTCGTATATATGTATATTAAAAGTCTCTACTCGTTACGCTCGTGTGAATGTCTCGCCTCTAGTGGGCTTCGAAGCTGTATATATGTGAAGTAACCTCCACCGTAGCGACGCTGGTGTCAGTGTCTCAACCCTGGTTGGCTTTAAAGCTGTATATATGTGAAGGAATCTCCACCGTAGCGACGCTGGTGTCAGTGTCTCAACCCTGGTTGGCTTCAAAGCTGTATATATGTGAAGGAATCTCCACCGTAGCGACGCTCGTGTCAGTGTCTCAACCCTGGTGGGCTTCGAAGCTGTATATATGTGAAGGAATCTCCAACGTAGCGACGCTCGTGTCAGTGTCTCAACCCTGGTTGGCTTCAAAGCTGTATATATGTGAAGGAATCTCCACCGTAGCGACGCTCGTGTCAGTGTCTCGACTCTGGTGTGCTTCGAAGCTGTATATATGTGAAGTAACCTCCACCGTAGCGACGCTGGTGTCAGTGTCTCAACCCTGGTTGGCTTCAAAGCTGTATATATGTGAAGGAATCTCCACCGTAGCGACGCTCGTGTCAGTGTCTCAACCCTGGTGGGCTTCGAAGCTGTATATATGTGAAGTAACCTCCACCGTAGCGACGCTGGTGTCAGTGATACGATCCTGGTGGGCTTCGAATCTGTATATATGTGAAAGAACCTCCACCGTAGTGACGCTCGAGTCAATGTCTCGACCCTGGTGGGCTTCGTATCTGTATATATGTGAAGGAACCTCCGCCGTAGCGACGCTGGTGTCAGTGATACGATCCTGGTGGGCTTCGAATCTGTATATATGTGAAAGAACCTCCACCATAGTGACGCTCGAGTCAATGTCTCGACCCTGGTGGGCTTCGTATCTGTATATATGTGAAGGAACCTCCACCGTAGCGACGCTGGAGTCAGTGTCTCGACCCTGGTGGGCTTCGAACCTGTATATATGTGAAAGAACCTCCACCGTAGTGACGCTCGAGTCAATGTCTCGACCCTGGTGGGCTTCGTATCTGTATATATGTGAAGGAACCTCCACCGTAGCGACGCTGGTGTCAGTGTCTCGACTCTGGTGGGCTTCGAAGCTGTATATATGTGAAGTAACCTCCACCGTAGCGACGCTGGTGTCAGTGTCTCGACCCTGGTGGGCTTCGTATCTGTATATATGTGAAGGAACCTCCACCGTAGCAACGCTGGTGTCAGTGTCTCGACCCTGGTGGGTTTCGAACCTGTATATATGTGAAAGAACCTCCACCGTAGTGACGCTCGAGTCAATGTCTCGACCCTGGTGGGCTTCGTATCTGTATATATGTGAAGGAACCTCCACCGTAGCGACGCTGGTGTCAGTGTCTCGACCCTGGTGGGTTTCGAACCTGTATATATGTGAAAGAACCTCCACCGTAGCGACGCTCGTGTCAGTGTCTCGACCCTGGTGGGCTTCGAAGCTGTATATATGTGAAGGAACCTCCACCGTAGCGACGCTGGTGTCAGTGTCTCGACCCTGGTGGGTTTCGAAGCTGTATATATGTGAAGTAACCTCCACCGTAGCGACGCTGGTGTCAGTGTCTCGGCACTAGTGGGTTTCGAACCTGTATATATGTGAAGGAACCTCCACCGTAGCGACGCTGGTGTCAGTGTCTCGACCCTGGTGGGTTTCGAAGCTGTATATATGTGAAGGAACCTCCACCGTAGCGACGCTCGTGTCAGTGTCTCGACCCTGGTGGGCTGACGCTCGTGTCAGTGTCTCGAGCCTGGTGGGCTTCGAAGCTGTATATATGTGAAGGAACCTCTACCGTAGCGACGCTGGTGTCAGTGTCTCGACCCTGGTGGGCTGACGCTCGTGTCAGTGTCTCGACCCTGGTGGGCTTCGAAGCTGTATATATGTGAAGGAACCTCCACCGTAGCGACGCTGGTGTCAATGTCTCGACCCTGGTGGGTTTCGAAGCCTAAATGTGTGAAGTAACCTCCACCGTAGCGACGCTGGTGTCAGTGTCTCGGCACTGGTGGGTTTCGAAGCTGTATATATGTGAAGGAACCTCCACCGTAGCGACGCTGGTGTCAGTGTCTCGACCCTGGTGGGCTGACGCTCGTGTCAGTGTCTCGACCCTGGTGGGCTTCGAAGCTGTATATATGTGAAGGAACCTCCACCGTAGCGACGCTGGTGTCAGTGTCTCGACCCTGGTGGGTTTCGAAGCTGTATATATGTGAAGTAACCTCCACCGTAGTGACGCTCGTGTCAGTGTCTCGACCCTGGTGGGCTGACGCTCGTGTCAGTGTCTCGACCCTGGTGGGCTTCGAATCTGTATATATGTGAAGGAACTCGTAACTCTACGAATATCACATTTTCTTGGGAGGTCAGTATTTGAAATTACATTTTACAATAACTTTGCTATTGTCATTGTAGAAAGGTCGGGTTAGTATCGTTACATGGAGAAATGAAAAATAGAAATTTCTTCTGATTTAGTATGTTAAGAGTTGAATAACATGAAATATGAACAAAATAACTGTTTAAACGCCCACCATTTGATATTTTCAATCGATTTTTCAGAATTTTAATATGAGCACACTATAGACCTTTCTAGCAAATTCATTTTCCCACCTTCATTCATGTCGCAGTTATCATATTTACATACATACGACAACTACAACACGACGGACGGAATGTCGACAATAGTTTTTTCTGTTTCCTGTGACCGTGAATATAGATCAAAAACGGAGGTTAAAAACTTCGTACAGCCTACTCGATTAAGTAAATACTGTGAATTGTAAGCTATTATATACCAGTTATAGGCTATTTATTAGTAGTTGTGATTATAATATATAGGTTATTCAAAGGTCAATTAATGACAAATGACATAGGTAATATATGTTTAAGAGCAAATGTCGAATAAGTAAAATGACTAATAGTAAACCGTATTCAGAGGTGTGTCGACATTTGCCAATTGAGATAAGAAGCGACATATAAATTTAATGTATCATGTATATTTTGTAATATGACTTTTAAATACAGATAACTGTATTTAAAAGACGTAATATAATTTTTCACAAAGTGTGAAATTTAAGAGATTATGAGCTCAGCTTTAGTATTTTTTTAAATATTATATGTTTGTAAAAGTTAAGAAGCCTACAGAAATGATGTCTGGAAGAAAACATGGCTTTACAATAACTGAAAGTTAAAGTTTAGTAAAATGGTTTCAAGTAATGAATTGTGTAAAATAAAAAATCTTATACAAGATGTTTCAAGTTGTGAAAAATCAAATTGTATTTTAAAAAAACTGAATCCTTAAGGTTGCAAGAAGTTAATAATGCATTATTACATTACTTTATCAATCCCAAAGATGATCTTCAACAAAACTGTAACACAAAAACAACATGTTTGATAAACAATAATATGTTTGAAAGAGATTCTGCTGAACAGAATATGTTTGTTAAAACAATATTAACTATAATTACAAAAAATGCAGATATAGTAAAAGTAGGAAATAATATTAAAAATATAATGCATATGATAATAATTAATGTTCGCAATACCAGAAAGAAAATAATCCATACAGTCGTTTGGAATATTACTACTTTCTTATCAAAATGTGAAGTAAAACGATATAATAAGCGGAAATTTATTCATAAACATTCAACTTATTATTTTTATAAAACTCAAATTTTAAGTGAATAGTATTATCTAATAATATTTATTTATTATCATAAGGAGGGAAAATAATTTTCATGTTCATCACTCTAAGGTGAAAATTCAGTAATGATATTTGATTTCTGAGAATTTAGCTCGGATTTTTTTCAAAATTTGTCACTGCGTAAACTTATACCGGGTGTTCAAAAAGTCTGGAAACCCCTTAACATTAATTTTATTAATAAACGCAGAATAATGAAACTCTAGGATTACGTCCTCACTGTAGTTACCGACTTTTTGCTCATTTTAACTGTCTTTTTTCGCTTTGGGGGAACGCCCTGTGGAGGAAGTCTAAAAAATCTTAAATGTAAGCATAGGTCGAATTATACATCATTTTAAAGGTCTTTGTTAGTGGAACACATTGCCGCAATCCCGACTGAAAAAGGACCATTCGTTTGGAAATGGCAGCCTCTTAAAATTTGTTTGATTTTAATGCTAATTCAATGGCAAATTTTTAGTAAGCTTTACATTAGATTACAATGTCACTTAGTGAGACAGAGGAAATAACCACTCTGATGATGAGGGGTTATGGGGATAGAACTCGTTCATATGAGGAGGTAAGCCGCTTGTGTCAACGAAACTTGCCCCAATTGACCATCTATTCAAAAATCAACAGTGTTGAAGACCGTACAGCGCGGTTCTGTAACAGATCGGTCAAGATCCGGAATGCCAAAATCAGCAACCAATGCGACCAATCAGCTACACAAGGACACCACTTCGAACACCTTCTGTAATACCTTCCAAAGTTTGTTTATTTTTTTATAATTATTGTCTTGCAAAGTAAGTAAATTAAACATAAACAACTGACATACTGTCTGTTCAATTTTATTAATAATGATAATTGTCCCCAATTACATCTGTGCACTCCTAACGTTTTTTAACCGTTAAATCGACCATTACTAATATTTCCTATCCCTCCACACTCCAGCTGTGAAATTTTAATAGCTAAAACACTAACATAACCAACACGGTTGAGTATTCACTTCTACCTCTTAATCTTCGCAACGTAAAGTTAACAGATTGTAAAAGGCTGCCATTTCCAAACGAATGATCCTTTTTCAGTCGGGATCGCGTCAATGTGTTCCTCTAACAAAGACCTTTAAAATGAGGTATAATTCGACCTATGCTTACATTTAAGATTTTTTAGACTTCCTCCACAGGACGTCCCCCCAAAGTTAAAAAAGACAGTTAAAATGAGCAAAAAGTCGGTAACTACAGTGAGGACGTAATCCTAGAGTTTCATTATTCTGCGTTTATTAATAAAATTAATATTAAGGGGTTTAAAATTAAGGGGCTATAAAATTAATAAATTTAATATTTAAGATATTAATAAGACAAGTAAAATTTATAAACAAAAAGCGAATTTGTAGTAGATTTTTTTTACCATTCACTTATGGTTAATAATAAAAACTTATTAATAAATTGTGTATAAATATTTACGCAGTAAAAAAAAAAATGTATGATAGGCATATCAAATAAAATCTGTGAAGTAGAAGAAAAAGTGTCTTTTTGTTTAACGTATTATACGAGCTATAAGTAATAAAAGCAAACTGTCTGTAAATAACCAATACGTTGCGAAGTAGTGTTTTATTTATTTATTTATTATTATTTTTCTTTTTCTTTTTTTTATAAAGAGTTACAAGATACTGTCATATACATAATAATAGTTAAGCATACAACAAATAATACACAATAGAACTAACAGAAACTGGTTAAACAATTTAAAAATTTTTCGAGATGATTGTAACTGTAAAATGATTAAAAATCCTCAAAGGAAAAATGTTTCGCATAAAGAATGATATTGATTAAAACTTTACATTGATATAAAAAGTCTGAAACATCTTGGACAATAAAACATTAAAAAGTTAAATGGAAATATCTGGGAAGAAGGCATAAATACATTACAAACAAGCTGTAAAATTGTCTCCATATAAGGCAAATAAAATCTTTAAATAGTAAAACAACTAGAAGAGCAAGAATGTATGCAACTCATTTAATCAAGGAATATGGGACAAAAGAAACATTTCATAAAATGTATAGATAATGAAAAGTTGTGAATGTTTTAAAAAGAAATATTCCAAAGAAGAAGCAAAGTGGATTTTGAAATTACAAACTGAGATATGACAACGAAGGTGAGCAATAATTCACAGAATTGGAGAGAAGTAAAATGAATTGGTTCAGATGGCACGATACCATATTCCCTTCATCGAACCACATAGTAGGCCTATTATGAAGGAAAATACCCTAAAACCACAATAAAACACTAACAACACAAAGATTGTATAGTTATGTTTATTCCACTTTATTACATTTCCATAGCACTGCTATCATCTTCAGAAGTACAATCACACACTCATGTGCATTAGTGTTTTATTGCGGTTTTGGAGAATTTTCTTTTATTGTATATTCATCACAGTGCTCTAGTGATTCATATCAGATAATATTAGACAAGAGCTTTCGTTTCAAAAATAAACAAAGAGAATTGGAGAGAATTTCCCCAAACAGGAGCAGAGTACACAAAAGCAAAAGTCCTTAAATCAAATAACGCAAAACAAACTATCCTGTAAAGATTAAGAATTTAAAATTTAGAAAGACATACTAAAAATATAAAATTACTTATTTTGTTTATATTAACCTAAAAATTGTTGATATAATATTAATTACATTAGACATAGTAGTTCTGTAATGTTTTATTGGAGCGTAGAAAGTTGAAATAGAAGTGTAACTATCGCTGAATTTAAAAAATGTAATTAGGCCCTAATCATCACATAATTCGAACTAGTCAACGTATCAGTTTTGGCGAAGTCGGATTTATATTTTTACCAAAATCAAAAGTACTCACTGTCGAAATAAATATATCTAAGAGTTTGTATTGCATGTACACTAAACCAGTAGCAAGTACAAACCAACTGTCAGTTTGAAGTTTCAAGTCATTTGAACATTCATTACTATAATAAACAACTTTACAAATTTAATATCAGCTTATATATTAGAATAAGAATAAAATAAAATTAAGGTTAGGTTAACCAACTAGATTCGCGAAAAGTAATGTTCATAATATTATATAATTTCTGTTGTGTCACATATTGTTATGTTTTTCCTATTTTAGATGATAAGACTTTCAATAGATTACTTCAACTCTCTGAATATTAATCTACATTTCATTAGGTAATTCTGTAAGAGAAAAGTTCTTGGTTTTTTGTTAAAGGTAAAATTAATTGTTCCTTGTGAATGAATATTACTAGAAAATTTTCCGTTTTGGTCTATATTATTATTCAAAGATAAAACTATAAAACAGAGATAAAGTATATAAAATTTAACATCAGTGTTCTCATGATTCCTTTACAAAATTGAAATAGTCACAAATAAGTTGTTTACTGTAGGTACAGTTATTTTGTTTGGTATTATGTAGATGCAAAGGAAATATTTTGGAAGAACTGTCAAGGATTGAAAAATGAATAAATAAATGATAGAAAATTCGAAGTTAAAAACCTTAGAAGGAATACAAAATACTCACAAAATATACAAATCAATCAAAATACAGACAAATATCTACTAGAAAAGATACAAATTAATAAATATATATCAATAACGTCAAATAGTATATCAAGCTGATAAAGGAAAACACGTCGAGATGTATTTGGAAAGACGCCCAGATTTGAGTAAGCCTACTGGCAATAAACCATCCGTGTAGAAATTCCAAATAATTCAGAAGTACTGTAATGCAAGAGAATTTGAAGTTGTTTTAATGGCTCACAAAATTAGGAGAATTATATTTTTAACGATTTTCCACAAAACCTGGAATTAATACAATTGGCCTCAATCAAAAAACTAAACGTCTTTCATTTCTTTCTAGAACAACTTTTGTATAGTAGTTTATGTTAGTATCGTATATTTATGTCTTTGTATATCAACGCTTTAAAGATTGCAATTGTTTTCAGATTTCTTCAAAATTGAATAAAAACATTGGCATGGACGATCTCTATAATTAACAAATTAAACATTTTTCCCCCTCCCACCTTAGCAGTCGTAATTTGTCTTAAATTTTACGAGAGCATTGAAAATAAAATTTAAAAAAGAAATATTAACATTAAAATTAATTTTTGTATTAAATAATTGCCGTTTTCCTATTTATGTGTAGGTATAATATTAATTTTGAGTTTTTATTTGAGTTAGAGCTTTAATCATATTACTAATGTTTATTATAATTATGCAAAGAAAAAATATAACTTAGTGTCAAATTACGTCAGGTTATACACATAAGCTGCTTGATTCGAGTTTTATTATTAATCTATTCAACAAATGAGATAATAGCAAATTACTAAAATGCTGACTAAACGGAACATAGTGAAGTGATGTAATACGGGTTACATTATACATAGTATAAGTGGATGCACAAGAAATCAACAAATAGTTGCCTACATAACAGACACAGCTTTATACGAAGCTAAAGCTTCGTTATAATAAATCAAGTAAACCGTTAGTTAGTTGTGGGCCTAGGAATGCTAAACGGCTTTCATTGGATGATGTGTGGTCAGCGTATTGAGTTTCCGACGCCGTAATTATATTTTCTTAATCCCACGATACTGGGTCAAGATAGAAACTTGTATAAGACCTATAGGGATCGAACACGTAATCCCTTTGAACAAATAAAAAATCAAAATATTTGAAATTGTATAAGTTACAACTTTTATTAGATCAATATTTTATATAAAAGTTATAAAATCAGACCACTTGTGCGGTGTGTGTTTGGGCACTTTTTTCACAAGTTTTCCAACTTTTAAAACACTGAGAATTTTGGATAATTGAAAAAGCCCATATCTACAAACTTTCAAATTGCAACGTAAGTCGTGTAATACCCTATTTATGGTGAAAAAAAAAGAATTTCACCCATTTTATGACCCCTTTTTGATTAATAAATGGGAAGGGTACGGAAAAAACAAATAAATTGACATTAGTCATTATTATTGTTGAAAAAGTTTAATGATGGGAAAAAAATGAATTTTACATTTTTTGTATAGTCTTTGTAAATGAAAAGCCTATTGCTTAACATAAATAAATTTTCATTAGTCCTTATTATTCTTGATAAATAAGAACTTATAATCAGTAAATAATTATTGTTGTATCCCCATGAAGTTTTAAAGAAAATAATACTCTAGATTTTGAGTTACAAATACAAAATCAAAACAAGAAATGAGCTACTACTTTCAGTTTTTACTAATTAAAAGTCTCTTTCTTTTTTGTTTTCCATGGTTGTGGAATATTTTCATGTTAATTTCTACCTGGCCAGATAAAGATATCCTAATTTCAACATAAGTCTTTTACCATTCTGTGCTAGATATCAAATGAGGCAGTAACACAAATCGTTTTACTGTTGCTTTTAAAATGCCGCAATACAATAGCGAGGCTCATGGTGTTAGGAAAATGTTTACAGAAGGACACAGTTGCTGCATTCTTTAATGGTATTTCAATGATTGGCTCCTTAAAGAAGGAATATTATTGTTGCTAAGGTTTTGGGGTTTTGGCAACAGTGCAGATAAATCCTCACATACCAGAAGATTATGTCTTGACTCTGAAATTGTCCATATGACAATATGGAGGATGTTGAAAGACCATAAAGTTGAAGTGGACAATCAAAGGGTCCTGCCTCACTTCGTTAAACGCTTGATCAACAGGAAATGGGTTGGAAGAGGTGGTCCAGTGTATGGTGTAGGCCAAAGATATTGTTTATAGGATACAGCCGACAACTAGAGAAGTTATCATATTACGAGTAAGGATTGCTGTGGTATCAATAAATAAATGTTGGGATATCTTTCCAACAAGAGTTGAACTTTGTATTGCGAATGACGGAAAGCATTTTGACCAACTTTACATTAAAAAAAAGTAAACTGTAGTAGATTAGTTTCGAATTGTGTTTAAGATTTTCTGTTTGATTTTAAATTCCTAAATTTAAGCTAAATATTGGTAGTGTTGTTAATAGACTAATTAGTTTATAATTTTTATTAATTTGGAATATTATTACAATTTCCAAATAATGTCCACTATTTTAAAGATTACATAATTCCTTACAAATATAATGGTTAGGTTATGTGTTAGTAAATTAATTAAAAAACAACTTATAAGTGTAAAATTCAGTTGGTTTTTTATTAACCAATTATAAATTTTTCAAGAATAATTATTATTAATGTCAGTTTATTTGTTTTTCCTTACGCTTCCCATTTATTAACAAAAAGGGGCAATTAAAAATGTAAAATTGTTGTGGGTTGATATTTTGAAATGTTTGGACATATAATCAAACTTTAAATACAGAGAAAATCTTCACCTTTGAGAGCTCTTTAATTTGATATACCACACGAGCTGTATTACTATTTGAATTTTTTTAGATATGGCTTTTCCGAAAACTTAAGTGTTTAAATGTTGGAAAACTTGTGAAAAAGTGCCCAATATTTAGGAAAAAGTATCTCATCAGCAATGTTTAGTAAAATTTTGGTATTTGAAATAAAATCCTTTAGTGGTAGTAAATAAAAATTTTCATGATCGCCGTCTTGAAACGGGATAAAGAATTTATTATCAAAACATCTTTTATCTCATTTGTTAAAATTGTTTAATATGAAAACTCGAATAACGTTAGCTTATGTGTATAACCTAACGTAATTTGACACTAATTTATATTTTTTCCTTTGTATAATTATAACAAACATTACTACAATGTCTAGTATTAAAGCTATAAAATCAAATAAAAGCTCAAAATTAATATTGTACGTAAATAAAAATGGGAAAACGACAAACATTTAATACAAAACTACTATTAATGTAATGATTTTTTTTTTGTATAATTTTATTTTCAATGCTGTCGTAAAATTCGACGTTTTTACCAAATTTAAGACAAATTCCGACTGCTAAGGTTGAAAATAGGTAAAACTTACAATTTTAGAATGTTGACTATGGAGATCATCCAGCTATTGAAAAAACCAATGTTTAATAAATTTGGTAAAAATCAGAAAAAATTGCAACCTTTAAATCACTGACACACACAGACTACGCAAAACATAAAGTACTACTTATACATAAATGTTTTAGAAATGTTTTTTGTTATATTGTCCAAAGTTCTAAGAGTTTTAAATATTGGAAAATTTGTAAAAAAGGGTATGTCATCATCAATTTTGGTATGTGTGGTAAAATTTTGGTATTTTAGAATAACATCGTATTTATTACCATAATAGTGGTAGTAAATAAAATTACAAAAGTCAAAATTTTGTACGTTTTAGCCGCCATCTTGAAACGGGAAAACGTAAATAAAAACTTTTTTCTCAAAAGTTTACATTTAAAATACCTTTAAAACGACGTATCACTTGACGATACATTTGAAATTTATTCTAAAACCATCTCCACCCCCTGTTATATTACCAATTTTTAAACATTTACAAAAACATTTTGGAGTACCTTCCTCGACTTCACCCCTCCTCCTTACTTTATCTGGGCAATGTTAGCAACCTTAACTATTTTGTTTTGTTTTGTCAGTCAAGTGTAATACAATGAATTTTAAGAATTACCATTTATTTCCGATTCAGCGTGTTTTATAAATTTTGTTTTATTGGGCTATTGTGTGATATTAAATACAAACACTGTTATAATTTACGAAATGTGGATTTATTTAGCCGGTTTTACCTGCACATATCATTTACAGTGTTTGTATTTTTCTTAAGACATATTCTGTTGAATGCTAAAAATCCCCTCAGCACGAACTTTGACTACAAATAGGAACCCTGATTAGGTGCTAAAGGAACCTAAAACCCCTCGACATTATGTAATAACAATCGACAAAGGCTGATTGGGTGATATTATTGATGTCACAATTCTAACTGACAAATATAAGGGTGAGAGGTAAAAATAAAACTTCATCCCTCTGATACCAAGACCCTTTCAAATTCAAAACAATGCAGTTCTCTTTTAACATCTGCTTTTCTATTACTATCAACAAGACCCAAGGCTATTTACAGTTTATCTATTTGGTTCCATCGGGTAGGATAAAGGACCTAATGTCGCAGGTCTACGATCATTTGACCTGATAGCTTCTGACTACAAAGAGACAAAACTGCAAATAAGGAAATTATAACTTAATTTAAGTTAGATCAAGTCAATTTGTTTATATCACTCGTACATTTAATTTATACAGGCCTAGATTATAACATAGATAACAGACGTATACATTAAAACAAAAACTTTTATTTCAATAACAAATTAGTAGAATTAATTAAACTAAGAGTTGAAGATAGTCTAATAATAATATAAGCTAGATTATTTTACTTAAAATATGTAACATAACATGATTATATTATATATATGTTATGTTGAATGATAGGTAGTGTGTCAACTCATAAAATTATGAACTGATGTGTTGTAACGTATTTTGACAGTTAAAATAAGTACAGTAGAAACCTTTTCAGTTTAGAGTCTACAGAAGTGAAAGAAATGTCATCGTCTTAATTGAACTTCCTAAGATAACGCAAACTCTCCTATCCAACTACATGCACATTATCCACGGGCATATTCGACTATAATCCGTACTTTATTCAAATTTATTGGAACTAATATCATTTTAAAGATAACTAAATTCCTAGCGTATCACATTTTTTATTATAGTCAGATTTAAAATACCCAACAATTGTCAAATTTCCTTAATTTTAACTTAAATCATTCCAAAATAAATCAAAATTTTATTATATTTATAAAGATGTCCATATGCAAATTCTCTAATCTTTAAAATAACATGTCAAAGATACTTTTTGAACATTAGTATTCAAGTCATCTATTCACACGAATAGATTTAACATTGTTTGTTGTGAATATTAAATATAGAATGGCGGTTAGGCCTATATTATAGCCTACGTTTTATATAGGCCTAGTCTTAGGTTAGACCCTTCTCTTTCACCTCTCCTATCAGGTCTCAGGTCTGTAAAAAAAAAGAATTTTATCATTGTGTACAACTAGAATTACTGTTTTATAATGTGTAAATTCAAAAATATTTATGTCTACTATATAACATTACATTACTATTTTATTTCATTAAATGTAAGAAGTGCAATCTAGCCTTTAAAACAACTTTAATTCGTGCTAATAAAAGATGCAAATACAAAAAAATAATAAAAATCAATTATTTTTAAACTTAAAATTTGTAATATAAAGGTTATTCGCATAGAGTTATCTCATTAAAAAAATTTTAAACCATTAATTTATTTTGTATTTTGAAAACTGTAGGCCTATAATAAAAGTAAATCATTATTACGAGTGTAGCATATAAAGTGTGAAAGCAGACAAATAGTATTGAAATCAAAATTAGCTACTTTAAAAAAAAAAAAATGTATAGATGTAATAGCTCGTTTCTCGTATAAAAGACAACTGAATAAATATAATCAAACCTCCATAACTATTTTTCATTGGTATTGGAATCTTTATTGAATACTAATTGTATTATTTTTATTTATTTATTTTAAATAAAGTTTTTATGTCTAAAATGACCCACTTATTTAATAATTGAATAAACTTACTTTTTGTAGTCAAAAGTGGATCTTTTTTTATTAGTCTACTTGCACTAAAGCTTTTTCAGGATAAATCCCATCATCAGGCGCCTGTCTATTTAATCAAATTACATAACAACTTATTTTAAATAATTGGATTAAATTTACAAGCACACAATGATGGGATTTATCCAGAAAAGGTTTAAGTGCAAATAATAAAAAAGATCCACTATTGACTACAAAAAGAAAGTTTATTCAATTGTTATTTTAGCTATTGATAGGCCTATACAAAACCTTCTCTTGATTCTCTTGCTCTGTTATCTGTATAACATAAACTTTATATATAAACTTATCTTTATATTACTTGAGGCATATTTACAATCTGTGACTCAATGAAGTTCCTAGTTGTATCTCATTATTTTGACAGATAAATTTGCCTAAACTTATTGTTCATGTAAAACCGTTAGGCCTACTTAACAATGACACAATTGGCGCAAACAAAGTCGGCTTTTATGTTGGTTGCAACCACAAAGAGTTAGTTATAACCTAATGGCGACATATCCGATCTGCTAAGGCAGTAAAAGTACCCGACTATAAAACTAATTTCCATTTGATTAGGTATAAAGCGGTTTTAAAACAATAGGGCTCATTAGTAGTGGAAAGTCATAGATAAGAAAACAATAATACGGTCCAAAGGAAACGTAGGGCGGAGGGAGTCATAATACTAATCGAATTATCATGTTCTCTGGTAGCTATTAACCCTAGATAGTGGGGGTAAAAAGCTTTTAAACTATCCCATCCTTAAATCAGGTGTTACAAATGATCACTCAAGACAAAGGACAAGTGCTCGTTAAAGAAGGAAGTTGAATAATTAGGCTCTAATGCATAGGGATCCGATCCTTGCGTGATAGTTTTTACGTGGAATTTTAAACTGTCTTTGTTTGTCCACGGGTGTGCCTGGGCTAAGTTTATGGGTATGTGGTCTTCAACATGACGCCAGTTCTGGCGGTACCTTATGCCAGTCCTCATTCAGTTCACTATTATATTTATAGACCCAATAAAGAATAAACTGGCTCTTTCTCCAGGATATTTTGTATTAAATTAAGTATAGAAGTATATTAACAATTGACATATTTACAGATTCATAAACTTAAGAACTGTTGATAAAAATTGTATTCAACTGAAAACGTTAGATAGAAGAAAAAAAAGTACGAAAACAATTTTATTGAAGCAGTTATTTACATTTCTAATATTGAATTGAGATTTTGTTGTGAGAAAAATATAAATTTCTTGAAACGTAGAAAAAGATGGTACCATTTAAGATATAATAGCAGTTCTATTTAAAACTTCCAAGAAAGTTTCAGAATTGTTCAACGGACTTTAAGTACTTACAACCTCTATCTCAAAATCTCAAATCTAAATCATTTTTTATTTTGCATAAATAATAAAAACTACTTATAAGATCCAAACAATCAATTTACATATTATCCGAAATTCGCGAGTATTAAAAACAATATAACTTCATCCTTATACTTATATATTAGAAGATTTTTATTGGTTAGATAATGACTGTGTCATTATTATTAAAAACAAAGTCAGAACCTGTTTTAAAGATAAGCTCGCATAAGAGGAACGATTATTTTTATAAAGTCGAAGAATTTTAAAGCGACCTAGGGCCAATATATTAATTTATTTGTCAAAACATATATATTCGTTATCAGAATAACTTCTAATTTCATTTGATACCCCACACGTAATATTTCCAAAAATAACATTTTAGCTTGATATTTTTGCCCCTTAACTACCTCAACATAATTTTTTTTTTTTGCTTTTGTTGTTACAGCTATATTTTTCCCATATGTGGATAAATACAATGAATTTAAATGCAAAGTTTTAAATAAATTTATCGTCTTGTCTTTGTAGACGGGTTGCAACTTATAGACAGACAGACGCCTGTGAGTCCTTGGTTTTACCCAAAAACTAACCACTCCTTAATCCGAACCTATGGTAGCCCGAACACCGCGCTAATCCGAACGGTCTACGAAGTTAAGAAATTATTACGTTTCTTTTTTTTTACTGAATTCTATATTGTTTACATCAGTAAGCCGTATCAGTAAAATCAGTATTTTGTTTATAGTATTTACACAGAATGCTAATATAAACTACAGCATAATTAAAACTGTGATACGGTAACATTATTTATATAATGTTTGTTTCATTTTTACATTTATTAAGATATAACGTTCTGTTTTAAATGTTCTTAATAATATTTGATGTAATAAATAATGAGGTTTAACCTGTATTTTTTGTTTCTTAATATTCCCTTAATAATCGGAACAGCTAGCAAACTGGGATTAACGCGACTTCAATGTGTAGGGTATATTATGAGCTGTTAGAGGTAGATTATACACCAACTACAGACACGTCGTTTTACTTATTTAGCTATTTTTCCGTTACTTGCCAGATAAAGTAGCCTATATTTTACTTTGAATAAACGAAAGTAGTATAGAATATAGGCTTAAAAAGACGTTAACGGCTTTTTAACATCTTAATTAAAACCCGAAAAAGAAGTTAAGAGAGAAAGAAGATATTCAGCAATTAAATTCAGGTGTGAGACATAAGAGCTGCGCCATTAATTAAATTTTAAAATGTAGCGATAGTTATTAGGCACCCGGTTAATAGCCTGTCACACTTCCGCCCTCAGCTAACAGAGAGACACAGGTGACTATCACAGGTGCCGTAACCATATGTTTTTGTTGTAAGATAGATGGCTTTAAATCCAACATATCCTGAAGTAATGTTAACAATAGTTATCTTACAACTGAAGTGAGCGTTGAATCTCTGAATGGAATAAGAAGAATATGAAAATTGAACTTTAAAAGAAATATTAAACTTGGAAATTCTATAAAAAGTGTTAGAAGTTCACGCTAATATATAGGCTACAACATCCCTTCGTCCACGTGAAACTCGGAAATATATACCTATTGATTATATTATATTACAAACAATTAAACGTGTTTCAATTTCATTTGAATTTGTTTTATTAAATTATTTATATTTGATCTTGTCATATATTCTTAATCTTCGGTAAGACTAAACTACTTGGCATAGCAACACGTGAAGAGTCTAGGCCTACTAGACGGCATTTTAGTCGGGTAAAGTGTAGTTATCACACTGCAATTCCTGACTCCGTTGATGCCAATCAAAGTTGGCTGACAACTTTAGTTTCCCAATTTTATCACAGAAAAGAGACGCACTTTCTTGTCTGTAGTATTATAGAAACATACAATTTGTAGATGTATTTGTGAACATTAACTCTGAACTTAGTAACAGCTGATCGTCAGGTTCCCCATTAAAGTAACGTTTCCAAGATATCAGACAAAATAATTGTCAGTGAAATCTCTTTACCTCTGCGAATGGGAGATAACTCAGAGAACAAGCCTCAAAGTATAGAGTAAAAAAAAAAAATCTGCCTCACCCAGAACTGTCTAACCTTTACTTTTCGAATTTAGTTCGAAAAAATACAAAATTCTCAAAATACTAGATAACAATAAATAAATAATAGTTTTATACATTATAAATCTGGTTATATCTTATAGCGATGTAGATGTAACGAGTCATGTTTTTAGCCAGAAAAAAAGTGGGAATATACGTTCGTATCTCACGAACAGCTAAAGCGGCTGTAGAAGCATTTTAATACATTTAAAGCACGCAAATGACATAAATCGACTCTATAGAAAAACTTGATTGTTTGGGAGATTTAAAACAGCTGCCGATACAGATGTCATTGTTGCGGTTGCTATGGTGATAAATGTTATTATTTATATGTTTAGTTAAATTGTACTGGTAGTTAGTTGGCAAGTATACAATATACTCTTGAACAGCGGCGTGCTTTTATTGTGAAAACTTATTAAAATACGAACTCGTTGGTTGCTACGGAAAGAGCATTTCTGGATGAGTTTGGTCTTCGGAATGTTCTAAACAACCTAATAATATTATCAGTCGCACGAACAAACCTAACCTAACCTAACCTAACCTAACCTAACCTAAAACCTTCTTGATGATGTTAGAAGTCCTCTATCAAGAGACTGACAATCTTATGGGACTTTGCCAAAGAGCTGCCAAAATTGCAAAATTAAGGTCATACCAAGTTCGTGCCATGCAATAATTGAAGGAGCTAGATAAATAGAAAAGACTTTGCAGTGCCAATGTTTCAGGGCTCATCAAAGGTTGTATACACATTCTTTCCATACCATGAGAGGCGTTGTTTCACTTGTTTGATGTGAATTCACAAAACTCTAGGGCCAAATGGGCGGCAGAAAACCTATATGTAATGAGTGAACATCCACTGCATTCGGACAAACTTGGAGTTTGGTGCGCAATATCTGCTATGGGGATTGTTAGACCGATTTTCTTTCTGAAGATGTTAACACTGAGGTAAATGGACGGATAACCTTGAGCTGATAGCTACTTCAAGAATGATTTCAACTTGTCACAAATACGATGCTTAAATGGTTTTCATAATCAGTGTCTTTAGAAATTCAGATCGCCCAAACTCAGTTCTCCTGATTTTTATCTTTGGGTTTTTTATTGACAGAGTATATGCAGATCATACAAGAACTCTAGCACATTTCCAGTACAACTTCAAACGAAACATTAACAATATTTACGTCAACGTACTTCTCAGAACATCTAAAAACATGAAACGAAGGGTGAAATTATGTTGGAATGCAAGAGGAGAACATTTCCTTTAAGCGAGTTATTTTAACTGTCTCAGTGTTTCTCTATAATTTATTTTATGTTTTCTGTCATTTCTGCCTAAATGAATGTTTACTATGAAATAAAACTAACAAAGGTTTTCCACTAGTACAAAGGTAAAAATACAAATAAATGACAGCAACCACAACAATGATATCTACTGCTAGTTTTGAATCTCCCATATTTTTTTATAGATTTGATTTAGTTTTATGCAATTCGTCTGATTAATACATTTTTAATGTTAAATTCAAATGGTAGACCTAGTGGTTTGGATTACCATTATAATATTTGAACAGACAATAAGGCAAAGAAAAATTATTGGAGTGAGTTTTACAAAAATCCAAACTTGTAATATCATATTAATAAATCCACCTAGAATAAATAAACTTTTCAATGGCGAAAGCAATTTCAAAATTCCTTGATTAGTTTCTGAGATTTCGTTTAATAAACATAAAAGTTATACACAATTTCACCTTATAATATAAAGTACTAACTCAATTAATTTTGTACATTGAATCAGTTCCAAAGCAAGATGTTAATTATTTTTATAACTATACTTACAAACTAGCGTCATGATAAATTAACACCATGCTGTCTCTTTTGCTGAAATGATTAAACGAAACATTTAAGTTTTACAATATTTTACAGTTTGTTAACAAAATACCTCTCTTCCTTATATAGTCAATAACGAGTGACCGCCATGCACCAATGTACGATTTGCATTTTTAATTGTTCTTTGTAGTTGTCTAGTATTGTATTGTTTCAATGTTGGAGAAGGTGTTAAGAGTTGTTGATTTAAACGAAACAGATCAGACTTTCCTTATGGAGCTTGTTGCCGTCCCGATAAGAGTTCCATTCCTGGCGCGGACACAATGGCCACCGCCCGCTGTGCTTTATGATCTTCCCTTTGCTTAGACCACTTGCTTGTAGAGGTCCACTTTATTGACAGCCTACATTGGATATGCCACTCGGAACAGTTTTTATCTTTTTCTTTGTGAAACATTTCTCTACATATGAGACGTGTTTTAAATTAACACGTAAGATGTACACTATTGTTTAGTTTTAGTTAATAAAATCGAGTTTGTTTATAATTTTTAATAATCCAATAAAAACATTGAGTAAAAATGATGATATATCAAGCAAGTAAAATGTATTAAAGTTTTAAAAAATATTCATTTACGATAAAAATAGGAAAAACAAATCTCTCTTTATAGGACTTTAAGTCGACTTAAAAATAATTTTAAATTTTGTATAGATACAGTTATTAGAATAAGTTCTTCCCAGACTGACTAAGCAATCGCTTTACGTGTGAATTATTATAGCTGTGATTGGCACAATATTACAAGTGCTTATGACTTGTTAATTAAGTTTTGAATTTATTTAAATTGTAAAATTATAATAATTAACTAAACTTTGTCAAGCCCAATTAAAAACAGAAAACCACTATTTTTGTTCAACTCTTGTCTTGTTTGTGATAGACTTGAATAATTCTATACGACACACAATTCTTATTAAAGCGAAGTCCACTATCTTATATATCTAAACTAGAAATAAACATATGTACTACATGAAGTAGTTAGCTTTCTCGCACATCGAACAGATTGCGTTATATTGCCAGCTGTAATGTTAAAAGTTAACCATCTCTATCGATATAATATCGCCATCACCGAGATCACGTTTTCATTTTATGCCATAACTATGATAGATAACAAAACGCCTCAACCAACTTTCTTAAATATTTAAAGTGTATAACATGCGAATAGAATCATTCAAATAAATTTGTAATAAATGTTTTTGTTGAAATTTACGTATTACAAAATGGGAGTAAAGAACGCAATATATAAATAAATGATAAAATTAGGATCACTGAAAACATTTTGTACAAAGTTAGTGATTCTTAAAATTATTATTGGATTATTGAGTAATTTTTATAAAATCCGGTATACATACATATTCTTTGCTTAAATTGTAGATTTAAAATGGCCAGCCAGAAAAGTATTGAGTTAGTTTTGTTCCCAATTTTAGCTAATTTTTTAAATTAATATTACCTATATATAAAATTGTTTGAATAATTTTACGCATTTGTTATTGTGTTAAACAATTGTTTATGCCTAAATATGTTTGTTAGCCAAAGAAATCAACAAATAGAGAGTTTTCAGTTGCCATTATAACATCTAGTTTTCAATAGGAATTTTATTTTTTATATTGATTGTAAAATCTAAAAAGAGTGTTTAAAAATACAACGAAAAATATTTTGAAGTAAATTCCTACGACTTTATTTAAAAAAAGAAAGGAAAAAAAGAAAAAGTTTTATATTGCAATGAGCTCCATTCATAACAACCCGTAGTAAGATGACCAAAATTAACTTTTACCTTAAATCATGTTTTCATTAATCTCGTAGCCTCTCCTCGTTCTCTGGTGCCCTTACTATTGCCCTTCCATGATGGCTTTCTGGATTCGCTCTTGCCATTCACCATATTTATTGCTGCTAAAATTTTAAAATAAAGATAGTTTGTATTGGTAAAATTTTAAAAAAGGTATACTTGTGAGAAATTAATAATTAAAACTGTTTTCAACAAAAAAACTTAATTTAAAAAAAAATATATTTACAAACTGAAATGATAACCTGAGAATTTTTGAATCAACAATTTCTGCTTTTGAGACACAAAACAAAACAAAATAAGATCTATTAAATACTTAATAAAGTAATAGTAAGGAAATATTATGAGAAATTAGTTTAAGCAATAACAATTTATAAAGAATGCTATACTTTAAAGGTAACATTATTCAGGAAGGCCTGACAGGAACCTTCAACAATTTTTAACTTGTATTTATTTGTTTAATTACTGATATTATATACACGTATAAGACAAAAAAAAAGGAATCCTGATAAAGTTTAACCTTATGTATTAAACTGAGTAAATCTATTACAATATTTATAATATAAATTGTTTAATCAACTAGATTTCTCTGCTAGAACAGCAGTAAAAATAATTATAATAGCCTATCTGTAACGATATGCCTCAAAAATAAAGCTTTTTTTATTCTATTGACGAGTACATAGAGCGCAACACATGATTTCTAATTCTAATTTTTTATAGATCTAAGACAATTAATTAATTTTTTAATGTTGCCTATTTGTTTATCACCTGTTAATTATTTGTTACATAAACCTTTAGTCGTCTAATGGAGTAAAATAATTACGATATTTTACAATGCTTATCAGTTGTTTTTGGTTTGTTTAGGTCGACTGATTAAATATTTATAAAAAATATTAATTTTAATATATATTTCTTTTTACCTTATCAATAATTACTTTGATGTATTTATTGACCATGCACATTGCTAAGATTTAAAGACAGTAAATAAACTGTAATTGGAACCAATTCAATAAAACAGATTATTTACAAATGTTATATTACAGAGATAACACTTATTTCGAAGAGTAAAAACTAAAAGAAGAGAAACAATAATTTAAGAGTTTCTTTGGTGAGAATAAAAAATATAATATAATCAAGGTGGTGCATTGTCCGTTTTGATAATCATTTGAGGTTTTGTTATCCTTGGGTTATACCACAGAGGATATTATAATCTAAGTCAGAAATTTGCTGCATTTAAATCGATAAAGAGAGTCAAACAAACAAGTTAATTAACTACTGACTTGGTAGATTTATTTATTTATTTTTAAGTGGTATAATAAAACTAGCTGCAGTAATAAATATAAAACAATCGGTTACTAAAATAAACAATAGCAGTGAGAAGTGGTTTTGGATAAGGCGGGATATAAAATTGATTTATATTACATAACTTCACTTTCAAATTATTATTAAGAGCAGTTTAAAATATAAAATTATATAATTTCCGTAGTTTATATTATTTTCTGTAACAACGTTTACAATTGATATAATTTAAAACAAAACAAAAAAAGACAGACCTACCTTGAATAAACAAATAAACGAAACAAAAGAAAACGATAAAATCTAAATTAACTGTTCATTTATTAATTTCACAAAGTCGTTTTGCTTGATTTAACAATATGCATATTTCAACTCTTATTGCCAAAGGATAACTGTTATTCAAAGGTTCACACATGTAGTTTACAGTACAAAGTAGGTTGTCCCCTTCTAAACTGTTAATATTACTATTAACTCGAAACTATAATAATAACTTTGTCATGTTAACAAGACAGTTGACAAAGAAGATGTAAGTCGTACTCTATGTTGTGCGAGTGCCATATCGTATTCTAGATAGTATCGCTCCGTGCTCCACGCAATACGCCGTAAAATCGTGTATATTGTGACACTATCTATAAATAATTCATTTTTCAAAGTGCCATATGTTAATTGCAGGTTTTATGACAGAAATCGTGTTATGCTGCGTGTTTTGTTGTATCAGATTGGAAAGGTAAATATTTCGGAGGAAACAAGCAAAAGTAAGAACAGATAAATATCGTTACAATGTGTTTTTATTGTGCTGTACTTGTTTACAATGTTGTACTATTTAAGCCAAATATTTACGTCGATTTAACATAAACAGATTTACAATTGAATTAATGATTATTCATCATATTAGTATGTTTATTACTAATATAAAGATTTACGAAATAGATCACTTGTTTCTTGTTGTTATTTTATTAACTATCAAACTGAAATCAAAAAATAAGGTGGGTTGTGCATTTCAAAGTTTGTCAATTTGATAATATGGACTAGACAAGTTTGGCAAATTTGATCTAAATTTCGAAAAATCCTTTCTTAGTAGGTCCTTACTGTTTGGAAGAAATATCCTCTGCTAATAATCCAGGTGTTGATTTAGACCGTAAATACACTGGACTTTGATTTAGTCAAATAGAACTTTTGCTTTTATATGAATAAATTTAGGGATTACAATTATAGGCACTTTGAGTGTAAGAGAGATTGACGAAAATCCGTGAAAACAAACTTTACAGCTTTCAACCCTAGGATTAGAAGTCGAATTTTAAAATATCCATTCTTTGTAGACATTTGTCCACAGAACAGTCATACAAGCTATTTGTTAGATATAATTGGTTTAAGAATATAACTTAGAGCTTATGTGTTTACATATATGTGTAAGCGATGTTAGCAAAAAGTCATTTCACACACCCCCCCCTTAATTTGATGTCTTCATGAGTATTATTGTTGGAGATCAATAACAAAGACTTTAAATTTGGTGATAAGATGCATCAGGCAGCGTTTTATACCGGATTTACATTTTGTGAAATGGTTTTAATCTTGTATCAGTCTGCTATAAAGACATTCTCCTGTGTCTTGCTAGGATAACTATTCGTTTTTGGACTTAGATATTTCATAAGAAATACATTTTTTGTACTTATAAGCTCATTGTAGGATCGTTAGTGTTTATGGTCGAAATTTTGTGTTCTCGAAGCCTGTACTTTACTTTTTTGTTATTTTTATTAATTAAATTTTATAAGTTATTGATGGGGCTTAGAAAATGACATGGTTCTTCAGATTGGAGTGATGGAAATATCCACAGTATATGGCCTAATACTTCAGATTGGAATGAGAAAATACCCACAGAAGATGAACTACTGGAAAGTTAGAAGTATCCATAGTTGTTGGCCTAGTACTTCAGATTAGATACACATTAGGGACGTATCCACAGTAGATAGACTAGTACTTCAGAATAGATTGTTAGAAGTATCCATAGTAGTTGGCCTAGTAGTTCAGATTAGATTCACATTAGATGGCCTAGTACTTCAGATTGGAATGAGAAAATACCCACAGAAGATGAACTACTGGAATGTTAGAAGTATCCATAGTTGTTGGCCTAGTACTTCAGATTAGATACACATTAGGGACGTATCCACAGTAGATAAACGAGTACTTCAGAATAGATTGTTAGAAGTATCCATAGTAGTTGACCTAGTAATTCAGATTAGATTCACATTAGATGGCCTAGTACTTCAGATTGGAATGAGAAAATACCCACAGAAGATGAACTACTGGAAAGTTAGAAGTATCCATAGTTGTTGGCCTAGTACTTCAGATTAGATACACATTAGGGACGTATCCACAGTAGATAGACTAGTACTTCAGAATAGATTGTTAGAAGTATCCATAGTAGTTGGCCTAGTAGTTCAGATTAGATTCACATTAGATGGCCTAGTACTTCAGATTGGAATGAGAAAATACCCACAGAAGATGAACTACTGGAATGTTAGAAGTATCCATAGTTGTTGGCCTAGTACTTCAGATTAGATACACATTAGGGACGTATCCACAGTAGATAGACTAGTACTTCAGAATAGATTGTTAGAAGTATCCATAGTAGTTGGCCTAGTAGTTCAGATTAGATTCACATTAGATGGCCTAGTACTTCAGATTGGAATGAGAAAATACCCACAGAAGATGAACTACTGGAATGTTAGAAGTATCCATAGTTGTTGGCCTAGTACTTCAGATTAGATACACATTAGGGACGTATCCACAGTAGATAGACTAGTACTTCAGAATAGATTGTTAGAAGTATCCATAGTGGTTGGCCTAGTAGTTCAGATTAGATTCACATTAGATGGCCTAGTACTTCAGATTGGAATGAGAAAATACCCACAGAAGATGAACTACTGGAATGTTAGAAGTATCCATAGTTGTTGGCCTAGTACTTCAGATTAGATACATATTAGGGACGTATCCACAGTAGATAAACTAGTACTTCAGAATAGATTGTTAGAAGTATCCATAGTTGTTGGCCTAGTACTTCAGATTAGATACACATTAGGGACGTATTCACAGTAGATAGACTAGTACTTCAGAATAGATTGTTAGAAGTATCCATAGTGGTTGGCCTAGTAGTTCAGATTAGATTCACATTAGATGGCCTAGTACTTCAGATTGGAATGAGAAAATACCCACAGAAGATGAACTACTGGAATGTTAGAAGTATCCATAGTTGTTGGCCTAGTACTTCAGATTAGATACACATTAGGGACGTATCCACAGTAGATAGACTAGTACTTCAGAATAGATTGTTAGAAGTATCCATAGTAGTTGGCCTAGTAGTTCAGATTAGATTCACATTAGATGGCCTAGTACTTCAGATTGGAATGAGAAAATACCCACAGAAGATGAACTACTGGAATGTTAGAAGTATCCATAGTTGTTGGCCTAGTACTTCAGATTAGATACACATTAGGGACGTATCCACAGTAGATAGACTAGTACTTCAGAATAGATTGTTAGAAGTATCCATAGTGGTTGGCCTAGTAGTTCAGATTAGATTCACATTAGATGGCCTAGTACTTCAGATTGGAATGAGAAAATACCCACAGAAGATGAACTACTGGAATGTTAGAAGTATCCATAGTTGTTGGCCTAGTACTTCAGATTAGATACACATTAGGGACGTATCCACAGTAGATAGACTAGTACTTCAGAATAGATTGTTAGAAGTAAGTTAGAATAGATTGTAATTTCCTAAGTTAAAAAATACATATATGTGTTTTGTTATATATGCGTAACAATCGTCAACAAACAAATTTATAAATAAGCTGGCCATTATTACAATTATATTTTAATTATATTAAAACAATATTAAAACATATTAAATAAGTTAAGAAAAAAAGCATATTATTGTATAAAATCTTAACGTAATTTATTTATATTGTAAATATTATACTTGATGATATCTTTAAAAATTATTATTAATTATTAGGAGACGTGCCTACTCACAAAACCTTTGTATTAATGACTGCAATAAAACCATCTAATTATGGGATTCTAGATCTTTAAAACTGAAATCGGAAAGGAAGATAATCACAAATTTAATTTAATATTAAATTATTTTTTAGCATATGTAGTCTTAGTTCATACACTAATAACATGTAATAAACTGTTAAAGTTTTCACACGTATAACTTTATTATAATACTAATTATCTTCATATAGTATAGTTTAGTATAAAATAATATGCCAGGTAATTAATAAGACATATTGCACTACTAGCCTAAGTAAAATGTAACCCTGTCCATAGTTAACTTTACCTATGCTCTTCTAAACTAAACGTATACAACTTAAGCTTTCACAATGGTAGGAAGAAAATTATTTACAATCTTATCAGTGATTTAATAGGTGGAACGTGTTTATAAACGTCCAAACTATCTCTTGTAAAAAACACAATTATAAATTTAATTATTGTTTAATGATATTTACATACTTTTTTCTTTGTTGTTTAAAGGTGACAAACCACTCGGTCATCGCCGCTTTATAAAAGAAGAAGAAAAGAACATAAAAAGAAACGCATAGTTAAAGTCTTTTAGGAAGGTTTGAGTTGATTAAATCATCGTCAGGACCCGATTTTGAGGATATCAGCGTTTTATAACTTTTTTATGGAAAAGTAATTATAAATTATTATGAGTTATAATAATCATAATTAGGAATAATAGTAAGGAACGTTCAAAAAAATGTCAACATAACTAATTCACTTTGTTACCTAGATTATTTTACATAGTGCAAGAGTTATGATTACAGGAGCAATACGTAGACTATAGGCCTACTCGTAGATCTAAAAACTGTACATTCCACGTTTGTACACAATTAATCCTGGCGTAGTAGCTGTATGGATTATTATAACTAGAGAGGCTCACAGATCCTCAAAAATAATTAATTTGGCATTGTTATAATTTTTCAATACAAAAATAAATTTGAGAAAGTAAAAAATGACTTTTTTTACAGTCACAGTTAGATAATTTAGAGAAACTTATGTGCAGAAACAAAAATTCCATGTCCATTTGTGAGTCCCGAGACCAATCGGTTTTACTTACCATGTCTACCTGCATTTTATGTAATTCCCCTAAGGACCAAACAGGTGACCAATTTTGATGAAATATTTTATGTCAACCAAATTTGGCAATATTTCGAGCTGTTACAAACATTTTATTTTCATTTAACTTGAGAATACTTCCATCAGTCAAAAATTCAACATTTCTACTTGTGAAAAATAGCTGTAATTTGATCAAACTTTGCCAAAACTTTCTAATGAGAAACTAAACCACTGGTCGTCAACTCCCTAAATCTTCGATTCAGAAGTTATCATTTTAAAACTGAAAATAAATCATGGGCACCGTAGTAGAAGAATGGGTATCTAAATTGGAACTGACTATTTTGTTTTAATGTTGTCAAACAAATTAATTTGCTAAACTGCATCTAAATTACGGTTGATAAATAAATTTTTCCGAATTTAATCAAGATCTTATAAGTTGTATACATGCGGTATCTTAACAATTCTCTAAAATTTGATTTGAGGTATTCGATGGTTTAAGAAGACATTCATACTACCAAAACGTTTTGTATACTCGTATTTTATTAAATTCAAGCAAATTTCTGTACGCCAGACGACATTCATATCATTGGAATACCTTTTTTAAACTTAGAAAATCTAAAAATATTTATTTTCCTCGCTAAACACACTTAAATTTTGTTACCAGTCACATAATTGTTTTACATGTGAGAAATTATAATCGTATTATCAAATAATCAATTTGTTCACTTCTTGTCGATTTATTGAAATGTTGTAGGAAAAATTCAATTGTATCAAATTTCCCAAATTTCTATAATATCCAAAACGCCTAAATTTAAAGTTTCTTATTTATAGACTAGATATAATGGATTGTTTGGAACTGAGATTAAAATTGACTAACTGGTCCCACAATTTCATAAACAATGTATAAATTAAAAATTTAGACAACGTTATTTATTTGCGATTTTTATTAAACAAAAAACTCGCATGATTTAAGATAAATTTATAAATTCAGTTCACTGTGTAATGAATTAGTCTTAGCGACAGACATTTTATTGCTAATATTCAGCAGACTATGTCCAGTACAAAAAGTTCCATTAAATACAAAGTATTACTAATCAAATAGCTTAGGGTTTCAGGGGTTCAATATATTGAGTATGGGTGTGGCAACTCCGAAGGCCCTAACTGGATCTATCCTATCTGGTCTCTCTTGACGAAATCTTGTTCTCTTCTGACGCTGAAGTTATTAACGTGTTTTAAGGCTACGGTCTTTATTTTTTCTTCTACTTTTATAAAGCGACGATGACTGGGAAGTTTTTCGCTTTTGGTACAATCCGTTTTTTGATAGGTTTAACCAGAATAGATATCGACTTTAAAGTTACGTCCGCCATTTTGAAACCGAATGCTTTGATAGATGTTTCTGACAAATTAAATTGCACCATTACTAATCCTTCTCATAAAAACTACTTTCCATAATAATAGACCTAATGATTCGTGATATAGCCTATATACACTGTTTTTCCTTATCAACTATCATTCAAGGAAACAAAACTATAAAGGATGAAAACTGAATGTCTCTCATGACAAACAAAGTACATAATAATAAAAACAAGTAATTTTTGGCTGAACTGCATCCGGAATACTAGCAAAGCGTGAGAAAGATCGATATTGCTAAACGCTTGTCACTCATTGTAAGCCTCGTTTACTGATCCCAGGTTATTTTTACTTCCGCAGGAACTAAAGCCATTACATTAACTTCCTCCATTTCCGTAAAATGAAAAAATTCACATCAGTCCATCACCCAAGTAGATAACCATTCCGGTTCTTTTATTATTTTCTTCATTAATATTACAAGACTGCAAACCTGGAATTAAAAAAATAATAACATAATAATTTGATAAAATGTGGGCGTTAATCTCACAGCTATTCGGACTAGTGGACTGTCAGAGGTTACACAAAGTCGAGGCCAGTTGATAGCTTTGAGTAAGTGACACCGTGTTTACCTTACTCCCTTGTCGTCACTAGTAGAACCGGCATAAAGTAAACAAGTTTAATAAAATAGCAATATACAATAATAATTGAATAAGCTTAATTGACTTATTTTGCTTAAATATTGGCAAATAGTTCTTTTATTATTATTCTTTTAATGAAATTGTACCAAGCTGACCGTCCTAAAAATTCGACAATCTTAAAATACTCATGCAAATTTTGATAAAACTGAAAATAAATTAAAATTGGTTTTCATTAATGACTTAAAAAACACGAATAAATACCAGGACTCATGGTATTTTCCGATTTTTCAGGAACCTTCAATTCCTTTTACTCACTGTTTGTCACATAGTCTTAGGTTATAAATCTTCACATTTCACTAATATTTTATCAAAATCGTTTCTGCTAAGTTTGAGATGTTCGAACTTCAAGTTTTCGATTTCTATTTTACTGAATAAAACTCATTTAAAACTCTTGAACCTGTATTGTTTTAGTATCTATATGTGTTCAAAATGTTTGATGATATGAAATTTGAATAAAATCAGTCTACAATGCAGAGTGATATAGAGCATTACATAGACAATAATTAGGCAGAAAACATTATCAAATCCATTTTTTTGGAATCAGAGTACATATTAAAAATGAATATTTACATGAAAAACTCAACATCAATTTTGTAGTCTACCCCCAAGTTTTTAAAATTAAATATATTTGAGACAGTAAAAACTGACAATAACCCACCTTACGGGCTTCTCCCGTGTCAAAAACATCCTAAGGATTTTTTTTATAGGTACAAATATGGATATGGATGGCATCCAATTTATATATAGGCTGTGAGATAACTAAATAATTATAATTGTTAATTGCTTTCAAAACATTTGTTATGAATCAATTAGAGTTGATTCATAAGAAATATTTCGAAAGCAGAAACATTATAAAACCGTCACTCAGAAACCAGTAGAATTCACCCAACTCAAAGGTACACTTTTGGGCACATCTCTTAACTTGCATATTTTGTATGTCAGCTCAAATTGATAAAGCATTGACTTGTATCAAGAAAATCAAAATGGGGAACAGAAGAATTATAAAAAACCAACGATGACACATTTTATTTTAAACTAACACAGACGTACGCTCTTCATTAGATTAAAGGTTTTGTAAACAGTCTTGTTTTCATTTCCTTTTCAAAAATTGTCCTGTCTCTAGTTACCCCAAACTCCAACTCAACTCCCCTCAACTTATAGTTGAGTACGCGCGTGACTGACCGATGGATCTAGCTGGATTTACACCTTTTAATGTTGGGTTAGATCCCTCTCTTTCATCTTTCCTATCAGGTCTCTCTTGCTCAAATCTCGTTCTCTTCCAATCCTGACGCAATTAGAGCATTTCAGAGTCTTTATTTTTTACATTTTTTTTTCCTTTCTATAATCTATCGTTTGAATGACAACTAAGAGGTTTTTCGTCTTTACAAAGGGGAAAATCCAACTCAGCTTAGTCTATCCAACAGAATCCAACAGCATAGTGTATTCTGTTTTGCATATATATATATATATATAAAACTTGTATGTTATTGTTAAACTTCAAAACAATTTATAAAAAAAAAAAATCAGCAGTTAATATATTTAATTGACGCAAGTTAGTTTCTATATTTTAAGTCAAATGTTTTCAGTAATACATTATTTAAAATACACTAATCATTGTTATAGCTACTGCAAGATGACATCGCCAAGTTCATCATTTTCATAAAATGTAACATTTCTACTTCATTTTATTTCTTCAGCTTGCTCACAAATATGATATGGCTGTCCTACCTCCACTACTTTAAATAATTTCTGTTTTTACAACGTAGAAAAAACAGAGTATGTATGAAAATCCCGAATTATATTTTAGTATCATTGAACGACAAAATCTCACTTTTGTACGTAGGCAAGGTAACAAGATATTAAAATAAAATCATGAGCTAGTATTTACTATTTTTACTGATATATTTATAGATAGTCTATTTGTATACATTTTCGAAATGTGTTTTGGTAATTAAATGTTGAAATCTTACGTCAAATGCACAGACAACTCAGGATGTAATCAGGTTTGGTTTAAGTGAAACCTACTTTTATATAGAAATAAAATTGTAGAACATCGAAGGGAACGGCGCTCCAAGTTACAATACCTAAATATTTGTGAACTTACTTCTAGCACGTTTACTTTTAATATTAGCAACATTTATGAAATATTAAATTTTGAAGAAAACTCTAATTTATATTTGGAAGAATAGAAAATAGCTGATTTCAACTACTTCAAATTAAATAATGGATTGTCTTATTTTTATATAAATACAACACTTAGGCTATAGTAAGTACGGGCGTCTCAGTCCCGAAGGGCCTAGCTGGATCTACACCTATTTCCACATAGTCTTGGGTCAGATCCCTCTTTTTCATCCTTCCTATCAGTGCTCTTTTGTCCAACTTATCTTGATAAAATCTTGTTCTCTTATCCTATCTTGTTCTCTTGATGAAATCATAATTGTAAAAATGTAAAAATGTATTATATATGCTTCTTTAAAAATTTTGAAAACTCTGAAAAGAATTAGCAAACTTAAATAGGCTAACTTTATGATATAGAATTTTCACCAAATTTTATTTTTTCGACGAGCTAGACATATATGTTACTAGCAATTGATTAATTTTCTTAATGCCCAATTTTTATAACTTTAATTAGATGTGGCTATCTTGTGAATTTATTTTGGCCGCTCGAACAGCACAAGGCGTTGTGGGAGTTTCAGTTTACACAATAGCAGACAAATATAATTTTTAGTTTTGTGGATACTAAATAATACTCAAAATGCATTGTGAGTATTGGTTTCGGTTAGAAAATACTTGTAACTAAACCGGAATACCCATAACACGTTTTGGTTCGGATAATGAAAAAATCATAGCTTACAAGTAAAAATATACATATAGAATGTTGAATTAATTTTATTTTTCGAGTCTTAGAACTAAAAGAAACACAAATATTAAGATGATTCCCTTATTTTCTGTCGTGGAATAAATAGCAGAAGTTCATTTTCTATTATTCGTAAAAGTCTACGTTAATGATATTTTATTAGTACTTTTAGTATTATTAGTTTTGTTATTATTATTTTATTATTATTAGTTTTATTATTATGTTTTATTATCACCAAAGTAATAACTTTATAAAGTATTTATAATTTCGTGGAATTTAAAAAGTGAAAAAAATACTGTAGAGGAATAAATAATAATTCTAAGCTAAAATATGTGGTAACTTCTGTAAAAAGTTGTAAAATACATTATATTGATAAAAATACAGTAAAATTTTCAGCTTGTTTACAAGGATCTAAAATAGTCGACAAATCAAAATATATGTTTTTTTTAATGTTTAAAATATATGTCAAAACATAACAATTATTTATTAATTTTTTTTTTTTAATTTACATGACTACAGTTATATACATTTTTTAAAATGATTGTGCAAAGTTCATGGATTTGGATTTATTAGGTTACGTTCATAATCTTAAAAATATACATGTAGACTATGTAAACAGTAAAAATGTATACTACACTTTTAGAGTAAATGGAGTTTTTAATATTATTCGTATATCTAGATTCCAAAGAATAAACTCAAAATGTTACAATTTGCATGTCAATTTTATTGCAATTATATATTTTATGTAATTATTGTGAAACAATTTTGATTTAACTCTACTCTACTTCTTGTGTTTTTTCTTTGACTTTTTTTTCTGAACACAATTTTGTCTTTAGTTTATGTCTAAAATAACAATTTTTTTTTTCAATTAGAGCACAAATCATTCTAGATTTACAACCTTGCTTTTTTTAATCACTGTATAATTTATTTATAGTAGAACTATGAACTTCAGTGATCCATTACAAAATTCGATTATAAACACTAGGTCTACAAGTACTTCACTAAATGTATTAATTGTAAACACAGTTACTTTATAAATCAGAAATATTATTATTGTTTTTATTTTACAGTACTGTACTTGGAACACAGAGTTGTAGCCTACTATGTTTTCATTTCTCTTGTAAGTCGGACTATTCTCAATAAGATACATAAATTTCTTTTCATAATTTACAATACACAAATTTTTATAAGTAAATAAAGAAAAAACTAAAATTTTTGTAGCTGAATACATTTTTTTTTGACAATATTATTCTGAATCTATAAAATATGAATTTGCAATAAATAACTGTCAATTTATAAGAGATCGTCGCACATACAGTTTAATACAGATTAAATTAGTTTACATCTTATAATCCTATACTTATAATGTATACGTGTATCTAGCCAAAGATTAATATGCAACGATTTGTACTGATAACAATTCGTGAAAAATAATCTGTAATAAACATGTTACAAATAGAATTTAAAACAAATACTTGTAAATTATTTAAATTATCGTCTATAGAATATATAAATAAATAAATAATATAATTAAATTATATTGTAAGAGTTTTGTTAAACACGTTTTTCTGCAAACCGTTTAAAAGGATTGTAATTATTTGTTTCTTCCTAGTTAGAGGAAGGAGAAGTTATGGATACAGTCGTAACATAGGTAAGGTACAGGGGGGGTGAGTTGTTATGTCGCATAGTGCGCATAGGGTGAAGTGCAGTGTGTGGCGCAATTTCTCTCTTGCTAATTATTCTCATGTCCGTTGTGGTGGGGATGTACACCCCCCTCGCTAAATGGGCTGTGTGCTCTGTGCTCTATAGGGCTATCTATTGCGCTCTCTCTCACTCGGCAACGGCAACAAGCTGGAGGGAGTACTCTAACAACAGACCCAGCATAGTCGGAAGTAGTTCTCTCTCGGTTACGGATGTTCCTGTTCATAGTTGAATAATCGGACATAATATTTGTTGACGGATTTTCTGTTTAGGATGGATTTTAGTGAAGAGGATTGCTGGGAGCATCCTATCACCCCCCTCCTCCTCAGCTGTTCCCGCCAGGATGAGGACTTCTTACAATCTAATGAGGTATGTCGTCAACATACCTTAACGGTTTCTTATCTACGCTTTCATTTTAAACTCTTAAACACTTGTTTATTTAGTTAAAAATACTTTACGTTGTATTAGAAACATTTACATTTTACGTGTTCGTAACCCAACAATACTCTCAATAATTTTGTAAATTATAAGAATTAGATTTAAAATATATAATATTTATTTTCTTGATTATAATTTAGTGATTAGAAATATAATTTCCGTTGATCTTATAACACTTTAACAAATTAGAAATAAAACCATGATATTAAATTTTCTTCGTTTATTTTAAAACTAATTTCTTTGCGTTCATTTTCTATTTATTTGTTTACATATCAAATTAGATTGATATTCATTTATTAAGTTTTTATAGCTTATAATGTTGTATTTAATAACTTTTATTAACTTTTTCTTGTGCTATACTGAGTAAACGTTTTTTATTATATAACATGAGGGCTTTTTTAAATTTTGCTCTTCAATTTAGATTTTTTTAAATAATAATTTCTAATATGATTAGTTTAATAAATATTTATCATCAAACGTTATCAATACATTATTAATTATAAATATATTATTAAATTTGAAGGTTTTAACACATTCCTATTCTATTTTGAATATGTACATAGAACTGTAGAAAATGTAAATTTTCATACTATTAAAAAAACTTATTTATTTTGGTTCAGTATGTTTAAAGTATTACGTTACAATTTTAAACATCAAACTAAATAAAGGAAAATCTAAAATAACGCGATTTAAAGTTAAAGTTAATGATAGATGATAGTCACAGTTCGACTACATTTCATTGAAACAATGTTGTTTTTACGCGTAAAATGTTACATGCGTAATCAACACACATATTTACGAATGAATTCAATATTAATTTAGCTTTCAACACTAGAAAGTTAGGACTATTTGGTCCTATTTTCAAGATTATATCGTCATCGCTCTTACATATTATGCGGTCCGCACGTAAAACAAGTGTTGAGTATTTTTTACAATACCATTTAATATATTATCATATTGTAAATGCATTTTTTCACATCTTAATTCAGCAGTAATTTGATAATAATTAGTATGAAAAATAATTTTAGTTTCGTTATTTAGTATTTTTCTAATTTATTACATTAATGAAAAAATAAATTTGTAACATTGGAAAGATACTTTTTAATTCACATATATTTCGGAACAAAATGGTTCATTTATGAATAAAAAGTTCTTGATTTATTTAAAATTACTGTAGTAATAAGCAAATAATAAGTTAATCGCATTTTTTTTTTTTAAAAAGAGACATTCTAACAATTACTTTAATTTTCAAAGTAAACATCAAAATATTAAGTTATTCGTATATATAACCTTTAAAATACGTAGTTATCTAAATTGTAATTAAATGATGCGATGTATTTAAATTTAACGTTTTTATAAAGAATGGATGTAAATAACTCAGTTATAACATCCCCACAAATATCCAGACATAAATACAATTCAATCCTAATTGTACATTTTAATTTGTCTCTCTTATATAAAGAGCAAGTATTGTTTTTATAAATTGTACCATCTGTGGCTAAACATTTTTACAAAGCATTGTTATACATTTTATTAAATAAATCTCACAATTAAAAAAGTTAAAAAGTAAAGTCAAAGCAATTACTGTAAACAAAGTTTTAATGAATCAACTCCCTCCAGCCAGCTTCGGAATATTTGCATACCCCCCTTCGTTAATAATTCACAAATGGTTTCTGGGGTCACCATGTTACCAGTAAACAATTAATCTACAGAAAGTATTTCCAAATCTAAACATTGTAGACAAATATCCCAAAATATTATGTTACAATATTATTAAACATGTAATGGAAAACCTACTTTAATTTTTACTGTTTTAAATAATGGTTATTCAATGTTAAGTGTATGAACGGTGAATTGTAAAGAATGAAAATTTAATACTGATAACAATTTGTTAGAACAGATTTTAATAATCCATTATCCTCCTTTTTTTCATGTATCTTTTCATTGTTGAGGGTGAGTTGCCATTACTCTCAACAAACTCCAAGGATTAGTAAATAACATTTGCAACGAGATGAACGGTCACTCTGGTTGTGACTACATTATAAAATAAAAGACAACCCTTTTGATTAAAACGGCTTCAATATCAAAGAAGATGAAAAAGAAGAATTTCAAATTTTCTTGTACAATTTTTAATTTCAACATCTCAGGCATATTTCACTTATCATTCCATAAGTACCTAGAGAATTTCTACTAAAGCGACAGCTATGCACAACTTATCTTATATTTTGAAATGATCATTATATCATAAGTTCAGTTACGTTTAGAAAAATAATAAACACATTTAATATTGTCATGAAACAATATTGTCGAATAGTTTCCAATTCTATAATATAATTTTAACTGTATAAATTCAACACTAGGTCATCATTTCACGGAGTCTAGTAATGGAACGTTTTTTGACAACTCTCAAATAGATTTTTAGGTCGTACCTACTGACTGTTATCTGTAAAAAGAACTTTAAATAAATGCGAAACCGCGGTGTTGTTTTAAAAGTCACTCCAGGAGCTGTACCAACAATTTTATTTTAAATTTATATTAATATACCGCAAACAAAATTATTAATAGCCTGTAGTAACAATAAAAATAGATACATACACTTTAATTTATGGAAGTAAAACAAATTGGTAAGTTGATTTCTTACTGTTAGAAATGTTTTCGTAGGTACTGTACTCCGAAATTAAAAATGACAGAGTTTGGTTATGTTCTAGCAATAAAGAAAGATTATAATTTACAAGTATATACTACATTACTACTATATATACTACATTCTTTTGTACTAGATATGTATTAAGTCAGTAGATTCTGATTCTTGTTTGAGTTTCTTTTTCAAGGCGTCCTGGATATTTTGAAATACTTTTAATATTAAAGTAATTGAAAAAGTAGAAACTTCAAAGAGATTAATGTTTTTATTTTTATCCTTTTGTTTCATCGGTCATCACTTCCTAAGATTTTCACCGGATAAGTTTCATTAATATAACCGGGAATGCTATCTAAATCAGTATATAAGCCGGTTATGTTATGATGGTAATTTGTAATGTGATGCAACTAAATGAGGAATTATCGATTGTCGTGCTTACGCCTAATCAACGTCAGACTGAATCAGCTCGACCACATAGACAATACGTTAATTTTGTCTATTTATGAAAATAAAATGAGCGTACATTATCAAATTTATCATAAACATTATGGTGAAAATTTTTATCAGAAATCAATTTAAATTAAGACTATAAAATAATTGATAATAAGAGCTCTGATGAAAGAAAGTAGTGACCAAACCATCCAACAGAAGATAAAGAAGATTCTAATTTCGTGTGTGTATGTGTTTGGAAGCACGGAGTGTATGTACGTTGTGTGGAATTTCTCTTTAGGATTGATCCAATTGTTAGATCTAGACTTAGTTCCAATCCTACTTGAAGGGTAGATACGATTTATAGTTATTTTCAGGTAAGCATAACATTCAGGTTCATGATATAAAAATGTGTCTCGACTTCTGTAAAGTTTACATTCAGAATTTTATTTTTAATTTTTCTATTAGCTAGATATTAGATGTTCGGAGTGATGGTAATTAAAACTATGAACTATTAAATGTTTATTGAAAATGTGAGCGTTTTCCTAGAAGTTTACTGTATTAGTAACGTAGGAGAATATAGGTATTATTCATTTTCTGTTCATTAATGTTTTTTTATCAAATGGAATTAAGTTTTCGTCCTTCTTTAAAAAGATTTAATTTACGTAAAGGGAAAGGAATTCTTATTGTCCTTTGATTATGAAACCTACGTATATTTTTTGCTTGAATTAGGAAACTGACAATATATATTTTAAAACTAAACATCAGAAATGTATGAAGGAGTTCTTGAAAAAGTCCGTACTTATCTTGAACCACTAGGAGTTGCTGCATCTTTTATAGATTTGTTTGTCATCTAAATATTGTAGCTATGATGTAACTTCAGAAAAGACATTTATAATTAAATCAGCTCGGTAAACAAAAGAACTGAGGTCGCTGAACGAAATTTTCATAATAGAATATGATCATGTTTGTTGTGTTTCGCCATTAAGGTGTGTATACAACGGGTACTATAAGATGTAATTATTTAAACATTCTAGGCTCTAAAGCGCTTTCTGATGTTGATACTGTTTTTTGGAAGATAAGTTTGATGATTTGCTGGTTATATACATTCAAAGGTTGAGTTTAGTAGATACAAACCCCTGGTTACATGCGAACTCTTTAGCTGCAAGGGAAGAGGCAAGATTCATCATGATTGTGGCAAAATTGCATATTTCTGTGACTAGTGCCCATCTTATTTTAGTGATCTTCAGTTGGCAGTACCTATAGCGAAAAATGACGTTTTCCCTTATGGTGAAAAATTGGCAGTTTCTTCTTGGCAGTGATCATCTTCCTCAATACACCCTCTTTTAGTGAGCAGTGATGATCATGAGGGGCTTCTAGTGATTCCCAGTTAGCAAAAGGTAAATCAATATTCGTTATTGATTCGGAGATATAATGTGATAAAAAGCTACGATAATTCTTTTATATCATATTATTAATCATTCTAAACATGTCTAAACTTGATTATCTTCTCCCCTGCTCTTAATTTTCAGTCTTTTTACAATAGTCTTTACTTAAAAATTCCTAAATACCATATAAAGCCTACAACTAAAAAGAGTTGTTCACGCTGCCCTTATTGTTAATCTCAGAATTTTTATTTATCACTATCAGTTTATATAAAAATTAGTTTACATAGAAGTCATTACATATCATGACACGTTTTGATACATTAGGTGTTATTTATATATTTTGGTATAGACAGGCGTGACTAGACTATGCACAATGAACACACATGACGAGGAGAGGAGAGGTGTCAAACTCGGTCACTCGCAAGAGGAAAGGGAGATCAGATTATTTATTTATCCAAAGCTTGCGTGAGATGGTTTGGAATTACACTCTCGCGTGATGTGCTGTTACATTCTATGACTGCACATTGAACAAATATTTATAATTTTGGCATTTTATGATTTCATTTAACACACGAATCTTATTTCAATAAATTGTTATTAATTTCCTATTTAAATTTATTATACAAATGATGTGACGGTAAACGTCAACCATGAAAACGTTGGCATTTTTACTCATCAAATAACACAAAACAGAAATTTTCACAACAAATACTTTATTTAAACAAGACCACGTTTCAGTGACCAAGTTATTATGTTACATATTTATATATACATGAACGAAGTTTTAATAATAGAATATGATCATGCTGGCTGTTTTTCACCGTTAGTTTGTTAAAGATATGTATACAACAGGTAGCATATAAAATATAATTATTTAAACGTTTCAGGCTCTAAATCGCTTTCTGTGTTGAGACTATTTTTTTGAGGATACGTGTAGTTTTGCTAGTGGAAATCGTGCCAACTTACAGGAAAAGAAATGAACCGAAAGGTTGTTAGCCTAACTTCTTTTGTTTCAATGCCACGAAGTTTGAAACGTCATCTTCTTTATGAAATGTTTGTTGTAAAAAATTATGTTTTCTGTCATTTGGTGATGGATATTTCAATAATTAATTGTTGCTTATTTCAAGTGAATAGCTCTTTTACTCTTCCTTATTTTGTTCATGAAAATCATTCCCTTCTCTCTCTCTCTCTCTCTCTCTCTCTCTCTCTCTCTCTCTCTCTCTCCCCCTCTCCCTCTCCCTCCCCCCCCTCTCTCTCTCTCTCTCTCTCTCTCTCTCTCTCTCTCTCTCTCTCTCTCTCTCTCTCTCTCTCTCTCTCTCTCTCTCTCTCTCTCTCTCTCTCTCTCTCTCTCTCTCTCTCTCTCTCTCTCTCTCTCTCTCTCTCTCTCTCTCTCTCTCTCTCTCTCTCTCTCTCTCTCTCGTAAAATGTTCTTGTTGATAGATTTGTCACATGCGTGAATGAAGAAAAAGAAGTAAAAATTTGCCTCCATTTTAAACAACAGAAGTGACAAAATGACTAAAATTTAGCAATTTCATATAAATTTCTCTCATATCAACCAACGGAACATTATATTTCTATATCCTCCGTGAGCAAGTGAACTTCAGTTATAGGTTATGTTGAACAAGTACCCCAACGTCTAATAAAATGGTAGCTTTAACTTTCTTGTTATAAACGAACATTGTTCATCAAGCAGAAGCTAACGGCCTACACGAAATCGTTTTGTTGTACACGGTATTTGTAGCAAACTCTGGGTAATTAAACCTCATTTAAAGAGTGGGAAATGACTAGAACAAGACGAGACGAGACGTCGGTTGTTAGAGACTAGTGATTACACAGTAGCCTCTCTCCGACAGATAGGATCTTAAGCCACGCATTATTCAACAGATTTTGGAGATAAATTATAATAATAAGATATAGACCTATTTAGATAAGTCAACCATTTCTATCTCATGGTAAAAAAACCTGTTTAACGATCTTACGTTTAGATAGCCATTAGACTCTTTAGAGTAAACTACGCTATTACCTCTAAAACTAAACATGCTAAGTACTTTGTATTTTATTAGGCAATATAATGACGACACGACCTGAGAATGGGCTGAAATAAGTTGATTATACCTCTTTAAATATCGTTCACAGCTAAAGTATAATACAGTTATTAATCTATTTATTCAAATAGTGGGTATCTTGTTGTACTAAATGGAACACTTATAGCACCTAGAATTGACACTATTTTTGTCAGTTATATTAACTTTCTAACGTAATAAGTAGTACAGAGTTATGTGAATAAAAAATAAGAACAAACAAGATTTTATCGCAAAAAATCGCTTTTGAGGCACCCTGAACACAATTTTATTTTATTATTATTTTTTTTTTTAATTTTTTTTTTAATAATGACATTTGTTTATATGTCTTTCTGTTGTGTATTTAAATACTCTACACCCCAAACGAGTGGACTCATTTTCATAAAATTTCGTATCTGGGCAGATTTGATTCTCGAGTATTTATTAATTTGGAGATAGACCAAAGTTCAAAGAAGGACTACTGTTTTCTTAAAATGTTCTCTAAAAACTTTGACAAACTTTTAAATTGGACCCTAAGAAGTAAGGACCCAAACAAAACGTTACCTCCCCAAAATTTCTGATTGAGAAGTTATCGGTTAAAAGGGGAAAATTAACCATGTGTTATAGATTATATGAAATCGGCCTAAACAATTTCATGTAAAGTGAAGATTTATAACACAATCCAAAGTGTCAACAATAAATAAAGTAACAGAAATTTAGTGTACGCTACTAATAAAATAATAAAATACTGAAATGAAAATTAACCGCCTTTGAGTTAGTTTTTTATTACTAACATTACTTGCGGTTAAGTATATATATATTTTTTTGATTATAAATAAACCTATTTCACTAACATTTAATCGAAATCATTTTTGCCGAATATTTATACTTTTAAGACGACGCCTTTGGTTTTTTCACTTTGTGACTGATAACTCCTGACCTGCCATTTTGGCAACCAATAAGTTTTGTTTGGCTCCTTTGTGGTTACATATTAAAACAAATTTTGTTAAAGTCAAAGTTTAGTACTATGACAGCTACTCTTACAAGTTGACCTTTGTTGGTATTTATTATATGATTTTTGAGAAATCTTGTGCAATGATTGTACATCGTTGATTATTTTGGATTTTGCTAGTTTTGTACGAACCGGGGGAATATTTATTTGAGAGGTTACTTAACCATCTCAATCTTCTTTATTATCCCATATGGAAATTCCACTGTGGTTAATATAAAGTAAAATGAAAAAGAAAACATGTTATTTTTGCTTGCTAACCTATGTGGTTAAAAAATACATACGGTTTTTTTAAAGTTTTTCAAAAATTTAGTTCGTTATGGTAAATGTCTTAAAAATGTAGAAAATAAGAAAATATTAATGAACTGTGTTCAACAAAAATATTAATACAGGACAATAGGCTGTCATTTTAATTTTATGTACATTTTACTTAAATTGATTATGGAAACTTAAACCTAATAGCTTTTCACAGAGGCTATATCCTTTTTTGCGTAGTTTGCTATAGATCTGTCATCTGTGTGTTCTGAGGGGGTTTTCACATAAATTTCATTCTAGCCTTCCAGAAACTACATAACATATTCCGCCTATAGTGGCACAAACTCTGATGGGCGTTAAATTATTTACGATTGTAATGTCATACTTAGAAAACTAGATATTTTATCTTAAAATCTCTAAATCGGACTAATTCATAAATATACATCTAATGTAATACATAGGTAATAACTTATCACATCAATTTCAAAGTGACGCAGAAGCTATGGTTAAATGTAACTTCACAGTGTGAAGACTGAATCAGAAAAGTTAAATATATAAATAATGTTTAATTGTAGACTCCATTATAGTTTCTTGTGTTGGTAAAGGACGGAAATGACGTACTAATTTATGTCGGATGTGTTTGTCTTGTAGCCAGAGTGAACTAATGGAAAACTTGCAAATGTGATGTTATTAGAAAGACAAGTAACTTGGATTTGCGATTGTTTTATTCTAGAATAAAGCACTCGATTTACATAACGGTATTTTAGACTTACGTTATAGGTTATTCCCAAAGTAATGTGTAAATATTGGTATGTTGGTATGACATGTTAAGTATTTGAAACTTGTGGTTGTTACATTTTAAAATGTTTTAAAATACAGTAATTCGCATCAAAATTATTGCCATTTTTGTTGACTTACCAGTTAGATAAAAAATACATTTTTATTTCAAGATAATCGTAGATAAACCATTCAAGATTAGTTTATGTTCCTTAAAAGAGACGAAAAGAAAACAGAATGAAGGTGAAACATTTGTCTGATTATATATTCCGTATAGAAGAAAAAATATGTATCCTAATTTTGGTACATTCTATCCCAATACTCATGAAAAATATTAATACATTTCAAGTGGAATATAAATTCTATGCCCATAAAGTTGACCTCGAATTTTCATTCTTTGATAGTAAAATTAGTTATAACTTAAAATATTTTTTAAATACTGTGAAATAATTTTATATTTTATGTTTGAAACGTGAAACTGTTAAGGTCCTGTGGAAGTAAATATTCTTTATTTAATGAATGTTGATCATTTAAATAATTTCACCATAATACTGAAAAAAACAAATGCTGAAGGAACTCTATATTAAGATTCATCTAGTTTGACTTTGAAGATCAGATATACATAACAGTTTTGTTTTAATTATTTAACGAGCTTTGTTTTTACAGTAAATAATATAAATTATGTCTATTAAATTGTACACAGGTACAAATTAAGTGCAGGCAATCGCAATGCGAAACGTAACTAGAAAGACTTTGTGTAAAATGTTTTACCTTAGGCTACAAGTTTTGTTTTGTCTAGTATTTCTCTCCCAATTAACTTCAAAATACCGAGGTCACAATTGTAACATTAAAGTAAACAAAATTAATTGGAATTGTTACTGATTTCTCAGAATTATCTGTAGTGTTTAAAAAGGATATATCAATACACCTGGCCCCAAGGGGTAAGTAGATTAAATTTGAGATCAATTTAAATTACTTCGGCTTTTAAAATTCCTCCAATACAGTGAATATTTAATTTAATTAGTGAAAACTAGAGATTTAATTTGACGATTTTTTAGTAGAAAATAAGTACAAGTGCTGGAATAAGCAGGAAAAATGAATTTTTCTAACATCTCAAAAATGTCCCTCCAAAAAATACAAGTACCTACATTGAAAAAATAAATAAACATCATCTCAATAGTAAACATACTTTATTTATCGGCTAATTGTTTTAAAATATTTAATAATTTTCTTTTATTGTTTCTAATATTCTACACACTGTATTTTCAACTTTTCTCTATCGATTTTTTAATCTAATACAATAACAACATACCAAGATCTCCCTTTATATATATATATATATTTATTAGTTATAATGTTTCACTTTCATGAATTTTTAATGAATTAATTGCATATTCGTGAACGATAAAGCCATGGCGTGACTTTACTACGAAAATGTGCATTTTGCAAATTCAGCCTTGAGTGGAAAACATGGCAACCTCTCCACGCTATGCGGGCAATACTCTAAACGTCAGCCCGCACTTTGTTTTGACCGATTATTAAAATACTCAAACACACATTTTAATAATGTTAATAATAATAACGTAAACATTGTTGAAGGCCAAAATATTACGAATTAGGAAAGAAAGAGTAATCCAAAAATGTTATAAAATAGATTAAGAACTGTGTTAATAAATAAATACGACTTGTAATATGCTTATTGAACCCTAGTGCATATTATATAAGACATCTCAATTTTTTAAAATTTGATGATCTTCATTTTTGAAATAACGGAGAATCTGTGGATTTTGGAAGCTTAACCCAGAAACAGCATCGATGCCAGTTCCGAAATTAAAGAGAATGTGAGCGTGTTGGGAAGTTGAATACAGAAAAAGCATCGATGCCAGTTCTGTAATCAAGGAGAATTGGTGCATGTTGGAAACCGAACCCAGAAACAGCATCGATGCCAGTTCCGTAATCAAGGAGAATGTGAGCGTGTTGGGAAGCAGAACCAGAAACAGCATCGATGCCAGTTCCGAAGTCAAAGAGAATATGAGCGTGTTTGGAAGCAGAACCCAGAAACAGCATCGATGACAGTTGCGAAATCAAGGGAATGAGGGCCTTTTGAAAGCCGAACCCAGAAACAGCATCGATGCCAGTTCCGAAATCAAGGAGAATGAAGCATGTTCGGAAGCTGATCCCAGAAAAAGCATTGATGCCAGTTCCGTAATCAAGGAGAATGTGTGCATGTTGGAAACCGAACCCAGAAACAGCATCGATGCCAGTTCCGAAATCAAGGAGAATGTTTGCCTGTTGGAAACCGGACCCAGAAACAGCATGATTGCCAATTCCAAAACTTACTGTACAACTAACAAGATCTCTACTAACGATTGTCCGTTCTTTCAGAAGAGAATTTTCATCAATTAATGTATTTACCATCATCACAGGATGATATTTCATATCTTGACAAATACACTTGACATACGTGAAAATAAAGGTTAGGTTAACTGCGTCAGTCGTAACCATTTCATGTTAAATGTCAAATATTTACATGCATTTCCCTTTAATTTGATTCCTACTTAATTTTAAGTTTATATATTAATCATAATAAAAAGAATTATCTGTATTTGTTATACTTTTCATAGTAATATATATTTTCTAATCCGTGCTTTCGTGTCCGTGGTTCTAACCTAGACATTGGATTGAAGTGATATCCTTGTGAATTGAGTTTCTGTTTTAATACTTGGCCATTCGTCTAGACGTCTTCTGCATTTTACTCCTGTTAGTGTAATAAAGTTCACTGAGTGTAATACGGATATCAACTCCAACTATTGGGGTCGAACCTGCTCAATTGATGGTCCCAAGTTTGAGCTGTAGTGAGCTAAACGTACTTTGGCTAATTTTCAACTCCGAACCCCGCTACTATTACTGTTACCCCTGTTATACAAGGAACGTTTTCGTACGTGGGGTTGCTTCTAGCTTATGCAAAATTAATCGATAACCTTTGACTAATCTTATAATTTCTGTTTAGTTTTAAATAAAAATATAATTAAATATTTCATTACATATTTAAATATTTATTTAAATTATTCTGTTTTCGCATAAGCCAACAAAATAGAAATGAAGTTAGTGTTAAAAGTCAATCTTTAAACGAAATAGATGTCTTACAGGATGATTAAACTTTAGGCAACAACAATTAAGGGGATGATAAAAATACCCGTGTGTTGGATATGATTATTTACTGGACAAGATTCAGACCCGGTAGTCTGTATTCAAACTCATAGAACAGCTTTAAACACTTCATTTGTTCAGATGAAGTTTCAATCACTAAAAAGTAATCCTCAGGTTCCAAGTACACAAACCTCCGTTTTGAATAAATAAAGCGTTCATTGTGGAAAATTGTGTTTTCGTTCACTTAGTGATAAACGTTTCCAAAAGTGTTGAGCATTACAAATGAAAAATTTGTGAGAGGTTTTGAAGATATATATATATATATATATATATATAAGAGGTTATGTTATAATATATCTTGTTTTGAAATAATAATTAAAATTAAATATACAGATCATGATTCTGCACTCAATGATATTATCCCCTAGTGTTGACGATGAAAAAAACAGGAGTGTAATTCAAAAATTTCTGGTTGAGCAACATTTTAAATTAGAAATAAGAAAATAATAATAATTTAGTGACACTTTTTTCAAAGTGTCAATGTTACATGTAATAATAATAATTTTAAAAAAACTGAAAAAAAAATACTTAAACAAGGTTCCAACCTTCAATCTTCATATTGCATGACTGGTGTGTGAAAACTATACTTCTTATAGAAAATGAATAACTAATGCATGATAACAATATGTACGTATAATACATCATATAATTTGGTTTACTAAAAATGTAGTTTAAAATTTGGATTCAGGGTCTGATACATTAATTAAGAAATGGAAAGTTTCTTCAAATTATTTTTAAAAACATTGAAATTTTTGAGTTATTTACCATATATTTCTTGTGGAAGAAAGAATATATATTAAAAACCCTTAGGCCTACCAATTGATTCGAACTTTTGAATGGTTTTTAATTATTTCGGTGGACAAAATCCTCAGATTTTTGTATGGATTTAGTAAGTAGGTCTTTAACGAAAAGCTTGTTTTACCTTTTTAAAATAGGGACGATAATATTCTAGCAAGTTATAGCCAAAAATGAAATGTATAACCTTGAATTCCAAAATGTAAACTTAATTAAGGAATATAAACAATTCATAAAATAAATATTAGTAATAAATACTAAAGGCTAGTAGTAATATTTAAAAATTACACTAATTATAAGTTTATTACTATAAGTTTATTATAAGTTATTACTCCATAGAACTACTACAAAACGGCATTCCTCCAATATAAAAATGAAGATACATTACGCCAGGTTATATTACTGCGTGCAGAGGTTATTCATCTTTAAATAGTGTAATTGTTTGTTATTTCTATTAATAAATAATATTGGAGAGAGAGCAGAACAACGTGGTGCGCGGCTGCTGTTGCAACACCTACGGTGCAATAAATAGTGTCCATTATATCAGCATTGGACACATTATGCTCTTCGTTAATTGTATATAGTTAATATTAGTGTACTAGGCACTACAGTAATACTGTATATTGGAAAGTTTACTTGTAAATATAGTTATTGTAGCCGCCCTCAATATTGTATACACACTATGTATTACCAGAGGTCTCCAAATGTTGCCCAATTTCTACAAATTTGTTAAAAATTACACTTTGTATACATTAATTTAATAAAATTAAATAGTAAATTTTAAAATAGAGACACTTTTAAATGTTATTGATAACCTATAGTTTAATCAGACAATTGCCATGATTTGTGTGTAAAAAAAATGAATAAACCAAGAATATGGAGTTATCAAGTGATAAATATAGAACATCAAAAATAATAAATGAGTCAAAATATCCTAGTAGTATTGCTGGAGATTAACACTGATTATTACTAGTAACCTATGGAAGGAACTAAAGCTAAACCTAGGTTGGAGCGACCAAAATAACTAAGACTATATACACAACTGATCAGCCACGAATCAAAAAAGCTATACAGTAACATAAGGAATGGAAAACCCCATAATTAACCGAAACCATAAACGGGTCAACTAAACATATAGGGGTTGAGTGCCAACGGCATAGTTAACTTACCTAATGTTTTTTTCTACGTGACCACTTGTTAACGGTATTTGATCCATACTCTCAAAACGTTGTGTATTCATTTTTATATATACATCGGTCTAGAAGTTAAAAGTTTGATCCGATTTTTTTCAAAATTCTTTAATAAAAATACACTTTAATCATTACACTAATAAGGTAAAGTTCGTTGGCTTTAAAAATAATTTGTTAATTATCAAAAAATAATTACATATTTAAAAATTGTTGGTATAGTTCATTTGGACATTTACCAACATCTATGTATATAAAAAAAAAATCAAAAATTGGCAGTAGTAATACACTTATACAGTAGTACACTTATATTACGTAAGAAAGTAAATATTCAAAAATCGGCAGTAGTAATGTACACTTAACTTATATTACGTAAGAAATAAAATATTCAATAATGAGCCATCCAAATCAAACTTATACTACGTAAGAATTTAAATAACTTATTTAAAAATATTAACATCAATTTAGATTTCTAAGCCTTGGAAAAACATAGCATTTTTGTTTCAAAAGCTTTGCATTCGCTATCCTCGTGCCTGGCGACCTCGAAACTGTTTATATGTAAAACTACCACTTTCTTTCAGTTTCAGTTATCAGTTATATCGGCTTTCGTATCAGTTATTGGTTTTTCCATGCCTTGTAATTCTGGAAATATCTTGTTTTTCAATTTTCCAAAAGAAACTGATTTTAAGTACCGAAATGTAAAAACACGTTAGTGGGTAAGAAGAAGGGAACGGACTTCTCAGTTATAATGATTTTATAAATGTGAATAATATGTAATGGTTATTTTTAATGGAGAACTAAAATCATTCCAAGATTATACAGCTCTGTGGTATGTGTAGTCTACTCACTGCACTTGGAAGGCTTTAAGATGCCCATTTTATGGCATTTTATTGCGGAAAAAACTAAATTTATTTATTTCACTTTTATAAAGAGAATAACTTCCGTATTTCGTATTGGTGTATGGGTAAAGTGCTGGTTAGTTGACATTTAGTGTAGAAATACTGTATGTGTAGGTGCACTTCTAATTGGTTAGCAGACGTTTGTTTAAGTGTGTGATCCTATGTAGTATCTGATTGACTACTGGCAGTCAACGTATATTCTTGTAATAAGCCAACGTAATAAGCTGCGATATATGGCTCAGAAAAATGGGTGGGAAAGAGAGAAGGTTATCCTACAGACATAGAGAAATAGCCATATCAAAAAATTCTTAAAACAATATTAAACCAACATATAAACGTTGCTAATATTCTAAAGAAACACTGCTCAAATCTTAAAGTAATTTAATTTTCATAAGAGTCAATAGCAGGCTAAATGGGATATTGTGTTGCGTATGAACTTCACTTTTATGGAGCTAAACTTACAGAAAATCCTTAATTAATAATTAACGAAAATACCAATTTTACCAACAAGCAAATGTTTCAACGACTAAATCGTCATACTCAGTTTCAATTAGCGCACATATACAAATAAATTGTGCAAAAACATTTGACTAACTTTACCATTCACTCATGCCCAAAACAAATTAAAAGCAACCGTAACTATTCGGCACTAAAAATGTCAGTTCTGTAGTTATTAGTCAGTTAAAATCCACTGCTCAATAGAAGTACATCGGGATTTCACTTGTAAGACTAATACTCAATGTTCTGTGCCACTATTGAAATGTTTGAAAATATTGGCTAAAAAATGTTTGTACATATTTGTATACAAGGTTTCGAAATAAGTAATAGATATAAAACAGTTATTAAGATCGATATAAAATGTGTCTAAAAAATATTAATTAACTAAACTAAAAGTACAATTTGTTATAAATTCCAACAGAATATTGGGCAATGTTCAAAATTAAGTATTTCCTTCAAGTTAATTAAGACATGGTTATTAAGTACACCAATTAATGAATATTATTTTAAGGTAATATGTCTTGTGATATGTGGAGATACTTATTTATCCTTATGAGGATGTGAGGGTATGCTTGAGTGGTAGTGAATACGTGAGTGCATTGGTCTGTGTGTTTTGTAAGATAATATGTAAACATTTGTGTGAGTATGCTAAGTTTAACAATTTATTTAAAATGAACCAATATTTACATAAAATTGAAATGTAATTTGAAATTGTGAGTGAGCCAGACATAACGGTTTACGATATCTACAGGGGCAAGGTGCCAATGCTTTTAATTACATGATCATTGCATGTTTATGTAATTTAATGTTTGTATTTTTAGATGAACTGGAAAATGCATACAAATTATGTTCCCGCTTAATTAATGTTTGTAGACATTTCAAATTTCAGAAAATACGCTTGATAACTTCCGTTCCAGGCCTATCCAAGACCAAATACGTAACAAAATAGGAGGATGTCCAATTCTCGGTTATATTACCAATACAGTCCAAATGGCTGAACCGATTTTCATGCCGTTTTCCTAATATCTTCCTTGTTTAGTATAGTTGCCCACCTTAAATCTCTCAATAATGAAAACTCTACGAAATGTTAAAAAAAAAAAAAAAATTATTTGTTAAAAAACTGTCTTAGAAAAGTGTTTTCTTTAGTCTAGTAATCATGATTAGGCGCTTTGTTGTTAGTAAGTGTTGTCATTTAAGGCTTTATAAATAAAGTTAGTAAGCCTCAAGTAATAAAAATAATGCAATATAATAAACCAACCAGACTGAGCGATCAAAGCAGAACAGCGCATGCCCAGAGAATAAATAGCCCATCTGAATACAAAGTATGAGAAAGCTAAAAGATTATCTCGATAGAAAGGAAACAATTAAGGGAAAACAATTAATACCCTTTTCTGCCGCACAAACAATGAAGTATGATCGGATGCGGATGTGACATTATTAAACAAACAGTTTTTTGTATTCTTTCTCTGTTATTCTTCTCTCTCACTCATTAGCAATTAAACGAGTTCAAAGCCGTGTAGTTCTCTACGAGTGGATAGCCCGTGGCACAAGATAATCCTATCCACTTTGCATATTTAGGAATTTCTTTTACTTGGAGTTAAAATTGTAATCTCTGTGTGTTTAAAAAAAAAACTCTTTCAATGATAAAATATTCTATTGTTTTATCGTCTATAATTGTGATAAACAACCTGGCTTTATTTAGTTTTATTTCTTGGTTTATCTTAAGAATATTTTCTTAGTGTTAGTGAAAACAAGAACGTAATAAACCAACATTTTTTTATTGATTATATATCGGTTTCTTATTGTTCCCTCCATAGTATAATGATCGTCTCAATATTTATTTCAGTAATTATTTTAATTTCTGTTTTCTATCCACGGTTTAAAAAAATGTCCATTCGCACTTGAAAAATGTAGGGAAAGAATGGAATTTATCTTAAATTATAGCCTAAGAAAGAAGTTTTACGATACACTCTAGAACTGTTCTTTCTGACATGGAAGATCTTGAAAAATGTAATGCAAATGGTCTTATTTGTCATAAGAATGAAGAATTTATTTCAAGAATGTAAAATAGTATAATAAATACGGGACGAGTAATTTAAATACAAAATATTTGACAATGCCGAGATAAGAGCCAAACGATGTTAGCATTCGATCATGTGGATGTCTTGGTAATTTATTGACTCGTTGACAGACTAACAAAACCCAAGCGATGAATGAAATTTCGGAGGATAATTTAATAGAGCCTGTTTCACTAAACGGGAATAATTTGTTTTAGAAATGAGATGTTTCAGGTCTTCAATTCTTGTAAGTCGACCGTCTAAAGGGTGTGGTAATGTTTCCTCTATCACTTAACAGAAACAGAATTCCACGCGATTCATGTAAATCAATTTTTTTTTCTGTCATTTTTTGTTAACTTACACATAGAAATATTTACATACCACATCATGAGGAGAGAATATACAACTTAAGTAGAAAACAGCCTGTAAATAATATGGATAGGCAGCATAACTCAGAATTTAATATTTAATCAGCCGGTATGGCTTATTTAATACCGGCTGATTTTACACTTGGGTGTCAACAGTACGAACAATGGTTTAAGTCTGGAGGTGAAATTCTTCTTTGTGTATTTAATTTATTGTAATCGGTTATGTGTGTGCAATCAACCACCTATCGAAGTTATAATAATCCAAACCCATACAGTCCAGTGCAGTCAAGTAAGCATTGTTTAATATTTAAAAACTCACGTAATAATATAATATCAAGACGTTATTAATCTATTCTTGCCGTGAAAGTTACCGAACTTAAAGGCTCTGATCTTTAAATAGTTTTTTTTTCCGAAAGTAGGAGTTTTTAAATTTAGGTACACTTTTCAGAAAAAAAATTGAATTGTAATCTTGAAATTTTGTTGACAATTCAAAACTGTACCAGAAGTAAGGTTTCCGCGAGGTTATCTAGACACTGTAATAAGGAGCATCATATGGTTCTGCTGTTTTATCTTTGTGAAATGCGCACCCTTAACGTCTCCTACACAGAGGACGCGCCTAACGGCACCCCTTTGATAGCGCCTGTGGCGTTCCCCCTTGCGGCGGACTTGTCAGTCCTTCATGTTCCATGTTAATTAAGAAATGACTTATATAAATTATTTCATGTTTTATAATAATAGGAAGTTCTACAATATGCTTTGCTGTAATCAGAAATTTGTTTAAGCCAGTTATACGTTACTATTAATCGGAAGAGGATATAGTTACTTCTACAGGAGCTTCAACCGTCTTGTTAGTTGCTCATGATTTTGGAAAAATAGTATCTCTGCATGCATTGATGTGAGTTAAAAGAATTATTGGACAAAAACACGATTGTATAGTCTTACGAAATAACCAAAATAAAAACTCATCTAATTAGTATAATGTGAACTTGATCTTTTACATATTTTATCAATCCGTAACATTTAGTAACAAATATTTGTTTCACGAGTGGTATGCATTCGCTATTCAGGTTTTAAATTACTTTGGCTATGAACCGATATTTTCATTTTGGCTATAAGACGATTTACATTTTTTTTATAGCAGACAATTAATTGTAGTTGTCATCATTAATACAGAATAACGATCTGTAAATTTAATTTTAGATCAATTATTTAAAAAGCATTTTGAAGGTTAGCGAACTTGTCCAAGATATTTCGCAAAAAATCCTTTCTTAGTGAGCATCTAAGACCCTTAAGAATATACCTTCAAATTTGCAAATCAAACGTAGTTTTTGCTCTACGTTGATTATGATTCAGTCAACTTCTTATTTTGTAGATATAGATTAAATGTCTAAAATTTTCTCAACAACGAAATCCATTCCTTCATTACAAATAAGTTTATTTTTGTGAATGATAAATAAATTACTTCAACTCCAATAGGAGTAGCGTGAAATGCGACTTGTTATTTAGTTGTTTTCTCTCACGTTAGTGATCATAATTTAGGTGTGATTATAATTATATTAACTGTACTTGTCGCGTAAAATGTACGTAACTCAACTAGTATAAAATAAACAGTAATAATAATATCACACAATCTAGAGCACTTAAAGTGTTAAAACCGTTGTGAGATATGATCTATGGCGATGAGTTTATGGGACCTATTAATTAATAGTCCATTATAACTTGAACGACCACCTGTTCTGATTTTATCTTCCAGAGATAACGCTCAACTCTTTTTAGATATCCTAAACAAATAGCATTAACCAATCAAAGAGAAATCATTACAAGCTCTTATCAGTTGACATTTTACTCAATGATTAGATGACTTCTTGGAATATATAGATGTTTCTTTCACTCTTAGTTTGTCTTCAGTAAATGAAATAATAATTGTTACAACGATATTCAATGCTGTTAGAATACACTGATAGAATAAATCGAAAGTACTTTGTCAAAAATTTAATGTACAATGTGTTAACTTACTGTGATACTAAACATTGCCATTGAACAAGTATAATTGCCATTCAAAACTGAATAACAAAAAATATTTAGTTCTATTTGTTGACTCGAAACAGCTGGAAAACACTTGTAGCATATCCTAATGTAAAACTATTACAGTACAATGAGGTTTATCTGTTCTGTCGATTTTCTACATTTACTAAAATCGAGGTTCGAGGCGAGAGGGGTCTATTTAACCACAATAATGCCTTTAATTGTAGCCCAAAACTGATTAGGGGAAGATAGTACTCAGAAAAAAATCTGAAAATTCCTGACTTATTTAAGAAATTAAACATTTAATCAATTAGATATTTCCAATATAAAACTTTCTAGTATAAATTACGATATGAGAAATTATAATGATGATAATGGTAAGATTATAAATGATCGAAAAACGGAGTAAAACATAAAAGATATCTGTTAATATAATATGACATAAGACATATATGATAATGTTACACCTAAACCCAAGCTCATATTTAAAAAATTCTATATTTATTTTGCATAAGCATTATTCCATATGTTATCTGAAAAATATGAAGGAACGTTTAATCGCCTTTGAGAGAATATGCAGTCAAGAGAATTTTGATATTCATAATTATAATAGTTAATGATCCTATATTGATTGATTCGCGTAACGGGGCTTTAAGAGTACCTAAGAGGAAATAGAAATATTTTTGGAAGTGACTCACAATAGTTCCTGGTTTATCATGAAAACGTAAATACTTTGTTTGAGATCAGATTTCACATTAAAATATATTTATGTTTTTTGTGTATGAATGTATATATATAATTAGAGGTTTTGAGCGTGACTCTTTAAAATGAAATTAATGTAGTTAGTTCTGTTATCATTTATGCAATTCTGGTATGATTGTACATTTACGGTAATTAAGTAATTTCTGTAAAATAGTTTCATTGGTGTGAATTTGTGTATTTTATCAGGAAATCTTCTTTTTTATGTATATTATTTCTCTAAACAGGTAATTTACATATTATAGTGGCCTTTTTTTCTACATTAATTTATGTCATAGATGTATATAGCCTATAGAAGTTTTTTTAAAATTTTTTTATGTGTTTTATGAAAATTAACACACTATATATTCTGTCTCTACGACTAACGTAATAAAAGTCCTAACTTACAATATTTGTGTTTGGTTCAAAATCAGTTTATATATCTCGTGAACACATATATAAAAAAAACGCATAATATACAACACATAATTCTATACAAAAGATTTAGTATTTCCCCCCTTCACATTTTTCTACACAATTGATTCAAAAAATATACTGCCAAGTGGGGGAGGGCTTGTTTTAGGATCAAAAAGCTTCAACCAATTTCTTTAACAAAGTAGGCCTATAAACGTTTCATAGAAAATAAATATTAACCTCTCTAATGTGCCTCCTTCCCCTATTCTTATTACTGTAGGTTGACAAATTTGAAGGATAGTTAGGAGGGGGTGAAATGTAATCTTTATCTTGAGAATTTTTAAGTTAAAAATTAAGTTGAGTGTAACAATTATGTGCCTCAAGAAATGAAGCCTCATGCTAAGAATAGCACTTTGTGTGGTTGTTTTTGAATATTTTCTCGACGAACCCGTAATCATCAAGATGTTCTATTAATTAATCAATGGATAACCAGCACTCATTATTATTCACAATAAGTTATATCTTCTAGCTAGAGGGTCTGGAACTGTTACTCTCTTGGTGATCAAAATGTACAAAAAGTTAATAAAACTTAGACGACGGAAAGTGGTTTCAACTACAACTAAATCTGAAATATTTGTTGATTTTCTTTAAATTTTTATCAATATAACATTTCGTCAATTAACATTATTTACTACTGTTTCGTGGACATCTAAACAATTATCAAAAACAATTTCTTTTGAGCTGCGCAGAACTAGGACGAAACCGATCCATGTAATTTTAACACATTCTTACCAAAACTTAAGTAGGCCCCTAATGAACGGAAATTCCTTCATAAATTTCTAAAGTATAATTTGTAACAAACACCAATTTTAAGTTTTCAATGATATGTGTACATGAAAATGTTTAAAATGATATGTGTTAAAACTATACTTTAGGCTGGAAATTTAATAAGTTTCTAAAAAGTAAAAATATTCTTTAAAATCAAATACAAAGGAATGAATGATACATCTAAAACGAAAAAATAACATCAACTTTTGAAATTTAACATTATTCTTATGGAAAATACATTTTTCCCGATCATATTAAAATTTTTAACGTAGGCTCAGCTTTACCAATCGTTGGAAAAGTTCATTAAGCAACAAAAAACTGATTAATTTCAAAATGACGACTATTTTAAACATATTTACAGGACACCTTTGCACCCTGCAGCATAAAACATCTAACATAGTGACACTTACATCTGTCCAGAATGAATCATTTAATTGTGCCCAGAATTTAATCATATTATCTGGTAATGTTTTTGACAAAATAGTAACAATATATAAGTAATAAAAATAAAATAAACGAGTACTCTATCAAAAAGAGATCATTCATCAGCGAATATTTTATATCGTAACTTGGAAATATAATAAATCAATAATAATATTTTTGGTAAACAAAATATTAGTTCCATAGTTAGAATTAGCTAGTAAGAAAGGTTGAATATGTTTGTTACAAAACAAATTATAAATGGCAAATTTTAAAATGGCAGTCAATTGAAGCTCAAAGTTTCTTCTTACCTGTTCTACATCAATCCATAATTGTAAACGAGTGGCTTCATAATACTTAATATTATTATTTTGTATCATTTTAAAATCAATCATTTATCATTATGGCCATTTTAATTATTAGACAAATTTAGTCATCAAATATAATTAGTGGAGATTTAAATTCATAAATTAACAAGCTTGTGCAAAGTTAACATAGGGTGAAATCAATAAAAATCAGTACCAGGTTAAGTAAAATTCATTTTTGGACTTGACAGAAGGGATATTTTGAGTTTTTTTACAGATTCATAAAAGCTGATTTTAAAAATTTATTGGTAAATAATTCATACTTTTCCAACCGATATTGATAAATCTTAGAATTTACAGAAAATGTATTTACACGACAAATTTTAAACATAAATTTATCCAAGGTGATTTTTTTTTTAATGATAACCCATAATTTTAACTAATTCTTATTCTACCAAAAAAATAATCAACTTTGAAATGTTTCTAATCGGTTCTTGGTCCATAATTATTCAATGTAATTTGAAAATCTCCTGACCTTCAATTTCCAGAAAAATAATTTTATGCGAAATATTAAAAGAAACATGTATCATCTTAATTTGATAAATCTATTGTTTTCTCTTTTATAATTCATTTTTTACTATATCGAAATAATTAGTAAAAAATTCTGAAAAAGTTCTTTAACAAACTTTTTTGTATCTAACCATTTTTGTATCTTGTAATTTTTCTCTCAAGTTTATGATTTTGATAAACAAATTGGTGAAGGTCGGGAGACCTCCAAATATTTTGTTAAATAATATCAAAATTAAGGTCGGATTAAAAGATTTCTCAGATAAAAGTTCTTTATTTTTTTGTTGAATAATAATCGTCCAAAAAAAGATAGGTTATGATAAAAGTATGGTAAAAACGAACATGGAAATATCTGCACATGCAAACATTAAAAAAGGAATAACAGCGTTGTATTTTCACCCTTCAAAATTAACAACTTTTGTTTTAAACTTTTTTCTTTTTTCTCGAGAAATCTTGTTTTGTCAACTCACTTGATACACTCTGTATATCAATATCTAATACATACTTTGTATCAGCTGTCTTGTGATTATTTTAGATTGGGATATAAGTAAAATCTGAGACAAAATAATTAAAAAAGTTTTTTACAATTGTACGATCAAATGATTTTTCAGTAGACCTCAATTAATTAATTGTAAACAATTTACTACAATATGCTATTTATATCTCTTGACACTTTTATTTATATTACACCAAAGTTTATTAATATAATTTAAACTACAAAAAAATTGAACTATTGTTAAAAAGTAAAAGAATGAGAAAAAAAACACATATTTTAAAGTCATGACTCGTTTCCAGTGATGATAAACTAGTGGCCTATTAAAGGAAGTGTGTAATAGCTAATGAAAACAAATTAATGAATGACGCATGCCAGAGAGAAATGAAGGATATATTTTAATTGGGTTTTAAAAACATTTATTTAATAGCGTTATTGGATTATAAGTGCACTAATTTACTGATAACCCCCAGCTTCAACTGCTCCGGAACAATTTATGGCTCAGCATTGCTTTTTTCATCGCTTCTGGCAGTTCATGAATTACATTATTTATATTAAGATAATTTATTTTGAAATGTTTGTCACTGAAATGGAATCTCGTTTAATTTATTGACACTGTTATTTTGTTTAAATGTTGTCACATTAACTTTCTCAACGTGTTCGTCTCATAATAAAATCTTGATAATTACGTTTCATTATTAAGCAATATATATTTATTTCATATTTAATAGATACGAGGGATTACATTTTTTTAGATAATGAACGGCTAAAAATTTATGTAAAGGTTTTTATCTTAAGCTGTATAAATGGTTAATTTACGCTTGTAACAAAATATACAGTTATGTATGAATTTCCGTACATGTATATAGGTCTATTAATATTGTGTAAATGAGTCTCCTTTACATGCAATAAATAAGTGTACATGGTAAATAAAAACGAATTTCATATCATAAATAATTGTCATAATTTTCGCCAACTGAAGAGAAAGTGGTTTCTAAGGAGTTGGTTAACGAAACATGGAAAACACTTATTTTCTTTTCAGACCTTTCAAGAAGATTTTTTTTTTTTTAATGATCTGCGATTTTAATGCGGTTTTTGGTATTTAATTTTTCCTTGGTATAATTGTGTATTATGACAACTGAATTGTTATTTTAATTTTAAAAGAGATTTGGTTTTCGCCGTTTTTTTTTTAAACTTATAATTAATTGTCTCAACAGTTATGAATGTTGAACCGATTTCATGTAATTTACAATATTCTCTTTCTTGGGTAATCTAATTGAGAATTGGGCACCAAGAGAATTTGACAAATTTTAATTTTGACTTTAATTCTGCAGTTTTTGCTGCGTAAATTAACATTCGATTAAACAGAAATTTTAGGCTAGAGTTTATACTTTGGTTAAATGGAAGAGAAATGCATAGGGCCTATCAATACAAACTATGGAGAAAAGAAAAAAAAAGAAAGAAAAAGAAAAAAAGGGAAAAAAGTAAAATATAATACCTTTTTTAAATCTTCTAAGATAATGTTTAAAATGCGTTAATAAATTTAAAACAACTTTAAACTGATTATAACCATATACAAATTTGGCCAAAATATTAATTTATGTTATTGTCTAATTTAAGCCAAGATAACAAATAAATGGTTAATGTCATTTTTTTAATGTGTTTATTGATGTAACTTCTTGTATTTTGGACACTAAATCTGAATTTGTGTCTACATTTTGTAACATTACAACAATTTTAAGCAATAATTACAATTTTTACAATGTGTCGACTTTATTTTGCAGCTTCGTTAGATTTTAAAAAAATTCTGAATATGATTTTTCTCACTAGTTTGACAAGATTAAGTCAAATGAATCATTCAAAATGGTAACAAACTTAAAATAAATTCAGGTGCTAATTATTTTGATTTGTATTTACGACGTTGAACTGTAATCCATTATTTTAACAATTATCCCCACACCATTTCTAAATAATATACAAATTTGTTTCTTTTAATTAAAGTCTAAACAGATTATATACGACCATGCTTTGAATGACGTTTACTTATTTAATCAATAAACAATTCTATTTTAAACATTGGAAGTACTCGTATATTATAAAGTTAGAAGTAGTGTAATAAAATGAATGAATTGTTGCAAAATAATTAGGAGAAGCTTCAGTTGAGGGTAAACTTCCACTGTCTGAATGAGTTGGCTTTAATTAATTTCGTCCCTTACTTAGTTTCTGTGGCCAACTTTACATACCTTATGTTCTCAACTAACAGCAACTCCTCTACTCTCTCGACATGCTCACAGTAAAATATCTTTAGCTTTAACAAAATTACCCCCTTCTCTAAACTAATTAATCCTACATAATCATTTTATTTACAGTTACAAAGTTACACGAGAAATTGTTAATTAGTGTTAACTTAAGTAGATATATAGACTTATAACATAGTTTATTAATTTGTGAAAACAAATTGTCTTAAAAATATGTCCTTTTCCTTCATCTTCTCATAACAGGTACAGAATCGAGTCTTAAGGCGCTACTTAACGTACATTTCTATATTTTATCAATATTATACGTAGATTTTTTACTTCCTCACATATACTTAGTATAGAGAAAGTTATGTGTCAACAAATCTATGTCGAGTTTTTGCTGAGTTTATTATTGTTATTCGAAAAACGTATTTTTCTTTTTTTTCAAATACTAAACAATTATCAGCTGCACGTATGAAAAGTGCTGATTTTGCGGCTATTCCCCTTTTTATTTCCGAGAGTCGAATCACAAACCATAATATGAAATCTGGAAATTCACTAAATTCGCTCTGAAAATTATTTAAAATTCTAATTTTTATTCCTTTTAGTTATATAATTTTTATAAATCATTTATATTATTAAAATACATCGGTGAAAACATTTTTATCAAGGCACACTTATCGGATTCGGTTTTTGATATTTTTGTATTGCAGTATTACAAATTATTATGAGGTACTTATATAAAAAAAAATTGTACTCAAATATGTCTAAAAAAAATCAGAAATCAAATCGTTACATGTAAAGTTACTCATTTTATCCAAAAAAATTCTGGATATTTTTCATTCATAATGTTGATGCGCCCCATCACGTGGCTCTCAGTTACTTTGCCGATAAGAAAATCAGTTATTGGATTCCAGATGTTACTAAACGAAACAAAGGCCTATTAGTTATGTACATTTACATTCCTTGAAACTTTCTGCCAACTTGTGCAAATATAATGTGATTATTTTATGATATAGTCAATATATAAAGTAGTCAGTCGCCAGTGTCACCTTTTGTGCCCGTATTGCAGTAGCGACCGTGCCCGTATAGGTGGCTATAATTAATAGTCAGGAAGGAGTTGCAAGTAAAACCCGCATCATTAAACACTTCAATATTTAGTATTCTAGACATAGAAGGTCTCTCACCAGGTGTCGCTCTATGATGGATGGACAACGACATCAGCAGAGACATATGTTGTAGGTAAACAATTTGATGGTCCGGCTTTATCTCTGCTAGCCTGTCATATTTCACTTAGCTTTGGCATGCATGGCGAAAAACAAAAACCTATTCAATGTTTACCTGATACCCAGTGATTGATTGATTGATGCTTGTCAATGATCCACCTCTCTGAATAAAAAGCTTGCTTTATGTTTTATCTTATATTTTGGCGTGCAAACTGTCAACCTTCAATTAAAGGGTTATAAAAGTATGTTAAATTAATACGTTCAAAGACTATATTGCTCGCTATTAAGATAAAATATGTGAAATGATGAATGACTATTTAAAACTAACTTATGTTATCATCCCTGTTACATGTCAGTATATAAAATGTTTACTTTTATCGTTTCATTAAAAATCAATATAACTTAACTATTCTCCATTTTGTGTGAACTTTGGTTAACTCCTTGACTGATGAAAAAAATTCTTATATTATTCTTTGGAAATATATATTATTGATTATTTATTTGGAATTCTCCAGTAATACCTTTCTATATTTCACTAGATTAATTATTTTCTTTCTTTTCTGCAGGTTAGTTCGAAAAGATGTTAAAATTGCCAAATCTTTCTTCATTTGACATTTACGAACTCCTTATTTTTATCTTGTGTTCTTACACATCTTATTTAGTATTATATTGTTATTTATGATTAGTATTATTTGTCTGTATTTAATAGTTTATCACATATTTATTAATTTTCTCTTTTACCACCTACGTGTTTCTTGTACTGCTTTATGTTATTGGTTCCGCAGTTGGAAGTAATCGTATGGTTATTTCTAATTATAAAATCAAAATTTGTTTGTTTCTATTTTTTTAAATATTTATTTTCTCATATTCATCTCTACAGTTTATTCCTTTTGATTAGTTCTGATTTAGTGTTATGTTAATTTTGATTTACAAAGAGGCTCTCTAGCGAGTGAGAGATTCCGAAATTCACGGGCTAAAATATTTAAGGTGAGGAACATATTTCAGCATCGTAAGGGAAATTGGGAATTTACAATTGGTATTGAACTCTGGTTGAGGATGCTGCAACAACGGCGACGGAAAATACGATGCACTTACCACACATTACCAGACTGAAAAGCCCTCTAACAAGCTTAGTTTGAGCTCTGCAAGGGTTGTTGCTTTAAGGTGATTTGTTTGGTTTAGTTAACTACTACTGAAGTTCAAGTGTAGTTATAATAATAATAAGTTTGTTTAGCAGAAAAGATATAAACATTCCTTTTTAGTATATATGAAAATACTATAATTAAAACTATAACTTTCTAGTTACTAACACATTAATTATTTATACAGGAAAACATTTGATTGAGTTTGCCCCGTGGGTGTTTTTTCCATAATTAGCCAAGATTTACCTTATATTGCATATACACATATACATTGTTATGTTTTATTATTATAGTATGTTTTATTTTTATCCACTACTTAATATAGATCCTACATCCTCAATTGTTAGTATCCACTGCCTTATTAATTTTAGAAATTTTGACTCAATGTGGCATAATTGATTTTTTTTCAGTTATATGGTTAAATAATCTTGGGCTATTATAAGAAAAAATCTCTGAGAATGTCCAATGTTTGCCTTCGGTAAATACTTGTTAGACATAAATCTCAAACTTTAAAATCTCCCTCATATTTGTATTTATTGGAACTTCTTTTAAAAAAATACATTTATTACTTTATAAATATAGAGATGAATCAATGAAAAAATATTCAATTCTTTTAACAGTTGAAATGATAGGTTGTGGACTATAAATTTTCGAAGAATGCTATGTAGTTATAATTTAGAATAGTAGATTCCTCTTCCCTCTCCCCTCAACAGTTTATACTATATTATATTATTGACTGGACCAAAACAAAATACAAAGTGCTGAGCAGTTCCCTTGGGCAAAACATTCTTAAAATATGTAAATTTCTTTTTACATTAAGTAATAATTTCTTAATTTTATCTATTTGCCCTTTCCATGTACGTTTAGACTCCAAATGTATACCTAAATATTTAATTTAATTTATTTACTCAATATTTAAACATTTACAATATCTGCTACTTGGCCACATAAAAGATAATTATACTTTAAATCGCCCAACAGTGAATTTAGTCCTTTTAAAATTAAAATAATGCATTATACCATTGTCAGCAGTATTTACACATATACAAAATCTATTAAATGTACAAAAGGAATACACAACACGCTCTAACAAAAAAATACATTTAAAAAAAAAAAAAAAAACAGTCCAGATGATAGCATGAAGAAAATAGATCTACCTAAAGAGTACAGTAGTTTATAATAAAACTTTTCCAAAATAATGCTGAAACGCTGAAACCCGTATAGGGGTAGGGAAAAAACATTTCCTGAAGGACAATTATGAGGTAAATATTGTAAATATAATGAAGAAATCAGAAAAGATTTCACATTCAGATAAAAAATATAAAAAATCCAAATATTCATAGATTTAAATTGTTTTCGCCATAATATAACGATAAACAAATTACTTGCTTTATTCTACAAATAGATGATTCAGAACCCCTTGGGCAGAGAATTGAGCAAGCCTTCGAGGGCTCAAAGATATTTATTATTATTATTTTTACTTTACTATACTTGTACTTGTATTAACTTAGGAAAATAAGTACATAATGCTATTTTATTTAACTCGAATAAATATTGAATAAACTTATTTGGAACTCAAGTTTTACACTATAGTTTTACACACCAACTAGGCTCCCATAATATAAAGTGTATTTCTATTTACACTTTTTATTTGTACACTAATACTATCCTATTCCTATTTGTAGGCTACTTATTAATCTCTGGTTTGAATAATTATCTTGTAATCTTAACACAGTTATAACGTAGAAAGAAATGATATATTATCATTATAAATATTAAAATAAACTTTGTTTAAGCATTTTACAAACTTCCATATATATCTAAAACAAAACCAACTCGTAACTAAAAAAAAAATTACTAATAACTATCTCCTCGGAAATTCAAGTCAGGAATATTAGTCAAAATTAAAAAATGAATCATAGAAACTATTGATGGAGGTTAGAAGTTGACTTTCAACAAATAACCGCTGAGCTAAAGTAGCGCCTATCAACTTCAGTAGAGTTTTATTTAATTAGGTGGAATATTTGGTTAAGTGTCATAATATTAAAAACATAAACATTTATCATAAAGAAATAGCTGAGGATTGAACCATCGATCCCCTTAGCAATATGACACATACTAGACCGCTGAGCTAAAGTAGCGCCTATCAACTTCAGTAGAGTTTTATTTAATTAGGTGGAATATTTGGTTAAGTGTCATAATATTAAAAACATAAACATTTATCGTAAAATATCAATTTTATTAAAAATTCCATATTACGTTTATCTTTTTGTAATCAACAAAGTTTTAAATATTACGAGACAAAAATATGATTCCGTAAATGTACTTTAACCCACGATCACAGTTTATCACATGCTAACTACATGAACTGTGATACTAGTTTATAGTTGTAGATTAACTTTGATTATTCCAGACCTTCAATTTGCTCAGTCAGTTCAATTCCGCACATTGTTTTCCACGCATTAACTTCGACCTTACTCACTGATTGTAACATGGAAACATCGTAGGTAACTCCTTCAAACTCGCATTTTACTCAACGACTTCACACCGTAGTCTGAATGCCACTTCGTCTCTTCTTTTCAGTGACATGGAATTATGAATTATTAAAGGAAGAATAGACACGTTTATAGTGAAGAAAATATGAAGTACTCTTTTTCATTTCAGATACCATTTCATACAGTATGACTGTTGCTTCTCACTGACACTTTGATTTTGTTTGGGTATTTTGTATTTGACAGCTTGAGGTGAAACGAAATCTTCTAATGAGTGACTAATTCATCGGCTGAATGACTCCTCAGTCAACTCAGGAAATACTGTAGTAGGACCAACATTAAAATTGGCCTTAACGATTTAAATCAAATTTTACTAAAATGTACGTCCTAAGGACCCAAACAAAACATATTGGTAACTTCTAATAAATTGTCGATACTGCAGTTATCGGTTAAAAAAGTAAATGGAACCGTCAAAAATATTTGAATAGTTTAAAGTAATTTTGATATCATTTTAATGAAACATGGAGATTTATAACTCAAATCAATAAGTGAATGAAAGTTATTGCTAATAAGTAGCCTAATTTAAAAGACAAATAAAAATCGAAAACTAATCCGACGAAGGTTATGATCCAATTGTGCGTTATCCAAACCCTATGTATACACGTAAATTTTGAGTTATTGAACAAATTAAAACGAGAAATATAGAGTAATGGTCCAACTATGACCCCATACGATGTTTGATTAAAACCAGCTCACTCGTTTAGGCTGTAAAGCACTGCACAGACATCATTCTACTTTAGTGCATTCAAGGCACGGATTTTAGTGCATAAAACGGATTTTTTATAACAATCTCAACATAGATGTTTGATCTTAACTTCTTCTAAGAAAGTAGAATTAAGAAGTTGATGCCCAATATTTCTTCAGAGTCTTAATAGTCATGGGAGCATATAATTATAGTAATATAAATAATAAATTAAAATGGTAACTTTTCCCATTTGTTTTTTACGTGTAATATTATGGAAGGAAAATGGATAAAGAAGAGTATACCCCTTACAAATATTTTATAATAACTTTTGAGGAGATTTAAAATAATAAATTTAAACATCGGGCTACCTAGTGCACAATAAGGCAGTCTAAACAATGGATCAGTGAAAATTTAATAACATCGGTCCAGTCATTTGTGCTACAGAGCGTGGGAAACCTCTGATTTTTTTATTTAAAAATTTTTTTATTTGGTCTAGATAGATATGAAACGAAAAATTAATTTTTTTTTTTAATGTTAACTATAAACGTTGAAAAGCAGGAACGTAATATGCTGGGATTTTGTTATGCAAATACAGCATAAACAAATTCCGTTTTTAAAAATATTTATTTCTCATAATGAAAGCTTCATCAAGTTAAAGCACCAAACTGCTGCGATTTCTCGGTCTTTAAAACTTTATAATTTAAACCTCTATAAACTAGATTTTATCCCGAAGCAGTATTATAAACTATAAAACATTTATTACAGAACTTTCTACTTGTTCTAATGAGCATCATAATTAAAGACTGCCGAGCAAATTAATAGAAGACACATGTACGCTATTAACATTTTTCCAAACCAAGTTAAGATGTGTCCAAGTTGAGTTTAAGTACACGGGCTAATTAGAGAAGCATCTCGTAAGTTATCTGGAGACATGACACTAACTAAAAACTCATCAAACACTCGTAAAGCTGCCATCGTTATCACCAACAGTTCGCAATTGATTTGGTCAGACCCTGGGCTAATTAGCGACGTCCAGGCCTTGTCTATTGTAATTATCTTTGTAACACTCATAAACATCGCGATTAATTTGATTTATAACTGAAGACTATGATTTTTATAAGAAGACAAAACTCGGTTAAAGTCACGCTTGATTTATTCTAGCAGTTTGAAAGCAACATGTTCTGAAAGACATCTACTAATCTGCCCGTGTAAAAACAGAACTGGTAAGGAGCCAGGCGTTGAAGGGCTTTGTTATGAACAAAATTCACCATGTCGAGTTTAGTTCAGATTTAAGTTAAAATATATATTTTTGTGATCTGAATCAAAACAACATGTGTTTGTCTTACGTAGTCATGTAGACAAAATGATTGATTCAGAATAATTCAATTTTTTTTTCTCTGCAATAGTCACTTCTGCTTCGTAAGTAAAAATAAGATAATTTATACCTTTCTCTGTGTTCTTAAAGTTGTTAGGCTATTGTTTTGGTTTAGCCTGCTTTTGTTTTTGTAGTTTATTATAGATTCTCAAACCATGTAAAATGTAAATTGCTGTTATCAAGCGAGTGACATAAAATACCTTCATTTTTAGGGAATTATCTGTACGCCTCGATTCACAAACTAAAATATGCCGAATTTAAGTAAAATATAGGTTTTATTAATAATTTAAACAATTTTATTAACAAATAAATTGTTTTAACAGTTTAAAGAGTAGCGGTTTTTAAATAATTTTCCACATATTGGTAAGCCTATAACAGGTTATCGTGGATTATTAACCAAGTCAACCTATAAAGAGTTATTGTGCATTATTAAACAAGCCAACCTATAACAAATTATAGTGCATTATTAACGAAGTCAACCTGTAACAAGTTATAGTGCATTATTAAATAAGTCAACCTATAACAAGTTATCTTGCATTATTAAACAAGCCTCCCTATAACAAATTATAGTGCATTATTAACGAAGTCAACCTGTAACAAGTTATAGTGCATTATTAAATAAGTCAACCTATAACAAGTTATCTTGCATTATTAAACAAGTCAACCTATAACAAGTTATAGTGCATTATTAAGCAGGTCAACCTATAACAAGTTTCGTGGATTATTAACCAAGTCAACCTTCAACAATTTATAGTGCATTATTAAACAAGTCAACCTATAACAAGTTATCGTGGATTATTAATCAAGTCAACCTATAACAAGTTATAGTGCATTATTAAACAAGTCAACCTATAACGAACCAAAATATGAAAAATTTAATTCAATGGTAATAAATCTGTTACTCAGCTAAAAAAAATAATGAAGCATCGTCAAAATTTAAATACTGAAATCTAATCCAAAATTTAATATTGAATTTAAACTAATACAATATTGAATTTTGTAAGAGATGTCCATTTAAAGTTTAAAGTTTTGCTAAAATATTGAACCCACAACGGGTTTTGAAAAATCATACATTGGAAATTTACAAGTATAGCAGCTTCTTCAATATATAAACCTGATTTCAAATTCGTATCTGAATTTTAAAACATAAATGTTTTGATTTTTTTTATAAAAAATACAAAATATCTAAATTTTAGTTTTCTTTGAACTTTTGTGGGAATTGTGGACAAAGCTTTAACGAAGATCTCCAAAATGTATAAATATTGCTACTTTAATAAAAAACGGAACATTAAAAGTGTTCATAATTTTAGACCCAGACTTATTTTTATCACCAATCATAAAAGGGGATTGGTCAGCTCTGAATAAAACCCTAGTTTTGAGTCGTTCATACCATCCATTTCTAATATAATATTTGAGAAAAATAAACAGGTAAACAGATAACAATCCAATAATGGTCAATCATTTTTGAGGACTACTAATCACAATAGTTTGCTTTCTACGTATTGAAAATAAATAAGTAGAATCATAATTAATCTAGTTTCTGAGAACTTAATTCGTTATTGTCGACCTTTTTTTTAGTCGATAAAAATAAAATACAAAGCTAAAACATAAAATTAGACCTTTTTTTCTGGAGAGGTGGGAGGGTGGTAATTTTATTACTTAATCGGTTCTTAGGGGGATTTTAAAAACAACTTTAATAAATTTAATTTTTTTTGGTAATTTAATAATGAACAAATTTGTTCATAACTAATTGTTTTGTAGGAGATATTTTTAAAAGAAACTTTAAAAAATGCAACATATTACAACTTAAATTAATTGTTATAGCAATGAGATTGCACCCTACAACCCAAAAATGTTTAAATTTATTTTATTGGACTATTGATTTGGTTGTCATGGATATTTTTAATGTTTTGTGTGCAGATCATTGAAAACAAAACATTATAATGTAATCATTCTATTATTAGTAAAATCAAAATTTTGTCTTAGAAGTTGCTGTTTCTATGGAAACGCCATCACCAATTATGATATTCCATAAACAAAACGTAATTCATATTTATTTCTGATATTATGTTTATTGAGTAACCGTTTGTCTTACACTCACGCACACACCACACCCAAAGGCGTATTAAACTACAAATCACAACTAATTTGTCGTATTTTGTTGTAATCCAAGCTCATTTAACAAAGGATCGTTGATCTAAAGATCTATGTTTTGTTGTTAAAAAGAATAAGAGATCTTATTTAATATAACTCTAAAACTCGGACGTTTCTAATTGGTCCAGGCTTTGTATACAAGAGATTTTTGGTTGCTTGGAGCTATGGCATATTCATTGTTCAACAATAAATTGGTGTCCATATATATTCCATACATTTCCATGACAACCAAAAACGATAAAGAAAAAGTCGAGAATGGTAAAATTAAGTTGTCATAAAAACCACAATTATTTTGTACCTAATTGTTTATTTCCAATTATGTTGGGAAGATAAGATTGTGATGTAAAGTTTTAGATGGTTGAGAATCTAGACAACTTTTGGAATGTTGTATGTACACCTGTTTTATTTTTGCCAAAAAAACTATCTCAAAGGTGAGTAGACTGTAGATCCAACAAAAATCAAAAATTTGGAAGTTTGATGCAGAACTGGTCTCCGACATAAATTCCTTTAGGGTAATAAGTATAGGCCTAAAATTTAAGAAGATATTTATTATTAGTTTAGTTTTTTTATAATACTATTATATTTATTCACTTTAGAAGTTTCTTAAAACCCGATTCCCAAATCCTACAAAATTGAAAGGAGTCAATATTTTCAAAATATTTATTTATTGCCCAATTTCGATTAAACTCATAACGCTTTTGTTTTTAAACTCAGAATTCAAATTTAATTTCAGTAACACGGGTAATTAGAAAGTCACATGACTACAATAACGATAATTATCTTATAAGATATTTATTTGTACGATTTTACGTACAAGTAGCTGGCCTAAAATATACGTTAAACATCCGAGTAGTACTACGAACACAGTGCCTGTAGGTTCCTTAAGGCTTTTGATAACTTTTTCCTTAATTTGAGCAGGTGTATATCATAAAACTTTCAGAGTAGGGTACTTCCTGTGACAGCTGAACAGATTTAAAAGTTTTAAAAGTTTCCATTCCAAATTTACCTAATTATAAAACCATAGGTAGTTTTTAAATATTGTTTATTTACACACCTTATCTTCTGAAAAAATAATATTGATTTAAAGTATTTTATAGTAGTTTATTTATATTTATATTACTTAACCATATAGAAGGGAGATAGTTAATAGCGATAAGTCAACTTGTTAAATAACAATCTTAAATATCGCCTAAAGGTAGAAGAACAAAACATTTGCCACGATGTACAGTTTCAACTTTTTTACCCAATGACGTCAGATTGTTTGATTAAGTCAGCTGTTTTACAAGTGCCAGCTGCAATAGTCAATAAAATCTCGGGTTATCAGTGAACTATGTGATAGAGGAAACGAGTCGTAAAGTGATGTTTAGTTCCTGTCTTTGAAGAGAGTACTGAAAACTGATATCATTGAGTCAAAGATAAGATACCTACTTGATGGCACAGATTTGATGCTGTTTAGAAATAGAATTTAGAAACAAATATAAAAGAAAAATTGTGTTCTATTCCACTCACTCCCTATGTACATAAAAAAGATTTTCTAGTACTGAAAACATTAAATCTGTATAGAATATCCAAATTATATCTTGTAGTAATTTATATTCATCAGTTAAATAAACTCTCATTAATATTCCATTAATAGTTTCTTCTTATTAAATAAAAAAAATTCCAATTGGTTTTATTAATGATAAGGAATAGCTATTACTGTATTGCAATTAAATTGTGTTTGCAATTACTAAAAATATTGTTAAATTAATAAACAAACATTTTCTTTACCTATCTCAAGAGCCAACACCCAATTTATTGTTTTCTTAAACAAATAAGTCCACGAAATTATATTATTAATTTAATTCTTTTTTATTAATGTTTACATTTTTCGTTCTTCTTTTTTTATTCAAATGTTTACTTTTTACACGGATCTTGATATTTTTTTACTATTTACAAGTGGTTGAAATTTATACTATTATCTAAGTAGTGTAGGACAGAAGGAGAATTTGTCATTATTTCAGGATGTTTTTACTATTACATACTTTCCAGATATCAATGATAGAGAGCGTCTTATTTATATGTCTATGTAGAAGTTAAATTCAATCATTCCAGGTGGTTGTTTATTTATAGGTTAATTTTTTTATTTTCTTGCAGATTGGTTTCTTATCTTAGATACCCTTATTTAGGATTATTGTTTCTAAAAATGTAGGTTATAATTTTAGTTCCTTGAAAATATTTCCGTTATTTATTTTGTATTTTTAATACTATTTTTTCTGGTTAAGTAGTTAATTTTGTTTTTCATCCAAATTAGTTATTTTTTTAATGATTAACTTCTCCTGATCTATAGACCACTTGGATTAGCCTATGCCATTTTTAAATGTTTTATTATAATTAAGTCAGGCTCCGCCCCCACATCATCCCATGTTCCCCGTTGATAAAAGTCACGATGGGCCCCCCTCTTACTACCAAAAAAAGAAATTAATTACTATGAGTATATTAATGGCTAGGCTAATGCATATTGAATATGTATTGATACATTTGTATTATTATTATATCTGTGTTCTGATACCTTGAGAACACATCCTAATTTTATCATTGAGATATTGAGAAGCAGAAGATACAACTTTTAGGTAAAAATGAAGTAAGCAAAGCAAATACATGTTTATAAAGAAAAAAAATATTGAAGGAAAATCTAATAGGTATTTCACAAAATTGGTCACACTAATAACTTACTAAAATCAACTTAAATTAAAAGCTAAATACCGAGTACACATAAATGAAAGTTGCATTGTAGTGTTTCTGAGTTCTGATAATTTATTGAAAGAATGAAAGCTACATTTTTCTGGCTTTGATGATTGAGAATTTTACAATTACATCACTGAAGTCAAGGCTTGATGAAAGACGGTGTTCGATTGCTAACACTCCAAGTGAGTTAAGTCGTTCTTGAGTCATTGATGAACGTTGACATGTTTTCAACACGTTGCCCAGGTGACTAAATGCTCTTTCTGCAGATGCAACAGAAACTGGTATTGTACAAAATATTCTTAATGCAATACACACAGTTATGAATATTGGTTCTAACCGTGTGGCATGGATTGCATTCAACAACTCTAACGGGTTACTTGAAATGTTTTTTTTGGTCAACTTGAAACACAGAGCTGAATATATAGTTCAGATGTATAATTTCATCAAAAAGTTTACTGATAGATCATTCTTATAAGTTTTAACTAAGTTTTCAGCCTTATCCCTTAAATCATTGTCTTCCATAGAGCTGAATTGAAGAACTGGGCTGAAGAGTTCAGTCAGTGCATTAGTTGCTTCAAATCTTGTCTTGAGATCAGACAAAATAAGATCCAAAGCTCTATTATACACAATACTAGTTTTAAAAAGGTTTTCTTCTTCTTCAATAGTTGTTTCCAATTGAGGGCGACCTATTGATTTTGGAAACGTAGATGGTACGTTGATGGATTCTGCCACTAAACGTCACTTACTGATGATGTCTTCCCACAAATTTCTCAGTCGTTGCATGTCTTCCTTCAGATCATTCATCAGTTTCACTTCAATGTCCAGAGAAATACTCTGCGACTGAATTTATTACACTCTTTTCATTGATGCAGCCTAACACTTTGTACCAAAATACTGTCATACAAAGGCCTTGAAAAGAAGAATAGTATTTTTTAATACTCATAGCTTTATTGTATGCTTTTGGTTCTAGACATTCTAGGCTTGACTTCAGCTCAGCTAATACTCGTTCTAAGACCGTTAATATTTCTGGGTAGTGCTTTGCAACGGGAACATAGGCTTCGAATCTTTCGTACCACCTTGTTTGTGATTGTTTTTGTAGTGAAAGCGGCACTTCAGAAGTCAAAATATCCCATCTTCTAGGACTATGGGCGAAAAAAGAATACATTGTTTCCACGTTTCCAAAGAAGGTCATAATTTCGGGGCATATTTTTAATGTATTAACTCCTATTCTGTTTAAGTAGTGGTTTTGTTACTCACAGCTATTGTAGATTGAGACACGTTTTGTACGCAACGCACTCCATATCCAATTAACCAATTTATATTACTCTGATGTAATATTTCATTGATACACATAAATCTAGTGATTTAATTATTGTTTTCTTTCTATGATTTATTAAAAATTTTCTACTTTTAAATATTTTTCCCCCGTCCTTGCGGGCCCCTTGGCCCACGGGCCCCGTTGCCGTAGCAACAGTAGCACCGGCCATGTGGGGACCCTGTAAAAAAAAAAATTAAGTTCATATATGTAATGGAGGATGGAAATAAAATTAAATACAAATTCTTTTTTTTTTTTTTGTTATCCTATCAAATCGCTTTAAATACTTAAATAAGTACCTTATCTAGCTGTACCTTAAATATATATTCTCCTTGAAAATGTTAAGAAAATTCTTGAAACATGTTTGAAATCTTAGCTCCCGCAGCAATTAAAGATTAGTTTGAGAAGTACAGCACCCATTAAAAAAATCAGTTTCATTGGCGTTTAAATCATATACCAAATTTATCGCTGAAAATTTTAAGGTAACTAGAACAATATGTCGAAAATTCTTTACCTCTGCTGATAAATATTGTTAAAACATAGAAACTAAGGAACCAATTTTAATCAAACATAAATTAAAACCTAGCTAAATAACGTCCAGATATTAAATAAAACTGGATGGCAATGAGATCAGCGGTTCTCGAGTTTATAATTAACAGACAGACAGATGGACTACGTTGCGTTTTTTTTGAAGTAGAGATAATAATGATTTTGAAGATTTAAAAACAATATTTTCTATGAGATTCTTCATTTAGATTATTCAGAGTAAATGTTTCCTATTTTTATCCTTAAATCTAAAAATATTATTTCTTTATTGGTGGATTGATACATTGATTTAATGAAAACTACCACCATTCATAAAAGTCACAATTATAAACATAAAACACACCCCACAGTTAATACGCTAACATGTTCCTGCTAATTTTTAATTTTTTTTATTCATTAATTTGCCGCCCTTAATCTGCATATATATTAATATATTCACATCGTTAGACTGAATTGTTGTTTGACTAAATTATCTATTATTAGAGTTATTACTGATTTTGTTTTATTTTGAAAATAAAATTTGAGTGATAATAACTCTCTTATTTTTTATCGAAAAACGTGTTGACATTTTAAAACTTAACAAAATAGATATCTTGGTATAATGATAATTCAACTACAGGTGAAAATTAAACATTGAAACCCATTGTAATTTTAAAATCGGCTGCCATTTTGAAATGTTCTAACTGATTTTACTGATTAACGATCTACTCTAACTATTTGTAAAACTGAGTCTACATATCGAATTGCGACATCAACTGCGAAAGAAGTAGCTCTACATTTGAACAAAGCAAGATTTGTCAATCGGCATATTTTAAGGTTCAGAACAATTATTTCCCAGAGAAGTACAACGTAACCATCCTTGATTTGGAAAACCAACCTTGACCAAGATTAGGTCATAGAAAGGAACGTAGATCATTATATCTACCAGGATTTGATGGAAATAAAACTTCTTTCATTGAGTGTTTGGCGAAACGTTGTCTAGTAAGTTGTAATAAAAATAAGGAGGGGGGGGAATAGAAACGAATCTATAAATATTATTTTTTCAAATAAATAAAAGAGTCATTGCACAAACTTTCTCACACAAAATCAAAGTAGTATGCAATTCAAAGATAACAGTTCGAGAGTTAAGTGTCAAAGAATGAAAATAAACCACGAATTTCAGCATTAGGTTGAATATCTCAAAACCAGCCCAACTATTTCGATAACATTTTGGGGAAATGTGAAAGTTCAACATCAAAATGACAAATCACAAACAAAGACAACAACGGCGGCAGTCAGAGTTTAATTTTATGATTTAACAGAAACTGAAAAAAAAAATTAATGCTACAATATTATTTTATAATAATAAAGACATTTTATATATTTTTTAATAGAAACGTGGAGAAATGAACTACACCTGTCCGTTAGTAATTATCTGGTCGCTTCATGTAATCTTTGTGGAAAGAAATTTCAAACATTAATTAAATACAAATCTTTGAATAGAAATAAAACAAATGAGGAGGTTTTGTGCTTCATTGCATGCAGTACTAATGAAACCAACAGATATGAAAAACCTTTTTAAAGGAAATAAATTTTGGGGGTTGTTTAAGAACTACCATTACCATAAATATAATCATGAAATTTTTCACAACCGTAATATTCTTTCTCTATATTTGCATATCGTTTTTCTGTATTTGTAATTGCCTTTGAAGGATAGGCTACAGGTAAATCATTCTGCAGAAGTACTGCCCCAATACCATTTTGAGATGTATTTACTGAAATTTTAGCAGGTTTATTGACATAATAATACTGTAAAATGAGAATAGTAATTAAACAATGCTTTAATTTATCGAACGCAATAACTGTTGTTCATTCCAGTGTCAAACAACATTTTTCTTTAATAATATGCGTATAGGAACAGTTTTCTTAGGAAGATTTTAAATGAATTTTCCAACATAGGTGACAAGCTGAAAAACGTTCTACATCTTTTGTTGGTGTTTGCATATTTTTAATAGCTACAATTTTTTATTCATCTGGAGTGACACCCTAGGCATTAAAAACATGACACATATATTTGATACTTGTAAGACAGAATTTACAATTATTTTTATTAAATCTTATATTCTTACTATAAGCTCGTTTAAATACCTCCTGAAGACGCTCATTATGTTCTTCGTCCGTGGACTCCCAAAGTAAAAGGTTATCTACATAGGTGTCACCCCTTCTAGACCCTCAAATATTTCTTTAAATTTCGTATAAACTACTTCACAAATTGAATTTAATCCAAACGGAAGTCTTAAGAATCTATAGAGTCCCAGGATGTATTAAAAATCACACAAATCTGAGGTTGGTTTATCTAGTTCTATTTGCCAAAATTCACTGTACAACCAAAATACTAGCCTATATAATTTGGCTCCATTTAATTTTTTTGTAATAGTTTCTATTGTAAGCAAAGTACAATGCTCTCTTTTAATTGCTTTATTTAAATCTTTAGGATCCAGACAGAGTCTGTCTAATCTTTCCATTAGGCTTGTATACAACTACTAATGAATTTACCCATTCAGTTGGATCAGTTGCACCCTATTTTTGCAATTATTTCTTGAGAAACTAAATTGCCTATTTCTTTTTTTTTCTTTTTCTCTCAATGCAAATGGAATTCATCTAGGAGCATGTCCTACAGGAGTTACATTCTTACCAATTGAATTGTGATAATTTACATTAACTAACCTAAACCAACAAATAAGTTTTGAATTTAGACACAATCTGTGTAGTTGAATTATACATTTGATCATTTGTCTTATATTTAATTTCAGCCTTTAAAGGCATTATTCGTTTGAATTAAATCCCTCACATGGTTTTAAACCTAAAAATGGCGGTGCCTGCAGGCTTACATGTGCTATATGAAATTCTAAAGTTTTACATACATTATTGTATTTACAATTTTAAAAAAAATTCCTTTCCGAGGAATTGTTTCACCTGAATATGTTATTAACCTAGTGTTACATTTGTGAAGTTGTTTCTTAAAATTATTATATAGGGCTAGGCTACAAAATATATTAACTGGTAAAACATTCACATTTTCTCCAGTATCCAATTTGAAATTTATGTCTACATCATTTATTTTAAACCTTCCAATTTTTAAATTTACAATTTGGTTTATCCAGAGTATGATTATTTTATAATAATTTATTACACATAAAAAGGTTTCATCATTTTCATTATTATTTGAAATACTTAAACTATGATGTTGTACATTATGAAGATGAGCTTTAGGCCTATAATTAGGACCTTTAAAATTATTTTTTGACATAAATTTAAAACTCTTAGAAAAATGATTTCTCTTTTTGCATAAATTACACGACTTTCCATATGCTGGACATTTATTTATAGAATATGTATAACCACAGTTGAGACACAAAAATTCTCAACTGTGACTTTTATTGTTATAGTAGGCCTAATTAGGTTTAATAGTATTGATTTTTGATTCTTTTGTTAGGTTAGGTATAGGTTGATTTTGTAAAAAGTTAGTTTTTCTATGTAGGCCTACATTTATTTTATCAATTAAACTATCTTGAGGTCCATTGTTTGAAACTGTTTTTTAAATAAATTTCTGCTGCTCTACATATCTCTAAAGTTTTATCTAGTGTTAAATTATGTTCATGCAACAATCTTTACTTAGGCTATCACTTTGCATACCACATATTATCCTATCTCTAATTAAACTATCATTTAAATTACCAAATTCACATGTACTACTCATTTGTCTAAGTTCTGTAGCATACTGGTCAATTGTCATGTTTGTTTCGTGACAGCACATGAAAACTTTGTCTTTTATAGCTCGCATTTACTTTTGGAACAAAATAAGTTTCAAACTGATCAAGAATTTCATGTTTTACTACAAATGTCTCATACATATTTCCACCACACTTTCTCCTATTATGTGTAAAAGTAAAGCACAATTACGTTTTTCGTTCAAATCTTCTCCACTTATAGCTAGAATGTAGGTCTCAAATAGTTTTCTCCATACTTGCCAATTGACTAATAAATTACAATCACAGTTAAATTCAGTTTGTAGTTTAATTATCGAGTCCACTGACCTTGTATGATTCAGAAATTTTTAATTTTAGTTTTAAGACCTACCGAATGCGCCATGTTATATTGGTTTTAGGTTTGTAATTAAAATAGGCATTTTAAGGAGACATATTAGCTTTATTCCTCCATGTTCCATAGATAATCTAGTCATAGATCATCTCATTTAGTGTACCTTCACTACATAGATACTACAACATTTATAAAACAGTACAGTAAAATTAGTAATTTAGAAATTTAAAAAACTTATATTCAAAGTGGCTTATCTCTTTATTGAAAAACTTATCCAAAGCGTATTGTATTGTAAATTTCAGTTTATCTACTATTATTATTATTTCTTTCAATATAAAAGTCTTTCCAATTAAGTAGTCTATAAAAAATAACCTTTTTGGTTTACTTTGCTTAGGAAAATTAATGGTCCAATAAGATGAATAGTCTATAGACAAAGATGACATATATTGTTTGAGTGTTTTTATGGAGCGGCTTCGCACAGTATCAAAACATTAAAAATTTTGTAGACCGCTACGAGAAAGTCGAAAAAGAACAGGGACAGGCCGAAAAATAATTGCAGGGCAACAACATCGAAAAAGGCATTAAATTATTTTGTTGTTTTTGTGCGTCTTAATTGCAGTTCAATTATATATGTAGCCAAGATTATTAACTGTATTTTATCCATTAATTAATTAATATCCCTTCAAAGTTGGAGACTCCATTTCAACTGTCTTATTTACAAGGATTTTTGTTTCTTTTTATTTAAAAGTTAAAATTAATTAATTCTGTTTTCAAAATGTTATATTTTTGAGATGTCTCTACAGTACATTATTTTAAAGTTTCTTCTTTTTTTCCTGTTTATGTACATGCATGTAAAATATAAGCTGAAATTCTGCTGTTCATGAGTGTTTCAACAAAACTCAAAGAAGCTCTGTAATATGAAATAATTTTACATTTGTTTTTAAAAATATAAATAAATGATTTTGGAACAAATTTTGACTGCAATGTCGTTGGAGTAGGTAATCAAATTAATCCTTAGTAAAAGTATAATTTAATAATAATCCTAGAATGTAACACAGGTTCTCCTGATACCATAGTCTACTTGAAATTTTACACAAACTTTCAATTTTCCTATTTAAAAATAATAAAAATATAAATAATTTGACGCTTTTTAATATAGTTTTAAGAGTCGAATAAAATTTGTTTAAAAATAATTACATGTCTTATTTTTCGAGAAAAAAAAAACACATCTCTTAACTCACTTATCTCTTATTTATAAGTGAGTTAATTATCTTGCATAACAGGATTTGCAGTCTATTTTTAATAATAATAATAATAAATAACCTTATTTTAGTTTCCACATGACTTTTTCTGCCATTTTAATATCACAATGATGGTGTATTTTGTTTTTAAGATTTTTAATTTAGTTTCTTAACTTGTGTTTTATAAAACCTTTGCCTTGACGTTATATACCTTTCCATTTCAGCTATACCACTCTAAAGTACCTATATAAAGAGGCGAAACACCTGTTAAGATTTAGAACATTGATTGTTGAAGGGAAGTATTAGTTATTTCTAATTAGTTCGGTAATTACCTCCAGTTCAACAAAGTACATGACATGACTTACACAAATAACCTGTCACAGGACAACAAATGCTATTGTGTTTCAAGCTATTATTACTTTGGCATGTTGTCATTTCTGAGAATTAGATAGAAATAAAATAAACAATCTAAGTGGTCATTGATGAATACCGCTTGAATGTAATACCGATCTGAGAAAACCTAACCAACTCTAATTAAAGTGGAATCTTTCTTTTTTTAATGGACACTCACACCTTTCGTTATTTACGAGCATATTTTACTTTTTAAACACAATTTGAAGAATGAACAGTAAAAACGACATCTCGCCATTATATCTGATTAAAGCCGCCATATATAGGGCCTTGTGTTGGAATTAAATGTGTCAAAGATAAGCGGTTGACATAAATCTTGCCTGACAAGGCATTACCCGCTTTGATAACGCATAGGTCCCATATTTAACACTTGTATCGTGCGTAAATCTTGTTTTAATGTTATGTGGATTGGAAGCTTCAGTGAATGAAATTCTTTTCACGCGTAATGTTTACTCGAACAAATCATAAGAAACGCAACAATAAATCACGCAACTTATGTAATGTGATTTGAAACTTATTTATTCCTTTATTCTGTATTATTATGCATTGCATAACATTTGTGAGAGAGAGGGAGAGAGAGAGAGAGAGAGAGACATTGGGCGTAAAGCCAAACCATACTTGCACAGATAAATAATTATATTATAATTCTATAATAGTCCAATAAACTGAACCGTCTGAATATTATCAGGCGTTTTACTTCTCACATATTGTAAACTTAATGTAAATGACAAATGAAGAACTCGGAACACTGGCATAATATTATAGTGTGAACTCTCTTTATTGGATAAATATTTAGTACATTTTATTTAAAAATGGATATTCGGATATTCCACTGTATTTTAAATGTAGGAATATAGATAATTTGTTTGTTGAATATTCTAACAATTTTACCAAACAAAATGTCAAACCACTGTAAAACAGTTACTAAAGAGATTAATTTAAATTTCACTCAAATGCGGATCTAAAAAAATCCGTATAGATTACTATCCCATACAAATTATGATTTGTGTTTCATTCTTACAACTGTCATTAAAAGTGATTCGTTTTTTTTCTGGTTTAATAGACCTATTATTTGCCAGGTGTTATTTTTAATATTCTCAGGAAGTCCGTTTTTAACTTTAGCTTCACTTTAAAAAATACTTAACCCTTAAGTTAGAGCAATGCCATTACTAACACGGTTCTAAACAATTATATCAGACCCCTTAATAAGAATTCATTAAAAAATACGTTTAATAAATGAAATATACAGTTATTACAAACAACAAGAAAAATCCTTCATTCTCTGTCGATACTAATAATTAAGTAAAAAGGTATAAACATTTCACCATTAAAAGTGCCAAATTTTTAAAGATAAATTCCACACAAGACTTTACACTTATTTAAGAAGTGGAGTGAATTCAATATTCCTGCTATGACGCAAATAATAGGCCTACTTAAAATGAGTACATTCTTCTGAAATTGTCCTAAAGCCTTCATCCGAAACGAGTCAGCAAAAATTAATACAAAGGTTGGAATGGCAGAAAAATGTATTACAGTATAAAATAATAATGATATTTAATATAAAGTACCGGATTGGATCAGTTCTCGACTGAAGGTGAGGTTGGCAATTATTATAGTGCAGAATAGTCAATGTTAATTAATTCATTTCAGTGGTGGAAATTCAGTTTAGAACTGAAAAAAAAAAAATTGTCACTAGTAATGAGAGTGAAAGTGTCGGTTTTGGGTTAGGTGTTGTCATTAACGTTGTGCCCCCTCTAATTACCCACAGCCCATTCCTATTGTAGCCTATACTGCATTTATTTATAAGAAAGAACGTAAAATGTTTTTGGAAATTTTGCTACACTATGCCACTAGTTAATTCAGTTTTGGTTTGTGTATGGTTAACATTTTTTTGGGTTTAATTAACGTATTACATTTTTATAACCTTAACCAACTTTAACCTTAACTTTATTAACCTTAGGTATAACATACAACGTCCATAATACCCAATGAAACGTCAACAACCGGGTTCAAACCTACGTAATCTTCGAGTTCACAAGTCCGAACTACAGCGCGCCTAACAACTAAAATTATAATTATCTTTATCACTATAATACCTCTATGTTATCATGTATTCCGTCTAGTTGTGAAAATATAGTTTTTAAGAAAAGACAAATTAATGTTATAATACAAAATAATCACAGTTTATTTTTAAATGTATTTAAGACTTATTTGAAATTTAATCTCAACCTTAAAAAACCCCAATTTATTATTGTTGGCATTCATATAAGATCCAAGCAGGAAAAACAACATATAAGTATTAATTATACAATATGAAGAAATACATATACTTTTTTAAATTGTATTTTTTTACTTTAATGTGTGGCCTAAGTATTTAAATAAACCTTTAGTCTACGCCTACAATATGAAGGTTTAAACTATTTTCTTGTTGTAGACAAATAAAACTAAACTCTTAGAGACATCGTCCTGTCTACCTGAGATCTGGCGACACTAAATGACCGGATGTCTACAACGCAATTATTTATGAATGAACAACAGGGCATGAATGAATGGCCACTACTATCACACAGTCTGACAATGATTTATTATTCTTTAAAATATCCCAAATATTTCCTTTTAGCTTGAAAGTCGATACTTAAAAAGAAATCCGGAAGTTAACTGTTATCCACATGAATAGTTTTGTTGAATTTTAACTGTACTTAGTTATTTTTAAACTAGAGTATTGCTTATGTATTAATAGAGTATTAGCTTACATGCTTGTGCATGAGTGGGGTGACAATTTAAGTAATTTAATTGAATAGTTTATAGTATTTCTGCGCCTATACACAGTGATGAATAATAAATTAATGTACCGTTTATTTAACAGTGTCTTAAGTATTTTTATTTTGTTTTTAAGGTTTATTCGTTACGAACATGTGATTTTTTGCAACATGGTGACCAATTATTACGTCAGGTATTCACAAAATGTAAATTATTTAAAGTATATATTACACACCTAATTAGAAACCATTAACCCAATTTTGACCTAAATCGGTCTAACGGTTTCTGCTAAATCACTACGTACCATGGTACAGACTGATATTTTCCACATAAAAATCCTTTTTTGGGCTTAAAAAGGATATATCTACGAAACAACATTGATTTATCCCCACCACAATAATTTCTCTTTAATATAGAGTGTGAAAGTAAAACATATTATACGTCGTAAGATGGAACACTGCCGCGTTCCTAAACTGGTCCTCTTTATTGGTTCATCTTTAAATCGAAACTCTTTGAGAACTTGGACGCAACCCAAATTATGTATTTGCTCCTCTTTTGTCGGCCACTTGGTCCCACTAATCCCCTTAGGCCTATTTAAATTTAGTGTCCACTTGCCTAGATAATTATTCTCTATTATTAAAAGTCTCCTTCATTAAAATCAAGTTGTTAACACTGCATTAAAGTTTATTTTTGTTTTGTCAATTATTCCTAACCCATAATATTTCATTTCAGCTTATTTGGTATTTACATACTACTGGATTTCATAATTTCCTAAATATATAGACTAAGTTTAATTAGTTTCTATAAAATAAAAATGTGATAGAGAAAATGTGTAAATTTGAAAATAATAAAATGGCTATTATTTAATTTTTTTTATAGTTATATTTTAATAAAGTAATATGAAAAAGAAGATAAGATTATTTGGTTGGAATATATTTATCTTTATTATATATAATCTTGTATTTCATTGTAATAGAAATTTGTTTTGTTTCATTTAAGTTAGCCTAAAAATTAAAAAATTGATTTGATTGAAATAAAATATTAGTATGTACAGTAGTCTAATGGAAAAGATTACCCATGGAACTATAATATTTGTAGGACAATTGTATAACTGATATTTTGTCATTATAAAATAGAAAGTCATACAATTGTATAACTTATATCTTGTCATTATAAAATAGAAAGTCATACAATTGTATAACTTATATTTTGTCATTATAAAATAGAAAGTCATACAATTGTATAAATTATATTTTGTCATTATAAAATAGAAAGTCATACAATTGTATAATTTATATCTTGTCATTATAAAATAGAAAGTCATACAATTGTATAACTTATATTTTGTCATTATAAAATAGAAAGTCATACAATTGTATAAATTATATTTTGTCATTATAAAATAGAAAGTCATACAATTGTATAATTTATATTTTGTCATTATAAAATAGAAGGTGATACAATTGTCTTTACAGTAATCAAAGACTTTTATAAATTGGGTATTTTATAAACAGTAATACAAAATTGTTTAGTTTCTTACAAGATCGGAATTTCGGGTAGGTGGTGTCAATACTTTTTTAATTTAAACTTTAAAAAGGTACCGTGAAAGAAATTTGGTCAGGTCAGCCGATTTTTGTGCAGAACTCCTTATTTTTGGTACCCCGTAAAGTTACAAAATTGACCAAATCGTTTTTAAGAAATCAGTGCTGACAGATATAGACAGACATTATATATATATATATAGTTGTATAAAATACAAATCGAAAATATCTACAAAAATCGCAAAATATATAGCCTATTTTCTTCCCATTGAAATACTTTCACTCTGTCTATAAAGAGATAAAGTAAAAATAATTCAATTTCTAGGATTTAACAACAAATAGCAGTTATTCAAGTTATTTATTCTTACCAAATTAGTGTCACCTGATTGTTCCAATGAAACAACGCGGAAAGGAAGGGGTGGCTTAATCTGAGACTTTAAATTTGTCTTTATAAACGAAAGGCTTTGTTGGTTTATTTTGAAAGAAGATATTTTCTAACCCATTATTATATACTAAAGAGGATACAATAAGAAGAAAAGTTGAAAAGCGGAAGATGTAGAATTAAAAATAATCTGTGACGGCAATTAGTAGAAGACATGATTACCTGAAATTCTTGAAAGATTTATCGATGGACAGGCCATCCAAGCACAAGAGTGCCGGCACTTCAAACTGTGTATTATTACTTGGGTTTATATTGGTATATTACGTATTTACTGGCCTTCTATTGACATGATTGTATGTATCAATATAATCTTGCATAAATAATTCTTTCCTATAATACATTTACATTTCTTTATTGTTTGATAAATTACTCTTATATCTTGTTTTTAAAAGATACTTTAAAATTCAATTTTCTGTGCTCCAAAGAGATTCATAACAACAGAAACACTACAAGATTCTAAAATAAAATGTCAACATATACTACAACACGCAAACCTGATCAATATTTGATAGATGCAATGTTTGAATTAGAAAATGGTAGAATACCCACTCCTCCTCCTCAAAGAGTGTAGATGACAGACTGTTAACTTCTCAGACTTATGTAAAACCAAATTCATAAATAAAGTTAGATGATGTCCTGATAGTCTATATCGTCTTTACAGCGCAACTGCTGAACCGATTCCCTAATCTCTTCCTTTGGAAGTTGAGATGTACATCACGAAGACTGATTTTCTAATTACTCGTTAAACCCCCCCCCTCCACTACACGAGAAAAGTTCATTAATAAAAGAGTGTAGAACACTATTCTATATCTATTTTCCTCAGATAAGAAAGACATGGAGGAAAACTCCCATGATTCCTTTTTCTTTTGTTAGCTAATTCTTCATTTTGTTTAAAATCGGGAGTACTTGTTTAGATCAAATTTTGTGAAATACGGATGGTTATATTCTTAACATGTTAACTTTCCAAGATATTTATAGCTCAAGACAAATTTTAAAAATATCAAAATGAATCAAACTGTGGTTCATTTGCTTATTTTCCAGCTTACTCACAAAACTTCTTTTTTTTACGTGCAGTTTCACACGTTTGATCATAAAACTTCACATTTCATCAAAATTTTATTGAAATTTCTAGGACTAATTTGACCCTCTAAGCCATCTAACACATGTTAAATTTTCGCTTTTAGATCAATAACTCGAACAAATATCATTAAGGACATTGGAAGTAATATGTTATATTTAGTTCCTTAGGAGCTAAAATAAAATAATTTCATTGAAATAATTCTGGCTGATTTTGAGGACGTTTGGTCTTTTGGTAACTCTCTAAATAAAATGGCCAAATAACTTCTGAAGATATATATATATATATATATATATAAAGTCTTTTAGAAAAGTAAATGTATTTAAATTATAGTATGTTGATAGTGTAGCTTTTAGATGAAACTATACTGAGGAGAAACGTAAAATTCATTATTTTATTTAGATTAACATTTTATAATTAGAATAAAATGCAATCAATTTATAATAATGATATCTAGCCCATACCATTAAAAAAAATAGGTTTGCTGAAAATGTACTTTACAATTTGATATTTTATTTGTTTAAACAATATTAAATCATCCGTCATTGTTTCTTAATACTGCATTGTTATTAAATTTTTCTTTAGTTAATTTGAAAGCATCGATAGATGAACAGTACATAAGTAGCCTAATTTCTATTGGCTAAATATATATTTATAAATTAATTGTTTAAAACGAACAATCCGACCTAAATATAAATATTTACAGACTCCGTAATTTTCTAAAAAAATATATTTCATATACAGAATCTTTCATAATAGAAGCGGTACCTCCATGTTACTTTTCCAATTTTTATAAATCTATAGAGTTCATTAAATATACGCCTAATTGCTTCTATTTTTGCAATCTTCTCCATAATTATTTGAGTGCATTATTCAAGTACGTATTACTACAGAGTGTTTGCGTTATAAATAGACATATGCTACAAATCTAAATATAAAGTGTGTTGAAAGTGAAACGTTTTGTCAGGAATTGTAAGCTCGTAAAACATTATCTGTAACAAGGGGTGTTACTTCGGTCCATAAGATGTCTGAACTGTGTTAATGGACCTACGTGATTTTCGTTTATCGAAGAAGAAGAAAAGTAAGTTTTTATCTATAATTACAAGTATAATGAAACGGTCATTATGTTTACATCATATTATGTTTATCTTTATGTTAAATCAGTGGAAACAAGCTGCGCACTTATTAGCTAAGAGGATCCTGATTAATTTTAGAGCATGCTGCTGAGTGACTTCTCATGTCTTGCGATTACATAGCTACAGCATCGACTAATCGACATCTGTACATTGCCGCACCAGGAAAGGGATTTTACATTAACATTGCATGGATCCAACAGAGTACAATCGATGTTTGTTTGTCTGAATAACAAGTCATCATTCGTATTAGGTAAAAAATACATATTGATTCGACCTAGACAATTTTGTTTTAATTTTTTGCTCATACTCTGTTTCCATTACTTATTCTTAAAAGGACGATAGAGAGAGAAAGAGAGAGAGAGAGAGAGAGAGAGAGAGAGAAAGAGAGAGAGAGAGAGAGAGAGAGAGAGAGAGAGAGAGAGAGAGAGAGAGAGAGAGAGAGAGCGTTTAGTTAAAAAATTAGTCAATAAATTCATGTTTACAATTTAAAATTCCTAAATAATGAAACTGTAAAAAGTTAACATTATTTTAACACAACTCAACATAGGTTAATACTTACAAGGAATTGACAGATTATTCTCCAAATTATCTCTAATTTATTTCACTATTCTAATCCTTGATATTCAATACATAATAGATATAATTTTTTTTTAATTTGTAGAGAGCGAAGATTATTGACTCAAATATAATATATTAATTATATATTTAACTTTTGAATGTGGGAAAATTAATGTACTACTTATATTCAATTGAGTAATATCTTTCTGTATTTATAATGATCAAATTAAAGATGGATGAATTTGAAATATTTTTGTTGTTTAAACATCCAGATTATTAACAGTATTTTTACCTAACTGTAGTTTTTAACTAAATTAGTTTACAAGCTGAATTATTCAAAGTACATACTTATTTTATTCTGGAACAGAAATTATAACATAAAAATATCTTTTTATAAGGATGTAGACACAACAGGGATAAAACTTAAGAATCATGTCGTGATTCAAGTTACAGAGCCTAGAAGTCTGTTTGCAAAGCTTCACCTAGAAGTTCTAGTAGCTTTACTTTTAATTTTAGACACATGTATGCAAAGGCAAAATATTAGGAAAATATTATATAGTACGTAGAAATCAGAGAAGAGCGTTCGACGATTTGTTATTTTAACAACTTCAATGTACTTTTCCCCTCTTTGTATCACCAGCTAATATTGGACTATTTAAAATGTATGTTTCTACTAATAATAGTTAGGGTGTTTATGAACAAATTCCCGCATATTACATCACTGTATCTTTACATCTTGATTAAAATGTGACATGATTCCAGACTCCGCGTCTTTAAAAGGTTGTTATAGGTAATTTATATTGTAAACTCTTACAATTATTCTTTTTATAGGGTATTATTAAAACATTATAATATTTTTATAGTTTTAGGACTTGTTTTGTAAGCCATAAAATGGATATTTAATTATCTACTTATTTATAGATAATGATCGAAAACACAATAATGCACGCGCATAGTATATGCTCACACGCAATAACTATTAAAATGATAGAAATGCATGTATTTAGTAGACATACAACTACTTTTATGTTTACATATATGATATATCAATGTTAAATGCTTCTAGTTTACTTCATATAAAATATCCTATCGTTATCATTATAATTTGTTTTTTTATTTTATTAGTTGTTCTTATTATATAGAGTTTTGGTTTTCTGAATGGTTTTTCTGCTGGTAGCGTCTCAAAAAAAATGTATACACAGTTTGAAGAGTTATATTTTATCAAATAAAATAAATGGATACATGAGTTGCTATATCTTAAACTTATAAATGTTAAAAATAGCCATTAATAACTGGAATACATCTACGGCAACCGTTTAATTCAGAGCGACAAACTAATTGTATTTTAGCTTAAGAGATCGTATTTACTGAATTTTCTATCCGCTGTAGTGTACCATACACCATTGGTTTTTTTTACCATAAACAGTAGTTTTTAAAACACTCCGAAAGTAATAATCCATGGGTATTAAGTCTGGAGATTCCGCCGGGTACTCCGACGTACTTCCTCTTCGTCCTATCCATCCTTCAAGAAAGGTGTTGTCAAGACATCTTCTCACGTCATGATGATAGTGGGGTGGAGCCCCATTTTGTTGATGGTACACTTCTTCATCTACATAGTCGTTATCTAAAGCAGGAATAGCACTGTTTTGTAACATTTGTAAATAAGAGATGACATTGAAGAATACCGTTGGGTCTGGTAAATTTATGGGTTTCTGTTCAATTGTGTGTGGATTTGTGTTAGCCCAGTAAAGTCTCTCTGGGTCGTTTTCATTTAATCTATGTAAAATGTCTTGGGATATATGGTCTCCACTTATGAGCTTGTAAAATTAAATGAACACTGTCTTTTTAATACCAGTTTCAGGAAAACATTGCCTGGGGAATTTCTTTGGGATCCTTGATTACATTTCCCACTGTTCCTTCGAATTCTTGTAATTGTTTTTCTGGCGTGGTGGTGTTCCAAATTCCATTTCTCAACGTTTTTGAACCTCTTTAACATTATCAGTAATCCGATAACACTTTCAAATGACTTATGTTGGTAAAAACAAAACTGAACTTCAGCCATATTTATTATGGAATGAATAACAGAAATACGATTAATTAAAACAAATGTTTTCAACCATCAGCTGATTTGGTTTTACCATTTCTGTCTATGTTCGTTTCCTAGTAATAACCTTTCAAATAGTGTATACATTTTTTGAGACACTCTGTACATCTCGTACAAGACGTTACTTTGTCTTAAAAGTGGATTTGGTCAGTTATAGTTTGTTTATCATAAGTTCGGCATTGGGATTTATTTTTCAGAGAGCGTTAGTAGTCTTCTACAGTGGCGATAATTTTATTTCAATGTATGGTTTTCATATCTTCTAAAATCATATTTTAGACCAAACGCACTGAAACAGAATTTGGATAATGGCTGAATTTCTATACAAATTCACCTACGAGGATTGTTACATTTTTTAAGTACTTCTTATGTCTGAAAATAACAGTTTTTAACAGTGAATGGTTTAAACCTTCTGAGAATCATTCTTCATTTGTTCACTAAATCTTTAGCCCTTTGTATAATTAATGGCTTGGGAAAAAATCATAGTTTGAATTAGGGAGGGGGTTTATTTATCTAAGAGACACCTATAAATCGCTTCCAGATTTAGTTATCTGACATAAGTTGACTTGAGATCGATGTCGACATATTAAACCGGCCTAGATGGCAAGCTAGATAACAATCTCTGTAACCTCCTTTCTTGTGAAAGACAGATAAGAGATTGTCTAATTTATGTCATGCTCTTTGCATCGATATTTATAACAAAGCACATAATACATTGTATTTATACAATGGTTTTTATATGAAAAGTCAATACATATTACTATTTGTAAAAAAACGGCAAAATAATTTAATAAAAGAAAAGTAGTAGTCTAACACTTCCTGTCACAGAAGTTTAATTGGGTTTGGCAGTTTAATTTCGTTTCTCCCTTAAGTAAATATAGTAAAAAGTCCTCTACGTTTGATGAATTTCAAGTTCGTTGATTATTTTCTCGTTTTCACAAAGTTTAAAATAAAAATAGATATTTTAATCGTTCGGTACATTTGATTTCCATCATTAGCGAATTTTTTAGTTTAAAATAATTTAATCAGACCTTCCCATGACAGAAAATAAGGCAACCATCTAAATATATATAGACTAATTTTAAAAAAATGTTAATGTCTCGACTTGGGACCGTCAAATTCGAGCTCAGTGCGGTTTGTTACGTACTCCCCTGTTTTTAATATTCTAACGGGCGTAGAGGGGAGGGAATTTACGTATAAGCCAATTTTGTGTTCTCTCTAGCTCTTCAAAAATTTTACAATTTTTCAAAACTTGGAAACACCGAATCTCAGTTAACTTACTTAACCAACGAATTCCGTTCTCAAGTTTAAAATTAACGGCCATTCGAAATCTTTAAAAAAACATGTCTTCGTTATAGCTGATATTTAAAAAATGTTGCTTCCTCTATCTGAAAGAGTGTCAAAATATATTTTTAATTAAACTAATACAGTATTTTATTTTTGAGAAAATAAAATAATCAATAAATTTCTATTATAATATGTTCACTTCCGACCATAACAATAGAAAATTCCCCTCCTCTCCTGTCTCCGTGTTACGTCCAGAGTTTTTCGTGTGTAACGATATAATAATAAACGCTCCTCCCACAGCTGCAAGAGCATAACTAACCTCACAAACTAATAACATCCAAACGAACCATTTTAGAACTACAATACTTTGTCTAAGTCTTGTTCTATTTTTATTGCGGTAGTACAATGAAACTATTCAAAACAAAAGACGAAAAACAAAGAAAAACTTTGTAAGAAGAAGTAAGCGTGTTTGAACAATGCCAGGAGGCTAGGCTAGGCCGGGCAAGGACACCGGTTGACATTTAGCTGGTTGGTTAGGCATACTTGCATCTGCACAGCTAAGGTGAAAGGTATTTCACTATCCGTTTGCTTTATTAGAAAGCGTCAAAACTTCTTTAAGACGCATGATTTAAATGATGACATTTAATTAATGTCGTTTTATTATTATTGCACTTTATTTTAAATTTAAGTAAATACGAGCATTGACCATGTAGTACAGACGTGGCAGGTTTTATCTTTATGAGAGATTTATAGAGGTCATCTATGCTAAATTTATTTCCTAGAAAGAAGACTTTTAGATAAAAATTAAAATAATGCTGGCATTATTCGTCACAACGTAAGTCGATCGACAGTGCTGCTGGAGACGGGAGAATATTGTTGGTTGTCTATCTGTGGTGGTTCTTTTCTATGGTACCAGAAATTATTTTGAATTTCTCGTGTAAAACTGCCTCTTGTCACGTTTTTATTAATATAAACTTACCAGTACGAGCGTTCCACCACGCTCATCGCGACAAATCGTCTTCCGAGATGTGTTTAATTTTGTTCTTACTTTAAAATGTCTATTTAGGTTAAATTTTGACTTTTAGGTTTGATTTTTTAGAATTAGGTACGAAATGTTCCTCTGTTTTAGGTCTATTCTCACGATTTTGCGGGTTACGACGTTTTTCGACTTTTGCCGTTTTCGATATATTATAGCCTACCCTACGTTGACACGTGCATTCCGTAGGGTATCTGATAGTTTAGATAAGCATTATTTCTGGACGGGAAACTGATTGAATCACCATTTAAATTATGTTCCGGTAATATTGTCTCGTACAGTGGTTATGTTTTACTCAATCAAATATAATGTTACTGAACAAACCCTCTATATCACTTAACCTAACCACCACAGACAAGGGAATATACCCTAATACTCTAGGCAGACTCTCTTGTCTGTGATCTATCCTAACCTGTTTTGTATTTTTTATGAAATAATATATTAGTTAAATGATAGATCTTTTTGACATCGATGAATTTTATTTGATAAAAGAAAAATTATCAAAATAAACTACAAATTTTCTCTTTTATAGGCTAACGTTTTTGTAAAAAAACTACTATAATAAATTAAAAATTCCGAGGGCATTTTGGGCAATTTTTGAAATATTTACTTTATGACGTAGCGTGTGATTAGAAGTTTCACTTTTGGGAATCAAATCATATGAATATTCCACATTGGAATAGGGCGATCTATTTCAATATTAGGATTGATGCGATAGCCACTTAGGTCTACATGTTTGGAAACACTGAAATGTATTCACAAACAATAACATCGATATTGACATTGAAGCGTGAGTGACTGCATTGTAATCAATATTGGGGAATTATAATAGTTGTCAGAATGTGTCTTTGCATGAACGCATGCGTAGTCTACCACTAAGAAAGCACCTGTTGGGAAGTTAATTTTGCTGCAGACTTCCCCACGCAGTTAAACCAATAAAGATAATCGTCCTACAATAACTGACGCAATTATTACCGGTCATTTAACACTAAGAGTTATACTTAACATTTATTATTAAGAACGATGAATGTCACAGAAACGTACTTAGCCTCATTATACAGTTATCTTGGTCACATATGAAAATACCAACTTTATGTGACATATTTATGTGACATTTAGTAGTAAGCACTTGTGTTTATGTGGCATTTGTCGTGATTATGTCTTTTGACATATCTCTTTATGTACACAATAGCTTTTGTTTCTTTCTCTCTCTGTCCCTCTCTCTTTTTCTGTTCGGCTTCATTGAATAATTCAAATTTATTTGATCCAAATTTACAATCCCGTCGAAGGAAAATAAATTCCTTGACATTTTTATATAATGCCCACTAAAACGAAATTTGTTTGCAAATTACTTGCGAAATTTATTTACAGAAATAATCTAGCCTTGCGCTATATATTGGACAAAACATTTAAATAAACAAAACACTGTTTACCTTTATACACAGCAGATTAAAATTAATTTATCTCTCAATAATCTTGATTTAGCATACGTAAGAGAATTATTATAATTAATACATTTTGTTTATTATCTAATAATGACAATAAACAATAAATAAATAGGTAGGGTACTTCTAAAAATATATACTTTATTACTAAATACACAGGTAGAAAAAGAAGTTAAAATTTTATATTAGTTCTTTGTATAAAAGTTTTGAAGTTAACAGAGTATTCATATTCATTTTAAACAAAAAACGTCCTCAATTTGTATAATGCTTAAAATTTCTTCAAACACGAAGAAATTTTATATTTTTCTAGCAACAAAGTGGATTTCCACCATAAGCCTTAATTTCCAAAATCTCAAAAAAAGGCAAATTGAGTTTTTTGTGTATTGTATTTAAATTTTGAAAATAAATACGTCTTTTAAAAATACCTCAAAAGAAATACGTAATTCAGTAGATCTTAACAGGTATCCCATAAATATTTAATACTATCGGTTTTAGCTATTAGAACTAAAATGAAACCTAACCATGATCTATAGATAGTCTTTAAAATACGAATTTATCAATGAAAACGATCCTAACCCGAAGTAAAGGACAGAGATAATTGAGGAATGTGAATGTAGTCAAGGGTTTGAGAAGTGACATTAATCTGGAAAGGAGTGTCTTCTTATCTTTACAGGATATCAGGTCCTTGATAGGTGAGCCTAGACGTCGCCAAAACTCTCTTCCTTCTTTCTTGCTTTCACTGGCAAATACTTCCAAGGTAACACCCTTTACAAGTTCTAGTCCATTCTTTACTTTCGAAATAAGAGTAAGTTGAAAATATGATCATTTTAAGAAAATAATTTTAAAATCATAAAAGTATAGTCGTATAGAACAATACGAAAGTAAACCAATCTAAATATACACAACTCCTACTGTCTACTTATATAGTAAATGAAGTAGGCTAGTGCCTATTATGTGAGCATCTCGACGTTTTGAGCTGCTAGAAACATAATTAGAACATTTTCGCAAATTATTATCTTTTTTTAGACTTTATCTTATAAAGTATATATATACCTATATTTTAATTTAAATTGGTGCGCTTAATCATGTTAAGCTGTTCCTAGAATTATTAAATTTTTATTCAAATCTTTGAGAGATGGGAATAAAAATGGATTGTGGTTAAAACTGTTTAAAAATCATTATGTTAAGAATCTTGTGTACAATTGACTAAATATGTTCCGGTTTTAAATATCGAGATGTGAAGGTGTCGACAGAAATGTTTCTTGACATTTGTTAAGAGGATGATAAAACATAAGGCAGGAATGAAAATATAGTTTGAACGATTTTTTTCACGAAGAAAAAACAAATGACTTCAAGCTCGTTTGTTAACGTGTTACTAGTAGTATGTATTATTCTAGTATGTAATAAATGATTTAAATACATTATTGAATTTTAGTGGGAAAGATGTGAACAAATTCTAGTTCTAAATTAAAACTAGTAGTCTCATAATAAGAAATAAAATTTAGCCAGAATATATGGAGAAGTGTTGGCAAATAAACAATACTCGACACTGAGAAATGATCTAATGTAACTTACTTAATGTTTGCCAGATTATAAAATGTACAAATAGGTGTGTTTATATTTAAACTGTCACATGACTGCACAACTTTGATTTAAGAAATGTCATCACATCGGAAAATATAACTTAATATAAAAATCACGTAATGGGATAAGGAAGTAGAAATCGAATTTTACAAAATTACTTTTCAATTACATAACTTTAATTATGCTATAGTTTAAGTATATTCTATGGTTCTTGTGTTTCAAATCCTATAAACACTGCACATGTTTAATTTCTACAATGAAAAAATTATCAAATTCTGTTAAATAAAATAAGTATGCAAAAAGATGTTTCTTTGTTTTGTTTCATATGGATATTTTATTGAGTTTTATGACTTTATAATACATTCTAGAATTACCCGCACCTGCACAAATTAGCGGCAGCTTCCTCCGGCAAAGGTCTAATCAATAAATACTAGTACCAATGTTTCTCAAGAACCCTGGGAAATGCTAAACAGATTGAAACTAATTTCCTTGTACTGGTAGGCCTAACCTAAAATGTAAGTCATTTGTAATCTAGAATATTTGAAAATGACTGATGAAGATTCCTAATACAAGATAGCCTACAACTAAGTTATAGCATAAAAAAGTGACATTATTGGTGGGGGTGCATATTTTGAACTTTCAGGAGTTCTAAAATGTTTGGATTGTAATTTGATTTGTGCTTTGAATAAAACTCCACGGTTACCTTCGAGACCGGATACAGTACGCGCCAGCCTTTAACAATGTACAGTATGAAAATATGTTTAGTTGTGAAACATTTTAGTTTTATGTGCAAGATGGTTTGTCTTTACAAGGTGTAATGAAACGAAGTTACTTCACAAGGTCGGTTTTTAAAATGTCTTTGATATGGCTTTTAGACATTACGACTTGTGAAATATAAAGGATCTACGAGATGTGATTAACCAGGATCTATCTGCCTTTTTTATAAATCTTTGAATCCTATTATTTTGTCTGCTTTTAAAATTTAAAGAACCGTTTACTGCTGTTCATTTGACGAAACTTAACTATCATTTATCGCCAGAATATGTTTAATATTGTCTTCGATATTAAAGGAAAATCTATCTTGTAAATGATAAAACTTGCGACGTCAAAGTAGTCTTATTTCATTTTTTTCAAAATTTGAGTAGACGTATTCTTGCCGAATCATCTGTTTTTAATGGATAAATAAAGGCCTAGAGGGTGTCTTTTTTAACTCTGCTACCATTAGTACTTTGGAAGCAGTAAGATTTACAGGAAACTTTAAATGGGGAATTTTACCTTATTTTTTATGTCCATTAAAAATATGCATTTAGAATTTTAAAATGCCATATTGGAAAATAGCGGCCAACTTTGAAATTTGTTATGAACACCCTATATTTTATGGGTTTTTCAGGTGTAAAACAATATTTTAAGAATGTTTTATTCTTGGATATTTAAAAAATCTTTAGCCGTTTAGGCACTTAAATTTCAAAAATAAACGTTTGATAGGCCTACAAATTATTACCCCATCTAAAATGTTACAATAGCTAACTTTTGAACAGTTGGGGGTTCAAATATGTTTTTTTAAAGTGCTAAATTTGATTAAATAGGGATTTGATTTTTTTTTAATCTTATTTCTGTATCTTAGGCCTATTCACAAGGTCTAAATACATCCAGTAATAATTATTACAAACTGTTTGTTGTACGCCAGTAGGTGTTTTATACAATTAGCAGAAAATTATGATTCTTGTTTTCTGTCGTAAATTGTTTGTTAAAAACTAGGACATCACATGAATATTAACTTTGAATTGTTTCTTAAATAACGTGATTAGACTTTTGAGAACAGTTAAAATTACCTATACATGGTGCCTAAACATAGGCAAAATATGGTATTTTTCAAAATTTGCAGGCTCTTGTTCCGAAACCATTGAGTTAAAAAAAAAAAATGTCAAGATTAAAAAAGTCTTGAAAATTGTATGCTATTCACATATATATATTTTTTTTTTTAATTTTATTTATTCATAACCAATTTATAAACAAAATCGACCAATGATTCATTCTTAAATACTAAATCACATTAGAGGATAATCATTATAATAATAACTTCCTTATTATTACTGAAGCAGTTCGTGAGGCTTAATCCTCTTGAGGCGGCGAACATTATCGGCCACTTCAAGCACTGCTCTCATTTCTAAATTCTCATGAGTGAGAAGACGCAAATTGTTAACTTTCTGTTTTTGTGGGCTTTTCCTAATAAACTTGTTCAATCCTTGTAAAATTCAATAATTGAAGTAAATTTACTCAAAATACAACAACAATTAAGGAATAATCTGTAATGATAGCACTATATATTTATTTGTATTGTATATAGCCTAGTCTGTACAGTTTGTTCAAATTTTAAATGGAACGTAGGAACAAGCGAATAGTTTCATTCTATTTTAAATAAACAAAATTGTGATTCAATTTAGTTTTCGACGGCTAATACAATAAACCTCATAACCTCATTTCCTTAGCTCTATCAGATTTCGTAAACAACTTTTTTTTAAATTAATTAGTGGTTTGAAATATAATTAGTCTACTAGTCGTTCATATTAAACAGCTGCCTATTTTACAAAGTATGCCCAATTCTAACAGTATCGTTTAAAATAAGTAAGTGCTAAGATAATTTTGTTTCTGTTCTTGGCATGATAATAATAAGTGAATAAAATAAAGTCATTAAGTTCTGATAGCAGTCATATATCACATTAACCACTTAATCAATTTCATTAAATTCACTATGGGGTATATTTTTTAAAAAATATATTGAATAAAAAATGAGTGAATAGTATGAATTTTTAGTTCCGAAAGACCGATTGTTTTCAATTTTCATTATTCCTGACTGTATGTTCGCCTTGATGACGGTTCCCTTTATTTTTTTCCTTGTTTAGCGGCAAATACACTCACTGTCATCATGTCCGTGGAAAAAGAGCATTTAATAGAGACCCGTAGCCTTTTTATCGTCAGTGTCGGAAAAGAAGAAGAGATGCCTAATTGGAAAGATGAAAGAGAGGGATCTAACCCAAAACTACATGAAGATAATATGTAGCATACCCAGCTGTGTACCTCGGGATTGCCAATTGCCAAAGCTGTACTCACTATAAGTATATATATCACTTTAAGTTAAACATCAAATACATTAATCCAGAATCCTTGTGGAATAAGAAGAAACCTCTTGCCGAAGAGTTTCTCAATGTCCTAAAACAAATGGACAAGGGATAATGGTAGGCCTAATATCTACAAACAGATGTTTTTTGAAAATGTAATACATAGCCTATAACTAAAACTAAATTAGATTATGATCTTTTCGAATATATTAAATTCAAATTAAATTAATAAAAATCTAAAATAATTTACGTAACTATTTAGCATATTGTATACAATAATTTCTAAATTTTCAAACACGTAATACAAATCAACCGTTTTATAACAACTTCAATATTTGAAAAGAAATTTCAAAAGTGAAATTGAACAAAATAAAGATACTGATGATTTGCGTTATACCAGGACATGGTGTTGACATTTTAAATAAAATCAACACTGCATATAAAATAATTCAAATAGAAGAATTACAGGAGACATTATTAACGAAAATATTTGTTGCTTGCTACAAATTCACCGTTGAACGGAAAATCCCACCGGCAACTAAAGTTGAAGTCACGAATTCAAAGTCCATGAACCCTACTTGATGTATGTTTTACTCCATAAAATTAGTCTTCATTCAAAACTTTCAGTTACTATTTTGTTACTTCTGTTTAAAAATGGAATCAGTATAGAAGTTGTAAATATAATTTCTTAGCCAAAACCTTAAAAACTGGTTCAGGACATGTAAATAAACCAAATTTCTCATGCACAAATGTCTCATCTTCTACATTATATATCAGTTTTGTTTTTCATTAAAATTGCAATAAAGTTGGAACTGGTTGAGATATTTTATCAGACTCAGATTTGGTCCAAACATTGCAATTAGTTCCTTCTCTATCGCAAACACAGTCAGTCGATAACGAAGCGAAATAGGATATTTATTTGTTCATATTAACTTTTTTTGTTAATTTTCATGTCCAAAAAGACAATTTTATGTTAAATAACAGACAATAATTATGTTTTACAAATAACATCCTATCGTTCTCTGCCATTAAATAAATTAATTCTTTTTAAAATAAACCTGCATTTATTATCATATCCATGAGATAAACCAAGTCAAGTTTTACGCTTACAAAGGAGACTCACCTGTCGCAAACCTATACTTGTAATAACTGTAGGCAGTACAAGAAGACTACTTTCTTCTCGTATTCATATTGCATGACCGTTTTAAAATTTAATAGCCAAGAACACGCTCTTCAATACATATATTATTTGATAAGTAATAAATAAATATAAGACTCACCGTCCACAATAATCTGTTTTGGTAGTTTTTTTATATACGACGGCCGTTTCGGCTATTCAGCCATTATCAAGTTCATTGTTCGAGAAGGTCCTCCGTTGTCATCAAAACAACATAGTTAACATTAAAAAAACACAAACACTGATTTAAAATGAATATTTATTCAATTTAATTAAAACGTGACTCATGAGTCGAAACGATTGTTAGATGTCCCGGAACGGCCGTCGTATATAAAAAACGACCAAAACAGAATATTGTGGACGGCGACTCTTATATTTATTTATTACTTAATATATCAATATTCGGAATGGCGAATAACAAATCTTATAAATTATTTGATAATTTAAAAACCTATAGTTTTAATAATAAAATACATTTCTTAGTCACTCAAATTCATTTCAAACATATCTTGGTATAGCATACATACACCACCAAGGTTAAGTGGTAGCAATGTTGCTGTATACAACTTTAACTTTGCAGAGAATATAAAGAGTATCTTTAATGCAGTAAACTAATTCCTTAGATAATATAAACATATATTCGACATAGCTCCGTGTTCTGTCGGTCTGTTTATTTGCTTTTAAATTACAATCTCAAGGACGAATAGAAATATATAATTAAACCTTGATTAAGCCTACATTTTAAAATTATCATTTTATTTAAATTATACATTAGGTTGTTAATTCCTTAACCGTTTCAAAATGGCTATTTATTTGGTATATTTCCATGCAAGGCTCAGTAAAAACCAAGTATTGCACGTACATTGTACAACAACAGTTAATCAGGAAACATATCTAAGGTAAATTCATAAATTATTTGTACTATGTTTAAACAAACATGGTCTTGTACTAATTAATTGTGTACTACGGTGTAAAACTAATATTTAACTTCAATATTGGCAACCTTATATTTTCTCTTCCCATAGAAGGCAATATTATAAAATAAATTACATTTTATAAAGATGAATTACGATTTGTCTTGGTTATTGCAATCACACAAATAATCACTCAGTCATTGATTTTTAGATATATTTATATTGAATTCATGATATCGTATGGCAGTTATATTGGTGCATAGGAAATGGTGCAATGTTTGTTTATAAATAATGTCTAATAAATTATGCTTCTAGTTTTTTCTTCGTAAAATAAAAATAAAAATGTATTAACACGCATTATTAGTGAAAACAAAGAATTTATATTTGTTTATTCAGTCATTAATTCTTAACGCGACATTAATTTATTTACTTTTATAAATCAGGTATCTCGATATTCATCATTAAAAGGTAAATGTTTATGTATTTTTATTTCTTTATGGTTTTAGAAATTAGGAATTTAATTTTTAAATGGCCACCATTTTGAGACGATTGAGGATAAATTAACAACCTTATTATATATTTTTTTAATGTAGGCTATAATATAAATAAGTATAGGCTACCAAATCTTGACCCCATATCATAATTCGTTGATGAGATATATAAATTTAAAAAACTAACAAACAGTCGATTATAGGAATTTTAGAAAAGATTTCTATGTAAATATTCATCTTTTAAATAGTTTCGGTGTATTTCAAGAATACCCAGAATATATTCTATTAACAATAGAAATCTGTTATCTTACATTTTAAATAATCCAATATTAATTTTACTTTTCACATATACGTAGTATATAGAAAGTTATAGAATGGTAAGAGTTTCTATTTATTTGTCTGGTGGCTGTCGTATTCCTACAGTCCAAACACGGTAAGTAGGCATAATTTGGTCATATATCGGGATATATATTCTCATTTGTTCGATAACTAAAAATTTTGTGTATAGCTGTCATAAGGAAAAAAATCGGCTCTGATGATTTTGATTAAATTATGCTTAAGTGTAGCCTCTAAGGACGCAAACAAAATAGTTGCCATCTCTTAAAAAAATGTCCGTTCATGAGTTAACGGTAAACAAAATTCTGACGCTGTAAAAACATAATTTATAAAAACGGCTTTATTCAAATTTTAGTAATGTGAACTTTATGAAACAAACACATGTGCAAAAAGTAAATTTAAATATAATATGGTTATGACAACAAAAACATATTGTTATATATGTTATATATTGTTATATATATTGTTATACATATTGTTATATGGTTATAACAATTGGCAAAAACAAAAATTATCTTTATCCGTAGTTATTAAAAGTTCGATGTATTTACTTTTAGGACGTGTTGGCGACAGAAGCGAAGCCAATTTAGGCCCTATTTCAATATATAGCGTAAATAGTTTACTAAAAACCTGCGTCCATGGTTCATTTTACGTTTTCACTGACAACTACCAAATCTTGGTGAAGAAATAGTTTTAGTTTGTTTTTATTTGTGCAGTATTTTTGCACAGTCTATTTGGTTTAATTTAAATACCTCACACAAAATATATAGTCTACAAATGTATTTGAAAACTCTCAATGTATACGTGATTTTTATCAACGATTGTAGACATATAGGCTTGTTTAAAATACCGATATAATTAATTTATTTTTATGGTATTTAACTTCAGTCTTACAGTTTCGTTTAGAGTATATGTGATATATTATTCCCTATTGTACGAATAGTCTAGATAAGATTAGGCACAGACAAGAGGTTAGGCTTAGGTAAGGTTACGTCATATACAATCTTTAATTAAATAATACATCCCCCCTCAGAAATGCTCATGCCTAAACATGTAATTTTGTAAATAGTTGCAGAAAAAATTAATGTCCACAATTTAAATCATCAATTTTTATACTTAGTACGATCTAAACAGTTTTGGCATCGTATCAAATTTTTTAATTTTTGACATATTAAAAATGTCATTACAAAACCCCTCCATTTTGTAAATGTCATATAGGCTCAAATATTTTAGAGGGAAGGAGATCATTGTGCACTATATCACAAAGAAACAATAGCATAACGATGAAGCGCTCCATTGTACAGAGGCTAGAAAAGTACTTGCAAACACTTCAGATTTTACTTCCAAATTTAAGGCCCTAGAATAATTTCAGATATAGCCTATAGACTATGTTTCGCCATATTTTGAAGAAAAAAATTTCAATTTACCTCACTGAGAAAATTCCAATTTACGTAAAAGTGAGAAAATCATTACAATGACTAACTGTTTTAAACTACTTCAATAGTGTTTTCCTTTTTATTCATATATAATTAAGAATTAGTGTTTTCTGTAAATGATAGCTTGGATGGTTATCAATTATATTAATTTTTCTTTACATTTCGTTAAGAATGCAGACAGATGCAACGGTAATTTTTGACCTGGTACTGAGAAGAGGATTTTCAGAAACCTATATTTTCGAATATATTACTTTCTAAAAATAAGTCTCACAAGAATTGATTTCTTCATTACATATAATTTCTATTTACTCATCCTGACCTATATTGATAAAATAACCTGTTGCGTCTACCATTTATAATTTTCGTCCAAACCAAATCCCGTGGTATTTAAAAATACTTTTTGGCAAATTTTTAAAATGTCATAAAATAATATAGACCTACTATTTAATTGTAAAAACATATTCAACTCAAAAACTTCACGCTTGTTATTTATTTTCTTTAAATAATTTGAAAGTAGCTAACCTAACAAACTAGATGATTCTAGTAAATAATTATAGTTGTTTTCGAGGTCGAACAATAATTACTCAGATTAGATCAAACATGGAACCAAGGTAAATGTTTTAAAATATTAATTTTAATGAATTCTAATTCTCTCTGAAAGCTATAGGCCTACACAAAAACAAATTATGTAAGAGCATTGAATTGTTAGTTTCTAAAACAACTTTAGGTTAAGTGTAATTTGTATCTCTGGTTTTAGCATGTATATTTAAGAAGCGATTTATTGATTACATATTGGTGTAAAACAATTTTCCCAAAACTTAAAATATGTGTAGGCTTACATTAAATGATTAAATTAGCTGTCGCCGAACATACATTCTGCGCAATAATTACATAAACATAATTTCAGACTGAAGCTATTAATGAACAGAAAAATGATATTCAGTAAAACAAAAATATATGGTAATTAACATTATGTTAAATTATAGTAATATATATCCTTTTTAAGAGCTAGAAGTTATTTTATGCGAAGGTTAAGTTTAAAACAATACGTTTAACATAGATCTAGGCCAGGCCTAACCTATTTTTGTGTTGAAGAATTTAATCTGATGATTTAAGTAAGTTTTATTATCTTGGTAGCTATTGTAACTAAATTTGTAAGTTCCATAAGAGATGTTTTATAAAATTTTTGAGCATTTAATTTATATTTATTTTTAATACAAAAGTGATATGTGTGTAATGTTTTTTTTAATCATTAAAATAGGTCAAGTGTAAGTAGTTTGCGACTTAGGTGAATAAATGGTTATATATTGTATTATAATATATATATATATATATATATATATATATATTTAGCCTATTATATAACTTTTTCTAAAAAATACCTTTAAAAAACTTATAGGCTAAATGAAGCTTCATAGGGTATGATTAGATTAAATAAAAGGGAGACTAGCACACATTCGTGATTAAACTAAGCTTATGTTTTTTAAAGACAATCACAGATTTATAATGTACCCGGTATACATTGACTTCACCTATATTTTTGTAATGAATTTATTTTTAGAAAGACCTTAAATAATAAATACCAAGTTTTAAGTGTAACCAAAACCCATCGAAAACAGGAACTATGTGCTATTAAGGTTGTATTTAGCCGCTCCTGGACACGATATGGGAGCTGGTATAAAACTTATCCTGCCAGTGGTTATGTAAACTATGACAGAGCAGATCTATAACCGAGTAGACTTTTATGTTTTGACCGAGTTATGACAATACGGATCTGTACTAACTGAACACAGATTTGAAACATAATACAGCAAAGTCAAAAGAATATAAATAGCAAGAGGGTAGATCAAGAAGTCGTACTTCAAACACTGATTTAGACTTGGAAAAGGTAATACGGCAACCTATGGTAAACAACTGTTTAGGGAGGAATAATATTTAGTGTGAATAAACGTGTTATGAGCTAAAGTTACAGTTATCTGGAGTTTGTGGTGCACACTTTAAATTTTTTAAAGAAACTTTGTATTTTTAAACAAGTTAGTAGTATAATATTTACTCAGTTACTAACTTTTTTTAAAGTTAGTATATCAGATCATTTTTCTTGCAGATGGGACTCATATTGAAAATCTATAACAGAGACTTGAATCTTTTTTCTTTTCACACTAAAAAAAATTATGGCTGTTCGGGCTTCAGGAACTACATAATTGTTGTGCAAGCTTATAACTACACAATTATAAATTTTATATCTTAAAAATTTAAAGTGACAGACCTAGAGCTTTATTTTCAACACTTATTTTTATTATGTAACGAATTTTACGAAATTCAGTTCTCCCATGTTAACATAAGATACCATTATTTATCATAGGCAGACGATGTAGTAGAATATACAGGAACAGACTATAGCTGAAATGGACTTTCATAGATAAAAAACAATTTAGGCTCTACAAAATATAGACTTGAAAATAGATTTGAGAGTAAAAGGTTTTCAGAGAGAATGGGATTTCGATAGGATTGCACTAAGAGAAAACATTGACAAAGTCAGATATTTAATACTAAAAACTGAGGACAATCTAGTTGCAAGATAGAGGTTCACTCCATAGAGGAAGAGACTGCAGTAACCAATTTCGCCCTCCAATCAATAGTAAAACGTTAAGAAGGACTATTTACAAGATAGTGATAAGATCTGTGGATGGACCTGAGACATGGGCCTAATAATACGAGAAGAGAATGTGTTAAAAAGATGAGAAAGAAGAACTCTAAGAGAGATAAATGGAAATGTAATTGAAAGTGGAGTATGAAGGATTACATAAAGGAATAAGGAGATACAAAAGTAATAAAAAACAAAGGTCTACACAACTTTATATCAAATTATATGCAACATTAATACATTAAAAAAAAATCCACATAACCTATGCAAACAATTCTGTTATTTGTTAGACATCAAACTTTTTTCTACATAAAAATTTTGAACTCTTCGCTTACGTCACATGTCTTTCTTCACACGAAGTTTACCTTTCTCCTAATTTTGTGACACATTTTTTGACATTTTCTACAACTGCAACTTTGGTAAGTTACCGTTAGTATTAAAATATCTAATGGAATAACCTACAATTTCTTCCATAATATTCGAATAAATGCCAAAATTTTACGAGTTATTACAAATCATTATTTGTAAGTATTGTGAATAAAGATAATACTTTAAAGTAATGTGTTGATAATACTGATAGTTTTGCTTTCATGTGGATTCTTAATGCTTGGGGAGTTTAAGAGAGTAGAGTACAAAATTTAGATGAAGTTGAAGGAATATCAGTTTATAGGCTAGTTCTTCTAATATATTCAGGCTAAGTAGTTATCGAATATGAGTTTTTCAACAAATTCTGTTATTGATTAAGTTAATGTAACATTTTATTTAAATACTAGACTATAGAATATTCTAATGCTCAGTCTGTAAACTTTTACGTAATACTCCCTATTTTTCAGTAAATTGTTTTAAATTAACTAAATTAAGATATTAGGCTATGAATTGTTCTCACATTTTTTCAAGAGTAAAACAAAATTAAATTATATTAAATCAAAGAAAATTTGGTGAAAGTAAATTTGAAAAAGTAATGGAGACCGTTTCAGATTTTTAGATGCGATATTTCCTAAAAATATTAGCAGTTTATATTATATACCTAATTTTTATACGATATTTAAAACTTCGAAACCGTTAAAAAATTTGATGATATCCAGTCACATCATCTCTACAACTCAAATGGTTGAAACGATATCCATACTGTTTTAGAATTAGTCTACACGAGGTTAAAAGAAAACATAAAAAGAAGCAATATAGTTCTGTATAAAGTACTCATAACATCACCCGTCCCCTGATTAATGACGTTTGTGTATAACTTAATTATTTATAATAGCCTACTTTTTGTAATACTGTATGTAAATAATTTTGACCGCCATCTTGAATCCGCCATATTTGAGTAATGTTTTGTAATGGCAACTTGGTGTTTTGATATTATATTGACTTAACGTAGTTTTTCAACACTGGGTTCAGTGGCATGAATATTTTTACCACGTTTTTATTAGTTCGGTTTCCGTCATATCTGTCTGTCAGTCTGTCCGGGTGGAATTTTGCAATCGAGTTTAAACTAACTTCCCGATAAGCTAGAGACCTGAAATTTTGAACATAGGTCAGAATTGGATGACAATACAATATTCAATAGTTGTTTAAACAAATAAAAATTGGCCAATGAAATATAGACTTGAAATTTAAACATGGATCGAGGACGGATAACAATGTAATATTCACTCTGTTCCTTGTCTGCAAGATTGTTTAAACAATATTTGATGAGAGCAGCGTATGCTGTGCGCGCTTTGCATATTCTGCAGTGTACTATACAGCACCAGCACTGTCGTTTCTGCTCTCTCGCGTTGCTGTAACAGCAGAACTTGTGTTTCAAGTGTGTACATTTACCTGTATGAGCGTGTCGCGTTTCGCCCCTTAGTTTAAAGTTTAATTGCATTTTCCAGTGGAAACATCCCGTTTCACGTGCTTTTGGTGATAGTGAGTGCGCTGGGTTTTCGCCGTCAGGTGTGCATTCAATAGCGTGCTAAGCGTGTAACTTATGTGAATATTACATTTCTGACAATCGTTACAATGATTTAAGAAACGGCTACTCAACGGAAGCGCCGATTAGAGAAGAAGAACCAAACACGGCAAGTTGGGCTACAACAGGAATCTGAAGCAGATAAGTTGGCAAGATCGCCGTAAGGGAACGTCCCAAAATTGAACTTGAAAATGATAAGAAACGAAAGACTCTAGCGAGACACACAAACAGGATGTGAAATGCATTGGGAATTTCCTATATATGTCCCTCTCAGAGTCTCATCAATATATACAAAACCTATTGAAATCTTTCACCCGGACATAAGACTAAAAAACAGAAAATAATAAATCAAATACAATTTTTATTTAACATACCACGTTTTTAAAACGGACTAAAAAGTATAAAATAATTTTTCATGTCCCTTCTACAATTTTGAGGGAGGATTGTTAGTGGCTATGGATATGTTTGGAAAACGTGGGGCGCAGCCAGTAAATAATACAAGTAGACAATCCGGATGAATTCACAGCTAATTTCAGTGAATCTGGAATGAGATTCACTGTAATTTAATTTACTTCCTCCTTAACTATCATAGATTGCCTGCGCCCCACGTTTTCTCTCCAAGTATTCCAAATATATCCATAGCCACTAACAATCATCCCTCAAAATTGTAGAAGGGCCATGAAAAATTATTTTATACTTTTTAGTCCGTTTTAAAAACGTGGTATGTTAATTGTTTTTTTTATTTGATTTATTATTGTTGTATCTCTCACCATCTCCAGTTATTCAAGATAAACCACGGGAAATGTATAAACTTTAACTTTTTCTAATACTGCACAAGTAATGTTTTAATTGTGCGAGGCGCATGTTAGTCCTACTATACTTTCATTTGCACCTGAATAAAATGTTAAAGTCATAATACATCATAAAACAACTTCAAAATTGTTTTAAACTGCTTTTTGAATTAGAAACCAAGACACTCATTATTAATAATAAATCAAGTTGTACAACTATACTGCTCTATTTCAGTAGATGTTTAAACTGTGATCTGAGAATACTAGAAGAATGTCACACAACCCCCCCCCCCCCAATATGTTTGTGAATGTCAGAAATTCTTCTATAAACCGCATCTACTGCTGCCAAGATGTTGACGGATCACAGTTTGAATAACTACTGCAATAGGTCAATATAAATGTACAACTTGATTTATCATTAATAATCAGTGTCTTGTTTTATTATTAACAAAGCAGTTTAAAAGCCTATATCATAAAACAACTTAAAAAGAACACTCTTTTTAAATTGTTTTATGATGTAGGCTAATTGGAGTTTTACAATGTTCCATTGAGGTAAAAATGAAAGTTTAGTGGAGTAATATGAGTCTCACATAATTAAAACATTAAATGCGCAGTATTCCAAAAAAACTAATTTCATACAAAGGTTCTTCTGAAATAGGTGAGAGATATAAAAAAATAAAATAAAAATTATGACACTGAACCCAGGATTTGAAAAACTATGTTAAATCGTGTATCAAAACATCATATTGCCCTTCTAAAAAAATTGACTCAAATCCAATATGGCGCACGAAAATTTACACACATCACAAAACGTAGTACAAGTAGGCCCTACACATAAACTTGAATTAGTCCGAAATAGTTATGACGCAAACAACTTAAGATAGGCTACGTTAACCTAAAAAGTAGCCTACATAAAAAAAAAAGAAATAAATCAGAATAGGCCTATATAATTTAATTCAAAGTGTTAGATGCACATAGTAGGCCTACCTATACTAATTTATGGGTAGTATCACCATAATTTATATCATTTCGCCTGGCAATAGCATTCCAACTTTCGTTAAATATTAGAAACAAAATGTACTTGTTTTTGAGGCTATTTGCATATCCATAATCACCTATTTCGGACTTTAAAATGTTTGGTCAACACTTAAAATGTAGAATGAACAAAACACGTTTTTGATTTAGCTAATGTTTAAATAAGAATACATTTGTAGGTTTACTGTCAATTATTATAACTCACTCTACAATATGAGTTCAAGCAGTGTTTTTTTCTAATCTTTGTCGATTGGTCTTCCTCTATCTAAGTTGTGGCAATAAAAATACTTACACAAATTTAATTGTGTGGTTATTAAAACATCAAAACATGCTTATTATTATTAGCCAAGACTATTTACAACTTTTATTGTACGTTTGTTTGGAACGTTAATGTTAGGTCTCGTGAGTAAAATTTAGGGCATAAATACAAAATTAAGATGATGATTGCATGGCACCCTATTATTGTAAGTGTTTGTTTAATACTTTTATTTGAATAATCCTAAATATAGTATCACATTTCCTTAAACAAATTTATTCTGTTATGAGTCTAAACTTTGTTTTTCAAATTACAATAATTATTATTTGTAGAATGAAATAGTTTAACCATTTTCAGAGAGAGTGGATAATAATGCGGAGCACAAAGTAATAGGACTACCTAAAATTCGAATGATTCTCATTTCCTTTCCCAAATCACTGTGGAATGGACTTTAAATTTAGCCAGTGCCATTTTGTAAAACTACTTTAGAAGCAAAGGACTTTAATATGGATATTTGTGTAAACTAACTTTTTTATTTTAATATTTTCTTTATGTATATATTGTATATGGGATGCTGAGCTAGTGCCATCGCCTTCTTATTAACACCTGTCAAATCTCCAGATGAGGAGCGAGTGCCATAACCTTCCTAATAACACCTATCAAATCTCCAGATGAGGAGCAAATTCCATAACCTTCTTAATAACACCTGTCAAATCTCCAGATGAGGAGCGAGTTCCATAACCTTCTTAATAACACCTGTCAAATCTCCTGATGAGGAGCGAGTTCCATAACCTTCTTAATAACACCTGTCAAATCTTCAGATGAGGAGCGAGTGCCATAACCTTCTTAATAACACCTGTCAAAGCTCCAGATGAGGAGCGAGTGCCATAACCTTCTTAATAACACCTGTCAAAGCTCCAGATGAGCAGCGAGTTCCATAACCTTCTTAATAACACCTGTCAAATCTCCTGATGAGGAGCGAGTTCCATAACCTTCTTAATAACACCTGTCAAATCTCCAGATGAGGAGCGAGTTCCATAACCTTCTTAATAAACCTGTCAAAGCTCCAGATGAGCAGCGAGTTCCATAACCTTCTTAATAACACCTGTCAAATCTCCAGATGAGGAGCGAGTTCCATAACCTTCTTAATAACACCTGTCAAATCTTCAGATGAGGAGCGAGTGCCATAACCTTCTTAATAACACCTGTCAAAGCTCCAGATGAGGAGCGAGTGCCATAACCTTCTTAATAACACCTGTCAAAGCTCCAGATGAGGAGCGAGTTCCATAACCTTCTTAATAACACCTGTCAAATCTCCAGATGAGGAGCGAGTTCCATAACCTTCTTAATAAACCTGTCAAAGCTCCAGATGAGCAGCGAGTTCCATAACCTTCTTAATAACACCTGTCAAATCTCCTGATGAGGAGCGAGTTCCATAACCTTCTTAATAACACCTGTCAAATCTTCAGATGAGGAGCGAGTGCCATAACCTTCTTAATAACACCTGTCAAAGCTCCAGATGAGGAGCGAGTGCCATAACCTTCTTAATAACACCTGTCAAAGCTCCAGATGAGCAGCGAGTTCCATAACCTTCTTAATAACACCTGTCAAATCTCCTGATGAGGAGCGAGTTCCATAACCTTCTTAATAACACCTGTCAAATCTCCAGATGAGGAGCGAGTTCCATAACCTTCTTAATAAACCTGTCAAAGCTCCAGATGAGCAGCGAGTTCCATAACCTTCTTAATAACACCTGTCAAATCTCCAGATGAGGAGCGAGTTACATAACCTTCTTAATAACACCTGTCAAAGCTCCAGATGAGGAGCGAGTTACATAACCTTCTTAATGACACCTGTCAAATCTCCAGATGAGGAGCGAGTGCCATAACCTTCTTAATAACACCTTTCAAAGCTCCAGATGAGGAGCGAGTGCCATAACCTTCTTAATAACACCTGTCAAAACTCCAGATGAGCAGCGAGTTCCATAACCTTCTTAATAACACCTGTCCAATCTCCTGATGAGGAGCGAGTTCCATAACCTTCTTAATAACACCTGTCAAATCTCCAGATGAGGAGCGAGTTCCATAACCTTCTTAATAAACCTGTCAAAGCTCCAGATGAGCAGCGAGTTCCATAACCTTCTTAATAACACCTGTCAAATCTCCAGATGAGGAGCGAGTTCCATAACCTTCTTAATAACACCTGTCAAATCTTCAAATGAGGAGCGAGTGCTATAACCTTCTTAATAACACCTGTCAAAGCTCCAGATGAGGAGCGAGTGCCATAACCTTCTTAATAACACCTGTCAAAGCTCCAGATGAGGAGCGAGTTCCATAACCTTCTTAATAACACCTGTCAAATCTCCAGATGAGGAGCGAGTTCCATAACCTTCTTAATAAACCTGTCAAAGCTCCAGATGAGCAGCGAGTTCCATAACCTTCTTAATAACACCTGTCAAAGCTCCAGATGAGCAGCGAGTTCCATAACCTTCTTAATAAACCTGTCAAAGCTCCAGATGAGCAGCGAGTTCCATAACCTTCTTAATAACACCTGTCAAATCTCCAGATGAGGAGCGAGTTCCATAACCTTCTTAATAACACCTGTCAAATCTTCAAATGAGGAGCGAGTGCTATAACCTTCTTAATAACACCTGTCAAAGCTCCAGATGAGGAGCGAGTGCCATAACCTTCTTAATAACACCTGTCAAAGCTCCACATGAGGACCGAGTTCCATAACCTTCTTAATAAACCTGTCAAATCTCCTGATGAGGAGCGAGTGCCATAACCTTCTATATAAACCTGTCAAATCTCCAGATGAGGAGCGAGTGCCATAACCTTCTTAATAACACCTGTCAAAGCTCCAGATGAGCAGCGAGTTCCATAACCTTCTTAATCACACCTGTCAAATCTCCTGATGAGGAGCGAGTTCCATAACCTTCTTAATAACACCTGTCAAAGCTCCAGATGAGCAGCGAGTTCCATAACCTTCTTAATAACACCTGTCAAAGCTCCAGATGAGCAGCGAGTTCCATAACCTTCTTAATAACACCTGTCAAATCTCCTGATGAGGAGCGAGTTCCATAACCTTCTTAATAACACCTGTCAAAGCTCCAGATGAGCAGCGAGTTCCATAACCTTCTTAATAACACCTGTCAAATCTCCTGATGAGGAGCGAGTTCCATAACCTTCTTAATGACACCTGTCAAATCTCCAGATGAGGAGCGAGTTCCATAACCTTCTTAATGACACCTGTCAAATCTCCAGATGAGGGGCGAGTTCCATAACCTTCTTAATAACACCTGTCAAATCTCCAGATGAGGAGCGAGTTCCATAACCTTCTTAATGACACCTGTCAAATCTCCACACGAGGAGCGAGTTCCATAACTTTCTTAATGACACTTGTCAAATCTCCACATGTGGAGCGAGTTCCATAACCTTCTTAATGACACTTGTCAAATCTCCACACGAGGAGTGAGTTCCATAACTTTCTTAATGACACTTGTCAAATCTCCAGATGAGGAGCGAGTTCCATAACCTTCTTAATGACACTTGTCAAATCTCCACACGAGGAGCGAGTTCCATAACTTTCTTAATGACACTTGTCAAATCTCCACATGTGGAGCGAGTTCCATAACCTTCTTAATGACACTTGTCAAATCTACACATGAGGAGCGAGTTCCATAACCTTCTTAATGACACTTGTCAAATCTACACATGAGGAGCGAGTTACATAACCTTCTTAATGACACTTGTCAAATCTACACATGAGGAGCGAGTTCCATAACCTTCTTAATGACACCTTCAAATCTTCACATGAGGAGCGAGTTCCATAACCTTCTTAATGACACCTGTCAAATCTCCAGATGAGGAGCGATTTCCATAACCTTCTTAATGACACCTTCAAATCTTCACATGAGGGGCGAGTTCCATAACCTTCTTAATGACACCTTCAAATCATTACTTGCTAGAGCCAAGTATAACAAAATAAGTATGGTAGGATGTCAGTGAATATTATAGCTTTAGAAGATTAAAATGTCCTATGAAATGGAGATGATACAAAGCACCAAATTGGAAAGTAGTACAGTATTAGGTTAGGTTTTGTTATATTTTATCATATTATACATTTGATTAGTGATTGCGATACAGTAATAGTTTAAATATACTGTTTAGTTTAAATTAATAGAGTCAACAACAATAGCCTAAACCATGCGACTATTCTGGGAATCCCTTGTCTCCTACCTGGATTACGCTCGTCAAATTTTGGATCACTCCATCTTACACTCATTTTATATATAAGGAAATCTACTTAACTATTTATATATTGTTATCAGTTTTCAATACTTGACTTTGGTTTACGAACCTTATAGATTCGAGAACAATACTATTTATTATATTTATTTGAAAACTTTTAAAAATGTAATGAATTGACATGAAAATGCTAGAATATCTACGATCAAATGTTCCCAAGACCAGGTAAAATAGGCGATTTGAAGTATAAATCTGGAGTGTGTTAAGGTGAATAAAGTAGTTTTATTTTAATAGGACTAATCTCCTTATTTAACTAACCATTTTAGTAGGGTTAACTTTAGGGCTAGATTTATAACCAAATAACCATAAACCAAATTATACGTTTGAATATTTCTTCCTTTTATTCTTAAACTTTGTAAATTATCTATCTTCACCAATAGGCTCTTAATATTTATCTTCACCAATATTTCCACATATAATGTTGTCCCTATGTGTGATGATTTAGGCATCATTAGATAAACTTTATTATATTTGCTTGGAAACACACAGATAGGCCTATAGGTTAAATAGGCCTAATAAAAACTGTAAACAAAATCTCTAAAGCTGATTTCAAGGAAATAGGAAATTTGTGATTACTCTATATTCCTAATGTTCAACTAAAACTATATTTCAAGATAGTGTAGCTATGACTATGTTCTAACACATCTTTATTATCCCAACGTAAAATTTAGGGCTAGAACTATCTTGTACACGTTTTAATTCACATTTACGAACACTGAGTTTTAATTTTCTGCTAATTACAAAAATGAATGTCGTTAATAAGGACCCAAAAAATCCATTTAAGGTGTCCAGTAAATATGTAAAGTCAAATTAACGATTAACTGTGAAACTATAGTGCAATTGAGGTTACTAAAAACAGAAACAACAAATTTTTCAATCACCCCTCCCTATTTTATACATGATCAGCCTTATATTCTATAATCTTGGGTTAGCCTTAAGATTATATAGATACTAGGCTACCACTTGCTCTGTGCTAGTTATTAACCCTTGGTAACCCTTTTTATTGTACGGTTGTAATAATAATTATTCGTTGCCTATAACAGTAAATATTTTCATTATTAGTCTAAACGATTTCTATGTTATTGTGTGATATTTATCATAATTAATTGATTTTCTTCACAGGTATACATAAAACAAAATTTTGAGTCACGGGACTTTAATTTTAGGCTGCCAAAAATCTTATATGTTAGCTGTAAATTTTGAAAATATCGGTCTAACGATTTTTAATATCTATATTATATATTAAATACATACATTATTATAATAATTACATGTGCAAGGATTGACATGATTAATTGAGTACAGTCTTCTGCCAATCCTAGCATTTTCGAAGATTGAAGAACACCGAAACGCGTCTACAAATATAGGCCTAAATATTAAGATAATGCCAGGATTGGGAGAAGATTGTATTCAAATTAATTCATTACAGACACATTGTAAACAAATATTACTTAGATTGATAAACTCATATAATAACAACATAGATTTTTTTTAAATCTAAATTTCAGAATGTAGCCTATGTTTAGTTTAATCCCAAAAATATATAGGCCTAAATAAAACTAATAAACTGTTCTCAAACACTGCATCCCAATCAAAACAAGTTTATTACCGCATAGTATAATTGTAACTGAAGAATATTCACTCCAAAAAAATATATAGCCTAATATGCTTAAACCTCGAATAGGCTATTGATCCAAGAAATTTCAGTAACACCATTTTTTTTTTTAATTTGATAGTTAACAACGTAAACCGATTGCAGTTTGCCAGTAATTTGGGAAATTTTCAAATTTAAACATAAACTCGGCGGCGGCCAGAGTACATGTTTTGATATTTTCCAATTTAATTGCGAACCATTATGTGTCGGCTTCTTTACGCGATTGAAATAGGCTAACTATTGCATTTTAGGTCAGAAGCCATGGTTCATTTTCACAGTGTTATTGACAATTTCGGGAATAAGCTATATTTTATTAGAATCCGTAGGAGCTATATTATTATTAAATTTGTTATAGTAGATTTTTAGAAAGTATTAATCTTAGGTTATGGCCTATTTTAAACAAATATCTGGAAATATCTAAAAATGTGCCCATGTAGGCTACGTAAAAATAGCAAAACCGTTAGTGATATGACGGTAAACTTCTTCTTTTTATAAATCATAGGTAGCCTATATTAGCAAAATCCTATAAACATGTGTTTTTTGTTATAACACTACTTTCTATAGGCCTATAGCCTAATAATTAAAGACTTTATGTGAGATATTTAAATGCTAAATCAAAATTTTTCTTTTTTTAAAGTTTGTAGATATCTTTTTAAAATTAAAAAAAAAATATTTTCAGATCTATTTAAGACCAAATTCATAAAAATATCAGAAGATCAAAATGGCTGAGACAATTTGGGTGCCGTTTCCACTAAACTCTTCCTGGAATGGTTTATTTGTTGACTATAGAGTCAGATTTTGTAATATCGTTTTTAGTCTCTAAAAAAGTTTAAAGAACTCTAAAAAGGACTCCTAAAGGATCTAGTATTTTTGGTTGTATAAATGAAATATTTGGTTCAAGCTCCATACAGTTACTTTTTATATAATTTATGTCATAGCCTACATCAAATTTTGTTTAAATTTTGGTTTTGTTTAGTAGGCTATATGTTAGGCCTATATAGTCATAGTGTTCAATATTCCCCATCCCAATGTATTAATATAGATATTATGAAGTATTTTAAATATTTATTAAGCAATTACAGACACAAAATACGAGTAGGCCTATGATTATTTAGGCTACTTTAACTACAAGTTTTATAAAAAATAAAAGCTATTTTTTTAAAAATCAAAACCATTCGTTTTATATATAATTTTATATTTAGTTATTTCTTTGTTACTCAGAGATCACTTATATTGATATGCTTAATCCATGTGACCAAAATCATGCTAGACTATTATTCATCATCACGACCAAAATATTCACAAATAATACATTTTCAGTATTTTTGTCAGTAACTATTACTTGATCATAGCCTATCTTGTGTAAAATAAATGTAAGGATACATCAAACTAAAAATATAATAGTCTACATATTAGTTTAAAGTTTTCCTAAACTTTCATATTACATTATTTTTTTCAATAATTAGCTTACACATTTCGAATCCTTTATAGCAGCCTATTTTGTTAATTTCCTTTCAATGTTCTAAAATGTAAAGGAATTTAGGTCTAATAAATTATTCAAGACAACACATATAAACAAACGTAGGCTAGTAGAATATTTCGAAGACATAATATATCATTTTAGTCGTCTGTCAATTTAGTTTTACTTCTTTGTTTTTAAAGTATTTGATTGTTTATTTTTCTTAATGAGTAGGCTAATAGAGGTAGCCTATTCTGTAGTTCACATGTTCGCTCACAACAATATACAAATATTCTTAATTTGTGTAGAACATAATATATGTACATTTCATATTGTTGATAAATGTTTAGCTTGAAATTTTTAGGTTAACAGTGGAGTAGATTATTTTACTCTATTAACCTCAATTGACACATAGGCCTACCTAAATACTAAATAAGAGTTTAATAATATTTAAAAACACAGGGTTATGTTTGCTATAGGCGTACGTGGTGAAATTATACTTGATGAAATTATAAATCTATTGGGATTGTTTTTAAATTAGAATTAGTTTCAAATACTCACTTAACTTATCTTGAATAATTTCGTAAATGTTGGTATAATAAAGTTATTGTGAAGTATGCTTATACTTTGTTTGACTACACAGAATGTGTTAATAGCGTTTTGGAACTTCTTAAGTTCTGATCTGCATTAAACTTTGCTGCTCTCAACAAATTATCATTTTATACAATAAAATAAGACTATATAAATCATTTTAAAATGAATTAATGGTGTGGCTATTTTTTGTAAAGTTGAAATTGTCGGTTGTTATTTTTTTAAAAATATTTATTTTAGTTTTACTGTAGGCGAAAACTAAATGACAAATTTGTGTTCAACTTCCCAAAACATGGGAAAATTTAAATCTAGCGAAATATCCATACAATAATACAAAACCAGAAAATAACAGTTCTGTGGTTTTAAATATATAATGGAGGTTAAAAATTGTGCGACTTTTCTTTTCCATTAAAATAAAAATGCAAACAGCAATAATTGATTGCTGTTTTGTCTTATGTTACAAACGATAAAACTTCTCTGTTTAAGTTGCTGTTCATTTTAGTTAAAACTACTGATTTAATAAACAATTCAAATAAAATCAGTATTTGTGCACACTTAGATTAACTTACTTACGGAAGAAAATATTCAAAATCGTCATTTAGGCTAAAGGGAGACTGGATATTTTACCAAAAAAGAAAAAACACAATCATCCTCTGTCTAAAATACTAACATTTGGACTATTTAGTTCAGGAATTGAATAGCTAACTGACAATCAGTTTGATTTAACCTTAAGCTGCTAAGACGGATGCTAATTAATAAATGTTCGAAATCCCAGGCATTTTTTTTTTCATATTGTTCTTAACAAAGTCTGAAAATAGTAATAACATTAAATAAAAAAATTTAAAACTTCCTAAAAAATTGTAAGTCTTCTCCACAATCCCGCAGAAAAATATAAAATAACCAGAACATGTCAAAGTAGAATTACCTAGCTAGAATATTACCTAGCGTAGTAACGGAATTTTATATTATTTTATTTATCTTTATTAATAACCTTAATTAATTCTTAATCTTTTCATAAGTTTGCAATGGTATCAGAAATACTGAAGGAAAAAATCATTGACCTGCATTTTTTGTGCATTAAGATTAGGATTATTAGACAATCAGATTAAGCCTATACTAAAAAAGTTCTATTTGTTGTAACTTTTTCTTCAAGTAAAAATTCACTAAACCTTATTGTGACAACATGTTTAGTTCTTTTGTTTTAATTTAGTACCGAATTCGGTCGCATATTGTAATCTTACTCTTTAAATAAGAAGAACAACAAATTTCGAAAATAAAATAAAAATCAACCATTATGTAGTCAATTTTAATTTACTTTGGGTTAATTTATGACAATTTAAAAATATATAAATATTGAGATTCACTTGTGAGATATTTAAAATTAAACTTGAAGACAATTTCTTTATTAACTCAAAGTCCATCGTCAGCTATAGTTATAGTTTGATTATTGTTAGCTCATGCATCACTGAAAATGGTGGCATTGTGAAACGCATAAATGTATTATTTATGAGAAAATGTTTTATTTTTATTTATTTATTAGTTTCGATTGTTTGATTATCCTATTTTTTAGGGAATTGTCGTAGGAAGTTTTAGTTACTGAGCTTGTCGCTAGTCGCCATGAAGGAAATCTTGTATTTAGTTCGGTTACCCTAAATGAAATAATAATACATAGTGGATTGTTTACCCACTAGGCTATACATCTTATTTTGATATTTTAATAATAAATGGTACATAAACTTTATACCAAAGTCAAATATCAATCATACTCTATAGACCTATTTAATTCGGAAAGCTGACATAAAATCAAAACCCAAAATTCCGCCTTTCTCAATATTAGATTTTGATCAAAATGTTCTAAATCGTAGAACGTAGATTTGGTACGAACTATTTCGATCGTAAATTCATATAAAATGTGGGTTTTAAACCCAAATAGGCTACTAGCTTCTATGTAGGGCCTATTAATATTTCTCAAGCAAAAGAAAATTACGGTTTATGAGTCAACATGCAGTTAGGTTTATTTCGTTATGGTCAAAACACTAACATACAAACTGTTATAAAATGTTACGTAGAACACATTAGGCCTACCATTTTCTAGTTCAGTTCAACTTTTATTCACCCACCTTTATCCCTTTTCTCTAAATAATGTAAAGCCTATGTTAACATATTTCTAATGTCCTTTTTCGAACTTAAAAAGGCAAACTATCGGGAAACAAATTAAGTATAGCCCTATATATTTAACTGATTCTTGAAATATCGGCGAAAACACGAATCTTGTGGCTATGGATTAAATTAAAATTTTTAAGAATTTTGTTCTCCAGGTAAAAGAACAAGAAAATCACATTCTATGATGTATGAGCGGGTATATAGGTGTAGTAGGCTATATTACAATGTATAGGTGTATTAATGTAGTCCAAAATAATTTTATTAATAATTTTAAGTATTAGTCTAAGTTATTATGTGTCACATAATCTAGTCTATTATTCTGAGATAGTAATGATACCACATTTTATACAGAAAATTTTAAACAGACTACACTAAAGTATAATAATTTTCTTGAAAGTTCCAATAAGTTACTCATTTTTCAACTTTGATTGTTTTATTTAAATTGTGTCTACTTGAATCTTATTGGCTAGTTAGGAATATGTTGGAACTTATTTATTATTCAATGGCTTCAAGAAGCTGTAGATAATTTATGCACGAAGCTTGAACACTGGACACGATTGAACATCCCACATAGCTGTATTGAACAAGGAGAGGTTGTGCAATATTTTTGTAGTGTGGTGCGTGTTGTACAGAGATAGTAGGTCACGATAGGCGGGGTTAAACCTTTACCAGCGTGTACATTTGTATAAGGGAGGAGTTTTTAAACTGTAGCGTTCTGTGATTCGTTGAAACGTTAAAGGAAGGCGGAGTTATGGTCGCGATTGATCTTGACAACTGCTAGAGAGGGGATATCAGAAGGAGGGGAAATCCGGTTGTTGTCGTTCATGTGTTCGACACCAGAGTGCCTCGGTGGAGCTTTCAGTCACTGAAGAGCTTCGTAACCGTAAAGAGTGATAGTATAGCGTGGATAGTTATTATCAGTTTAATTTTTTGTTATTGTTGTTGTAAATTAGCACGCTTTTCCCACCCCTAGTGAAATGAATGCAGAGAAAAGAAGACATCGGTAATTTAGTGAGTGAAGTGGTGTCATGAAGTCTTTAGAGTGACGGTAAACAGTGCTAATCATGTCTGCGTATACCCAGTTTGGCTATTCCTACTCTTCGCCAGCTTCACAGGTAGGGAAAGTGATAGTGTTAGCTTTAGATTTATATAAGTTCCACGTCTGTCTATGAGGCATGCGTCTATATGTTACTCTATGGATGTGTGTTCCAAGCTTATTCTACAATATAAGTTACCCTACACAATTAAAAATGTTACCGGTGCCCTAATTTAATTATAGAATTAAATAATCTGTAATGAATATAGATTTTTTTTAAATGCCTTACTAAATTTATAATTGCTCTATCTCGGAGAAGAGAAGAAATAAATACAAATTAATAATCTAATAAACTTTAAAAAAATTAGTTTTCAAAGTTTAATTTCTGTAATAAATCACTAGTAGAATTTCTGTCATAAATGACATAGAATAAAATTCCACACTCATAAGAAATATTAATATTTATAAAGTTATTTTGGAATTAAAAATATAATTGCCACCTGTATAATAAAAAAATAGGCCTAACTTATATATGATATGTTTTTTGTACATTTATTAATTAGGCTACAGAGTTTAATTATTATTTCTTGTATCTATTATGGATTGTTCTATGCAATCCATTACTAATTGCTCTCTTATATATAATTAGATAAGAAGTGTGGGACACATGATAAATACGCTAAAATAACAGTAAAAACCCTTCTTTTGTAGTAGGCCTAATTTTAATGTTTGAATTTTTATAGATATTTTTATAAAACTACAATTAATTTTTGTCTTTATAAGGCTAATAATAGTGATCAAAATACATTTTTGATGCAGTTAGTTCAAATAATTCTCAGCATATGGACGGGAGCAATATGTCCAGCGTGTTGTTCTACTGAGCTAAAGACAAAACTCATTTTTATATCATAGGCTACTTGAAAATTTAAAAAAATAGTATTTAGGCCTAATTTGTGTTTTAACAATAAATTTATTTATTTACTTTTTTATACACATTTTCGTTAGTTTTTTTCTTTAATTTAAAATTGTAGGAGCGGACCGATTTTGATCAAATTAGCTTCCAATGGGCATTTTTTGGTAATATCTCATATTTTATTATCTAAGATTAATTTAATTACAAATTACAGTCTAGTGTATACTAACCATGTTTTCACTCCATGTTAGAGGGCAACAATACTTCACCTGTTTATAATAGGTTTATTTTTTGTAAAACTCACTTCATCAGTTTTGGATAAATTTAGTTTAAAAACTATCAACTCCTATGAGTAATACATTTTGACGTGGAATGTCTTTATTGTAGCCTACATAAATTAACAATGACAATTTTTGGCGTTTCCGCGCATGAACATTTTTTCTTTATTAAACTACACAATTTTTAAAAATTACCTCTTTAAACCAAATTTTGATGTATCATCCATTTTGGTAGTGAAATTAACATACAAACAAATCATGAAAACTCAAAATAAATTTTAAACTTTTTGCATACAATTAGACCTAAATGTTTGTTATACACTAAATGTTGATTTTAACGTGAATAATAAAATACTGTTATTTCCATTAAGCCTATCAATAATTTCCAATTTACATATTACAAAAGTAAGAAATGTAGGACTTCTCTGGTTTGTTTTGTAAAGCCATTACTGTTATAAATAAAGAACCTTTCCGCATAATCCCACCTACTTATGAAGAAGTTAAACTCACCGGCCATATTTTAACTATGGTTTATACCAAACTGTCAAATCCCTAACAGTTTTATATCTAACCAGGCTGTAGATAAATCAGAAGAACAGAAAGGTTAAATAACTGGCGAAGTTTGTTGCTTAATAAATAATATTAACAACTGTTTACAAACATTAGGCTGCCAAGTGGAATAATAATTAGATTGGATGTAGGCGGCCGTATCAAAGGTCGACAGCTCGGCTTGGTGTTGGGTTTTGGATTGATTGTTTTAGATTAATATCAGCATCATTTTGTTTGGTGGGAATCGTCACGCCTCATTTTGGAAGTACATATTTAAACCCCAGGTGTCGGTTACAGAATGTGCAGATTTATTTCTTCTTTAAATATGGAAATTGTAGGCCTACAAGAACATTAGTTTTGTCATGTTATGGTATTTGTTTAAAATGGGATTTTAATTGAAAACAAAACGATACCATGTCATTTATTTTTAATACACATATATGGGAAAATGTAGCCAATTTACTAGTTAATATCAATTTTTTCGTCTTTAGGTTTTAAGTTATAAGAAAAACTAAATATAATGGAAATTACTAATCTTTAAAAAATATTATGTAATATATTATATATAGGCTAGTTTTAAGAGAAAATATAATACAAACAAATGTTACTATTTATTTGTTGATGGAATCTACATTCTTATCTCTGCTTGTATTTTTAAGTCATTTTGTTTTTTGTGATCATATGATTTACATACCAGTAGCCTACTTTTAAAAACAAAAGATACCGGCCTTTAAAGTTAGGCCTATCTAATAGCTGTCGAATATCGGAGGGATCTTATATTTTTTAAATAAATTTTGATTTGTTTTTTATTTCTATCTAATGCATTCATTTTGTGTTTGTTGATTCTCTAGTTTCTTTCCTTCCTCATGTTATCAGACAACTTAATATAAAAGTTTTATCAATTTATAAACTTAAAACATTAATAATTATTCTCTTAATAGAACAGTAGATAATATAGCTTTGTTTTTTAATTTCAAATAAATTGTGTTTTCACATACACGCTTTTTAAAATTTGTAATTATTATAGAAAACAATGATTCAAGTTTCCAAATTATGCGGTAATTGTTATAACTTATATTTATATGCCAGACTTGGGTCATTATCTTTAACTTCATTTCGCCTAATTTTTATCGAAATAGTTCAATTCAATTTAAAATAATATCTGATGTCCTTCAGTGACTGCCTTAAAGTCTATTATTAGATAGACTGTATTTTAGATCCAAATGAACTTATACAAATGTATGCCTTGTTAACGAAAAATTGTGAACTCATAATTCGAATATCATATTTTATGTGGAGCGTTGGTTAAAAACAATCAATACAGTTTCAGAGAAATAGCCTAAGTCGGAACAAGCATGCAGACAAGTCTTAGGCCTATTATATTCTTTATAGGCCATTTAGTGAACAAACAAATATGATTTGTTAAAGAAGAATAACTAAACCTTTAAATGGTTTTTTACTATTATCATGTTTTTACATATTATATACTTTATAGTAAGGAGGTAAAAGATGAGTTTGTGAAGGATTCACATTTCTTTCTCGCCACCTAAATTACCGTAATTCAAAATCGCAACTTTCATCTTATTTTTTTGTTTTTCATTTGATGATTTTTGTGTATTTACAATTGTAATTGGTGTTATCTTGAAAGTATAATTGAAATAAACAGTTATGAAATTTGAATTGTTTAGAACACTTTTATTTTTATCGTTGAAATAATTAGTTAACTCTCTTGCGACTTCATATGCTTTTTAAAATTGAGATTCAGAATTCTTTGTTATTATTCCTACGCCTGATCGCTATACAACATAATGTCTTGTTAGAGATTAAATTCACAATAATGTTTATGGATTAAACTAAAGATTACAATCTCATTTATGGTCATATTTTATAACAGTATTCTTTCTGGATAACAGCCAATTGTCTGTGTTTTATTATGTATTATACGATTACATATTGTAATTTATGTTGATACAAGTGTTAAATAAACATAACATTATAGTATACAAACTATAAAATTAGTGTTCATTTTATAAATTAGCATAAGTATTTATAAAATAAGTTCTTTATGTTATTGAAATTTTACGAGTTGACAAAAATAATCTAAACATGACATAAATTGGTTCCCATACTGTTTCTTTATTAGAGGAATCCTGTTGCACTTTCAAATAATCATTTATTTGTGTAGAAGGTGTCACTGTGGAGTGGGTCCGTCAAGAGGGTATAATAGTCCTCAACTTTCAAGTGCCTTTACACAAAAACCTCCCGTTATTTCTCCCTTCAAGGGCAACCCTCATAGTTTCTGTGATGGATTCCACCTTTACTTTCACTTTTGTGTAAAGGTTTGTTTTTCATTAATGGGTTTATTTATACAATACAAAAGGGTATAACACTACTTGTGGAGCTATAACATATTTACGTTCGAATTTATTGTTGTTTTCTAAAAACTTATTGTAAGCTTATTCGGTTTGCAGCTGATACTGACAAAAAAATCGAATATCTTTTGTTTTTGGGTAAGATATATTCGTTCCATTATGGTTTTTTATCTATATAAAGTAGCCTAGATAATTACACTATAGCCTACAGAGCGAGTACATTTTATAAGGCAATAAAAAAGACCTAAATAACAATTAACTAACAAAAAATTGTTTCTCACGGCCGCCATTTCGAAATGTTTCCACCATTTTTCCATATCATATTCAATGTTTAGAGAAAATTTACATACATTTGATTGAAATTATAATTAATTTCCGTCTATTAGAACTTATTATTGATTTTTGTACAATTTGAAGTTAGGTTTTTAACGATTTTCTTTTTTAGATGTAAATCTCCTTCTTGTTATTGTAGAAAATTCGATTTGTACCAATTGGGAGGAAGTTTGATATCTAAACAAAATGAGTCGTAGAATTTACAAGTACAAAATTACCCACGAAACGGGTTTTTGAAATTTTATAATTGGCTCCTTTTTACTATTACCTGAAGATTTTGCTGGTAAACGATTTTCTTGTCAAATAATTTGTAATTCCAAGCCAACATAACAAAATTTGACTAAAACTGCGACCTGTAGAGGGCTTTCTAAAATACTCATTTAGCCTATAACATACATAGTCTATACCGTGAGTCAAAAACAATGGCATAAATTTGACATGGGTAAGATAGGTGGACAGTGGACATGGTCTTGGGTATTGACTTTTCTATGAGGGTGAATGCATAATTAGAATTTATATATTAGAAATTCGGTAATAGATTTCTGTACCTAAAATTTATAATTTGTTTACATTACTTAAATTGTGTATTTTCAATGGGGATGGTTGTATCCCGCCTTCACAATATTTTATATAAATAAATATTAGAGTAAAAGTATAGTTTTTTCAAGTTCCGAGCTTCTGTTGAAGCTGTAATTTTTACCCAAGTTTTAATTTATGAGTTTGGTTTAGCAAGTATTGTTTTTTTTCTGATAAAAATGGAATAACTACATGCGAAGCAGCAGGGGTACATTTCATTGTAAACATGCCAATTAATTAATGAAAAGTTGTTTAAAATATTCTAGCCTATAATAAAATCTTCTTCGTTCAAAATGAACCATAAAAGTGTGACTATAAACTAAGATAATACAAGCAGAATATTCAATAACAATACTTATTTCACTCGTGTTGGTTTATCAGTACAAATATCTTTTGATTTTTTATACGATTTCCAACCTCAAAGAGTAATAGGCCTAGCCTATTTGCAAATAATCACTCTTCTACAAATAATAAACTATTACCGACTCGTGTAGGAATAACAGGAAAACGGTTGCCTTTTTTAAAAGTAACCTGTCATCTAGCTCACTTACTAAATTCGTCAACAATCGGGCTACAAGACCTATTATTACTAATTTGTTTCCTTTATATTGATGTTATGTGGTTAAACCAGTTTATGTTTTGTGAACATTTTATTTTATTTTATCATATAGAACACTCACTTGAGCATTTTAAGATGTACATTTCAAAACGGTAAAAAATGAACAATTGATGGACTTTTTATAGGTTATGTTGACCCTAAAACTTTGTTTAAAATAGGCCTACTCAAAAATCATTTATCATTTTGAAATTTACAAACCGATTATCTTGGTAAATGAATTTGTTGAATTGAATTTAAATCCGAACTTACATTTACAATCCATATAAAAAATTGAAGCAGCATTTCTTATTTCTAAAATCCCTCCGAATAATTGTCAAGACTAACTTTTAAAGCCCACAATAATCAAATTAGAAACGACAAAATCGGACTTTGAGATTATCAATACTCTTAGAATCCATAAGTTTGATAGTTAGTTATATTAAAAGATAAAGGTTTATAATATGTAAGCTACTGAGAGTTCTATTAATAGAATTCTAATATTTTCTCTTAAACTCGGTAAAATAAATAGTTTAATAAACAAATACTAAAATAAATAAATAGTAATTAAATAAACATCCTAACCTATTTATCCACAGCGAATACAGGGAAATATAGTCTATTAATAATATTTATTATTTATTCTTGATCAGAATGGAAGATAAAGGGTTTGTTAAATTAGAACTACTTGTATTAAGTGCCAAATCGTAAGACAACAGTCGGTTAGCGAATTGTTTCCAATTTTTCTTTGTTTTTTGCAGAAAACAAATTATTATAGTCTAAATTCCTTTGAAACGTTATTGTCCCAACACGATGTAAGATAATTGCTTACAAAAGCCCAGAGAAAGCTGACGTAAAATTAATTCTACATTTCCACATAGGGTTGGATGGGTTGTCATTGTTGAACTTTACTTGCTTTTAGATTGGGCTCTTGTCGGAGTGTGCGCACTACCAATGCAAACACGCATGCGTCTTTCACCTCCCAAATATTTTGCATTTTAATTTTGGTTTGTAATTACATAGTTCTTGTTACAATTTGCAATACCATTTCCTATCGCTCAAATTGACATTTATTTATCAGGATTGATTTATCTTATGTTTAATGTAAATTATTATTTATTTTTAACTCGAATAATAATATAACAAATTCTAGCATCCAAAGGGATTGAAATGAAAGTATTGTCATTTCTGGACTCAATAAATAGACTTTATTTATCTTTTCATGACGGACTAGGGTTGATTTGTTTCTCCCGTTTATTTTCTTCAAATTTAATTAAAATCTACAGAGAACTTTGACCTACATTGGAGATATATTTGTATCATTTCTACAATAACCTAGTTATTTCAATCCAGTGCTCTTATTTATTTTTGCGTTAAGGATTTTATTGGGTCTGATATTTACTGAGAACTAAAAAGGAGAAAGTTTCAAGGCCTGTGTAAAACATCACATAGTTAACACTCTCCTTAAAAGCTACTTAAAAGTTAACAATAGTCTACTTGTTAAGTTTATTGTTTATACGTTATTAATTTTCGTAAATAAAAATAATTTTATTTATGTACAAATGACGGCCTTAAAGATAATTAAACTTCTAATGTCAGATTTTAATATTTTTAACGTCTAAGTTATATGTAAAATATAATAACTTATAACATTAATTGTTAACTTTATCAGTTCTTAATTTTCTTTTAATTCTAGCTGACATTCAGTCTGTTCTAGGCGGAATAAAAATAAAATGATATTTTCATCAACCTGTGTGATGATCAAATAAAGCAATACATTTTCTTTTATAACCTGGTAGTCAAGATAAAGACAAAAGAAAACTGTAAAATAGTTTCAAAGCGGCGTGTCTGTCTATAAGAATAATTTTAAACGGGTGACCCGATTATTAGGTAATGAGGTGAAATTATTTCTGGTAGGTTATTTTAAAAATTAGAACAATACGATACAATGTCTCGGCATTTTATTATTAGTTAATTCAAGGTGAAACTGAGGTAAATATGCGATGTTCATGAATTTGACATATAACGAAGGAATTTTAAATATTAAAAGCTGACCACATTCGAAATTTAATTATTTAAAAAATGAAATATATCAGATAGTTCTGTTAAAGTAGGCTGTAGCAAAAAGTACTACATTGGAAGCATGTTTGAGCGGTATTTGCATATAAATATGTTAAGAATGGTGACGTCTATGAATTTCGTTTCACTCTTAAATAAATTGAACGTATTACTACACACCATATTATATGTCAACATATAGTTTGGTTTTTCAAATTTATTAGCGACAATCAACTGTAGTTTCGAAAACGTGAACGGCTTTACGAAAATAGTGACATGCACTAAACAATCATTCCGTAAGTTATCAGAATAAGTTTGATCGTCTTAAAGTAGTAAAGTCCTTTTGAAACAGTCTTTACTGGAATAAAATAAGGATTAGGTTGGAGGTTCGGTGTATACTAAGATTTGTGTTTTATACTTTCTCGTCATATGTAATGAGATGGATAAAGAAAAATCGGTATCAAGTTTATTACAGATATATTATTTTTGAGTTCAAATAATGATTTGTGGAGTGATGTCAATCTATTATCTGGCTGGCTTCTGTCGTCTGTACAGTGCCTGTATGAGCAAAAACGTGGACCGATTGTATACAAATTAAGAAATTTTCCCATATCTTGAAATTAAAATAAATTATTATAGCCTAACTAAAAAAAAAATACACTGTCAATTTTCTTCCGCACAAACAATTTTGCTCAAAGCCTCTATTAAGGATCCAAAAAACGTGTACTGATCACGATCTCTCCAAAAAACCTTTTGTTCGGTAATTGAAGTTATCGGTAAAAAAAAAAAATCTTCCATGGAGGCGATTATAAAAAACGCAACTTCTCAAAGTTCGACAGATTTCATTAAAATTTTAGTAAAATGCGAAATTACAACAAACATCAGTAATTCCTAATTTACACGCTAATATTGTTTTTCACACACCCGGGTAGAGTTTATTATGGAAGGAATTATAGATATTACAGCATATTCAATTTTACTATTTTTTTGTTAACGTTTAAAGGACAAATATCGAGTTTCATAATGCACAACTGTTCACGAAACAAGATGACAAAATCGGGATTCCTAATAAAACTAATAAAGAGATGTAAACAACATAAAATTACGTCCTATGGTAGGCGTATTTTCAAGTGGGGGTTAAGGTTTATAGATCATTGCCGCACAATAGAACTGCAACCAATATTTGTGTATAAAATTACTTCATTACCCTACAATATCGACACTAAACGTTAAAAAAAATCTACTGATATATTTGAAGAACTAATGTCAAGATTGAAACACTTTCATAAAAAAGTTTCCATTTTACCTTCTTCAAAAAGACATTAATCTTATATTATAGAAAGAAAAGGGGTTCAAGTAGAAGGGTACTTAACAGATATTAATAGTGAATGAAGGGGTTAAACCCTGTTCTGTCTAGCAATCAAATAATTGCACCCTTCACGAGGGCTAAACATTGACTTTGCTCTTCAGCTGCACATTCAATAACACAAGTGCAGATGCAGCAGCACTACGCCTAACTTTCCTCTTGTTTTTATAACAAATATAATGTACATATGTTTCTACTGATTTCCTTTGTCGGCCAACTTTTGCTTATTCTGTTATTTAACTTTTCTCATTCGTGAAATGAAGCCTAAACTCGCTGAATAAATATTGCGAACATTGTTTATGTTACAAAATATTTTTCATTATTTAGGTCTCGAACTGTCGCAGATTTAGTATAGCGCCCGACTATTTTATTCTTAAAGGAAAAATGATTTTAATCATTGTATTTTATTAGTTTTTAACATAAAATATATGTTCACACTGTTTCTTTACTTTTGTGCCCGGAATTCACTCTAATGAAGGTATCCTTCCCAATTAAAATCTGTGTATGTTTATTTTTAAATATTTAAACAAATAGGCTACAACGTGTTTTACAAAGCGAACGAGTAAAGGAATAAATCATAGTCTTCGTAATAAAAACAAAAGAGCCGCACTTGTAAATTGGAATAATATATTGTGTTATTGCTTCTGTTTACAAATCGGTTATAAACACCGATTTTAGTTGTTCTCGTTGTCAATGTATTTGTTAAAACTAAAAGAAAAATTAAGACTTAAATTGGAATGCAGAGTGAATTATTTATTTATTGTTTCAGTTCATCCACCTGAATGTCCTTTTTAAAACTTTATTTATTTATTTTGTTTTCGAAAATTTGATACTTCCATTGTATTAGCCTATTAATTTTATTTCCTCATAACTAATAGCCTATGAAAGATTTGTTTTAGTAAAGAAATTTCAAAAATATTTATATTTACTATTTCATTTAAACCAATGTTTTGAATGAAAATCACTTTCTTTATACTGTATGTCTAAATATGCTTGTAAGCACAATTTTAATTTTTATCACATCCGTGTTACAGCGAACTAAAATATATACAAATTTTAATATTTATAACTCATTTTTCTAAAAAGCAACTGTTCAAAATTAGTCCAAATTTAACAGGGCTACATTTATTTGTCTATTTAATTAATACCATAAAATAATTCGCCAATCATAAGAATCCGTTTCAATATGGTAGCCAATTGTTGTTTTAAAATTAATAGAAATCAGTGATTATGGATAATTTGCCTGTAATAAAAAGGGCACAGCAATGTCATTATGTAAATAATATATACACACAGATAGACATCCTTTATTATTATAACATTTATAGGAAGTAGGACTGCATAAATTGTAGCATCATATTTAAAAACAAATTAAATATGGCGCTGATATTTTAACCAATTTGTTTTTTAATAAATTTTAATGAAATTCAGTTTTACCTTGTTTAAAAGTAAGATGGACTTGAATTTGAAATTTTTTTCGTTCAAAAGTTCCCGGAAGATTTGTAACTCATTTTTATTAATAGGCTAACAATTGAACAGATTTTCTTTATAAGTTACAGTATTTCCAAGTAATTAGGCTAGTCAACTATAGTCTACACACAGTTGACTCGTTTCAAGATGGCCATTATGTTGGTTAAAGTTCTCTCTTCTGATTAGTTCATAGTTCACAGATAATTTAGCCGAGGTTAAATAACAGAGCACGCCACTGTTATAATATCAATTATAGATTTTGAAGTACAATTTATTGAACAATTAGCCTATCAAATTCACAAATTTTAATTAACGTTGTGGTAAATTTAAAATGATGCCCAAAAGTTTAAACTTTATTATTTGTAAATATTTTTAATGGAATTGAATTTTAGGTTTACACTAAACTCGGATTTGGTTTGCCCAAATATTACCGGATAATGTAGTATTTTCAGACAGTGGTTCCCAATATATTTGAATTTCTATAATAACTGATAGATGGCCTTGTACGGCACTGGTTTCAGTGACAATAGTTCATAGACCTACCCAAGTCAACTCTTTACTTTCATCTCCGCCAATTTATCATATCTTCATGAACGTCGACCAAGCGTCTCATCAGCCTTGGTCTTTCACCTCGATCTCTTCTTTACTTCCATCTATCTCTCCAGTTCTCTTCATCTTCCATTCTGTTCCGCTACAACTCAAGCGATCCAACTGACCTAACCCTAAAACTGTCTTCTTAGGTTTTTTTTGTATCATTTGCCAGCTAATGTTTTTGTGAACGATGTGTGATAGTCAAACTGTATTTACACGCACATGCCGAAAACTTAATTCACTTTTAAATACAGCTTTTCGAGACATTTGATACCTCAGGCACGTGTGGGTGGTGGGGGATCAAACCGCTGCCACTTCTAGTCAGGCGCCACACGATAGAACCACTAACATAAAAGTGATTAATATTTTTGTCACAGTATATGACGAGGTGTGAATATGACACCCACAACGTTGACACAGGCTGTTAATAGATGTTCTAAGAATTTGTCGGACAAAATATTTGTTGTTTGTTGTGTTGACATGAATAATTAGACATTCAGTGAACGTTCGGTTAACACCTTTTTACGACCCACCTGGCCTTCAAGCTGAGTTTTAGCGTTTTAAAGTAGGTCTAAATACTAAAAGGTTGTATTATCATTTTACAAATTTGTAGTTTTGTTTGTTAGAAACAAATTGCAAGACTGACATTTTATTTCATCTGTTAAGTTAAATGTAGGCCCATAAGTTATATAGCTTTGCAGCTGATATCAATAAGAAATAACGTAGTCTATTAGTTCGTTAGTTTCACTGAATTGCAAGATAATTATTTATATATAGCTTGTTTTTTATAGGCCCAAGTTTGTGTAATTCTAATTTGGTGGTTTTTCAACCCTATAGTCTGTTTTGTCGTACAGAGTCGTCTTCGCTAGGTGCAGATATGTCAATAACACGTAACAATAAATATAGTATTTTTAAACACCAGCCAACGGTACCACGAAACTTTAATTTCATAGCTTTATAAGAAAACAAGGCGTTAGTTTGTAAATAAACGTACTTGCTGAAGTTCTACACACGTAGCTTGCGTAAATTTATTGCAGGCATTCTTATCAGTAAATTATAAAATTAGTATAGGCCTACCAGACATTAAAGAATGATCGAAATTTACAATTTCATAAAATATGTTTTTGTGAGATATTTTGTTTGTTGTTTAAAGTGCTAGGGGTTTTTTATTATATATATATATATATATATATATATATATATATATATATATATATATACGGAGCGGTGACGACAGAAAATAAAGATCTTAAGCCCTGGAAACACTAAATAGCGTGAGGTCGGAAAAGCTCAACAGTCAGTGTCGAGAGAGATGGGATAGGAAAGATAAAAAAGAGGGATCCAACACAAAACTACATGGTGTAGATTCAGCTTGGTTCCCTCGGAATTTACAAACCCGTAGCCAAACTGCTGGACTGTATAAAATTTGTGTTATTTTAGAACTTAAACAAAAAATAGGGAAATGAAATTTTATTTACATTTTGATAATTGCAGAACTATCTAAAACTAGAAATTTAAAATTCCCATTTAATTTGCATTACATGATTATATGGTACCTTTTTAGTTTATCTCTCACTCCACTATCAGCTGATTATTGCCATAATAGGCCCACAGATGATAATTTTAATGTAGGCTAATAGACGAGATTACAATTTTATTTAATGTTTGCTTTACTTATAGGAGTTTTGAGTCAACTTTTATTCTTACTTAGAAGAATTGTAATAATTTATTTTTATTGTGGAGAATGTGTTTATTTTTATAGATTTTGTACGTCCTTCACAAACGTTTGTTTGGCAATTTGAGAGTATTAAGACCATATTTATTTACTGATGGATCTTACATTAAATTAGTTTTCCAATTCACAACTTTTATTCAGAATAATAATAAATTATACTTTATTCAAATTAAAAATTATATTAAAATGATATTATTCTAGTAAAAAAAAATTCTTATTTACGTAAAATAGGTTAAACTTTGTTCATGCTTTGTCAAAAGATAAACGCTTTTGATGCAGACATAAATCTATAATATTTGTTCTCATAGTAAATTTGCCAATATTTTCTAGACCTATATTTCAATTATATGCAATGGCAGCTGTTTACTACTAATTTTGTCTAGTATTTATTTTCTGATCTCGAAAAACCAAGTTTGCTCCATAATTAAATTCCTATTAATCATTATAATGTATCGATTTCTCTGATAGGCTAGGCCTAATCGGTATTTCAATGTTTCGATTTGTGTTTGTTGCTTAACGTAAATACGATAAACTAATGAGGACGGTAAACCGTCAAAATCCAAAGAAAACGATAAGCCGGTTAATCCGAGATCTATCCCTAAAGATGAGAGAAATCTTACACCATCGCACACAGTTATGGTGAAGCTTTGACAATAATATGATAATACAACCATTTATGAGAAAGTAGGCTATGTATAAACACAATATTTAAATGATTATCATCAGGCTTTCAAAATTTCAGAAGAAATAATACTTTACAATTAGATTTAATTAGAAAATTCAAAAGATTAAACCTAATGTAGTTTTAATATTTCACTTTTATATAAAAACAATGTAGTAGCACACAAATTTACTATGGAATTAATTTTAAAAGTAAATTTAAATTCACATAAGTGATTACTGTTTCTAGCTTGAACAGTATTAATTTCTACGTTTTCTCAAGCTCTCTAAAAAATGTATTTTAACTCTTTCTGTGGTTATAAATCAGAAATGAAATGGGTTAAATTTTTGTAGAAATGATCACACGCCAGAAACAATCTGGACATTTAGCGAATCGTTTCATGTACTCGCAAAAGGTTTAAAACATCGTTAAATCTACAAAATACAAGTTCATTTTATGTCGTCATATTACGGCTAGATGTTTCTCCAACATAAACACGACAAGTACCTTTGATGTCAAAAAGAACGTAGCATCCTTCAAACAAAACTGTTAAAACAACAAAGTTCTCTTTCTACTTAAGTCGCTGTCTTCTAAATTTGAACCAGAAAGAACCCAATAAAAGACTAATAACAACTTTGCAGATATATTGTAGGCTTTATTGCAGCACTGTATCATTTCTAAATTAGGACGGATGTCTAGGCTACGCCTTTATTTGCTTTAATCAGTGAAGATGCAGTAAAACCAGGGCAAACCGTCATTAGGATGCAATAAATGTGTTAAGCGAAAGGCGTGTTATATAGACTTTAGGATAACTGATTAAGTTTGGAACCTGCGCTCGTCTTATTGTTGTTACGTAGAGGCCTAAGTCTTCAGTATTTATTTATTTAACTATTCATATTAATATGCTCTGTTTTCGAATATGCTTTTTGGAAAAATTACAGACTTGATAGGTTAGTTTTGTGATATAAACAACTTTTCTCCGTTTATAAATGTACGAAGTTCTATAAGTGAGACGTGTTGTATTAGGTAAAATTGTACCAAATCCTAATTTTGAGAAGATCCATATTATAAAGGTACTCCAAGCAGATAAAATGCGCGTTTTTGTTCAATGTTTGTCTGTCCTTTCTGTATGGTATTGTTAGATAACGTCTTTGCGGGTAGATTTAAAAAGAGATATCTCGGTCACTTTTAAATTTCGCAAATAGTTAATTAGCGAAATTCCTGTAGACGATATATATTTTCCTTTCATAAAAAAATAGGCCTAAAAAAAGCAATTTAAAAAATGAAAACGTCACTTTTTGCTTATTTTTTTACGTTTTTCTACGATTATTAGTCTACAATTCTGTACAAATATTTAGTAAATAACTTTTGTGTTATCTTGATTTCATCTGAAAAATTGTCTACGGTTTTGGACCACATTATTATTTCTTGAACTACATTTTTCTCTCAATTATTAGCTTCGGTTGAGAACAGCTGTCATTTTTAACTCGATTAGGTATCTATAGTCAGTTATTTTAGTAAATACCAACAAATCCATTTTAGTTCGGTAATGAAATATACAGATAATTAATTATTAAACAACTTTTAGCTGTTGTCATGTGTGACGTAATTAACCACTTGGTTATAAAAATTACCTTCATAAATATTGGATCTAATTTAAATTTTCTTCTCATCTACATTACTATCTTGCTAACTTTAAAGACTAGAGATCTAGTCTTAATATGGGTTTATGGGGGACATAGAAATCAGATGCTTTGAATTTATTTTGATTTTGTTTTTTTAATTTTGTGAAGTGCAAATTGACAAAGAAAAGAAATGAGATAATACAGAAAGATACAATGTCGACTTTCTTCGTCAAGCCGCATATTATATTAAGATGTACCATCAATGATTAATATTGTTTTTGTGTTTCAGTTGCTGGTCTCGGGTCAGCCAGCCAGCTCGGTATCGCCACCCGCAGGAGCTGGAGCCAGTACAGGCAGTAGTGGAGTCTCAACTGGTGCAATATCTCCCTCGGGTTCCGCCTCCGGGGCAGGTTCTTGTTGTGAGAATGGACGTCCGATCATGACGGACCCTGTGTCCGGACAGACAGTATGTTCGTGTCAGTATGATTCCGCTAGATTAGCACTGAGTTCGTACCCGAGGCTATCGACAGGAGCGGCTGTCTATGGCACACCTTACCCTTCAACGGACCAGAATCCTTACCCTAGTATAGACAGTTCGGCCTTCTATTCGCCGCTGGTAAGTAATCTATATTATTATTTATATTTTAATAATTTTAAAATTGACTATAAGCTGTGTCCACGCAGAAATCCTGCGCTCCCTTTAGTTTTGTACAGATTAAATAGTACAATCTTAAAATTAATTGCAAGTATGAAAACAGCTGTAGAGCAAATGAAAGATAAAACTTAGGCTAATGATTGTCTCACTTTCATTAGCCTAAAATGACGTTGCTCTCTCTGTTTGTTTGTAAGCTTAGACCTCATAAACTGGTGATCCGATTTTTATTGGGGTTTATTTTCATGTAGATATGGTCTTTATTTGATTCAAGTGAATTTATTAGTTACCAATTTATAACAATATTTGTCTGTATGGGTAAAACAAAAAGCAGAATTAACAACAACAAATCGTGTCGTTAATTGGATCTGAAATCTTTTTAAACTCGTTGCAGTAGTTCCCCAGTTTTAACAATTTTTTGTTATAGACTAATTTAAGATAAAATCTATTTTCTCCAGTATGTTTTTGGTTTCATTGACAACATACAATTTATCACTAAGAAAGTTGGTAGATATTATAAGGGTTTATTATTGTCATTTTATTATACTTAACTAAAAATATTTTTTTAGTAAAAACAACATGCAATGTTTATATTTGTGGCAGTGTGAATAGAATTTGCAGTAGGCTACTGCCCCCAATGTCTCTTCCCTTAGCCAGACTCTTTCCTTCTCATGTAGCTCAGCTCTTATGTAATTAATAACATTTCTAGATTTAAAAAACACAATTTCCGTCAGCTTATAAACTCGAGAATCACTGATCTGGTTTTCATACTGTTTTCTTTCCTAGGTAGGGTCGTTATTGGGTCAAATTTTAGTCTACATTTGATTAAAATTGGTCCAAACCATATACATTTTATCAATTTCATGGTTGTACCCAATTAAAAGGAAAAAAATATTAAAATTGTTTCAGAAGTTTAAAAATTATAACTTTTAATTTGACGCAGCCATGGGATGCGACTCGAGAAAGTAGGCTGTAACTATAAATAGCGTTATCAACACAGGGCTTCCAATTGTATATGAAGATTGGAATAAAGAAATAATGCTATATTTTCTGGTACTGATGACTGTATTTATGTTTACCAATCTCATTAGTTTGGTTGTTTAGGAATATCTTTTTAATTTTTGCTCTTTTATCGTTGTTTATCGGAAGGTAAAAGCCTTAATAAATAACGTGTTTATAAATATACCTTTATACTTTTTTCATCTCAGCTACCAAGCGAGCCAAGCCGCAGGTACAACTAGTTTATGAACAAATTATTAGCACAGTTGTTTAGGCCTATTGTTTTTTTGTCGGTGATAAAATAATAATTCAAAAACAAAAGTAAAAATAATAATCAATAAAAGTCATTTTAACAACAGTTTCGTATAGTGTATTTTTTTAGATAGCATTATATTACATTTATAATGTATTTTGAATACATTATTTTGTATTGTTTTAACGATTTTGATAAAAGTTTGCACAAATGTACATTCTACAGTCCCAAAGAAATGTATTGTTTGAAGTTGTAAAAATATTGACTCGGGAGTTATTTATAAAACAAAACAAAATATTATGAAATATTATATAAGGCCTAAATTCCCAAAATTAGACCATTCATATTTCAGAACCTAATGGTTCAAAAGTAACAGGTAGAAATCTTAAATGAACTATGACCACCGTCATTAATAACTTAGTTTTAATCTATTACCAGGTAAGCTACAGAACGAGTTTATAACATGAGGAGATATACTTTAAATATAAAGTACGTGGCTCACTTAGAGTAGGGAATAGAGTTTCATTTAGGAATGCGACATGATTCCCCTGTATCAAATATCATGATAAAAAAAAATTTGTGGTTGTTTCTGAGTACAAGTAATTAGTAAGTTGATGCAATGTTTGTGGCGAATTTATTTACTTCCTCACCATATAATTTCCCTGATTTTTCATTTTGTCTCTCTGTTTAGAATAATCTGAAGAATAAACGTTTTCGCTCATTTTAATTAAATTTAATATGTACTCGCTATGAATTTGTGCATTAGACCCTACGGAAAAACTGGTCAGTCTAAAATTTTGAAATAGCCATCATAAAAAAAATACAATTTACAATTTTATAAAACACGAATAAAATTTCCCATTTTTGAGATATCAACATTTTAAAATTATACATTTATATAATTAATTTAACATACTGATATTATGTTGTAATTAAATAATTTTGAGGTTAAACAGACGAGATCGAAGAAAATCTACCGAAGAACACTAATTAAATCTGAAAATAAAACTTTAATCTGACAAGTTGATATAAATTTAACCTAGGTTTCTGTTTTTTCATCTCTGAATAAAGTGGAATTGTTAGAGGTTGTAGCCTATTATTTACAATATGTTCATTCAGGTATCATTGGAACTAGGATGCTCAAATATTTACCAATATCTGTGTTCAGGAATTACAAATGTTTCTAACCAGGAAAACAGGCGTACGCTACGATTGAATAATGTTATCGACAAATAAATGTGTATCTTTCATTGGAGAATAAGACCACTATCTCTTGAAAACGTGTAACCATCCTACAGAAATTAATTTAGGTCAACAAGGAAAAGGCAGCAAAATTTATCAATCGGGCAAAATTTGACACCCCAACAATAGGCGTAGCCTACGGTTTAAGGTTATACCACGATTTAAAGAAGTTTGTAAAATATTTGTGCATACATTATTGCATTATTAATAAACACATTTTATTCAAACGGAATTTATTTTTAACTCTTCGAGGTCTAAACTTAAAGTGTGATATTCTCTGTTTCAACACTTCCTTTGTAGACTTCCCAGTATCATCTTCGAAATATTACAAAGGGAATATGATATACAAATTAACAAAAATATCATTGAATATGTAAAAAAAGAAATGAAAAAGAACTTTTTATTGTTAATTGAAGCACTTATTAATAATACTGCATATATTTGTCTTTTTTTGAGCATACAATGATAATGTATAAGAACTGTTGTGCACAATACACATTAACAGCTTCTTGATACGTTGCATCAACGTTAGTTAGTTAGATTAATAGATTAATGTGAGACGAAATTATGTTTCCTTCAAGTCATGTTTCGTCCATAAATAAAAGCGGATGACCGGTTTTCATCTTATAAAGTTACGATCAAGGAAGGTAAAACGCGTAATTCAAGGTAGGAAATGAAGCAGTAAGTATGCACAATACGTATCGATGTGATCATCGTGTTTAGTTGTTTGGCAAAGGCTTCAGAGTTCATCAAGCCACTAACATGTAATCAAGTAGCTTATAGGCCTAGTATGTGAAATATTAATAGCTTCTGTAAACATGAAGCTTTGTAACTATTCACTACGAGTTTGGCGTCAATTAACACTTGGAGAGTCCCTCTATTTTATTCAGTGAAGAATTAGTTTAACAAAACTTGGCCCCTATATTCGCTAATGTTTAAAGCGAAAATGGGTTTGAAAACAAACAAAATCCTTCAACTCCTTCCGAAATCCACACCTTTGAAATTTAAAATACGTTTTTGCAAATATTATTTTATCAATTGATAACATCAGTTGTTCTATTGAAATTAACTTCATTCAAATTTGACATATGCATGGTATATAGGTCTGAAGTTCGAGAAAGCTTTCCGTAAAATTTTCAAATAAACGAAATTCATAAAATTTGTTAGTAAATAACCCCAAACTCCAGTAGTCTATTCTATACTCTAATCAAAGACAATACTCTCTTGTCTGTTCTCTAATGTATGAAATATTACTTTCAAATAAAGGAAACATTTTTAGTTAGTAAACTTAATTGCTTTAAATTCGGTTTCGTAAAAGATGCATTTTCAAATACTTCACTCTTAAGTTTAACATGAAAAGTATTAATTTGGATTACAATAATCATATTTAATACATTCATTTAATATTACATTTGGTAAAAGTATGAAATAGTTAAATATAAAAATATTAAATAAATAACGAAACTTTGTAAAGAAAATTGCGTAAAATCAAGTAGCTTAATTAATAATGATTGTAGGGGTAGTAATTATTTTTCGATTATATTCTTATATTTAGTTAAATTAAATTATTATCGAAGTACAAGAGGTTCATAGTTCATCAAAAACGAGTATGTAGTGAAAACATAATATATATAATGAAAATATATAATATAAAATAAAATAGCGTACAATGTTGCCTACTGTCTTTAAAATTTAAGCAAACTCAAGTTGTTATTATTAAACTTAGCCTACATGTATTATATTAGTCAAAAGATTCATATTTCATCAAGCATATATTTTGTGTAGATTAGGACACATTACCAAATAGCTTACTGTGTAGAATATTAATATTACTTAACGTAATTTATACTGTATTTAATAAAATAAGTGTGTAACTTTAGGATACAGTTAAGCAAACATGTACTTTGTGTGTAGAAAGATAGAATGCCAAGTAGCTTACTGTTTAGTCTACTGTGTAGAATATTAGTCTAATATTACTTAACTACTTTTATACTATATTTAGTTAAATTAATGTATAACATTATAGCCCAGTATTCAAACATGTACTTTGTGTGTAGAAAGATAGATTGCCAAGTAGCTTACTGTTTGGTATACTGTGTAGAATATTAGTCTAATATTACTTAACTACTTTTATACTGTATTTAGTTAAATTAATGTGTAACATTAGAACCCAGTATTCAAACATGTACTTTGTGTGTAGAAAGATAGATTGCCAAGTAGCTTACTGTTTGGTATACTGTGTAGAATATTAATATTACTTAACTACGTTTATACTGTATTTAGTTAAATTAATGTGTAACATTAGAACCCAGTATTCAAACATGTACTTTGTGTGTAGAAAGATAGATTGCCAAGTAGCTTACTGTTTGGTATACTGTGTAGAATATTAGTCTAATATTACTTAACTACTTTTATACTGTATTTAGTTAAATTAATGTGTAACATTAGAACCCAGTATTCAAACATGTACTTTGTGTGTAGAAAGATAGATTGCCAAGTAGCTTACTGTTTGGTATACTGTGTAGAATATTAATATTACTTAACTACGTTTATACTGTATTTAGTTAAATTAATGTGTAACATTAGAACCCAGTATTCAAACATGTACTTTGTGTGTAGAAAGATAGATTGCCAAGTAGCTTACTGTTTGGTATACTGTGTAGAATATTAGTCTAATATTACTTAACTACTTTTATACTGTATTTAGTTAAATTAATGTATAACATTAGAACCCAGTATTCAAACATGTACTTTGTGTGTAGAAAGATAGATTGCCAAGTAGCTTACTGTTTGGTATACTGTGTAGAATATTAATATTACTTAACTACGTTTATACTGTATTTAGTTAAATTAATGTATAACATTAGAACCCAGTATTCAAACATGTACTTTGTGTGTAGAAAGATAGATTGCCAAGTAGCTTACTGTTTGGTATACTGTGTAGAATATTAATATTACTTAACTACGTTTATACTGTATTTAGTTAAATTAATGTGTAACATTAGAACCCAGTATTCAAACATGTACTTTGTGTGTAGAAAGATAGATTGCCAAGTAGCTTACTGTTTGGTATACTGTGTAGAATATTAGTCTAATATTACTTAACTACTTTTATACTGTATTTAGTTAAATTAATGTGTAACATTAGAACCCAGTATTCAAACATGTACTTTGTGTGTAGAAAGATAGATTGCCAAGTAGCTTACTGTTTGGTATACTGTGTAGAATATTAATATTACTTAACTACGTTTATACTGTATTTAGTTAAATTAATGTGTAACATTAGAACCCAGTATTCAAACATGTACTTTGTGTGTAGAAAGATAGATTGCCAAGTAGCTTACTGTTTGGTATACTGTGTAGAATATTAGTCTAATATTACTTAACTACTTTTATACTGTATTTAGTTAAATTAATGTATAACATTAGAACCCAGTATTCAAACATGTACTTTGTGTGTAGAAAGATAGATTGCCAAGTAGCTTACTGTTTGGTATACTGTGTAGAATATTAGTCTAATATTACTTAACTACGTTTATACTGTATTTAGTTAAATTAATGTGTAACATTAGAACCCAGTATTCAAACATGTACTTTGTGTGTAGAAAGATAGATTGCCAAGTAGCTTACTGTTTAGTCTATACTGTGTAGAATATTAATATTACTTAACTACTTTTATACTGTATTTAGTTAAATTAATGTATAACATTAGAACCCAGTATTCAAACATGTATTTTGTGTGTAGAAAGATAGATTGCCAAGTAGCTTACTGTTTAGTCTATACTGTGTAGAATATTAATATTACTTAACTACTTTTATACTGTATTTAGTTAAATTAATGTATAACATTAGAACCCAGTATTCAAACATGTACTTTGTGTGTAGAAAGATAGATTGCCAAGTAGCTTACTGTTTAGTCTATACTGTGTAGAATATTAATATTACTTAACTACTTTTATACTGTATTTAGTTAAATTAATGTGTAACATTAGAACCCAGTATTCAAACATGTACTTTGTGTGTAGAAAGATAGATTGCCAAGTAGCTTACTGTTTGGTATACTGTGTAGAATATTAGTCTAATATTACTTAACTACGTTTATACTGTATTTAGTTAAATTAATGTGTAACATTAGAACCCAGTATTCAAACATGTACTTTGTGTGTAGAAAGATAGATTGCCAAGTAGCTTACTGTTTAGTCTATACTGTGTAGAATATTAATATTACTTAACTACTTTTATACTGTATTTAGTTAAATTAATGTATAACATTAGAACCCAGTATTCAAACATGTACTTTGTGTGTAGAAAGATAGATTGCCAAGTAGCTTACTGTTTAGTCTATACTGTGTAGAATATTAATATTACTTAACTACTTTTATACTGTATTTAGTTAAATTAATGTATAACATTAGAACCCAGTATTCAAACATGTACTTTGTGTGTAGAAAGATAGATTGCCAAGTAGCTTACTGTTTGGTATACTGTGTAGAATATTAGTCTAATATTACTTAACTACGTTTATACTGTATTTAGTTAAATTAATGTGTAACATTAGAACCCAGTATTCAAACATGTACTTTGTGTGTAGAAAGATAGATTGCCAAGTAGCTTACTGTTTGGTATACTGTGTAGAATATTAGTCTAATATTACTTAACTACTTTTATACTGTATTTAGTTAAATTAATGTATAACATTAGAACCCAGTATTCAAACATGTACTTTGTGTGTAGAAAGATAGATTGCCAAGTAGCTTACTGTTTGGTATACTGTGTAGAATATTAGTCTAATATTACTTAACTACGTTTATACTGTATTTAGTTAAATTAATGTGTAACATTAGAACCCAGTATTCAAACATGTACTTTGTGTGTAGAAAGATAGATTGCCAAGTAGCTTACTGTTTAGTCTATACTGTGTAGAATATTAATATTACTTAACTACTTTTATACTGTATTTAGTTAAATTAATGTATAACATTAGAACCCAGTATTCAAACATGTATTTTGTGTGTAGAAAGATAGATTGCCAAGTAGCTTACTGTTTAGTCTATACTGTGTAGAATATTAATATTACTTAACTACTTTTATACTGTATTTAGTTAAATTAATGTATAACATTAGAACCCAGTATTCAAACATGTACTTTGTGTGTAGAAAGATAGATTGCCAAGTAGCTTACTGTTTAGTCTATACTGTGTAGAATATTAATATTACTTAACTACTTTTATACTGTATTTAGTTAAATTAATGTATAACATTAGAACCCAGTATTCAAACATGTACTTTGTGTGTAGAAAGATAGATTGCCAAGTAGCTTACTGTTTGGTATACTGTGTAGAATATTAGTCTAATATTACTTAACTACGTTTATACTGTATTTAGTTAAATTAATGTGTAACATTAGAACCCAGTATTCAAACATGTACTTTGTGTGTAGAAAGATAGATTGCCAAGTAGCTTACTGTTTAGTCTATACTGTGTAGAATATTAATATTACTTAACTACTTTTATACTGTATTTAGTTAAATTAATGTATAACATTAGGGCCCAGTAATCAAACATGTACTTGTGTATGAGAAGATAGAAAGCCAAGTAGCTTACCGTTGGCTCTACTGTGTAGAATATTAATATTACTTGACAGCAATTACACTGTATTTACTAAGATACAATTTGTCAGAAGAAGCAAGGGTGTCATCAGACAGGAACTTTATGTTTTAAAGTAAGACACAATGCAAAGTAAGATACTGTTACCTCTTCTGTCTCTGGAATTTTAATATTAATGTTACTAACATTGTTCTGTATTTATTAAATGTAAGTATGACATTAGTAAAGAGTAATCAAGCAATAACTTTGAGTAGAGTAAAACACAGTACCAATTAGCTTACTTTTTCCCTAATGTTTTGTCTCCTTTCTCGAATGTTGATGTTACTTAATGACAATTTATACGAAATTTAATAAAATAAATGTTAAACATTAGGTATCAATTCGTTAACCATATATTTTGTGTAGAGTAAGACACATTGACATATAACTTACTGTTTAGTTTACTGTCTGGAATATTAATGTTACTAAACAACATTTATATCCGATTTAGTAAAAAAATATTGCTCTTCTTGAAAGGCTAAACACCTCTCGGTCATCATTGGATGTGGTAAAAGAAATATGTAACATTAGTAAAGAGTTAATCAAGAATGAATTTTGTAAAGTGTAAGCACAATGCCAATTAGATTACTGTTTTGTCGTCTGTTTCGAATATTAATGTTATGTAATGACATATAAACTGTATTTATTACAATTAAATTTGTTACAATAGAAACAGTTTGTCTAGCATCTACTTTTTGTGGAGTAAGACAAATCCAAGTAGCTTACTGTTTCGTCTACTGTCTGGAATATTAATGTTATTTAATGGCATTTTTAGTATTTAGTAAAATTAAATATGTAAAATTATGAAGTATTTTATCAACCATTTACTTTGTGTAGAATGGTAGGCCTAAGTAGCTTGCTGTTTAGTCTACTGTGTAGAATATTAATGGCATTTAGCGAAATTTATAATGTAGTTAGTAAAATTAAATCTGTGACATTAGATAGAGCAAGAGAATTACACTCGGTAGAGCAGAGAAGGGAATATGAGAAGACATAAATAGAAAATCTTTTTTGAGTTCCTCTTTGTAAAAAAATATTTAATTTTTTTCCAATAGGCGACGGTGTTGGAATAGACTACTAGAAAGCTGGTAGAACTCGCATACTAATAATGACACCTGACTGTTTGATAATCATGGCCTCCTCGGATTTATGTCAGCGACTTTGGTTTGGTATCACTAAATTACAGTAACTTTCGAAATAAAACCGCCAGCAACTTTGAATCCTCAAATAGTTTTAAATAATTAATTCTAAATGACGTTTTCTTTTTGTTGCTACTCTGTTATATAGGCTATAGATCAAATCTATATTGTCGCTGAAATTTTATAAATATAGCCTACGGGACAATATTGTAGACTTCCTCAAATACCGACAAAAAAAGTTAATTTTGAACTACTGGATCGATTTAAAAAATGTTTTTAGTTTAAATTAACAATTAAATCAAATACCAATTTTGTTATATGCTATGTAGTAGGTGAACATTTTACAAAAATATTTGTAACAGCAAAACATTGATATAGGCCTATCGGGAACTACTACAACGATTTCAAAAATGTTTTTATTCTAATCAAAATAAAAATCATAGCAATTTAGCCATTGGCGATACCTATTTTGTCAATGAAAATGTTACCAAAAAACAACCTAAAATATGTTGTAAATATGGATTTCCCAATTTTCAGCAGCAAAACTTGAAAACTGTTATACTAGTTTCAAAAATATTTTCAGTTCCAGTTAGCATTCAGATCATATATAATATGTGTCACTGAAGAAATATATTTGTTGTCACTGAAATTTTTAACACATCTAAGTTATATCTACTTTAATTTGCCTTACCTACTAATTTTATGAGGAATTTATTCTTTCATATTTTTGATTAGAGCTGGTTTCGATGCTGAATGTATATATATTTTTTTAATGAGTTGCTCGTTTTGTCTAAAAGTTCCCTTTTTTAATATATGGGCCTATGTATAAAATTAGTGTACACTTTAAAAGAATTAATCTAGCCAGTAAATGTAGTTTTTCAATTGAAATTTTCGATGTTTATCAATATTTAAGCAAAACACTAAACTGTAGTATCTGAAACGTAATTCTTTGTAAAAAAAATATGATTATGTTTATTACTATAATATAATATATTTTACAAATCTAAGTTTTGATGACAAAATTTCCAATATAACCTATAAATATATATAGGGTATATTGGAAATTTTGTCAAATATATATATATATATTTCTTTTAACTTGTGGTGCCACTAATAGACTATAATTTCGTTTGGTTTTGAGGCATACTTAGACTCTAGTCCATTTTATTTTGTATTAGTAAAACCCTGTTTTTTATACAGGTGAATTTAAAAATGGGCTATTAAAGCGGAAATTATAAATAGAAGTATTGTTTTGAAATAAATTTCTTAAACTTAATTTTTTTAAATGTGTGTGTATATTGTTAAGCTGAGATGATGACCAAATCTCTATACCCCCCCCCCCCCATCGTACACTTGTCAAGTTATACTAAGGAACAAAGCGTGCCAACCATGTAAACGATTCCATAACAAAACTTATTAGTCCAATAGTATAGCAGTTGCAGAAGGAAACTTGGAACATGCATGGCAAATCTAGACATAATAAAGCATAATACAATTAATCAAACCTTTATTGTTGTTCTCCATGTAAACATATCAAAACTTTATTCAAAACAGTCGCACATAGTTTATTAACATTAATAAATATTTATAAGCAGCAATTTAGGATCCGATTGGAATTGAACTTTTATTAATTCAGTTACGGCGATGAATAAAAAGGTCGCCAATGTTCCGGGCAGACTTTGTCATTTGAATGCAAAGATTTGTGGCCTGACCATTGTGCAGCATGGCGACTACGATGGATGGTGGCGCCTCGCTTGGCGTGTTTTGCAAACAATCACCGAGTTAAGGATGCAGTGTGTTGTCTATTCTTAACACGGCTGGGTATAATGTCAACTGAAGGGTTCATTGTAGAATAATGATTACAGTATTATGAGTACAGGTAGCAGAAAGTTATTTCTTCACGCCATTGTAAATGAAAGTGGAGCTAAATTACAATGACCAAAGCCGTCATAATAACTTATTATATTCCCTTTAAAAATATATTTGTTGATCTAGCTATTGTGAAATCGACTTCTGTCTAAACTTATTCGCTGATATCTTTTGTTGTCGTAAAGTGTTCATGGAAATAAATATTCATAATTATGCTTGTTTACAACAATAAATAGTTTTATAGATTCAACTGTCTATGAAATGAAGAATCTAAGCGAATATACGATTTGGAAATATATTCCATTTATCCTTAATTAAATTTATAAGCGATATAGGTTGTTTTAATATTTAAGGAAAACAATTAATAATATGATATTTGTTCGGTATTTCTTCAGGTTAGAGCCCGGATTAAAGAGTTCGTCGTGATTTATGTCGGCAATGTCATTAAAAAAAATTAATTTTATAATTATTAATTAATTAAATACTAATTTTTAGTATTTTGACTTTAAATTTTTTTTCTTCTTTTCTTTTTCAGAGTAGACCCTAGGCCTTTAATAAACATTTGTCACTTATTGTTATTTATTTTATAATAATAGTGTTTCATTTGTATAAATGTTTGTATCTTAAAACAACTATTTGTAGAAAGAGAGTTGGATTATAAATGTCACTAGTCTTCATGTTATATCAATAGTGTTTTATTTGTATACATTGTCGTAAAAAAAAAAAAAAAAAAAACTATAGAGGGAGAGATCTAGAGAGAGAGAGAGAGAGAGAGAGAGAGAGAGAGAGAGAGAGAGAGAGAGAGAGAGAGAGATAGGTTATAAATGTCACTAGTCTTCATGTTATAATAATAGTGTTTTATTTGCATACATACACTAGATCCTAGAACATAAATTAAGAGAAACAATAATATTTATTTAATAATAATAAAACCTCTCTGCTCTGACTAACGACTCAGCCGGTAAAGAAACGGCTCCTGCAACTTAATTGGCGGCTTTGTTTAGCGGTTGCAGTGTTTCAGGCGCAATCAATTTCTGGAAACTTCTAACGCGTTGCAAAATTTTACATAAAAAGTACAGAATTTGAATGAAAGAATTCGATAATTACATAATATTTAAAACTATCGGATTTAATTTGTTTTAGCTATGTGGGTGATTTAGTTTCCGTAATTCCTTTCTTTGTGGTTTTGTTTTTAACGGTTTTTTATTTTATAAGAACATTTGAACACAATTCTATAGGAGTTTAAACCAGCTTAATATAGGCCTACAACAATATTGTAAATTTATATTTAATTCCAACGCAATATATTCATGTAGGTAAACTATTAGATTTTGTCCTACATTATCCAAAACATTAAACGAAACGATTTTACATCATGAGCAAATCCACTTACGAGTAGATTTAATATTCTTGTTTAAAATACAACAACTTAAATTTAGGATAAACTGTTCATTTTCTTTTACGTCAATTATTCCTAACGTGCTTTGTCTTTCGGAAAGTAACGAGCATCTTATCCCCTCAAAGATGATATTAAAAAAAAAGTTCATTATTTTCTTATACTTTTTGTTAAAAATGGTGTATTTAGATATTACAACTATAAGGGTACTTCTAGTACTTTATTGGATTAGTATTAGGGAAACCCAGTGTTAGTGGAGACACTACAGCTACTTCTGATAATTATTTACTTCAATCCACTGGTTATTTACCAACACACTGAGCACTCATCCATTATAATAAAACAGCACATTAAAAGAAACATCTTTAATTTTTTTTCATTTCACCACGTCAAGTTTTTTCAAAAGATAAAAGAACTTCCACCGCGAATATAATTTTCTAAGATTTGGTATCCGACAGACTATTGACTGATCGATGAAAGAAAATTTTCAAATTGCAAACCTTGGATAATATTCTGCAGGAGGAGAAAAAGCCGGTCCGAGAAGAGAAGGAGCAAGTCAGGGCGGTGCTAGTGTCGCCTAGAACAATGGGAGCTGCGATCTCAGAGAACCGGATTGTTTCTTAGTCGTGAAAACAAAGCAATGCAAAACTCCAAAGCTGTCGTATCAACCTCGGTGACAGGAAAGGTGACAGAGAGCGAGGTGGTCTAGTCTCAACAATTCACACCTTTCTATAACAACATACCGACCTAGAAGACTATTGTCCACACGTAGCCTACAGAAATTGTTTTTATCTTTTACAAATTGGACGTCTACGACAAAATAATACCATTGAATACTCTTATTCTAATACAGGTTCGTAATTAATGTGGTAAATCAAAGTCTGCGCATCTGATAATGTATTTTCAACTAACGGGAAATGAGAGACCAATTTATTCAATCTTGGCACTTGGCAGTTGGCAGCAATGCACACGAGAAACTTATAGATAAACTGATGTATTTAGTTATTTGTTGATAATAATCTCACAAATTTCATCTTAAAGGGAGAAGGTTATGAACACTGCTCAAGCATTTAAAAATGCACTTCTCAGAAATTTATTTACCTATATCGTAAGAATTATTTTTTACTCTACAATGTGGAAAGTATAATAAACCTACTGTAGTAAACGTTTAAAAATATATTATATATTTAAAAAAATAAAATAATAATTTTAAAACAGTTTGTTTGTATTATAATTTTAATTTCTAAATGATTATTATAATCTTACTAGAGTGATAACATCTTGGTCTCATCTATACACCGTATAAATCCATCTTTAAGTAAGAGTTAATCTGAGTAGTCAAATGTTGTGGGTAGACTAAGTAACAACAACTGACAAGGGTTATTGTTGCCATGCTGTTTAAGATGCTGATTTTCAGATCAGGAGCTACATCCCACCCAGGACATGGGATCAGGACTTGTGGAATAATTGCCATAATATGATAATTCAAAATAGACGGGATCTATGCTAGGTTAGAGATAGAAAATCCTTAATGCAATACGCCCAAATCTCTTAAAATCAATATCTTTAAAATTTGATGGATGACAGTCAATTTAGTTTCTTAATCGTAATTTTAAAAAAGGTTCAGGAAAACTTGACATATAAAATAATGAAACTAATGTCGCTTGAACGAGTAAAGTAAGCATTAAATATGTAAGTAAACTTAAAAATAAATGAATAAAGAATTTTACAAAATGTTGTTAAGCAGGAACTCCTCATGGAGAATAAAACGTTTTATTTTTTATCGTATAACGCAGAATAGAGATATTTTGGAGAGATGATGACGAATATTACATTTTAGTTTTGTGAATAGCTGTGCAATATTGTTACACAATTTATTATTTTCTTATTGCTTAAAATATGAGATTGTGTTACTGAAGTTCTAAATTTTAAATAGATATAGATTTATTATAGTAGGACTATAATTCCTCTTTCACTGTCAAAATAATAAATAGTCACTCAAGTGTCAAGAAAAATGTAGGAATCGAATAATGAAATGTTCTGAACGTTTGTGAAAAAGAAGTTAAATTAATTGTTGTGTTATAGTTTTGAAGATGCGCAGATGTTATAAGGAAGTAACAGGAGATGTAAAGCACTACTTTACAACTGAAGGAAACAAGACTCCATTGTTAAAAGGATTACTAAACAAACCCCTCCCCTTTTAAATGTTGCTCTAATACTAATTACGATTACATCACTTGTAATTTGTACTTCGGCAAATGCAATTCTTGGCTGCATCGATTTTTTGACGCTCAGTAAAGTTTGGCGGAGTATCTAAGCTGATCCTATTGTATGGGAAGTAGGCCTATTAATGAAATCACAACGTAGGGGGAAGCCAAATACACACCAAGCAGCGTGAAATTATGGTGCCTGTAGTTGATTTACAGCGCGTACACGCGGCCCATATGACGACTGATACACGCTCATTAAAACCCGTGCAAGGGTTTTCTATGATGAAACAATAGCGTGTTAAATTAAAACAGGCGCTTGAATTTTATATGTTTTATATCAGGCCATAAACAAAATGCAGTTTCTTGTAGAACTTTAGAGAGATTTGCATAAGTTAATTTTGTAGGTTTAGTTTTGGATATTGCAATGAGTAAATAGGTAAATACAATACAGTATGCGAGACTTAATCCTATTTCAAGAATGTAATTTTATGTGTAGGCTAGGCCTAATTCAAAAATGATTGTTCTACCAATTTTTCAGTGGTGTAATAAAATAATAATACACCATTTATGTAACTAATGAGACACCAATAACAATTTTTCGTAATTGGTTGGTCGTATATGCCGAAGTCGTCCGCTAGTTTGATTTTATGCATAGATGCTAAAATTGAAATTTAGGTTCTAAAAATAAATTGAAAAAGTTAGGTTTTATTAAAAAGCTAGGCCTACATAAATATTGAAGTTTACAACACCAAAATTGAAATTTTAGCTTAAATTCGCTATCCTACAAAATATTTGTTTTGGATTTTCCCCCCTCGTAATTATATACTACCCAACTCTGTTGGTAGTCCAAACACCTTTTTATATTAAATACACAGCAGAAAATTCAGACGTTCGGACTAAAACATCTAAAAAAAGAACAGTTTTATATAATGATAGTTTTTTTTTATATAGTTAAAATTATTGTACAATATCACGTAGTACGTTAGTAAAAAAATTTATTGAAAGGGAATATATTAACTACACTAAAATCTATGAACAAGGAAAAAACCCCAAACCACATTATGAGTGTAGTGTACCTCTGAAGATGTTAGCAGAACTATCGAAATGTACATAAGGTAATATAAACGCATTAGAGAGTTTTGTGCAGTTGTGTTATTTTGTGGTTTGGGGGTTTTCCCCTTGTTCATACACAATTACCACAGTGCTCTAGTGATTTATTGTTGTGTTGATCACATATTATATCATCGGGTGGTAGAACCGGAAGGTCAGAAGAGTTAGCTGACCCCTGTATTATGACTAAAGGGCTCAGAAAATAAATATGTGTTGATGGCTAGACTTATCTTTAGCAATATTTACTTAAACATTTTTTGTTCTGATTTATTAGTCGTAAATGATAACAATTAGTCAAATACAATAGTTTGACTACATTAAATTATATTTACATATTTTACTTTAAAAAATAATAATTTCTGCACGAAAGGTAGTAGAGGCAAGCAGCACTGTCAGTACCGCGAACCCATACAGGCAGTTCTGTACCAAATAAAATCTCTTCATTTTGATTGTGATTTAATAAAAAAAGTTGTAATAGTCCAAACATTGGTTTTCATAACAATATTTAATTTCATTTCGATATCTCTTTTTGGACAGAAGATTTATTAGTTAATGCAATACTTTGTCAAACATAAATGGATAAAATATTTTAATTTCAAAAAATATTGTAGAAAAGCAAGTTTCAGTTACGTTGTAAAATAACGAATATAAAAAGTAATAATTTTATATTATTAGATTGATGAGAATTTCATGAAAGCTCCAAAAAAATCTGAAAATGTATAGTTTTATTTTGAAGATTGGATGTCTAACTTAATATAGTCAATTCATGAAATTTCGGGTGGGATTTTTTTTTTTATATATAAATGTTAATATCCTAATGAAACCCATGCATCAGAAGATTCTGGAAGTGGTCTTAGAAGAGTCTAAATCGAAATGTTATAAAATATTTCTTAAAAATTGTAAGTTCTGTATCCTAAAATCGAGGATAATGTATTACTACTGCCCTATGCTAAACCCTGTACCTCATAATTAAAAAAGCTAATAAGTGACATCATGGTACCTACCCAACCAAAATACAATTGTACCTACTGTAGGAAGTTTTATTATTTTTTTATATATCATAGTGTAGAAGTTAATATAAACGAAATTCAATTTTGACAATGTTCACTTAATATAGCATGTTGTAAGTTGAAATACTAAATATTTAACGTGGCAGCTATTATAGATTATTCTGAAATAGAATAGATTCTTGTACAAGTTAACAAGAGACACAAACAAGATTTAAATCCTTTGGTAATTTCTGTGAAGCGATACAGAACAGCCAGAAAGTATTTCTTGAAATTTTCTTTGTTCATAAAATATGAAGATCTATTAAGAAATTGAGGTAAAATAATTTGCGTTCACCATACTTCTCTTTTATAATGTGGGCTTTTTAAGTAATAATAAATAATGTATAGGCCTAGCTATTAAAAAAGGGGGGGGACAAATTGAAATTAGACGATCAGATAAAATGGTCGCTACTAAATTATCATAAAATTATTTAGTTGTTTTTAAGATGGAAAAAATAATAGAATTTTTTTTTTAACTTCAGATTTACATGTAGGGTAGTTTTTTTTCCTGCGTGTACAGTATTTGCCTTTCTTTATAAAATCGTTGCAATAGTTCTCATTGTAATTTACTACCCTCTACTTGAAAGAGGACCAAATTATATTTCTTTTGGAAGTGTTCTTTACAACTTGAAATAATTTCGTGCTGTCCACACATTTTGTCCGAGCACTATATATAACTTATATTTGCGCAATGCTTCGTCTAGATTTCTTCTAGAGATAAAATTTTCCGCGTTCGTTTCTGTTTTCTCCTTCAGTTTACCACCTACATAATTGTAAAATTATTTGAGAAGAACGTATTAAGTCCATAGCTTCAATAAACTGCAATTTTATATTGAATGAAAAACTTGACTTCACTGCGGCTCGTTCCACCTCGTCATGGAAATATCGAAGTTTATAATCAATAAAAATATAAATTTCTATTTAAAACGAATCTTTTGTAAAATGAGAATTCAGATAATTTCTACGATTTTTTTTATCATATCCTTATAAAAAGCAGATTTTAATTTACGTTTTCAAAATTAAGAAAGACAGAATGGTTACACAATGGCTCAAATTTTCGGTCTTTTTTATTTTCAGGTTTTTAAACCCACCAAAAACTATTATTCTAGACATAAAAAGTAGTGAAAACTTTGAAAAATCACCTTCCAATTTTCCTATATATTTTTTTTTCTTTTAGCAAATAAGCAAGAAAATATCAAACTTCAAAAATTGCCCTTTCTTGATGTTTTCTTTTTAATTGTGTTTTATAATTGTCTATTGCTTTTTAGTTAAACTTTAAATTCCTTTTCTACTCATTCTGATTTGAGGCAGCTCCATAGGCGAGGTGACCAAAACAGTTTTCGCCTTTATCGGTTTATTATTAGTTTATATTTACAATAATAAACACGTATAATTAGGTGACGGAGAAAACAGGTGTCTTCTCCTGAACATGGCGTTGTGAACAAATATACAGTACACTTAATAGCATGAGTTTGTGTTATAATCACTTCTCAAGATGGAGACAGGTTTTTGTATTCCAGACAGAACTGTGGTTGCAGATCTATTGCTCATATAACGGCTATGACTGTCAGTTTGTCGCATGTAGTGGAAGAATCGTGATTAGGACGGACAAAAACACTCTTAGCTCTCAGGTCAGGAGGAATCGTTTAGTATACCCTATTGCTTGTAGAAGACAATTATTATTAATTGTGTAGCTTAGGCTAATATACTGAGAAAAAAACCCAAATAATTAGCTTTTAAAAATTTGTTTTGATTTTAAATTTTTGGAACGAAAGTGTAGGCCAACTCTTAAATTGAAATGTTCTTACTGATATATCAGTTTTCATTGCTTTGGAGACCAAACTAGAAGATTTTAAAAGTTCTCACTATTTATCATAAACTTCTTTGTAAAATACTGATTAATTTAACAAGGTTGGTTTTAAGTCATTATCAGAAGTTTCCTTTAAAATGTTAGATGTGTCTAAAATCGTTTTGCCTCTACGTTCTCACCGATGAAGTTCTCGTTGCTATAATTTTTCTTCTAAACTTGATGGCTAATGATATAAAATTAGAGCTTTTAGTATAAATGGCTGAAGTTGGATTTACAGTATATGTAACTAAAGAGGGATAGGAAGGCGATACTGTGTTTGGTTTTCTTACAAACTGACAAATTTTAATGAGAGATTATCAACTGTGTTAACTTAGATCAAACTTTTACAGAAATAAGTATTTTATACGCAACCTATCAATTTTACTGTTGAAAACAATATAATTTATAAATTTTCTGTACGAAATTTGCAGACAGAAATTTGAAAATATATACATAATTTTTTGTTTTACAATTTAGTAGAATGTACGACGTAATATTATCAATAACTTTCAGATAACTTCATTTCCATATCGTATGTTTTTTGGCAGGAGGTGTCTTTTTATTCCCTTCTACCGTTGATTTAATACTAAGTAGGTTCGCGTTTATTGGGTAAATGTCAAATATAACTGACGTGATATTGTCCTGTAGAAGCTATTGTGAACTCATTACATTAATTGCTTTGTTATCAGTCATACAACGAAGATTAACTGGTATTATCATTTATTAAACATTAATTACACGCCAATAACTGTTCTATAATGTATGCGTGTTGTGAAATAACGTAATATGATACCGGATTAGTAACGCGAACAGAAAAACTCTGCCAATCGAGTCCCGACAATTTATTGTGTTGTCGAAGTAGATAACGATCTTGCATATCGGTTGCAAACTGTATCTGAAATTCTGCATCGAGCAGAGCAGAGCAGAGCGCCGGTTAACGCCAACTTGCACGACTCCCCTCTCCTCCCTTCCTCTAGCAACATGACGCCACATTCTTCCCACCGTATCTTCCCACAGATTTCTCGCCATGCGAAGATATCTCTCTTTCTCTTATAAATTCCGTTAATTTTTATTTAGGTGTAACCACTTTGTCAAGTTACAGCTAATTTGTTCCAGTTAAGAAGTATACCAAATTGGGAATGATACGATCAACATAAAAGTTGCGATTTGTCAGCATTTTAGCTGAGATAATTAATTCATTGTAAACTAAGGTTTAGGCAAATCTATTCTAAATAGTCCTACTTCTGGTCCAACTAACCCTATCACCGTGTTTCTTTGTGTTTTGTATTTTTCTTAGAATGCAAATAATATTTCGATGGTCCCATTAAGGTTATTGTTATAAACAGAAAGTACGATAACAGTTCAATGCTTCGAACAATTTCAACCAGTTGTTGTTACGTCTTATAGTTTATTGCAGAAGAGTTCATTAAACGTCAATTAATTAATACTCCCAAAATACATTTTGAGTTTAGAATATTCTAAGTTTTCAATCAGAACTAAAGTTTTCAAATTAACACTTTCTAAAAGACTTTGTCTTTTTACTTAAATCTCTCTAGACACTGCTTTCGTTTCTTGCTTTTACGTTTCGGAAACTATCTTCCATTTTCAGGAAGTTTGCTAGTAAAAAGTTATTATTGCATTAAGTTAAATATAAAACATAAAATAATTGGAACGATTGTAATATGCCGCGGTGCGTATTCATAGTGCGGTAAGAGGTACCGACGTCTCATATAGTAAAGAATAAAAATTAATGAAGTGTCAATAGGAATGCAAGAATATTGAAATAATGTATTTATTCCTAAAAAAAATATGACAATCTCATTATAAGTTTTAAAATAAAAATTTCTTAACATTGAAATACATTTGAAAAAAATATTAGGTATTTCACAATGGAGCCTTTTTGGATATTAGTGGCGCAGGGATACATGCACCATTTTACTCGAAGGTGTTATGTAACAAAAGACCAATTATTGTCGTTTTGATAGTTTTAATCCCACATATTCTACATAACCCAAACATACACAAACACCATTTTTAGATGTACAACTCTCTAGCCTAAATGTACTTTTGAATTTAAATTTGTAGCATCCTTTTTAAGTTTGTTGTAAAACTGTCTGTCTTTGGACCGAAGAAAATTTTTTATGCCAGCGAACTTCATGCAGACTTTCGTCCCTTCTACCAAACCAAAATAACCTACTGGAAAACCGCCTAATTGTATTTATAAGTTGATTTAATATATTAATAATTAATTTATACACGTTATTATTATTTATTCATACAATGGAAGAACCAGGTAAGACAGCCAATCGGGTACGAATTAAAAGTAATACGATAATTTAAATACAATTTTATAACAATATTATTGTATTTCTTGCGAAAAAAGAGTTTGGTTCAAGTCGGATTAAATAATATATTTATATTTTCTTTATGGGAGGATTAGTAAGATTAATATTCTTTTTGTGAAAGAGGTAGTTATATATATTTGGTTTAATCAATTTAATATTCTCTCTAAGAGGGAATAATAAAATTAATATCCTTTTGAGGAAGAGTTACTTGAAAATAATTGGTTTTAAGTCGGAATAATCAAATCAATATTCTCTTTAATATTAATAAAATCAATATTCTTTTTTAGGAGAGTTTGTTAAATATATTTGGTTTCGAGTTGGATTAATCAATTTAATATTCTCTTTAAGAGGGATTAATATTCTTTTTGAAGAAGAGATAGTTAAAAATATTTGGTTTCTAGTCAGCTTAATCAATATAATATTCAACTCTTTAATATTAGTAAAGTTAATATTCCTATTTAGAAATAGTTAGTAAAAAATATTTAGTTTCGAGTTGGATTATTAAATTCAATATTCTCTTAAAGTGAGGATCAATAAAATTGATATTATTTTTGAGGGAAGTTAAATATAATTTGTTATTTATTCATTAATCGGAGATGCAAAAGAAGAACTAGGGAAGACTAACTAATCGGGAGGGAATAAAGAAGTGAGGTAATTTAAATACAATTTTATAGGCCTACATTATTCTTAACATGACAAAGTCAGTTTCGCTTATACGACGACGCAAATTCATTTGTATGTGTTGTGTAAATATTGGAATTTACTAAGAAGATAATTTTATTTAAGAATGAACTCGTACTAACGTTCATTAATAAGACTTACAAATTATAAAAAAATCCCTACTTACGGTATAAATTAATCATCGGCGGTTCTCGATTGACCCATTTTCACATTGAACGCATTTACAACGAGGCCGTTTCTTTGTCTGCTCTGTGTTCAAAGAAAGTCAGATTCTTTTAGCGAGGTTTTTCTGTTCCGAGCACAGTCAATAAATCCCCGAAGAGATCAATAGCTGGTAATGAATCTTGGATTCTATATTAGGTGTGCGCAAGCTGTCCATCATCCTAGCGGGGCCCAACAACTGGAAATGGTCTTATTTAATGTAGAAATTATAAGGATTGTAGAAAATTAACTCGTGTGTTATGTATCTATTAAACCGTATAAGGTAAGAAGTCGATATACTGCAATTAGTTGTTGTGGGATTTGTTGGGATTGTTTATACTGTATGTTGCATTTCAATAACCACTATTGTTCTACTAGACCACAACTGCATTCAGGTATTGTTTCTTAGAGCTATATTGTTTAATCTATTCCTTACATTAGGGTTAATTTGTTTGCGGTTTTCAGTAGTTACATTATTATTTCATTTGTCGAGTAGACATTCTATTGTAGATCATTCAAACAAGAGGGTTTCAAATTGTGTTAAATTTATTATATTTTGTTATGAGTCGGATTAGTGAATTTAATATTCTCATTAAGGAAGAATTAGTAAACTTTAAAAAATGTCCTCTTTGAAGGAGCGTTAATAGTAAAATGAATAAATTAGTTTATGTAAAGTTAGTTAAGTTAATATTTTCTTTGGGGGAAAGTTAGTATATGCATATTATTCATTTTGTTACGAGTTATATTGATTAAATTAACATGCTCTTTACAGGAGAAATATTAAAATTATTATTCCCTTCGAAGGAGAGTTAATAAAATATATAATCATTGTAAGGTTTTGTATTGGTAAAATAAAAAATAAAAATCTTCTAAAGAAAATTAGTAAAATTAAACTTTCATTATTGTAGGATTAGTACAATTGTAGGAAGAGTTACTACAATTAATATTTTAGGAGGAAGAGTTAGTGAAATAATTTTCTATCGGAAATAGATTGAATTAAATAATTAATTCACAATTGATTTGAAGAGGGCTGATAAAATTAGTATTCGCTTTGAGGTTGTAATTTTTAAAGAAATTATGGCGAGGAGGGTTAAATAATATTTCCTTTAAGTATGTAGTCTATACACATACATCGTTTCAAAAAAGTTATTTTTTATTTAATTACTTTAGATATTATCTATTTACATGCATCATACTCTCTGATACACTTATTTTATAGTATATGTTCAACTAGGTATATAGAATAATAATTATTAAAATTTACATTTAAAAATACAGGAGTATTTACAAATTTTCCTAAAAATGTTATTTAATCATTCATCACGAACGAACAAAAAAAAAATTATATACGAAATCTTTTAGCATTTAAAAAGTCTGAAGGTTGTAAAGGTGTCCCCATGTTCTGCTGGTTATATTTCCAAATATATTCGCTTTGCCTTTAGAAAAGTGTTTGATAATACTAAAGTTTTCATGTTTTCCTTTAGCTTTACATAACTTAACTTAGGTTTTGTCACGAAAACAAACAATAGGACATCCTAAATACCTATCGTCTCTCCTGATAAGAAAACCAACTAAGAACGATTAATAAATAACTGGATGCGTGACAGCGTGACTGGAGTGCGACACGCACTATTCCCGCGCGCGTATTGACAAGGTGTTAAAGTCCTGGACTCGCGTGGTTTGCCAATATTAACGGAATTTTGGTTTATAATTAGTGCGTATAGTAAACTTAATTTTCCTTTGTAACGTTATTAAAATAGCAACCCTTCGAGGCCTATAATTACATAACCGAGACTTAGTCACAGTACATGAGTTCTAGTAATAAACGTTATAATTTTATTCAGTAAAAATTTGATAAAAAGTGAACATTGGTTTTATGCTAGTGTAAAAGTTTATATCTGATTAGTTAATATAGAAGGATAAATGTTAACAAATATCACAATTACCCAAAAAATCATCACATCAATTATCAGTCATTTGTGTTATTTCATGATAAAAAAGTATTAAGGTAGAGTGATTTAAGGGAGGGGGAAATGGAAATAATTTGATTTCAGCTGGTAAAAATAACTTTAGCGTCTATCTGCCTGTTTCTAATTATAAATAGAAATTTTGTTAACCTATGTGAATCATTGTGGTTAACATGTCTACAAATAATTATAATTTTGTATAAAGTCGTTTAAAATACCCTTTCAAATATCATCATATTTTTGTAAAATAGTTTAATACTCTTTAAAAAAATCGGATATAAATTATTGCCTAATTGACGATATACATTTTTGTCGTAACATAAAGGATAGACAATATATAGGTAAAAAATTATTTCTTGGTAATTGAAAAGGAAAAAAGATTTTGAAATCAACAAATCAACTCAATCCACCAATACCTTAAATATTAAAAATTCTACAATAATTATTTGAAATATCGTGTGTCCTATCAATTACAAAAAGAAAATATCGATATATCGGCTATCTTTAAAAATATTTTCACTAAAAGGGCAAAAATTGTCTGTTTTACATTGTATTTGTGTTTAGGTATTTAGCGTAAAATATTACGCTAAATATTACCAAATAGCATTATATTACAAAGTCTAAATATTACAAAGTCTTTTAGAAAGTGTTAATTTGAAAACTTTAGTTCTGATTGAAAACTTAGAATATTCTAAACTCAAAATGTATTTTGGGAGTATTAATTGACGTTTAATGAACTCTTCTGCAATAAACTATAAGACGTAACAACAACTGGTTGAAATTGTTCGAAGCATTGAACTGTTATCGTGATTTCTGTTTATAACAATAATCTCAATGGGGCCATCGAAATATTATTTGCATTCTAAGAAAAATACTAAACACAAAGAAACACGGTGATAGGGTTAGTTGGACCAGAAGTAGGACTATTTAGAATAGATTTGCCTAAACCTTAGTTTACAATGAATTAATTATCTCAGCTAAAATGCTGACAAATCGCAACTTTTATGTTGATCGAATCATTCCCAATTTGGTAATATTTGTAATGTTCGTCATTTAAAATGGTTTAAAACTATACTTTTTGTATACCAATAACTGAAACCTATGTTTAACACCTATCATGTAGACAATATGTTGACTCAATATCTAGTCCAATAAATTCTTTAGAAATATATTAACAAAAACACACAAATGGACAGACGATATAGTTTAAAATTAATTTTTGTATTTTTGACCATCTGAATAAATATACAAATATTACCATTTAACCTTGAATCATTGTGTATATAGCACGTTTTGTGTGTGTTGTTTGTAGTAAAATGTAGAATTAATAAGTGTTTTAAACATTCGCAGAGTTCATTAAAATACGTTTTCCTTCTCTTTACTAATATTTATTATCTAAGTCATTCATAAGAAGACCAGTTGATCAAGATATCTGTTTTGAAATTCTTACGACCAAATTAGCTTCCCAATCGCCCGGAGACATAATTCTAACATAATTGTTCTAGAAAGTATATTGCCTAAACACAAGGTTATGACAAAGAATTTTGTGGCTCGTGGGGGTTTTGCTTGATTGTATAACATTCTAAACCTAAGTTTATATGTTTGTTTACTGGTTGCTAACGCGGTGATCAGTTAATAGTACAATTAAATAAACATTTTTCTTTTGATAAATTTTCCATCAATGATATTTAATTTACTTTCTTTTTAAACAATTTTATTCAAGTTTTTCATTACGGTGTAATTAAATTAATTTGCGAGTCATGAACAATTATGTTTGTAGCTATATTTGTCTTAAATCTATATTGTGTTGCAATACACTGACGCATTTGATACAGTTAGTTAACTACTTTTCTTATAGTATATGAGTCGGAGCAACGTATATAGTTTTGACTTCTATTTCACTAATACGCACATTATTATAACGCTTTTCTATTGGATTTATAAGTAAAACAAGATGCGTTTCTACTGCAGAGGCTGTGAGTTGCGCAGTTTGTCCGGATGTCACTTAACCATCACACCTTTCCTGCTAAACCGTGCCGATGTCAGTTCTTAATAGCGACGAGAATATACCATCATACTGTCAAATTTATTTGTGCTCTTGTAGCTAATGGATTATCGCAGAACTAACAAAATTTTGCCTTTCAATTTGTTACTTAACGTCTTAATTTTATCCTTATAGAGACGGGAGAATAGTCTTAGCAACGCCATCAAATATTCTCAAATTTACGTTTCTGGGGCCGCTGTACGAGAATAAGTAACAGATTTGAGAAATATTGGAACAGTATGAAAGTAAGTGTTTTAAAATATTACTGAATGTAAATAAAATGTCTTTGATGAACTGCTCGGGATGTGAAGCGACCACACAACCAGAAATTTATAAACATAATTATTACCTGCCTCTCTCATCTCTTCGTATTAACTATTTCTATCCATGATTTTTCACGGCAAGTTTTATCCCAATACTTCTGTTTTTCATAGAAATGTAGTCTTCCTTGAATGTGTTCAATTAATCAACTACTATCGAAAAACTGAAAAAATAAATTTAAAGTATGTATAAGTTTCTATATTTTACTTGAAGTAGCCTATTTATTAAAATTTTGTACCGCCTTTACATTTATTAAATTAAAAAGCAATTACTGTTACTCTTTACTGTTTTGAAGACCGCGCCAATTGGAAAGACAAATGATGGTGAGCAACGCAGGCTACTAAGCCAGTCATACTAGTTTTTATTTATCCACAGTTTCTTTAGCTGAAAGTGTGTAGTTCAGTACATCTAGTTTTCTTCCACCCCAATAATCTGTTGCATCATTTTTCGGTAAATAACTATTTTACAAACAAGAGATCATACTACTTTTATTATTGGTACAATAACCAAGCAACATTCAAAATATAGACAAACTTGATTGTATAATTTCAAAATATTCACAGGTAAAGACGATGATTTTTTTTGGACTCATACCATGTTTACTGTTGTATGTAAACTACTGTAGTCCTGACCCCCCCCATTTAATTTATTAACGCATCTTCTAAACATTTGATAAAAAAATTACTTCTTTTTTGCCTTATCGTTTCTCGGTCACCATCGCTTTATAAAAAAAAGAAAGAGAGAACATAAAATAAAGACCCCTAGCTCTTGAATACTCTAACGGGATGAAAGAAAGGGCTATAATCCAAGACTACATGAAAAAAGGTGTACATCCAGCTAGAACTTTCGGAATTGCAAAGCCGATAATTATTATAGTTATGCCTCTGGAGTAAAATATATATTTATTATGTTGTTGTTAATATTTTGATGATTTTTCGAAAAATGAGCAAAAGTCAACCCCCTCCTCTCATAACTAGTGAAAAAAGGATTAAATGTAACGTAACTCAACTCATTTGTACAAACTATTTACCTCTCATGAAAATTTCTTTAAAATGAGCTGGAAACCAGTTATCTATATACACGAAACAAAAACCAGTTTTTATCCATTTTTCTAAAGTGGAGTTCTCCAAAAACTAGGTGGACGGATAAGGTAGGGGGCCCAAATTTCGTTCTGCTCCCTAATTCCGTCCCCCTCTCTTTCTCGGGAAGTTGGGTTGCTAAAACTGTAGCAGAGGTACGGCGTGTAGGAAACACACCATTTCAAGCTACTGAGAGCTTTTAGTGAATACTGCTGTGTTTTTGTCCGCTGTACAAAGGATTTCCTGTTTTTAGAAAAGGTGAGTTCTTGCAACCTTTTCTGAATCATCTTGTTGTTATTAGGGTAAACACATTTCATAAATAATAATTGTTTCATTCCTTTATACGTACATGGTAGCTTATAGTAATATGTTAGTTTAAAGTAATTTGTCAGCGTGGGTTGTTGTAGAGGCCGCCATATTGAGGAAGTGGTTGTTCCTAATTTCGTCCCCCTTATAGTTCGTAATTTCGTCTAGGGGACGAAATTAGGAACTAAGTAGTTTCATTTTTACAAATGACCCAGGAAAGCGTGGGATAAAGAAGAGATGATCCAGGCCTATTGGACGGATTTTCAAAGAGCTCTGCGGTAATCCATCCAGTTTCGTGGACGGCTCCAATAGTGCCGGGGGGGGGGGGCGCTCCGTCCAATAGGCCTTTGCCAAGAAAAATTCTCCTACTCGTAAGAGACTTTCATCGTCATTGCCTAAGACCCCTGCAACCAATTCTAATCCATCAACAAACTCTTCATCTTCATCTGTGACCCCGCAACAAATCAAGGCTCGTAAGAGACTTGAGTCGTCATTGCCTAAGAAAATTAAACGAACTGCATCCAAGAAGAAAACTGAATCATCAAGTGACAATGAATGCAGTGACATTGATTACGTGTCCACCGACAATGAGGATAGTGATAATGATGACGCTCAGTGTCCTGTCTGTGGAAAGAATTATTCGTCCAACAAATCCGGTGAAAAATGGATTTGTTGCATAAAATGTTTTCAGTGGCACCACGAAAATTGCAATCAAACCAAAGACCTAATTAAATTTATTTGTGATATTTGTTTGGATGGCTAAATTGATAAGTTATTTATATTTATAATTCATTTTATATTAACTACGATCTGTTTATACTTAATAAATAATCATTTTATTTCATATATAACCACTGGAACTGTCTAATAATCACCTTTCCTCACAACACTTAAGGGGGACGGAATTAGGAACTCTTTCTTTGACAAATGATTTATATAGAGATTTAGAATTAAATTTATATTATAATGTATATTAAATATTTCGATTTCAGAGATAGATAGTCAAGTAAGCAATTGACTATGAAATACGTACACCAAATTTGAGGTTGATGTTACATTTCATTTGGCCCCCAAAACTCAAAATATGACTAGGGGGACGAAATTTGGACCCCCTACTTAGAATTTGTTTTTGAACGCTATGAAATATACTTAAAGCAAGAAGAAAGATGAAAAACTAAGGTTAAAGAACATCTATTGAATTACCACTTTTTGTTTATCCTACTGAACATTTGATTAAACGTAGGCCTATTGTTTCCTTCTAACTTTATAGTCTATTAGCTTTACAGCCATTATAACCACACTATTGACGATTATTTGTTTATTATGTCAAAAAAGACAAACAAACAATAACACCGTGGAACTTTATAGGCTATGAGAATATTTTAGAAATCAGAATATTCCGTTGTTTATTTTATAGTTTAATATTCTTAGTGTTGACTAACGTTTGTTTTGTGCGTGTCTGGTATCTGCACGAACTTTCTCTGCGAAACCAATCCTATTTGATTAGAGACTAAGCGTCTTTTCATATCACTAAATGGATAGTTTCGGATCCAGAGTTGTACATATAATGATGTAGGTAAGCATGAATAGCATGATTCCGACTAAAGAAAATTACTTCAACAACCTTAATTGAATTATAGGCCTACTTTACCTTTAGCAGTCGTTACGAGTCTAAGGTGATTTATTTATAGTTCAAAGCAGTTCCTTAAGTTTAGTGGGGTTTCTATTATTGCAATATTTTTTTTTCTATTTTATTTAAAGATTCGTATTTCTTAAAATAAACGGTCCAAAAATATTGCACAGACTCTCTCATCTCCCCCCCCCCCATTCCTTTAACGAAATAAAATCTCATCCAAACTATTTGTCACAAAAATGTCGTTGTTGGATAAGTGATAAACAAAAAGTGAAAATGGACCCCGTCTTTGAAAAAATATTAAATAGGGCTTAAGTTTCATTCGCTTGTGCTACGAACACGTCCTCATCTTAAATTGTTTTCGTATCCACGAATTTGGTCATCTTCATATTTCACTAATATTTTTACGTCATCGGTGCAGTTAAGTTTGAGAAATTACGTCCGTTGTAACAACTCATGGCTGGATTTTTTTTGTATCGATAAGTCACGAAACGATTAGTAGTCTTAAAGGCAAAATGTGATAAAAATCGGTAGAGCCGATTTTGAGAAAATCGTAATTTTGTGCTTTCCTTACTGCAGTTACCAGAATTTTTTTTTTTTAAATTGATACACGTCTATTGGGCTGTAAATCACTGCACAACATACAGATAAACAGAAATGTAATTCCAAAAACTATTTTTATGTTGGACTCAGTGGATTTCAAACACACAAAACTTGACATCAATAAAGAAAAATGATCTGTCCGCTTTTAAAATTTCGTTGAAACCGTTGTGTTTTCATGATAGTGCCTCTCTTTTTAGATAAATTGTACCACACCTTTAATCAAATTGAATGTTTAAGATTTTGGTCCACAGACATGAATACGACAAGAGTGAAATTCAACAATTAACAGTTTACTGATTTATAAGTTTTAATTTAATTTAAGTTACACAAAAAATAGCGATACTTAAACTTAAAAATTCAGCATTTCATAAAAGGGAAACTGAGTTTGATTTGTAAAGAAACTATACAAGTTGAGTTATCAGCATTAGTTTTTAATTACATTAGCGGTGATTAATTATTTAAATACATATCAAAATAAATTTTAATAACATGATTTTCAGATCGCAGTTGAGTTTCTTCAAAATAGCTTCGCAATAAAGTAAACTGTGAAAAACGTCAAACCTTCTTTCATATCCATACACAAAATCAACTATTATTCATCTCCTACAAAATGTCAATCCTGAATATTTGTTTTGTCAGTGAACCAGGGATGCCGATAGTAAAAGTTGATTTCCCCAAATTCAAAACTAACTATTGTGATAAAATTTGGATGAAATATTGAGCTTATTTTTGTTCAATGAACCACTTTTTCAAAGACATTAAAATGAATTTTCCCATGGAAACGTCAACATAAATTTCTTTATTAGCTGTCAATTAGTAAACCGTCTACAATAGCATTTTAAATTTATTTTTGGCTCAAATCTAAAATTATATTTCGTTGAAATTTGTAAATTATTTTTAAAAAGTTGGATCTCTCGCCATTTTAAACGTGTAGAGCAGATCATGAAAAATTGTGTAAATGAATTATTTTTATTGCAACTAAACTAAAATTGTTTTTAAAATATATTTTACAAGTATGTAAGCCATGTATTACGAAGGAGTGTGGCTCTCTTTAATTTATCGAAAACTGCACATGTAAAATTTAAAAAAGATTAATCCTGTAAACTTAAGACTATTTTTAAACTAAATAGGCCTATTACATTATTTTTTCTTAAAAAAAAAAAAAAAACTTTTTGGGTCTAAATTATAAAATCTGATTTGCACAAGTAGGCCACCGAAAAAATTATTCGTGAAAAGTTATGAAAAGTCATGCTTGTTGGGTTTAGGTCTTCAAAGGGCCACAAATTTTTCCGAACGTCTTGGCTATTTAACCAGGTATTTATGTTTACAATAACACCACCCCTATACAAATTGAAAAACAAAGCTAATGTTGTTTACTATGAATGACAGTATTTACCTTAGGAATTTTAGATTAAGCAAAGTGGAAGGAAACCAATGTTTGAGTGTCTGAATAATTTTAAAAATGTATAGGCCTATATTTTGTTTTTCATACTATTTTTTTATACCTTCCATGTGGTTTGGTTTGCAATATTTGATAATAATTAATAGTAAGAACACAAATAACATTTAAATAAATATAATAATATTAATTAAAGAATAGTTAATAAAAAAAATAACAAGCCTATCCTGAAGAGAACAAAAACATTTCAAAACGCTGAGTAAAATGTGCTGTGAAAGTTTAAAAACACAAAACATTTGTTAAAAAGTTAGAAGGAGCTTTGTGGGGAGCATGTGTATAGTAGGTTATAAAAAAGTCATTTGAAGTTAATAACCGGGTAGTTTTAATTCAGCCACTCACCCCTTTGTTAGTGTAAATCTGACAGGCGGTGGCTTTAGGGGCGCCGAGCACGTAGCGGAGGGAGAGGGAAGATGAATTCTTAGGCAGTCGGTCTTCTCTGATTTACACGGGGTGTGTCTCTTCACCTACCGCTTCCTTCTTCCCTCTTCTCCCGCACTAGATCAATATTTGCTGCACTTTACAAGACAGATCCTGTAACAATATTGCATTCTAACCGTGGCGTGGGGAGGTTACAGCCAATTAAAACATAACAACTTGAAGGATACCTTTTCATTTCAAGGCGTTTTTATTTATTTAAACGAAAGTTCACTTCATTTATGTAGTCTGAGAGTAAATAAGAATAAAAACATTTTGGATACAGTAGACTAATAATGATGATTTATTTTTACGAAATGGAATACTACACAGAAATGTTTATTATCTTAGTAATATTGAGATGTACCTGCTGTAAAGACATAACATATCTTTCAAGTCTACTCTAACGACTTTGGATTTGCTAAAATCCCGCCAGTTAAGTAAAAAATAAAGTATCCCAAATCTGTCGTTAATTGTTTGACAAAATTATTGTATAGACGAAAAATAGGTTACGACCCCGTAGTAAAAAATATTTGCAAGAGAAAAGTTATATTTTCAAGAAAAACCTACGGCGAGATTTTAGAAATTACATCAGTTTTTAGTGTTTTTGTTTTAAAAAAAACCGACTCGTTTGCGCAACTAAATACTGCCCAAATGGTTTGATAAATTTGGTATATATATTTACCATATCAATAAAATTTTCTAATATCCCATACCTTTTCCATATTTGAATAAGAGAAAATGTTAGATAACTGCCACATAGTAGACTAATATACAAAATTCTCATTTAATGAAATCACATGTACCGTAGGTGATAAAAAAAAAAAAAAAAAAAAAAAAAAAAAAAAAATAGAATTTAATAATACAAATTATTATCATTTAGTTTTTCAATTTATTCGCAAAGAAATACCGTTTATTGAGTTCTTGGTAAAAAGTGAAAGTGAAGCAATACTCAGTTTTAAAAGATTGAAAACTTAAATAAAATAAATTTAACGATACCAAAATATGGTTTTGTACATTCGGTTCAGGTCATAAACTTTCACAAACAACTAAAAATTGATATACATATATATGTCCGTCGTCTGTCATAACGGCCACAAAAATAAGATAGGAAAATTAAATTTGGTATAAGGGACTATAATGTGCTAATATAGACCCCTATTAAAATTCATTTGGGTCATTTTAAACCGTTTTTGTTCATAACACTTGTGTTTTGAACATACCAATTCGATAAAAAATTTCAAATTTCAATTACGTATGCAAAAACCAAGCCGACCTTTTCCCGATAACAATTAACGAAGTTATTGTATAAAATGTAATTTCGAAGCCTGACCTCTCAAAGAATGTGATATTCGTAGAGTTACGAAATTCGGCAGGAATGAGACACAGATACGTCGATATGTCGGGCCGAGACACTGGCACGATGAAGCGAGTGGAGGTTCGTCATATATGTAAGGCCCACCGGGCCGAGACACTGGCACGATGAAGCGAGTGGAGGTTCGTCATATATGTAAGGCCCACCGGGCCGAGACACTGGCACGATGAAGCGAGTGGAGGTTCCGTCATATATGTAAGGCCCACCGGGCCGAGACACTGGCACGATGAAGCGAGTGGAGGTTCCGTCATATATGTAAGGCCCACCGGGCCGAGACACTGGCACGATGAAGCGAGTGGAGGTTCGTCATATATGTAAGGCCCACCGGACCGAGACACTGGCACGATGAAGCGAGCGGAGGTTCCGTCATATATGTAAGGCCCACCGGACCGAGACACTGGCACGATGAAGCGAGTGGTGGTTCCGTCATATATGTAAGGCCCACCGGACCGAGACACTGGCACGATGAAGCGAGTGGAGGTTCCGTCATATATGTAAGGCCCACCGGACCGAGACACTGGCACGATGAAGCGAGTGGAGGTTCCGTCATATATGTAAGGCCCACCGGACCGAGACACTGGCACGATGAAGCGAGTGGAGGTTCCGTCATATATGTAAGGCCCCATCGGACCGAGACACTGGCACGATGAAGCGAGTGGTGGTTCCGTCATATATGTAAGGCCCACCGGACCGAGACACTGGCACGATGAAGCGAGTGGAGGTTCGTCATATATGTAAGGCCCACCGGACCGAGACACTGGCACGATGAAGCGAGTGGAGGTTCCGTCATATATGTAAGGCCCACCGGGCCGAGACACTGGCACGATGAAGCGAGTGGTGGTTCCGTCATATATGTAAGGCCCACCGGACCGAGACACTGGCACGATGAAGCGAGTGGAGGTTCGTCATATATGTAAGGCCCACCGGACCGAGACACTGGCACGATGAAGCGAGTGGTGGTTCCGTCATATATGTAAGGCCCACCGGACCGAGACACTGGCACGATGAAGCGAGTGGAGGTTCCGTCATATATGTAAGGCCCACCGGACCGAGACACTGCCACGATGAAGCGAGTGGTGGTTCCGTCATATATGTAAGGCCCACCGGACCGAGACACTGGCACGATGAAGCGAGTGGAGGTTCGTCATATATGTAAGACCCACCGGGCCGAGACACTGGCACGATGAAGCGAGTGGAGGTTCGTCATATATGTAAGGCCCACCGGGCCGAGACACTGGCACGATGAAGCGAGTGGAGGTTCGTCATATATGTAAGGCCCACCGGGCCGAGACACTGGCACGATGAAGCGAGTGGAGGTTCGTCATATATGTAAGGCCCACCGGACCGAGACACTGGCACGATGAAGCGAGTGGAGGTTCGTCATATATGTAAGGCCCACCGGGCCGAGACACTGGCACGATGAAGCGAGTGGAGGTTCCGTCATATATGTAAGGCCCACCGGACCGAGACACTGGCACGATGAAGCGAGTGGTGGTTCCGTCATATATGTAAGGCCCACCGGACCGAGACACTGGCACGATGAAGCGAGTGGAGGTTCGTCATATATGTAAGGCCCACCGGGCCGAGACACTGGCACGATGAAGCGAGTGGAGGTTCGTCATATATGTAAGGCCCACCGGGCCGAGACACTGGCACGATGAAGCGAGTGGAGGTTCGTCATATATGTAAGGCCCACCGGGCCGAGACACTGGCACGATGAAGCGAGTGGAGGTTCCGTCATATATGTAAGGCCCACCGGGCAGAGACACTGGCACTATGAAGCGAGTGGAGGTTCGTCATATATGTAAGGCCCACCGGGCAGAGACACTGGCACTATGAAGCGAGTGGAGGTTCGTCATATATGTAAGGCCCACCGGGCCGAGACACTGGCACGATGAAGCGAGTGGAGGTTCGTCATATATGTAAGGCCCACCGGGCCGAGACACTGGCACTATGAAGCGAGTGGAGGTTCGTCATATATGTAAGGCCCACCGGGCAGAGACACTGGCACTATGAAGCGAGTGGAGGTTCGTCATATATGTAAGGCCCACCGGGCCGAGACACTGGCACGATGAAGCGAGTGGAGGTTCGTCATATATGTAAGGCCCACCGGGCCGAGACACTGGCACGATGAAGCGAGTGGAGGTTCATCATATATGTAAGGCCCACCGGGCAGAGACACTGGCTCTATGAAGCGAGTGGAGGTTCGTCATATATGTAAGGCCCACCGGGCAGAGACACTGGCACTATGAAGCGAGTGGAGGTTCGTCATATATGTAAGGCCCACCGGGCCGAGACACTGGCACGATGAAGCGAGTGGAGGTTCGTCATATATGTAAGGCCCACCGGGCAGAGACACTGGCACTATGAAGCGAGTGGAGGTTCCGTCATACATGTAAGGCCCACCGGGCAGAGACACTGGCACTATGAAGCGAGTGGAGGTTCCGTCATATATGTAAGGCCCACCGGGCAGAGACACTGGCACTATGAAGCGAGTGGAGGTTCCGTCATATATGTAAGGCCCACCTGGCAGAGACACTGGCACGATGAAGCGAGCGGAGGTTCCGTCATATATGTAAGGCCCACCGGGCAGAGACACTAGCACGATGAAGCGAGTGGAGGTTCCGTCATATATGTAAGGCCCACCTGGCAGAGACAATGGCACGATGAAGCGAGCGGAGGTTCCGTCATATATGTAAGGCCCACCTGGCAGAGACACTGGCACGATGAAGCGAGCGGAGGTTCCGTCATATATGTAAGGCCCACCGGGCCGAGACACTGGCACTATGAAGCGAGTGGAGGTTCCGTCATATATGTAAGGCCCACCGGGCCGAGACACTGGCACTATGAAGCGAGTGGACGTTCCGTCATATATGTAAGGCCCACCGGGCCGAGACACTGACACTATGAAGCGGGTGGAGGTTCCGTCATACATGTAAGGCCCACCGGGCCGAGACACTGACACTATGAAGCGAGTGGAGGTTCCGTCATATATGTAAGGCCCACCGGGCCGAGACACTGACACTATGAAGCGAGTGGAGGTTCCGTCATATATGTAAGGCCCACCGGGCCGAGACACTGACACTATGAAGCGAGTGGAGGTTCCGTCATATATGTAAGGCCCACCGGGCCGAGACACTGGCACGATGAAGCGGGTGGAGGTTCCGTCATATATGTAAGGCCCACCGGACCGAGACACTGACACTATGAAGCGAGTGGAGGTTCCGTCATATATGGTAGGCCCACCGGGCCGAGACACTGGCACTATGAAGCGAGTGGAGGTTCCGTCATATATGTAAGGCCCACCGGGCCGAGACACTGGCACTATGAAGCGAGTGGAGGTTCCGTCATATATGTAAGGCCCACCGGGCCGAGACACTGGCACGATGAAGCGAGTGGAGGTTCCGTCATATATGTAAGGCCCACCGGGCCGAGACACTGACACTATGAAGCGAGTGGAGGTTCCGTCATATATGTAAGGCCCACCGGGCCGAGACACTGACACTATGAAGCGAGTGGAGGTTCCGTCATATATGGTAGGCCCACCGGGCCGAGACACTGGCACTATGAAGCGAGTGGAGGTTCGTCATATATGTAAGGCCCACCGGGCCGAGACACTGGCACGATGAAGCGAGTGGAGGTTCCGTCATATATGTAAGGCCCACCGGACCGAGACACTGACACTATGAAGCGAGTGGAGGTTCCGTCATATATGGTAGGCCCACCGGGCCGAGACACTGGCACTATGAAGCGAGTGGAGGTTCCGTCATATATGTAAGGCCCACCGGGCCGAGACACTGGCACTATGAAGCGAGTGGAGGTTCCGTCATATATGTAAGGCCCACCGGGCCGAGACACTGGTACTATGAAGCGAGTGGAGGGCCTCGCCGACGTCAAGAAAGTAGTGATATTCGTATTTAATATTTACGAGGTTCAGAAAAGCTGTGAAACAATATTTACAAAAAATTTACCCTGGGGGATAAGACCCTTTGATCTACAATACAATTCAACCAACTTTTGGTGATTGCATTTAGAGGATCTGGATAGTAAAAGGATATGGGCTGGGTAACTACCATGATACCGCTCATTAACTTGTTTACTTTTCTGAGAGTTTTTAGGTTATTTACTGAAGAACAAGGTTATTTACTGTTTATATAAAATTTTGTTTTGTATTATAGTGTCAGAAAGTTTATTCTCATTTATTAAATACATATTAAGGGTTAAGTTTCAGCAAGACATTTTACTTTATTGATGTTTTATTAAGCTTTTTTTAAAGGTAATACAAGAAATGATTGCAAATGTATTTATTTAATGATAAATAAAAATTAAATATATAAGGGCAGTGTACAAAGTAACTCTCATTATAAATTTGTTATTTTTATTCAAAGTTAATTGCCAAACAAACAATATTTTCACTTTTGAAGTAACTTTTTACAGCTGCTTTTTCAGTTGTTATCTGGACAACTACATTCTTTTTTAAAATTATTTTCGTAAAACTTAATGATTTGTTTACAATAATAGACATATATAACAAACATCATATTTTAAACACAAAGAAACTAGATTTCTTATTTAGAAGATAAGATAAATCATTTCATAGTGTGAGATAGGCTATAACAAGGATTTTAATATTCATTTCTTACAGTGCATTATCATTTCACCTAACTTTACTCCTCCGGTATCTTCTGTCCAAATAAATCTGAAGATAAATGTATCTATCTGTAAAGTAGATGTATTTGTATCTCTAATATTTGTATGTTTTTATCGCTTTGAGTTTTGTCGACCAGCTGTTGAGACAACTTTGAGTTGCAATACCGACATCAATCAAAGTGTTATCGGCTGTGATAACGCTAGTTTACACAACTTTACCTGTACCTATATACGAAAGAATCGGAATTCACAGATTTCACAATACAATCCTGTTGTATATCACGTGATTCCGATAAAAAAACACTCAACTCTCTCTAATTATTTATAATTTAATACTTGAAAATATAATATATCAACAACTTGTTGAACATTCTGTTGTTCTTAAGTACTTGGCAACGACGTTTGGTGAGTCATTTATATCAAATAAATTTAATTCCTTGTCAATTGAATTTTATTACTTCTATATAAATTGGTTGAACAAAGTTCATATCTGGAAATAAAAATTTTTTGGGGAGGGAAGCTGTCGTTTTTCTGTTCTTTATACCATTTCCTAAAAGCCTGAAACGTTGTTTATGTAATATTCAATATTCTAGTTTTTAGGGTGTATAGTTGGCAAAATTTGTGAATGTTCGTTTCGTTGCATTAATTAATTAATTAATGTTCTAAATTTTTTTTTTTTTTTTTTTTTTTTTTTTTTTTTTTTTTTTTTACAAAATTTAACATTTAGTAACATGGGAGTCAGGTATACCACAGTTTCCCATCCTTCTACTAAATGTTAAAACATAAAATGTACGACACAAATGAAAAAAAAAAAAACCAAATTCATACATTTTACTGATACAAATTACAAATGGCGACGTTAAAATTTTTAATGTTTTAAATTTTATACAGAATTTAATCTATAATTATTTGAACTTCACTTACGAGTATGTTCTTTATTGAATGTGATTTCTCAATACTCATGTCAACAATCCAATTTTTCTATTTAAAATGTCAGCTACACATTTAAATCATAGACTCATTGGTTTTGACGTTAATATTAAAGTTTAAGAAAATATACAAAACTCAGCAAATTTCACATTAACTACGCTACGCATGGTTAAATAACTGATATTTCGAAACCCAATAGCGACAACGGTAACATTTTAATTTTATAAAACATTTAAAATTTGTATTTCACATTAACTACACTACGCATGATTAGAATATTATAAAAAAAACTGCTATTTCGAAACCAAATCACGACAAGGGTAACATTTTAATTTTAGAAAACTTTTAAAATTTGTAATCACATTAACTACACTACGCATGGTTAGAATATTATAAATAACTGCTATTTCGAAACCAAATCACGACAACGGTAACATTTTAATTTTAGAAAACTTTTAACTTTTGTCAGCCTTTTTACGTAACCGAATTCCAGGAAAGAATAAATAATGCACATTAAAAGCTTTTAGATATCGTTTCTAAATATTAAGTTGTAGTAATTATTCCGAGAGGATTGATCACGACCAAACAAGTGGAATTATACTTTCTATCTGAGCGTAGCGTGGATTACAAACAAATCGAGACTAATGGTTGACACTGTTACAGCTTTCACGAAACAACTAACAACTTGCAAAATATTTAATGCTATGATTTGTCAAAGAAATCGGAATAATGACGTAACTGTCGGTTCTTAAAGGGCCTCGTTTTGTAATAATGGAAGTGTGAGGCTTTGTGGAATGTGAGAGACTTAAAATTTTCGATTTTACTTAGTAGGCCTAAGTAGTCTGTTAAAATACATTTGTTGAAAAATAGGTTAAAAAACCTCAATTTTGTAAGTTTTCGTTCGTCCAAGTATTAAAAATAAAAAGGTGTTAAATTCTGCGTAATATCGTGAAATGAAAATTAATGGACACTGACATTTACAATCAACAATGACAGTAGAAAGGGAAAATTTCTAACATATTTTCATGCAACACATAAAAAAATAATTTCGTAACTAGTTTAGTATTTTATTGGGACAAAAAGTTTGAATTTATTTTTACGATTATGAAAAGGCATACTAACTTGTCTGATTTAGTAAATCCTATTATTGTTGGCTTTTCGAATTCAAATTGCAAATGTTTGAACCGAGATATATTCATATAAACGTTAAGTTCTGCGCTACATGTTAAGGTTTATATTGTCATTAAAATAACAAAAGGTAAATTTAATTATACTAACGCTTGTTCTTTATACGTGGAAACATTAACCTCACAAAATGTGTGTAAACTAACATTTAAAAACTAGATACTGCACCTGTAGATTGTAAAACGAGCAGGAATTTCTGGTGTCGAAGGAAAACTATAGCCACGACTAAAATACATTAATAATTAATAGTAGCCTATATAATGCATCTAAATTTTGGTAATTACTTACTAGTCATATAAAAATAATTAGTTAAGAACTTTTGCACTAACCTGTATTTTAGTCAATCTTACTATTCTGCTATAATATAACAAAATAACGAACTAATATTAATTACACTCATACGTTTACCATTTGTACTAACTGTAAGTTGACAGAAAACTACATCCTCACTATCTTGGTGATATGTCACTCTATAATCAATCGCGCGCTATTAGGCATATGCCTTAGCGATTTAGCAAGGACAGATTTCGATGTCACGTTAACAGGACGTTGTATCTATGTCAAATTGATGTTTACAGTATATCTTTTATAAAAAATCATTACTTCATTTTAAAGTGTGAAATGATCCTTTTATATGATCTTTAATTTATTGTACTAGGCCTATATAGAGAGAGAGCACTATTATTTATTTGTGAAGTCTGCCTAATCCAGTTCCAACAAAATGGATTGAATCCAGCATTATATGAATTCTAGTCCTACTTTTCATTATTTTCTGAACTTATATATATATTCCATTTGATTTCAGAGTAACCCCTACGGACTGAAAGACAGTGGGACAACAGCGGAAATGTCTGCGTGGACGAGCGCAGGTCTTCAACCTTCTACGGGATATTATCCTTACGATCCTACGTTAGCTGCTTACGGGTAAGTTTTGTTACTGACTTTGTGATCAACGTGCGTGGAACTTGGCAAGACCATTGTTTGCAAGTAAAACTCAATTAATAGCCGACTTGCATTAAGATAATTACAGGGCCGTGTGCTTGGTGTGAAACTAGTGCATGACCATAGTTTCGCACTAGTAAAGAAATACCAATATCATGCGATATTCTAAACTTGTAAATATTTATTGAGCTTTTTTCCCTTCAATTTTAAACAGCAGTTAATTCAATATACATCGTATGAACAATATATCTAGGTTTTAAAATGATATCAATCAATAAAAGACGAAACTAAAAAACTTAAATCACTGTTTAAGTTATTCTGCCATGACTAAAAAGTACTCAGTCGTGCATAGATAAAACTGAATCAACGACTAAAATCTCAAAATAATTTAGTTGAGGTTTGGTTGACACTTGATTGTAGCTCAGATAATTATATCATCTTTAAAGTTTGTGTGGCTTATTTGATTGTCATAAGACAAGTAAAACAAACAAAAGATCTTTTGGTACAAACAATGATAAAACGGGTTTTAAGTTAGACAGTTTAATTATAGCCTAAGACAGACAATAAATGTATGCTTTCTTATCAACTATAGATGTCTTTTAAATTATGGGGAATCATGATGTTCTCTCTATAAACGATGGTTTTTTGGTATAAATAATGTAAAATAATTATTCCCCCTCCCTTTTTTTAAAGGAGGCGTCAGTGTTAAAATCATCCATCCACATAATTTCCTTATTAGAGGAATTTTCTTTGGAAAATATATCAATGGTAACTTTGAAATAGCTTATGAACATGTTATGAGAAGCTCTAGTGGAAGTCATTTTTATCCGAAATTTCAAATGTTGCACAAATATATTATTGAACAATAATTTAGGTGGTTCGTAGATCATAATAACAGTTGATAAATTTCAAACGGAGGGCTGGTTTAAAATTTTTAACATGTAGGTACAATGTTTCATGATAGTCTATTCCGTGCAAATTAAAAATTTTCATCTAATGGTCAACGATATCCAAATGTTTTTCTACTATCGAAATTAATTCGTTATCATATTGTTGCATAGACTGGACGTAGCAATTTTCTTAGGTATAATATAAAAGTATTTATAGCCTATATTTGTATAAAACAATTATAGTATTATAAATATAATAACCCAACCTAAACTATTTGTGGTGAGTCCTGCTACAACAAGTACATTTTTATTTACCAAAAACTCGAAAGGTTAGGTTAGGTCAGATTATGTCATAGCTCAAATAGACTTATGAAATTATATAGTTTAAAACCAACTTAAGTTGATAAATCAGCAAAATAACAACTAAAACTGCTATTATATATAAACAATGATTTTCGTAAGAGTGTTTCAGTAGCACTGACCTCGCAGTGGCATGATCTAAACTCGATGAATAGCCGAAATAGAAGTGGGGGGAACTAAAGTATTAGTTATGTAATTTTTGTTTGTAATGGCAGCAGACATATTTCAGAACCTAAAAATATTCGCAAAAGGATGTTTCGAGTTTTGAACTTTGAATTTACAAAAAGAGGGGAGGTGTCCGTATAGTACACAATTACTCTAATAAATCAGCTGTTATTTATTTTCTAAATTCGATTGTAATGTTAATAAATGTTGAAATGGTACAATCTTTTAAGAAACAGACAGCTGATTTGTAATTCCCTATAAGCTTATTGTATTTAAAATATTTGATTCGTAGGAACTTTTGACTCTGTTAAAAATTAAAAATTTCGTCTCCATCACGACCGAAATAACTTCTAATTATGTGTAAAAAATTATGTTGATGGATAAAATAGTTTTTTAGCTACAGCGTTTGTTAATTTTCAATTTTAACCACCTGCTCAGGAAACTTTAATCCGGTTAAGAGAATTTTTGCTGCAAATTAATTTTTAACTACATACACCCAAAATTAAAGTAAATTGTATAATACTCATTGTAGTAGTAAGAATTTTATATGCAACTTAGAGAAATTTGTCTTGTAGCCTAGCTTTTGTTATTTGTTATGTGTTATTTTGTGTGATGATTACAAAAATATAAAAGTCAGCCAATTTCAAAATGACTGTTGAAACTGGTTTTGGAAATTTATACTTACGTGTTGATTTCAACAGATGTTCGTGAAGAAATTGACATTTTAACTGATTATTGGTTAACTCAACAACGCCTAGATATAATTCACGGCAGTAATCTAACTGTAGCCTACTAACTAAACGACCCACTCTACAACTCAATAAATAAAGTAAAACGTGACCAAGATGTAGGTAGTGAAACAAATGACGTTTTTGTATAGGCTATACATCTACTATTAGGCACAATTTAGCTCTGTGTTAATTTACCTGTATAATATTTAACTGTTATATTTGAAAATAACAGACAATTATGTGTGTAAATGACAATTATTGCCATTGTAAAACGATGTATATTTCATAATAATAATATTAATTACAACTGTACGATGTTTGTCAGTTGTTATTAAATATTTAAAGTTTGTATTATTTGTTTATGTTTATAAATGAAACATTTGTAATTTCTTACTATTAAAAGGCAACTTACATAGCGTAACAAAGATAAACGTTCTCTCACTATTCAAAATAGACTATATATTTGGTAGTGTTCAGGCTATGAACCAACATTTATTGATGATTCAACTTATTTCATTTCTTTATTCAACTAAATTAGTCCATCCCTTCCTGAAATTGCTGATTTTCAAATTTAAAAAATACTTTTTTATACCTTAACAAATTAAATTTTTACTGCTTAACTATAAATTAAAAAATCATTTTAGGAGACGGAAGATTAGGGAAATTTTGCGCTTAGGCTTGTTTTTATTAATTGTTGAGTATGTTTAAAGGAAACTATATGTGTGTGTGTGTGTGTGTGTGTGTGTGTGTGTGTACCGCGTTCTTACCACACATTTTTTAAAAAAAATTCCAACTAGTTTCACTAGTATAATTATTGTGTAAACCCTAGGATAACCAAAACTACTCAGATAACATTGTAAAACATTGTAGGCTACTTATTTTTTTGAAATAGATTTTGTTTTTTTGTAAATATGTAAAAAATAATTAAATAAATTTTACCCCGTTTTGTCCGTACGTGGGGAAAAAATGGAGTACAAAAATGGGGAGAATTGGGATAAAATAAAATTGCTACAGATAACTGAACTTTCATAATTTTATTAATTTAAATTACTTAAAAATATGTTACAAAATACACATACGATATATACAAGCGATTTTGAAAATAAACTCCCCTTACTAGCCTATAACTATTATTTTACTCATTTATTTTTTAATGCAAGTTGATAATGGAAGAAAATCATATTTCCGCTCCAACTTTTGTCTACGCTCAGCTGTAGTAAAAATTCCATCTGTTTTCTCCCTTTAGCGGCAATATATCTTTGATTGAGTTTTGGGAACGCAAAAATTCCTGTTTCGTCCACATTAAATATCTTACTATAGGTCTACCAGACAGAAAAAAACTTTCGCAGAACCGTCATATCGAGAGTGACTCGCGCACGCATGTAGGGGTGATGGCGGTGGTGGGGATAAATTGTTACATTTTAGCCATAATATAAAGGAATTTAAAACCTATATTTTAATGTCTTTTTACGCCTTTACTTTATAAAATATCTAAATCTACTAATTGTAGTTGTTAAGAACATAAACGATACACATTCACAGTTTTTTAGCGTTGTGGTAGGTTTGAAAAAGAAAATATTAAGCCCTACGCAATGAAGCAGCGGGCGGGTATGTCTGGCCTAACTCGGACTCTCTCTCTCCCACCACAGTTCTACCACAGTCCATCGCTCTTGCAGCTGATGTGGCCTTTGGTTTTAGAATTGTCAAATCTGGATAACTTTTTTTTTGTAAACTCCACCAATCCATACTTGCTTCTCCAGTTTTTCGGTCGAAAGAGTGATCCACATTTTTCTTTTCTGCAAGTCGTATTTCTTTAACAGATCTTCGTTTGACCCCACCCCGGTTTGTCCCAGATATATTTAACTTTAAAGTGACCACAGCTCACTAAAAAAGTAAATCAATTGTAACTCTTACAAAATAAAAAGCATGATATTGACTATAAGCTAGCAGATAATAAAAAGTTAAATTGCAAGTTGGTAGTTACGTTCATTACGATTTAAGTTGAAAGAATATAAGATCAGAGCTGTTGACACTGTGAAGCAACGAAACAGAAATGACCCACTGTGTAGACCCTGATTCCTTACATATCTTGAAGTTCTACAATGGTGCATAAAACAGTGCTATCTCCGTTTAGCCCCGATCTCCACTACTAGACTACTAAAAAATAAAGGTGCTACAAATTTCAAAATGGGGTTTTCGGAAGTTTCTTCTGACCTGTAGATTCTACAATAGCTAATAATATTCAATACAATAAATAGCATTACTAAAAACAAAATTTAAAATAATAGTAACTTATAAATTATACTTATGGGATAGAAATGATAGCACAAGTTCAAAATGGCGGCTGGATAGTTCCCTCTTACCCAGAACCTAACATGAGTCCGATTGAGCTCATTTTGAGCATCTGGCGATATACCTACAATTTGGTCGATAAAAATGGTGATATGCAACAAGAAATTAAAATAATGTATAATAACAATTATTTGATTGTTTTAAAAATGTGAATTAACAAATCCTGAAAATCAGATGAATATATCCAAGGATCGGATCAGGAAATAAAATTCCATGAAAATATGTTAATTCTTTTTCATAAAATCATAGTACAGTAAATTAACATAGTACATTGGATTGCTTAACATTGTTTTCTACATAAGCTGCATATTGTTGGTTGTCCTTTAGGAAACAAAGGAATAAAACCTACAACTATTTTCTAAATGAAATTGTGATCGTCATTAAAACCCTATTGGATTGGATTTGGTACAAAGATCTAAAAATGTGTAAATTTCATCATATCGATTGTGTAGTTTATGAGAAAATCATCAAAGACAAAGAGTTGAACTACTGGTAGGCCTATTACAACTAACTTTAATACATTTCTATTCCCGAAAAAAGTCCAAATTAAAGATAAGTTACATTAATTTTAATAAATGATAATATAAATAAGTAATTATAGATTCTATATTATAAAGTATACAAAATGGACGCTATTTTTTCTATAAAATATGGTCGTCGTATACAAAACCAGAACCTTGCATAATCATGTGAAAGCGGGAACAGGCTTGCTTATGATGGTATCTCTGACCTGAGGACTAATTGTACATCTGTAATTGAAGGACAAGGCGTTAGACAAAGACCCGTGCGTGACACAAACCAGCAGAATCGATACGTGTGTGTTCATGCTGTTGCTAAATTAACAAGGTTCCTAGGCCTACGGTAAGGTCGATAATTCATGCACAATAATATTGAGTAATACTATCGGCCCAAGTAATATTGAGTAATAATATACTGGTGTAAATTAACACGCCAAGTTCGACATGATAAAGTGTATTTTTTTCAATTAGCTTCCACTTTATTAACAGGCAGTACGGCTTTATCACATAAATTCCTCATTTAATTACATGTTTTAGCGTAATTCTTGCGAAACATGTATATTTACGACTTCCCATAATATTAAATAAAAAAAAAAGAATATCAGTTTTACTGCCCTATTTTACACATTTTCTTGTGTTGTTAATATTCCAGTTCCGTTGGTTTTTCGTCTTTGTGTAAATAAAGTTGCGCTGTAATTGACAGAATAGGATATCACGCGGTACAGCTACACGACTGTAAAATAGGTCATTAAATGATACGCAAACGCGAAACCCATTAACTTAGAGAATGTCAAAGTCGTAAGAGTTTGCTCTCCCGTCCCTCAAAAACTTTATAAATATAAATTTCTTTCTAAAACTCGTGAATTTTGTTGTTATGATGTTTTAGTGAATTGGCGGCGAAAATAACCGGAATAAATCTTTAAAATAATTACATGTAGATTGTTTACATTGTCAACAGAACTGACATAATATTTTAAATTTTTAGAGTGGACAAATTATCTTACTAATATTACTACAGCGTCTACCCCCGGGCTGGTTTAACCCCTTTAACCTCTCATCGTGACCATACGTTAACTTGTTAAAATTTAATAAATTAAAAACACGAAATAGTTAATTTTTGCAATTTAAAAAGATATTTTATTATTTCATGTTAAGCTAGCAGAAAATAAGTTATGTCAACTTTAATTTTAATTGCCACGTGGCACTGAGAATGAAGACCCAGCTACCAAAAATTATACATCCGAGGAACGCAGCATTGATGTGGAACTATTTCGAGATTTATTTCTAATAGTGGTGTAGCCTACATCTCAAAGAAAACTTGAAAACAGCTAATTTGTTTATATTTTTCTAGATAGATTTGATCTAAACTAAAAAAAAAAAGTTTTAAGTGTCGAATTTATCGAGTGAAACCTAAATCCTTCCACTATAAATAAAAATATCTTTATTTTATAAAATTATGTATTATAATTAAATAGTCAATGTAAAACCATTTTCAAAATTATTGATAGTTTCCTAATTACCTACCACAGGGATCTCCAAATTCCAGTGCCTTGGAATTCAGAATAGTTTACATCTGGCCACCTTATTTTTAACTTTAAGTATAAAGTAATATTTTTCAGAAAACTAATATATAATTCGTAAAAAACACAAAATCATTACGACGAATTGCTGTTTTGAAATAGCAAAGCTTATTTTCCATACTTAACTGTCGTTAGATATCATTGACTATTTATAATTTTAATTTTATACAAGTGATAATTTGAATGTTTTTGAACTAATTTCAGTCTATTATTCAATTTATCAACACATTTTGAAGAGATATTGTAAGACTGCAGAATGTTACATGAATCAATTTCGTTCTTAAGACACTTTCTATAACGTAGAGGAATCTGCTAATAGTAAGCTTAAGCTTAAAAAGAACACGCACAACACATTTATGTAAATAAACGCATAACATAATTACAATTAAAAATAGATTAGTTATTATCTTAAAAATCCAATAAACAATGATTATTGTAGATGTTTGTGTCACCCTTAGCGATGGAATTGTGACCTACGCATACTTTAAGGGATTAGGCGACATGATCTATTTCTAGGTTAGACGTAATCCCTTGTTGTCCACAAAATCCATAACAAAATATCTCCTAGCTAAACTGACAAGTCTTGTTATTCTTGATATCGTATAATAGTAGGTTTTTACTAGATTTATTTTTTGTTGGCGTGTATTTTTAAAATTACTAAAAGATAAATTGAACAAACTGATTTTCTAGGTTAGTAGGCATCCTATTTGTCGGCTAGTCCTCATATGACCTCAAAGGTTTAATGAAAATATTACGATTCTATACACTAAACACGAATAAACCTAAAAGTATAGACAATTTTAAGTCTACTCTGTTTTGGTAGTGTAGTGCGTGTTCAAAAAGTTTTTCCAGAGTATGAAGGAGAGCGTTGTGTAGATTGTGCGCGTAGATATACTGCGCATGATCCTCTATACTGTTCCACAACCTAGTAATCAGTTAGGGTGCACAGTGTAACTGTAAACACGTTACACAAATATGCTAAAATATATTTTGTTTATTTCAATAAAACCTAAAGTACTCATTGCGGAGTATGCAAGGCATAACAAAACACATACAAAAGAGTAGGCTATACTTCTCTTGTCTGTGGTGACAAAAATTTCTAATATAAAATTTCTACTTGACGGAAGCCTATTTCCATTATGGAAACACCGATAGCCTACTCCTGGAATTGTCAATCTACCCTAATCATGTTCTTTTATGTAGATTTTATTCCAATTTACTGAAATTTGTCAGGTACGCTCGAATCGTTGGGCAGGTGTGTTAACTGGAGAAAGTAGTTAATAAATATCAAAATTTCTGCAGTTTTTAAAATCTATAAAAATACATTTTCAAGGATATCTTTTATCTGTAGACGCAAAAACCTTAATTTTATGCAGTTTTAAAATCTGCATCCATTTAAACTAAATGTGTTTTATTCAATAAAAAATAAGACAGTTATTATTACGGAACAAAATATATTTTTTATCAATGAGGTTAACAGATTTGAGTTAAATTTAGGATGTAAGCTAGGTTTAATTATTCTTGAATAATAAATAACTAATTTTGTGTAGATTTAACATCCGCAATCATTCTACAATGAAAAATAAGATAGTTATTATTACACGGCAAATTATATTGTTAAAAAAATAACCTGAATATTATCCTAAGAAATAATAGTTCTATTACCGGGATTGGAGTTAAATTAGCATGTCGGCTAGGCTTATTTGTTGAAGAATAAACAGCTATTTTTGTGTAGCTTTAAAATCCGCAACGAGTTCTACAATAAAAAATACGAGAGTTATAATTACATGATAAATTATATTGTTAATAAATAACCTCAATATTAGACATAAGATATAATAGTATTATTCACGGGAATTTGAGATAAATTTAAAAAGTAAGGTTAGGTTTCATTGTTCGTTTAATAATAAATAGCTTATTTTGTGTAGGTTTAGCTAACTCCATGGCATGGAATTAAGAAGATCTAGCTAAGTAAGTTGTGTGCCTAAGGAAAATAATAGTGGTTTAGCTGGTTAGATTAGAACTTGGAAGTAAAAGAATATTTTAGGCTAAAGTATTTTGGAGTGTGAGAGTAGCTTCCTAAATAATAATTAAAAAATCACGTTCAAAGAAGTTCGTGTTTTATCAGCATGGGTGACAAGGTCCTAACTAGTATGCAAAATATTAGGCTTGCTGACCACCATTCACTGCTTTGTTCTTTTCAAAAATGAATATGAAATCCATATTATATAAAAAAAATTTAAATTAAATTGATTTTGTAATAACCTTAGTTGGGATGTTTTTAAGTCACAAAAATAAACTGTTCTTAGTTTTTGTGTTTTAGGTTAGGGTGGTGAGTAAGTAGAGACTGTTGATCAGAAAATAACGAGGTAAATGTGAGGAAGTGTGGTGAATGTTTAGTGTTTTTATTGGTAATAAAAACACTCACACAAAACAAACAAGTGGATACCGTATGTAAATCCGCCAAACGGGTTTTTTGTGACAAAAGATCAATCAGAATATTTAATTGATTTAGGAAAAGGGAAAGTTAGCAATTAGCGAGTTATATTTCTTTATATGTTACAATAAGTATTGAGGTCAAGTGAGTTTATACAAAGCCGACACTTTATGATTGAAAGAAAATTAACTGTCCTCATGTCCAGTGTCACTGAATTCACTTATCTGGTAGATAGGAACTTATACAGATTGAAAAAATAGTGCCCTACTCCTTTACTTTTCAAAAAGATTTTTTTTTTATTTAACCTACAGATTCCAATTTTTAACGTTTCCTAAATTTTAGCTACTATCTTGGACTAGGAATCTTAAAGTCATTTAAACTTCTTTATACCAATTACATCATTTGGCAAGTCTCTTCATTCTGAAAATGGTCCCACAAACCTTATAGAAATATATTTTTCCTTTAATTGGATTTTTGTCAATCAGGATTCATTCGGGTTTTATCTAATTTACTTACGAACAGATATTTATTAGCTTTGCTACATTTCACCAAAATTGGTGGAAATAGATTTTAAAATATTTGACCATCCTAAGTCCATGGTTTATTTTTACGCCTCGATAATTCATAAATTTGTATGGAAGATTTATCTGGTGCTTATGAGATACACTAGAATCATAGGAACTGATTATGACATTAACGAAATTTGTGTTTAAATAATAGGCCTAACAATTTTAAGAAACTCTTCAACTATTCCCTAAATATGCCCTCATGCCAAATTTCTCCAAATGAAAGAAAACAAAAAAATGTCCACACCAAACATTTTATTTGAAACAAGAAGTCGTTTCATTGATTAAGACATCATCTTCAGATGTTTCATGAACTCATACTTTGGTACTACTGACTTAGACTCAGTGGTACGGTACCATGAAATGTATTAATTTGTTCCAAATTAATATTTGTTGTCGACATTTTTCGTTTTATTTCATTTTCTGATTAAAGATTCGAAAATGTTGCTCATTTCAAGAAAATATTAAATTTATTTGGTCGACATTTATTTGTCCCGTAAATATTTGTTAAATATTAAAATATTTGTCCCGTTAATATTAAAATATTGATTTGTTCTGTCACTTGGGCTCTAGGATGTATTTTTGTTCGGACGTAAACAAACGTCATTCCTAAAACCATGTTATTAAATAATTATTACTATAAAACTAATAAGTTATTATTTATCTATTTCTTTTTGTTAATAGTTTACAAAAAAACAAGAATCTAGATTACATTTGTAGACCACTTAGGAAAAAGAGATAAACAAACTGTTCAGTTTAAAATTAAGTTAGATAAACTTTTCTAGTTAAATCACCCCTCTTTCGTTCAGTGGAAATATTGGATGTTTTACAAAAAGGAACATTTTGTTAAAAACGTTTTGGTTTTGTCAAAGGAGAGGAAGTGACAAACGAGATTACAATAGAGTCAAAACATTGATAGGGTTTGGGGGATGCGTTGTTCATGCGCAGCACACGTCTGAGACAATTTGTTTTAATGGGGGTGGGGGATCAAAATGGCGCATCGCGGTAGCACCGTCGTGATATCGATTGCAGCGCTCCTCCAGGCAGGTGGTAGAACTATCTACACCCTCTTCACGCCAAGATTGTACATGGATAACCGTGTCCAACAATCCCCCATCCCCCATCACTAAATATAATCGTTTCATCCCTTGATGACGTAATACTTTAACCTCTTTCAATGCTAAACTCTTTTTAACGGTCTTAAATACGTGAATGATAAAATAAATTTATTCAACAACCTTAACTAATTTTTTGATTGTTGTTTAAAAATTCCCTGCTGTTTAATTTTTTTTCTTTTACTGCAATGTTTATTCAATTAAGACACTACTCAATGTATGTAGTATTTTGTTTATTGTGTGGTGTGTCAGGGGCAATTTATAGGTCTAACTATTCTGAACCAAGCCACCTAATTAGACTGTTATTAAATGTCAATTGACAAATATTGACAACCTTAATGTTGAGATATTCACTGGTCTGTAGGTCTAGATCTAATCTAGGCTATTCTATTTTTGTTTATTCCTTTTAATAGTGAAGCCCGGAGGTCCAGATAGACATTTCTAACCTTCATAGAACACCATCACATTTTAAAGTTTTTATTTGTCGTTAGACATTTTATTCCTTAGGCTACACAAAATCATTTACCATGCAGTACCTAATCCAGCTTCATGTTTTATTAGAAAATAATTGTTTATCAAATTAATTTCAAGATTAGGACCCACTAAATTAAACAACAATTTCAATTACTGTATTCTGAAATAAGTTACAGTAAATATTTTGTTTTATTCCTGCCTTAGTAATTATTCAATTGTATTCAAAATAGAGTTTAGCCTATTTAACTTTAGGCTTATCATGATTGTTTAAAACTATGACACAGAGAGAAATATCGGATGTAAATTATTTTATCTGTTCTATTTAAATACTAATAAACGATACACAAACATTATCATTCACCCATACTAACCAAATTTCGAATTTATTTATAAAATGGCCGAAATGGTGATCAATCTTTGTCCTTTTATATATTACTCAAGAATCTTTAATCAAGCCACACATTTAACCAATTTGATTGAAATTGCTTGAGCTGATTTTGAGATTTTAATTACACGCTCATAGTTCAAATTTTTCTTTTAACAAAAGAGGTGGTAACCAATAGGGTTTTTGGGTCCTTAAAGGCTAAATTTAAGCAAAATTAGGCTAAATCAATATTGAATGATTTTTTTAAATAAATTTCGAATTTTGTTTTATGGCTACTATCTCCAAATTTTGAGCTATCAAAAAATGACGGAATGAAAAGTCTCTAGATAGGTCACGGCCAAAATGTGTGTAACAAATTTGATCAAAATTGGTCTACTCGTTGAGCTGAAAAGAACGACAGACGACAGATAGTCTTGCCAAAAACAATTTTTTGGCCCATGGGATCAACTGCTATTTCGGCGAACAAACTTGACATAGGTTTTCAACCTATTTCACATCTTTCTTTACAAATAGCCTGCGTGAAATGATTTAAATATTAGACATTTTGCATTTTCTAAATTTACTTATTTTTTATGAGGTAATAAGCAAGGTTACTGGCAATATAGCTACAAGTTATTGTTCCTCCCCCCCCCAATCTAGTTAATCACAATAGGAAAGGGGGATTTTTGAATCTCCTCATTGCTTCCTTCTGGCAGGTATTTCTTATCTTTAGAAGTTGACCAAGAAGGACCAATAAACAGGCAAATGAAATTTTTCTGAAGCTATCTTTATATAATTATTAACAGTTTCGTATTATAGTTCAGCTAAATGACATAGCACATAGTATAATAATATTTTATTAAAAAGAATAATTTGTTAAATTGGGGAAAATATATATCTAGTTCCAGTGTTGTTTTAAATTAGTAGACCATATTAGCTGAATTCTTCAAACTGTGCTAATTGAAGTCTGCGTAAACTGAGATCGGCCAAAGTAATGCTTCTACCTTTGCCCGAAAATTTTGTTTTGACTGATTTGAGATAATCGGATTTTTTTCCCCTTATGACAACTACACAAAACTATGCCCATATATAAATTTGATGTAATTGGTTCAATTGTTTGCGCTGTATAGCACTGCCATACAGACAGACAACATTGCTAGAATCAACTTTTTAGGACTTGGTGTATCTTCGGGCACAACTCACCATCTATATTTTGCCACATCAAATAACATTTCACCAGTTATATTATTTATCAGAAAATAAAAATGTTTTATCGTTACTATTGTTTAGTGATGTATAATTTAAATTGTAATATTAGGCCTACATTAAATTTAAAGCAAATGATATTCTTAAGGAATAAAGAAAGCCTTATTTGTCAAAGAATTAAAATCTTATCATCTAGACTAATAAATTGTGAGTTTCCTGTTTAGTTAATAATTTCCCTAAAGTCAAACAGACCCGCTTCCTTATTGATTCCTTTTTGTTCTGTCATGTCTACCTTGGCATTCCTGCATTTAATAAAGGAGCACCTGTTTACGACATCACCTGTTGGTTCTCCACTCTACAAACGTATTTTAAGGTGGTTTCCTAATTAATAATAATATATTCTGCATAACAATTAATTCATATTTTAAGACATTGTACAACATGTGTTCTAGTGATCTAGTGTAGATATGCATGTTTTAGTCCTGGTTTCCTTCGTAATTTAGCAGAGGTCTCTGTTGTTATTACTTGAATTTGATTATGCTTTGCCTTTTTTTGTTATAAAATTAATATAAGGACGATCTAACAGTTTGTATATAAACTGAAACTGAAATTCACATATTATCCAATTATTTATATTGGAATGCAGCCTTGAACTTTAATTAGGTCTAAGTGAAGTTAAAATTCTAGTATTTTCGTACGTGGTTAATGTAGCCTATTTCTTTTATTTTGAATTATCAATAACTTTAACTTGTAAGTACAACGAACATTCAATTCTAGTTAACAAACAAAATAGCAGTAGTTGACTAACAAACAACTCAATGTTCTCGAATCAATTCCTGTATCGCCTATACCAGACTCTTAGTGATTTCTGTAATATATTTATACCTGATTTAGGCCTACGAGTATGCTCTGTTCTACCATACATTATTATAATCATGGACATTTTGACCTAATTTCAATAACTAAAATTTCAAGGACATGATGTTTATTGTACTTCTCGTTCCGTTAGGAGCATTTTCGCTAGCGTTGTGAAGCATATTTCCCACGTTTACCGGCTGTAGGCATATATTGTGAGAGTCATCAAGAGTTCAAAATATGTCTGCAAATATATTAATTGAACTTTGAGGCAATAATAGATCCTGTTGCAAAACAACAATTTTTGCTGGGATGTTACATGTTTGTTTTATTTTAAAAAAATTATATAATATCGCTGGATAATGATTTTAAAACTGCATAAAATGAGCAATTAAGCGACTTTATAGAATGTATAGAAACAAAGTTATCGTCAAAAAATGACCATTTTGAAATTACCGAGATATATCAGATCATTCCCTAAATTTTGTTACTGACTGATCCACTTTTGATTGGTTACTCAAGCTTTACTGTGTTTTGAGGAAGTGGAGGTTTTTACTTTATATTAGTCTGCTAATATGTTCTGTAGTGTGGGAAAGTCCTGCTCCTTGATTCTGTCATGCAATCTTCATAAATATAATATCTGATACTTAATTTCAATGTATTGATATGTTTGCAATATTACGGGATGTAATTATAATGCACGAATGTAAGCTTGAAACGCCAGGCTAATAATTTGCATCGTTCCCGCTCTATTACACTACAATAACCTTTAATTTATTAACATAATAAATCACTTTTATTTCACCCTGATCAAGATTTATTACACTTCATGCGTTAATTTACTTTTTTTCGCGTAATTTTATTTGATCAAATTTTAAACTTATATTGGTTGGATAACTTATATGTGTATTTGCCCAGTGGGAATATTTGATCAATTCTTCCGTTTTTATTTTCTTATCTATTAAAAGAAACTAATCATTATTTAATTTTATGTTATATTTCCACAATTCGTATAGGTTTATATAATTATTTTGCTAGTAGGCCTAATATTTATAGACTTATGTTTTGAAAACATATCATTTATATAATTGCAAAAATTATTTTGTTCAACATTAGTAAATTTAATGATTTGTTTAAACATTAACAAGGTTTTTAGAATATTTAAACCTTGTTATTATAAGTTATAGGCTATTCCATGATTTATTCATGCGTCACCTAAATATAATTAGCTAAGAAACCTAAAAAATAGTTTAAGTATTTAGCTTGTATTCTCGGTTTAAATAAATATGTGCTGCAAATAATATTATTAATAAAATGTGAAATAAATAACACACTTAAAGTATAAATTTATTGCGCTTAAACTTGTTTTTCAAATTTTTATAACTGCGAAAGTAGAATTATTTTCAAGTTTTAATTTTGTAAAAAAACACAAAATTTTAAAACTATGCAAAACGTTTCTATATTTCATAGTTGTCTAATACCAGAGTATATAAAATATTTTATTTCATTATCTTCTACGTCATCCAGGCTAGTTTATCAGTTGCTAGTTAGGGACGTCTTGGACGATTTTCTGATCTCAAATAAACTTTGAACATCTTCGCAACGACAAAAAAGTCACGAAAATTACCAAATTTAACTGAATACATGTAAATTTGAGTGTTTTTGTCCATATGACTAAAATTCGCAATCAGCTATCCCAAGTTTAATAAACAATTTAACTAAAATGTACTCTGTAAGGATCCAAACAATAGGCCACGTATTGGTCGCCATCTTGTGAAATATTGATACACAACTTAATGGCCTAAAATAGTGTGCAAATTACAAATGAAAGTAATTTAAGATCAGGAATAAAAGGCAAAACAAGAAAATAAACATGTAACATACGACTTGGACTTAGGGTGAGTTTTTGACAAATGAACTACAAGTAGACTACTTCTATTTAAACGTATAAATATCTTTCTATATAATTATCAAAATTATCTCCCATGAAAAATGCGTGGTGAAATGACAATGAAAATTACAATTTCTTTCTGGAATTAAAAAAAAACAACATGTATTATTTTCCTGATTTACAACAGGCAACAGGTTTTGTGAATGGGTCTGTGACAAACTGTAATTTAAATTACAAAACACATAAACATTAGTTTTAAAGTAAACTTAGGGCCTATACTATTTTAGTTTTTGAGAAAATGAAATAAATAATATGTCTAAGTGCAGTACAATTGTCTGACGAATTTTTTATGAGGTATGTTTATTTTCGTTTATAAAAAAATAAGAAGAAATGGTTTACCGTATTGAGATATAAAGCTAGCTGAAACCTGTTACTTTTAAGGTTTAGTCTATAATATACAAACTGCAACAAATTAATGAAATATAACAATGTTTTAATCATTTTCCATATTAAACGTAAAATGGTTGCCATAGTTATGAACGCCTATAACCGCCATATTTGTTTAACATACTTGCTAAGTACCAATATAACCATCAACTATCCACCACTTATTGTCATTAACATCGCAGGAAAACAATGGCTGGATATAAGGCTGTGTTTCTAAAAGCTCTATTTGTTTTTTCGATATAAATAATGTATCGAGTCTAGAGAAGATCGATTCCTAAAGCGCTGTGCTTCACTTTACAAGCTCTTTGTTGCTATGGTGATGTAGAAGTCCCTCAGCGCCACTTGGTTACCGCGTCACCAGCGTCACAGTCATCTTTCAATTTGTAGACAACATGATTTCAATCTGCTGGATAAATATTTTGTTTTACATTGACAATCAAATATCTAACGCTTTTCTTACTTAAACGTCTTTAACAAACAAATCCTTCCACATCGCCTATTGAACTTGTATCGAGACAATTTCAATCTGGTTTATACGATCTTTTTGTCCCTCATTAGATTAAAAATTGATTTTCATTAAATTTTCTTTGTATATTATTATTTTAAACGAAGGTACGTGATGGATTTAATTTGATTTGAAGTAGAATTGTAGTAGCCTGAAAATATATTACTTTTAAAGAAGGAGTTAAAGTTGATATAGGCTATCGTAACAAGTTGTAGGCCTACACTTAAGTTACTATTTACTTAAAATGTTCATCAAACTCTCAAAGATGAAGAAATGGTTCGAATAACAGTTCTGTTTGCATAAACTAATAATACAAAATGCAAAAACTTTTATAGTTTATATTGTGATGTACCTAAACGGCAAGAGGTTAGCTTGTCTCCTTAAAGAACTATTTACGTAGGACTTGTAACAGGTTTATTTTTTTAGTTTTATTACTTTTTAAACACGTATAGTTTAGCCTATATATCTGTTCATGAAAATCATGTTTATATATAATTATATTAATGGTATTCCACAAGAACCCGCGAAGAGTGTAGGGCTGCTAGATGACTTTCCACTCGAATAAAGTGCGATCACCACTCGGAGCTCCCAAAAATTCTCACGATATTGGACCAACACTATAATGTTTTGAGCTTCCTATGGGATTGAACGCGGTACCTCTTGCATACAAAGTGAGAGTGTTAGCTATCCAGTGTCGTTCGTTTATGTATATACACAATAACTTCATAAGACCTAAGCTGAACTACCAACAAGGTCTTTTGTTAAAAAACACATAAAAAAAAGCTAAATGACGTTGGAAGTGACCATTTCTTTCCTTTGAAGGCCCAATAAAAAAGTCGCCTGTAGTTGATCAGAATCACGAGACTGCGAAGAAGATAAATACAAAAAAGGAGACGAACTGTTCCGTCAGTTTAAATGAGAGTTTCCTGGGGGGGGGGGGGTGAGAATGAATAAATAGCCTCAATATTTAGGGGCAGGAAGAGATAAAAACAATTTGGTTCATAAAATGTTCAAATGGAACCATGTAGTGGAATCTATGTCTGCAACGGAATAACAGATTTATGTATATATAACTTCATAATATGATAAACATGACAATTGCGATTTTCCGGGAACAGGAAATAGTTTGTAAACAAACATTAAAGTAGTTCTTGATACAAATAAGAAAGCCGAGATGCTGAAGTTAACCAATAGATGTCATACTAGTCACTTAAATTGGAAACTCATGTAGACATAATTACTAGTCTTGTGATTTCAAGCCTCTACAAGGTTGTCTTCAAAACTAGCGAGCGGTCTTATTTATTCAAAGACAATTTGTTATATTTATATACAAACCTGTGCATAACCTTTTTATAATCCATATTTAAAAAAGATATATTTATCTGACGAGAACCATTACAGGCTCAACAATTGTCCTACCCGTACTAGTGTAATGAGTGGGGACCAGTATTGTATACAAAATGGCGGTCACATTATATACAAAATTAATTCCCATTCAATTAATTCATTGCTCAATTCAGACATTTTGTTAACATGAGTGGAGTTATTTTAAGGTTAAAACTTCAAATTTGACATCCGTTTTTACGTAGGCCTACGTAGGCTAAATACAAAGTTCCCCAAACTCTCAATTTAACAAATTTTGAATATTTCTATTAATTAAATAATTCAATCCTGCAAACGAGAAAAGTGTCTGTGGGGTTATAGAATACCAATTGAAATCAAATATTGAATTTCACTTTGAGAGTATGAAAATGTAGAGGATAATATCAATTTTATCAGATAGAAGTTGAAGCTACGGTTCACGTCTTTGAACACTCTTTTATTTTTAATTAGGCCTATCTTAGTTTTTGTTGAAATTATAGAAAAGGAATAATTAAATCAAAATGATTTTCATTTTTTGGATGCACCTATTGTAAAACAAAAAAGTTATATTTCGATATATTATGCCTATTTGTAAATTGTATTTAACCTTTTTATTCGAATATCAAAAATCATTTCTGTTATTTTTTAAAACAAATTCCAAATAGAGAATAGAAAAATAGTAGTAAAAGATTAAAATTTATTTAATGTTTAAAATATATTAATGAAAAAATTATTGAGTGACGGCCATCAAATGAAAAGTATAATTTGTAAACATATTCTGTTTCCTCGAGTGCTTGGTTGGTTGCACTCTTTACCTGTACACACAAACCTATGTGTAAAACTGAGTTATGCAGGTTTGCCATCAGCATAATATTAAGTGAATTCTTATCATTAAGCGATATGCGACCGACATTGATAGCGTACAATTATTGTTTTACAATAAATAGTTTAGAGGCAATTACTTAAATATTTAAATTGAGTAAAACCCGTGATTAAAATACACACGGCATTCTAGTAGACTCCATGTTACCACCTCGTAAATATTAATAATAAACAGGTAATTACTGGAAATTTACATACGATTTATATTAGAAAAATAATTAAATAAAATTCTCGAGAGTCGACTGCGCCAAAGGCCAGACTAATTAGAGTGGTTAACATTATAATTTTAGGCCGCTAACAAGGCGACATTAATTATAGAAAATTGTTAAGTTTAAATTGGACTTGCGTGGTTATCTGGTTGCGCATCTTACTTCCGGGATACAGTTGTCACTCGCATGCTACCAGTTTCATAATTCCCTCCCAGCTTATTTGTTTCGCTAAAAAATCAATTGTTTACAATTTATTTGAAATAACCTTAGAGCGTGACACAGTAGGGCGGTCAGGTTTGTGGCGATAGAACAACAAACACGCTTTTCAAATTTCTAAATGTACTAACGCATTTCACTTGTCAGAGACATTGATTCTAATTTTAATGATATTTATTATTAATATTTCCAGTGTAGATAACGATAAAACTAATTGCGATATTTTTTAATTCTAGTTAGAATTGTTTAGAGACAAACTGTAATACTGTAAAAAAACCCCACCCATCGGTAATTAATACTGCTTCATTCATTGATTCACCCCTTCCTTTGAGAATTAATTAGGCCTACACAGAGCTATTATGTACACTTATTCACAGGTTATGTGTAGGGCCTATGTATATTGGAGGTTTTAATTCATTTAAGTTTTAACCTAAAACAAAATTATTTTTCAGTCGTCTTTGGTAAATATTAATTTAAAATTTTTATTTTTATTACTTACTGAATAAGTTATTTTTATAAGTAATTTAATTAAATAAATATTACATTAAAACATTCAGTTTTCAGCCTTCCTGTAATTATAGAAACAGTATAATATAAATAAAGGCGGTGTCAATCAGAGGCGGTTGATAAAACAATAGACTACGCTGAGTTCATCTTTTAAAGACTCAGTGTATTGTAGACCGCCATCTTCAGTGAAGGTTTTATTAGTCCCTGGCCAGCCTCTCCGTGGTAGTGCCGCAGTTTAATAGGGGTGAAACACCCCCGCACGCATCAACACGTCCTACCACTGTAGCGATACGAAAAGACTTAAAAAGTGATAACTGCCGAGTAAGCTGGGCTGAATAGCACCGCAGGGGCACATGCTGGGAGGAGAATTATAAACAAAATACTTAGATGGCAAATTTAAAAAAAAAATAGTTGAAAATTAAAAAAAATTAAAATTTTTTATTAATATATTCGTATTTATTTTGAAAATACATTATTTCACCTAATTCTTGGATAATAGGGCCTACTTATTTATATAGGGACGATAAATGTCAACAAGAGAAATTTAGATTATTTAAAAAAAAAGTTTGATAAAAAAAGTGAAAACTTTTATAGGTTGATTTGTTTGTTTACAAACGGACGTAAAACGTTTGTATTCCCAGACTTCCAGAAAGGGTGATTTGGGAAAACTGGCTTCCGTTTTGGTACTGTGTTTCTGCATCTCATTTCCAAAGTAGCTAGTTTACTATAATTTGTAAACAAATACGCTAGCTGGGTTTTTCTAAAGACGAATTTTGTGTGATTTTAGAACAATAAATAAGTATTAAACCTAAAAGCTATAAGTACAACCTTACATATATTTTTTTTTAAAGAATATTGTCAATATTTTTAATCTTATTTTCCAGTAGACTAGCCTACTGTATACAAAAGAAAATAATAAATAAAAACAAAATCTTCATATAAAAAGAAACATTTTCTTCTATCTCGTTGTTGTAACGGATGCTTATCTATATGGTAACTCTCTGCAAGTTGTTAACAGTAAATTTAAAAAAAAATGGTGCAAGCATAATTGACGGGATTTTTTTGGACTTTTTTTTTCCAGTGTTTCGCAATATAAAAGTAATATTTGGTCGTAGTAGTTATTTCATTCTCAGATTTTTTTCCAGAATTTCTGACTTGACTAAAATACTCTAGGTTTACGCACACATTTAACTGCGTTATGGAATAACTGACTTGTTAACTTGATAACATTCTAAGCAACAAGAAAACTATTAACACAGGCTTATCCCGTGACATTTCTTCCCTCGGACCAAACTTTAAGGATTTTGAAACTCCGGATATAATTAGAATGACTTGAAAAGAGTTATTTTATTCTGACAATAAAGAATCTTTATTAATAATATAACCTCTATTGTAATTGTGTTTGTTAATTAAAACTGATACTTAATGGGAATAAACAACTCTTAATTTCGCGCCAGACATTGTTAGCACAAGTTTGTCTACTCTTTTTCTGATGCAAGATGAGGTAAATCTTCTATAACAGGAAGATACATAAAAAGAACATAACCAAAAATATTAGGAAATTACAGACGGCTTCAAAGGAAGTCGTAAATGTATATTAAAGGTTTTAGTTTCATAATAACAAGTTAAACTAAGTGTGCTTAAAAATAACTTGACGATTTACCCTCGAATCTAAAACAAAGTCAATAAAAAATCCATTTCTGTGTCGGGGTTGCATATAAAGGCTTTCGATTTCCATATTGATGCAACCGAGGATAAGGGGGTTTGGCGAAGTAGAGGAGTAACAGAGTTGCGGTAATAAAACATTGAAGCTCATCCTAGGATTGCGGTGCTAAAAGAGAGTGATCGGGGGTCGATGGAGGGCCATTAGGAGAAGAGTGTCGGACTATTCATCACTTTGGACAGCTAAGAGAAAAACTCGCCCAACACCCTAACCTAACAGCGATTGTTTCTTACTCCCACTTCTTTGTCCTTTGCGGGTTCTTGAATTTATTCACGGTCTTGCATACCTAAAAAAATATAAACAAAAGGATCGGTTTTAATAAATTGTATTAAAAATAATATTTCAAAAATAGAGTGTTGTTAAAAAATACTTAATAAGAAAAAGTTAACGGGATTCTCATTTTTTAACACTTACAATACTCGTCCGCTAATTATTTATTATTTTTAATTCTTCATTTCCTGCCTAATAATGTGAAGAGATTAGTCTATTAATTTACATGAATTATGAAAAAAAAATTGCATATTTAATTATGCTTAATTATAATTAGCGATAATTCCGGACGAGTTTGTCGTTATAATTTGCAAAGTCGTTTTATTAGACGTAAAATAATATAAAATCCATACATCAAGTAATAACATTTTAATGTATAATCTATCAACTTACAATTTTAATTTATATTTTTTTTTGTTTATATATTTGCTGTCATTTAAACAAAATTAAAATGTCATACTTCTAAAGAATGTAATTGTTTTAAAATTACTTATGAACATTATTATTGTAGACTATGTAAGTATTTTATGTTATGTTTTTCATATGAGTGGAATATAGTTTTTTAAACGGTAAACTGTCAAAAGTGTCAGATCTATGGTTTAATCTGGACAAATATAACGATTAAATTTCAAATAATTGAAAATTACAATATTTGTCCCACACGCTGAAATTAATATGCATTTTATTTATTTAGCTTATATAATGAAAACGCGTATAGTCTATATTTGTTTAATACAATTTGATTTAAGCAATTTTTCCGAGCTCGTCATTTCGTACAATTTAATTTTCAAAAGGGAAATATGCTTTTTTTCGTTAGCGAATGAAATATCAAAACAAATAACCGTGTTGTTTAGATATCACGCGGGGAGTAGCCTATACCCTATATTATAGTGTCACTCACCCCAGCATCATTGTTATCTTATCTTACACTCATGGCTCTTTTATTCTTTATATAAATAATGGCAAATATAGATTTCTTCTTTTTACACGGGATTCATTCCAGTGGTTGCGTTGACATGACGGTAAAGCTCAAAGTAAATCGTATTTTAATTTTAAAAATCGAGTTTTTAATTATCCGGGACAAAGGTTCAATTGTTTTGCCAACTATTCCTGAATTGTAATATTTATTACTTGCGATTTTGCAAACGTGTTTGAAACATTCATCTTCACATTTCTGAAAAATTTGATCAAAAGTTCCGAGATAAAGTGCCCGCATACTAAAGTTAATCAAAATAGTTATTACCGATAGTGTGATCAAAAGTTCCGAGACAAGTTAAATATATGCCCGGATATCCTACTACCCTATATATTTGATTTGATCAAAAGTTTCGATGTAAAATATTCCCGCATAGCCTATTAAATTTGATTAAATCGTTATTACCGATAATTTGATCAAAAGTTCCGAGATAAGATCAAAATATGTCCGCATAGCCTACTAAATTTGATCAAAATCTTTATAGCCGATAGTGTAATCAAAAGTTCCGAGATAAGATCAATATATACCAGCATAGCCTACTAAATTTGATCAAAATCTTTATAGCCGATAGTGTGATCAAAAGTTCCGAGATAAGATCAAAATATGTCCGCATAGCCTACTAAATTTGATCAAAATCTTTATAGCCGATAGTGTGATCAAAAGTTCCGAGATAAGATCAAAATATGCCCGCATAGCCTACTAAATTTGATCAAAATCTTTATAGCCGATAGTGTGATCAAAAGTTCCGAGATAAGATCAAAATATTCCCGCATAGCCTACTAAATTTGATCAAAATCTTTATAGCCGATAGTGTGATCAAAAGTTCCGAGATAAGATCAAAATATGCCCGCATAGCCTAATAAATTTGATTAAAATCTTTATAGCCGATAGTGTGATCAAAAGTTCCGAGATAAGATCAAAATATGCCCGCATAGCCTACTAAATTTGATCAAAATCTTTATAGCCGATAGTGTGATCAAAAGCTCCGAGATAAGATCAAAATATGTCCGCATAGCCTACTAAATTTTTCTAAATCTTTATAGCCGATAGTGTGATCAAAAGTTCCGAGATAAGATCAAAATATGCCCGCATAGCCTAATAAATTTGATTAAAATCGGTTCACGAGATTGGTCTATAGGGCACTGCATAGCTGACAGACAAACATCTTTTTCAAAACTACTTTTCTTTTCTCAGGGGAACATGTAAAAGTCCACATTGATTAAAAGTAAAAAATACAAAATATAGATTTGGATTTATAACATGATTACGATGTTAAACCAAATTAGATTCAGAGAACTTCAAAATACAAACTCTCCACGTAGATATTGGACGTCACATTTTGAAACAAATTAAGGGAGTACCAACACAAACACTTGCAATCGTAATATTATGTAATGGAGGTTTTGTCAAATCAAAAACTTCTTCACTGATACATTACTGGTTCTAAGTTACAAACATTGGGGGTTATAGGCCTACTCTTGTATAAACTGTCACGCTTAAAGTACGCTATTATAATGTTAATTACGTAAGTTTAATCAGATTTCTAAGGGTATTGAATATTTTTAATGGGTATCTTCCTATCTTATATTCACTAATAATTTAAAATTAGTCAGACCTACATGAATCGATACTTACAGAAATTATAGTTCATTGTAAGAATACTAGGCCTACTCTTTCAGAATTTTTAGTTTTTATACTCTACTATTACCTGATTCTAAAAGAAAACTTTTACCTTGTGATATATTATTGTTATAAAGTATGGGTAAATTTATAATTAGTATAATTTGTAATCAACTCTTGTATCTCATATAAGATAAATTACAAAACGTGAGTAACTATAACAAGCAAGATATGTATGTAACATGTCGTGATGTCGTAGAGGTAGGCTACATGCGTGGCAACACAAAGATTGGCTTTAACATGTATTGCATTCATAAAAACAGTTTTTAACACCAGCCAAAGTGACATAAATTACAAGTTTCTCTGTGTACTGTGGTGATGTATAAATCTTACAACAAAAATCGTTGCTCAGCACGCCACGTATACAAAGTAGTTTTATTAAAGGAAATCCTAGTTTAGTAATGTTTAAAAAAGAAGTCGTACAGTATGGCCCCTTGTGTTCAGAAGGCGGCCATAAAACAATTGTTCGTTTTGTTATTGTGAATATGAATATAACTTCCCCTAAAACTCCAAGTCACGACTTTCCGAGTGCCTACCCCAAGCGTCGATAAATAAAGTTAGACATCACCGATACTTCATCAACCTCTGAGGGATGACCCATATGTTTGCATGTCCTCACAGCATGCTCCTGCATAACTCAAGACTGGGGGTCGTGGTTTCGTGACCCGGTCATGACGGATGTCTCCAAATAGCGATATCTCCACTCCAACCTGCTTCCTGTCTCCACATTTTGATAAACTGCGACTATTTTATTCACAACTTATTGCAGACGCCACGATTTGCGCATTAAAATGGTCTTCGTACACTTTAGCACGAAGACTGTCGTGAGACGATATTAACTTTTACAATCGGTAATCCGCGCCAAGTAAGAAAGTACGCCAAGTTTGACAGTTCATGATGTACATGTTATTTAAATGCAAGCATACACGGGCGTGCCCCTGCGTAATACCAAATCTTATCCTCTCAGCACAGGATCGTAAAACTTAGATGTCACAAATTATTAACATTTTGTTGTTGTAATTTCAACTCTCTTCTTAACGTCATAATTTCCTACAAAAAGCTGCCTTCAATGAAAAATAAGATAACTAACTGGAGAAACTACTATATTATTTTGAAATTTCTCATTTTATTATTTAATTGCTTTAGAGAAATAAATTTTTTAAATAATTAAAAAGCAAAGAGAGGTTTGTAATTATTTCCACCTGTTTAAAGAGTGCCGGATTTACATTTTTTTGCGCCTCTAAGTAAAAAAGGAACTAAAATTAAAAAATGTAAGACTACAATAAAAGGAATTAAGGAAGCGAACTATTTTTTTATAACATAAATTATTATTTAATTTTCTAGGAAATTAAAATTAATTTCACATAAGTACATCATATCTAATTTGTATTCTTATTTATATTCTATGTAATAATAAATAAGGAAGCAGTCTTACAAAGAATAAAAGGAAATACGATACATATTTTTTTCTGTTTTTAACAAGTAGTGTAAACAGCTAATTATATCATCATATTCTAACGATTACATTTCTTACTGGATACAAAACAGTGTTAAATTAGATAATTTAACTTGTCCACTTGTGTTGTATTTCTTACTAAATTTTTATCTTTATTGCTCATCTGTAAAATTAGCGATAGCCATAGTTACGGCCATTTGTAAAGCGTATACGATATTTTTGTATTGCGGCATGGATATTCTATTGATATTTTGAGGTACATCATCTGAAAAATGTTTGACTTAAATATGTCGTAACAGTTCCCGAAATCAAATCGTTACACGTACAGTTATTAATTTCATAAAAAAAAAAAAATTGGATTGTTTTCAAAATGTTACGTCAATTTAATCACGTTGCTCCCCGCAATTGCTTACTTTGCAAACAGGAAAATCCTCCACAATGTTTAAATTTTGTTAACATTATTTATTAAAATTAGAATTTGAAAATCACATAAAAGTCAATAAGACCTTTGTGCTGTGTCTGACTAAATATAATGACTAATAGTATTAAAAATTTAAATTCCCTGTAATTATATTATAAATTTAAGCTTATTGTAGTTTATGGGAAGTACAAAACAAAATTATGTTCTTTTAACTCTATTGTTAACGAATCTCTAAGTTCCAAAAAAGGCTTTCATTTAAAAGTTAAGAAAGAAAATAGGATAATTAAATGAAAGCAATACTAAACTCCGTCGTAATTTTTTTTTCTTATTTAAGAATTTGGTTTAATAGAATATAATAAAATTTCTGAAATAGATAATTCAAAACTATAAGCTGATTTGAATTATATTTCAGAACTTACATTAATTTTTAAGGTTGACATTTGATGGTTCTGAAATCAATTTCAAAATTACATACTGAAGAGGAAAATAAATTTAAATTACTGCTTGAGGGGTTGTCGGTAGGTTTGGTTGTGACTTGTAGCCTATATAGGGTGTCGATCACTAAATCATGAAGTATATAGAGTAGTCAGTAGCTTTATAATTATTTATCTATATTTACTTTATTATGTGATATTATTGTTAGATAATTAGGGATATCTAAAGATATAAATTACAAACTATTTTTAAATAGCTAATTTTAGCTATTTCCACGGTATGGTGTTGAGTAACATATACTTTTAGTATGTTTTGGATAGAAATATTATATATTGTATATATCTGTCAATGTTCTGAAAAATTAAACACAAGAAAATGCCACTACTAATACCCAAAGGTTACCAGAGTAGTCGATATTACAATGTGTAGAGGAATATCTATTAAATCATGTTTATTCTGATCAGCTGTTATAATTTTGTTGTAATCTTATTTTTAGGTTATGTTTAAATCATTGCGCAGTTCTAGTTACTTTTTAATTTTTGTAGGCGGAATTTAATTTCAATAGATAATTTTAGAATGTCGGATTCAGTAGTATCTTTAGTCAATCCGTTACTACGGAAGTGTACAAATTCATTCCGGATTTCTGGGAGGTTGAAATGATTCTAAATCATTACTTTAAATTGCACAGCCATCTGTACAGTTTGCTCGAGTAGGAATGTTATAGCTTAGTCATTTCGGTCTAATAAGGTGGAAAGTTGTTTTTCAAAGAAACTATTTTATTACTTTCAATTTGTACTACAATTAGTAGATTACTTATAGGGAAGGAAAGCAGTTTCAAAACTCAAAGTACCCGATCAGGTTTGTGTCATAATGTTCTCTAAAATAACCTAATGTTAGGCCTTCATTGTTTTTAGTTTCAACATTTGCCTAAGGGTATTAAAACTCATCATAGTATATTAATGTTATGCACATTTAATGTGAATTATCTATGGTGAATAGATTACAAAATAAATCTTCTTGCACTCTAATAGTAATGTTATATATATATGATAAATGTCAACAATAGTTTTATTTGTATATGGATAGAAATGTTACACAATTTATTCAAAAAATTGGTTCTTGAGGAACGTAATTTCTTCAAGACAGTTTATATTATTTTAAATAGGTTATCACAGTAAATATTATTATTTTTATTTTTTAATTAACTATAAATAAAATTATAATAGTAAAAGTACTAAATGTTTATTTATTTACATAAAGATAATGTAAAATAATAGTAAAAGTTTTTTTTTTAATATACTGTAGACTATTATTAAAAAATAAAAATTTGACGTTAACAATTAATTACGTAGGAATTTTCCTGCGTTTATGGTCTCAGGATTACACAATTTGTAATTTAAAACACAGACAGAAAAACAAAGCTGAAACAAATGTAAATGGATAAATAAATATAATTATATAGCCGGCTAACGCGCCGCGCGCGCAAAGGTAGGCTACAGCCAATCAGCTTTATGTTTTATAACAGTTAATTATAGAATTATGTCAATGAAGTGTCGTAAGCTATTCCAAGATTGAGAGGAAGATTTTTTTTTTTTTTTTTTTTTTTTTTTTTTTTTTTTTTTTTTTTCAATTTGGTACATGGACATGTTTTGGCCATATTTCAGAATTTTTGATTACTCGAAAACTGCTAATAGCTGTCATGGAAAAAATACAAAATTATATTTTTATCAAAATTGGTCCAACAATTTTGATAAACTTTTTCTCTCAATACCCGAACAAAACGTTGGTCGTCATCCCTCCAAAAATGTAGAGAGTTATCGGTAAAATCCAATAAATCGGCGGGGTTGTAATAAAAGACGTAATTTCTCAAAATCGGCTCTACAGATTTCGCTCAAATTTTTAGAGAAATGTGAAGATTAGTGAACCGAACCCGTGTGTATAATCGCAATTAAAAATACATATTAAGATTTAGGATTATTTGACAAAAACAAAAATAAACCTTGATCACCGCCATTGCTTAATTTTAATGAAATACTATTTACGTTGAGGACGTGTTTACGACACAAGCGTAATAGGTTCATATTTACGTAGGCCTACAATCGTAAAGTTTGGCTCGATTGAAATATATTATATTTGTTCAAAGATCGCATTCATTTTCACCTTTTGACTGATAAATATCAAAGTGACATTGTTGGTGATGCATAATTATGGTGGGTGTTTTATTTGGTTTCGGGGGTAGCTGGATGAGTGAGAATGTTTTTGGCCGTTTATTTTGGAAAAAAACTTCCTTTGGCCCGTTTTAACTGAGGAGTGAACGTAAGTGAACCGTCACGCTCGGGTTAGTTACGCTGAATCGAGTTTACTCGGGTCCATTAGACATCATGCGCGCTCGGGTCGGTGACGCACTGAATAGTCTATACTCGGCTCCAGTCGTCATCAGTCACCTTTATTGTCCGACAAGAAGTGCATCTTTCCAATATTATTGTATATGATCAGTGTAATATTTAAAGTGTTTAAAATTTGTGCTGCATTTTACTAAAAGTGAAAATTTATTTTTAGATCTTTAAATAAATTTGAATCTAAAGTATTTATAACATATTTCAGCTTAAATAAACTTATTGTTTCATTCTTATAATATAATTAATTCACAAATATGATTGTATATCTTGTAACTAATAATCATTTTATGAGTATAGACATAAGAATTAATAATTTTATATAATGTCACCTTGTTTTTTATTCACCGAAATAATCCCCACTAATCCTATATAATATATAACATAGCCTAAATGTGTGAATATATATAAATATATATATATATATATATATATATATATATATTGGAAAATTAGAAGTTTCCACTTCTATCGTGTGGTCATAAGCACACACCCAGATTTTTTTTTTATATTATCAGTTTTGTTCTTTAAAAATTATGACAAACAATGTAAGCATTATTTGTTGTTGATTATATTTTTATTTAATTTAGGACTTTACAGACATATCCACAGCAGAATATTAATATTAAAAATTACTGTTGATAAATTTTATCAAAAATAATTATTTTAATTTTTAGAAATAAAGTACGACGTTAATTTCTGTAAACTACCTCCCAATAAAGTAATTGGACATTTTAAACTTTTTGTTTATACATATCTGCTTTTAATTACTGTTGTGAGAATTACTGATGATGCTCTAATGCTTCGTTATAAACACCAGACGATAATTCCACATTGTAAAATCGATTGTAGTCTACATATGCAAAATGAGCCGCTTTCCAGGTCGTTTAGAGCCAGAATACTCCCCTGGTTTTAATTTCTATCACCATTGAATAGAAGTAAAGAGGAAAACAAAACTAGTTTTCATTGTAGTTTGAGGGATGCAGTCATCACTTTATACTTATTACATTTATAATAAACTCGTATAACATTCAGAGAGTTAATTAGGTTCTGAAAAATAAATTGATTTTATCGCGAGGATGATGAAAATAACGTTATTAAGAATAAAAACACGTTTAAATATGATAATTATGTTAATTTATCTGCTTTAGTTTTACAAAACATAAAAATATCAACCTTCTGTAAAACAAATGATAATGAAACCCTTCTTCCTATACGTTAAATTTATTTTTAAAAACCTATAATCAGACACTTTCTTTATCATTACTTTTATTTGTACAAAAAAAGGAAACAATGAAGAAAGTCTCTGATTATAGGTTTTTTTTTAAATAAATGTGATTTATAGGAAAGCAGGTTTAATTATTATTTGTTTTACAGAAGAGTTTCTACTAAAGTTGATATTATTATGTTTTGTAAAAATAAAATAGATAAATGTCAAATCGACAGTAGATGTCAATATACAGATCCAGAAATGGAATACTAGTTTTAAATAATTATACAATATATCCTATGTTGTTTTAAATATTATATATGTAAACGACTAATAAAATTTCCCAGTTGATAACAAATGCATGTTTAATAAAATTTGTTAATGTATATAATGAAATATCAAATAAAATAAACAAGAACTATTAACGGATTGCACAAATTTATTTTATATAGCTTACAGGACTCGCTGGAGGCATCCTTCAAACCTCGTTACTATTTTCAATTTCATAAACATTTCTCCTCTCTTACTGGAGGGAGGACGAATTCAAGTAACTACAGTATTATAATGATGTATTCCTTTTATGACTAATGAAATATATAAAGAGTTTAACATAACCTCTAACCTGTAATTTATTGAACACGATGTCCACACTGCTTGTTTATGGTTGTTTTGTTTTGAAGCTATGAAAACAAATTATACGGCAATTGGCTACATTGACTTGTAGGCCATATTAAAATTTATAGCGCCGTATCAGTTTTTTTTTGTATACTAGACAAACTGAAATCATGGTTTTCTTATTGGCCTATTACGATAGTGTTCTAATTAGTTTTAGTGCTGGTTTTATTACTTTGGAAACATATACAAACTAAATAAATAAAATATGAAACGATAATTTTATTATCTACATTAGACAAAGGTTTCTTCCATTTTCGAAAGTGATTTTTGTTTTACTCTTTCGAAACATCTGAAGTAGGTTGTAAAAAAATTGTCTAATAAGAGTGTCTATTTTATGTGTCAATAAATGTTTAAAAAATGTTTCCTCATCGAAAAGTTTACAGAGGACAACAGTTATATTTGTAAAATATTTTGTCATTTCGCCAAAGTGAGCATTGAAAGATTACTGTTTGGTCTAGGATTTTATTTTTGGAAAACATTTTAATAATATTAAAACTACAAAAATGTCTTTTATAAACGAAAAATTTGATTATAGTTAGGGTAAATATAATAGCCTATAATAATGTTCTCTCAATATTCCCTATAATAACTTGCTGTAAAATATATGAATCAAATACCCTCTCACTCCATCAAGTAGCCTATATAACCTGTATTGAATATCGAGTCAAAGAACAGATAATTATCTTGTAGTAGAAAAACTAAATCTCTTTATGCATAATACGCAAAGTCTCTGTATATTTAGAGAACCACTGAACCTATTTTCATACGGGTTACTTTCGTATATAGGCACGATATTTAATTCAGTTTTGTCTTTGTTTTATTAATTAGTTTCCAAGTTATGACAATGTTTTTGTGTACCAGTAATACAAAAATTAAAGTTTTCAACATATTTTAGGCATTTACTTGAAATGTTCAACAATATATATTTTGAATTTTATTTTTAGTTGCAATGTTTTTGAAATCGGTGCAGACGTTTCCGAGTTAAAACTGTTTTTCTTAAATAGGAAATACAATTTTTCTACATAGTTACGACATTAAAAAAAAATAAAAATTTAGCGATAACATATTATATTTGTCAGTGACAGAGTTATTATATAAATTAAACGTTAAAAGGAATTAAAGCTTTTTTTTTTTTTTAATTGGTGTAGTAGTTTCCAAGTTTTAAACAATTTTTTCCCTCGAAATTAAGAGGAAATCCATATTTTCCATTATGCTTTTGACGTTTCAGCGACAAACATATATTTTATCAATAAGGACGTTGGTACCTATTATAATGGGTTATTATTGTAATTAAAATACATTAAATTTGATAAAATTGTTTAAAAAACATTGCGCATAGAATTTGCAGTACCTACCTCTCCACACGTTATATCTTCTTAGTAAACCAGAATGTCTCCCCACTCACGGAATTAATAACTCACATCTCTGTGTCTGTTAGATTACAACTCGAAAATCATTAATCCGATTTTCAAGCCGTTTTCTTTCCTATGGAGTTATTTTATACGGCCAGGTTGATTAAAATTGGTTCAAAGAACATACATTTTATCAATTTCAAAGTTGGTACATAATTAAACGTTTTTTTAAATTGTGAATTATTAAAATTCCTTCAGTGGTTTTAGTTTGACGGTTGTGTGGGTCGTGACTCTGGAGTATAGTTTTGACGAGTACAATGGATGCAGGGTTTCCAATTGTCTATGAAGATTTCTCACACAAAAAAAGAAAAAAGTGCGATGATCAGTCTGTTGTTCACTGCTACGACTGGCAGATGTGTTAATCAGTCGCGTTCATGTGGAATGTTTCTTTAAAATTATTGTTTTTTTATCGTTCTTTATAGGGGAGTCTGTCTATTTTGTGTACGTTAATTTAGAAATATAAAGGGATGTTAGTCCACCTTCCATTAAGGCGACGCCACGGGTAATTGCTAGTAGGTTTTACAATAGGGGAATTGGTCTTCGATTAAATAAGGAAACAAAATACCTAATTAATCATTTGATAGACATTTAATAGAAAAAGATATCAAACCAAATATGTTATCAGCAAGAGAAAATTAAAACAAAGCAACAATAATAAAAAAAAATTAAAAATTATCCATGCAATTTTCCTGTAGTAATACGTCAAAGTTTGTAGGATTTTATGTATTAATTAGTTTTCTTAATATGATGTATTTTTTTTTCAAACTGAGATGTGCGACTCTATTTCGAAGACGAGTATCGATTATGAAGTGTGTTTGGGAAATTTAAGGAAGAACACTCTATTAAAGTAGAGTATGAGGGTATACGCTATTGCAATACTGTAATAATATTGTATTATATATAGGCTAATATTATCTGAAACTGATTAATAAAGTTTGTAGATTGTTTTACACAAAGTATAAACTATAATTTGTAAAGCAAAGTAGTGCATCTCTCAACCAATGAACAGCCAGACCTACATCTCAATATTCACACTTGTCTTTTATTATTTGCATTATAAATTCAACTTAGAAGTAAGTGATGGCAATAAAGTCAACATGAAAACTATAAAGATAAAACACGACGGAGACCGAAGGAGGACTTTACAATTAATTTAGATCACTTCAACGACTATCATAAATAAATAATAAAAATAAATATAAAGTGTTAGTGTTTTATAAACCAATGAGTTCAAGAAAAACGAGTTAATACATATGCAACTAGGCAAGTAATTCTAAATAATGTTTATATTCGACTATTACGGGAAATACTTTAGGTTTATAGAAGATACTTGAGTTCCATCTGTTGCCAGAGGCCGATCGATTTCTGTCTAGTTTGTTGGAATATGAAAAATATATTTATGTATATATTTTAGATTTGAATTGACATTGTACAACATGTTTTGTATTTTATATAAATTGAAATGTTTTACATTTTAAAACAATTTACTCATTGACATTTCACAGTTTGTTTAGTTTTTCTTAATACTTTATGTCCGTAAACACTGAGGAGTAGTTTAACATGGAAAATGCCTTCAACAGACCTCGAATCTTTGTAACGGTTTAGAAATGCAAAGAGACGGGCGCATGGCTACCTCTACCAACTGAGCCATGCCATTCCCAACAGTTTCTCAAACTTTTAGCCACCATTTATAGCTAGATATTCTCACCTGTTAATGTAAAAGTTTCAACGCGTTTTTATCATTTTTTTGGGCGGGATTTATATTTTATTCCATATCTCCATGTCAACTAATATTGTAGTCCGGAGTAGTTGCGATGATTTTATCTCATAGATTATAAACTTAATTGTTTCAAATTAAGGAAAGATTAACAAATATAAAACCTTTGTATTTATTATATAAATTAAAATAAGTAAAAATAAAACTATTATATTTACAGTAGCCTCAGACTAGGATTGTGTCTGGTGTAAGGGGCGAGTCCTCCCTTCTACTTGCTTCCCTAGCCTAACTTGATAGTACAACCCATTCCAAGAAAACTAGGTACACAATTTACTGCTTAGCTATATTTAATTCCTTCGTGACAGACTTTTGTAAACGTTTTATTCTTATTTACGCCGATAAAAGAAACGAAAGTAGGATACGCGTTTACACAGAAGCATTTGAGGTCTATATATTTTATTGGGATTGTACCGCTGAAAGTAAACTCAACAATGTGTGGGGGCTCCTCTTTTCCTCTCCACCCAAGACAAATTCCTACCTTGAGGATACTGTACATTGTTTGAAATTTATTTTTAAAATGCATTCTTTTTGTACGATTTTAAAAATCGGTTATACGAAATGGACAAAACTAGATATATTTTCTTGTGAGAGTATTTGTTATCAGCTGATTTCCACTGTTACAGTTACGGCGCCGGATACGACTTGGCTGCTAGACGGAAGAACGCGACAAGAGAATCCACAGCAACACTAAAAGCCTGGCTAAACGAACACAAAAAGAATCCTTATCCAACCAAAGGCGAGAAGATCATGTTAGCTATTATTACAAAGATGACGTTAACGCAGGTCTCGACGTGGTTCGCAAATGCCCGTCGAAGACTGAAGAAGGAAAACAAGATGACCTGGGAACCCAAGAACAAAACAGACGATGACGATGATGCCATAATATCAGACTGTGATGAAAAAGATAAAGATGATATGTTAATGGATGATGATAAGCTGAAAGGAAAAGGTAATTTTAGTTACATCAAGATAGTAACTTTTAATTTATTATATTTGCAATTTTGCAGCTTCAGTATTTGGTACAATCTCAAGGTGTTCTGTTATACAGAGTGGATTTTTTTAATAGTAGTTTAAAAAATATTATTTGGTTATAGCCATCAAGAAGATGCTTTTTAATTAGTGTTTTCTTTCGTAAAATTTCTAGCGAAATTACCCTCGTGAAAACGCAGATAATTGAGACCATGTCCACTGACCATTGTAGTACTTTAGCACCATTTCTGACTTCCTGGTATATGTGATAGTAAGCGCTCTACAGGTTGCAATTCTAATCCTTTTTGGTTCAAAATGTAGGTACTGTTTTATATGGAAAGTTTTTTAATCAGGAAGCAGGCCGGTAAATTAAAAAATGGCTGACGAATTAAAAATTTATTTTTCGAGAATAATTTTTCATCTATAACATCAACAACGTCCCACAATAGATAATTTTATGGACATTATAAAAAAAAAAACGCTAGAAACATTACATTAAGAAAAACAGAAAGAATAACACTACTCAGAATTTTAGTTGAATTTCGATCAAATTTAGAGTAGGCCTATAACTTAGATTTCACTAATTTTTAATAAAAAGTAGAAAAATGCTTGAAAATTTCAATGGCGGCAGTATAAATAGTTTTTGGCAATCCGTTATATAACTTATATCTAGGTCCTATATGAGCCTATAATAAGGTCAAGCGGATATATAAAATAACACTTAAAGAATTCATAATATTTCTTATCAGTGTATCAACTGGTTGCGGATTATCAATATGGTAGACTAATTAAAAATATAATCTACATTTCTAGCACAGTTTATTTTTAAATGTTCTCTATTTATTTGACAACAATGGTTATTGCAGAGGAAGGCTTAGTCTGAACTAGCCTTTGTACTTCTCCTTTGTTGCAAACAGTTATGCATGCAATATTATGATAATGTTAAGCAAGGATTCCTTCCTTCCGTTTTTAACTAGGATATACTCAGAATGTAAAGTGAGGGAGGGAGTGGTAATAGTAATTACGAAAATCCTCTATATTAATATTTGAATATATTTAAACAGAGTTGGTTGTTTCTTTTTCTAAAAACTTTACTTTAGACCTATGTTATTTTTTTATTTCCTAATTAATTATGTAAAAATAAATGTGAAATAATTGAACAGTTTTATAAATCCATACATAAATACTCAAACATACCGGGTGTTTATTTAGAAAACTATATACAATGACCTCTCCAAAACCAAATATTTAACGGAATATAATTCAGACTAAAGTTCTAAGATTTCATGGAGGAAAGAAAGTGGTGTCTTTCATTTCTTTCTTTTGAACGTCTTTGAATGTCACCATTGTTTTTAAAAAGCAACCTACATTTTTTAATAAATTTTGATTCTGTACGAGAAAACAAATCACCTTTATTGGACGTTTATTTTCTCATCACTAATACAAGAAACTTTAAACACTAAATTATTAGAATTTGTCGAATAATCAACTATAATTTTAATTTACATTAATTCCTTTAATACTCTGCGTTTCGTAAGTATTTCTTTTTTTACAGATCCTGATTCTGAAAATTTGAAAACAAGAATCAAATAAAATGAATCAACGAGAAACATATTTCTAGTCTGATTATCTGATTTTAAAGAACTGCTACTATTCTTGTAGAACTTTTACTCTAAACTTGACAAATAAATCTAGTTTTTTCTTTTAAATATAAACCATTTTGCAACATCAGTATTTAAGATATTTATTGGTCTAAATTTCGCGAAACAATTATTATTGATAATCAAAGTAGCCTACTTCAGTATGAAACAATTGTTTTAGGTTGACAATGTCTTGTTGCCAATTTAAAAATATTTGTATTCAGTCATAAAACAAATAACCGTTGTATATATTGTTTCATTAATAGTTTCAGCTATAGTTTGCAAGTATTTTGTTTTAGTCATACAAACGTAAAATAATTATAAAAATAAATAAAATAAGCTTCTAATAAGTACAGTACATGTTTCAGAAAAAAAGTTTATTTCTTAGCAATGAATCGGAATCTTCTAAAAAAAACAATAGAGTTGATTTTAAAATAACAGGGAACACTTTCTCTTTCTCAGAAATTTAATTAGTTTTTAACCACATAGCCTAAAACGGGCTTCTTTAGAAATTTGTAGAAAGAGTATCAGTCAAAACTACAAACTATTCTTATGAATTGCAGAATATTAAACGGCTTAACACAAATTAAAATTGTTGATTGTTTGTGACAAATTCTAATCCTTCAATACGTAAACTTTCTTAGTAAACGAGAGATACAAAGAAAGTTTCGGACTAAAGTTGTTTGTTTATTTTCGCCCAGAATATAATTTTCCTACAAAAAACGTGTTGTTATTAAAACAAAAGGTTGATCTTGAAATTACCTATCCAATGTTTAAATCACAGGATTTTCGTCTTAGAAATAATTAAACCTTTTTTTCGAAATATTTATATTGTAAGATATTTTTGGAGCAAGTTTTTAAATGAACAACGGTATAGGCTATATATTTGTGTGTAATATTTTCTGGTGTTAACAGTTTAATGGTCACTTTAACATCTGCTGGTCTTTTCATTTCATTTTTACGCCAAGACTTTATAAAACCGTTGTCATAACAATATCATAAAATGAAGGTTATGTCTCATAAAAATAGTAGATATTTTGCAGTATAATTCAGGTCAGCTTGAATCTACGGAGTATGCCATGAATAAAGAAGGGGTTGTATTTTGTGGTCGGACATAAGGGTGGTTATAGCAGTGTAAACAGGATTATATGCAAAGATATGGGGCTATAACGTACATTGTATTAACATATTTAAACTTCTACCCTTACATAACCGCAAGACTAAAGTTAATATTATGATAACACATTTTATAGTGAAAGGCATTTCAGTTATCATTATTTTGTTAAGTAGTTTCTCTAATACTTGATTAAATTTATTTATTAAATTAATTTCATTGTCACTATTTTATTTTCTACATATTTTGGAGTATATACAACTTTTTATAATTTTATTGTTTCATATAGGTTATACCTAGTATAGAGAAAAGTCCGAATGGTGGTTTTGGATTGGTTTGTTGTCTGCGTGCGCAGTGTTTTACAGCCGAAATGTGGGACCAATTTTAATAAGAGCTCATATTCTGGTCATAACTCGAGACGTTTTAAAGCCCAAATGAGGGACCAATTTTAATAAGAGCTCATATTCTGGTCATAACTCGAGACGTTTTAAAGCACAAATGAGGGACCAATTTTAATAAGAGCTCATATTCTGGTCATAACTCGAGACGTTTTAAAGCCCAAATGTGGGACCAATTTTAATAAGAGCTCATATTCTAGTCATAACTCGAGACGTTTTAAAGCACAAATGAGGGACCAATTTTAATTAGAGCTCATATTCTGGTCATAACTCGAGACGTTTTAAAGCCCAAATGAGGGACCAATTTTAATAAGAGCTCATATTCTGGTCATAACTCGAGACGTTTTAAAGCACAAATGTGGGACCAATTTTAATAAGAGCTCATATTCTAGTCATAACTCGAGACGTTTTAAAGCACAAATGTGGGACCAATTTTAATAAGAGCTCATATTCTAGTCATAACTCGAGACGTTTTAAAGCACAAATGAGGGACCAATTTTAATAAGAGCTCATATTGAGGTCATAACTCGAGACGTTTTAAAGCACAAATGAGGGACCAATTTTAATAAGAGCTCATATTCTGGTCATAACTCGAGACGTTTTAAAGCCCAAATGAGGGACCAATTTTAATAAGAGCTCATATTGAGGTCATAACTCGAGACGTTTTAAAGCACAAATGAGGGACCAATTTTAATAAGAGCTCATATTCTGGTCATAACTCGAGACGTTTTAAAGCCCAAATGAGGGACCAATTTTAATAAGAGCTCATATTCTGGCCATAGTCGTCCACTACTCAAAAATGAAGGTTCGAGAATTATCTGTCTAAGAGCGGAAATGTTTCAAAATTTCGGACCAAACTAATTTTTATAAAAATTTAATAGAATATGATTCTTGTATAATTGGAAAATATCGAAATGAACTCTGACCTATCTTACAAATTTTGAGATAATCGAATACATTTTTTACGAAAATGTAACAATATCGTTAGAGCCGATTTTGTTAAAACAGGAATGTTGTGTTTTGGTCTTATGTCAACGTTTCCTTTTACATTTTGAGCTTTATTTATTATTATTTTTTATAAGCCATTTTATGCGCAGTTTAGAACATATTCTAACAAATTCAAACATCTGTCAGATTTGTAATATGGACTTATTGCTGATAATAGAAAAGTCCGTTTATACTCTACGATGTGGATGATCACAGCAAGACCTGTTGTATCTTTTAGTAGACTATAGGTTAATATAAATTTCCTCAATGAGGAAAGTTTGTAGATCAATACTAAAAACATGGTTGTTATCGAAAGCTTTCCATGCAATCTTTTACATCCCGAAACTGTAATAAATCATTCACAAAATAAGGTGCGTGCTTGTTGATACTTGCTTAAAGAAATCTGTCTGATAACTAAACTATGTCCACAGGAAGATCTACCCTCATGTATTATGAATATTGTATTATTCACTAGCTAAAACAAAACCACACAATTTAAAACAAATCGTAGTATAAACAAAAAACCTTGTCAGTGCAATGTGTGTATTATTATTATTAGACAATGTGGGATTGATGGGTATTTGTTTGTAATAGCTAGAGAAGTCTTAGAAATATGGCAAAGCTTGAATATTTAATTGTAAAATTAATCTATAAATGGTAAATATGTGAAGATAGTAAAAATTCTTTGAAAATATGAATTGTTAAAATAAACGATGCAAAAACATTGGACAAACTCTCTTACACATCTCCCGAAAAAAGGTAAAAACTAACCAAAACTATTCTTCAACACAATTATTGTCAGTAAAAAGGTATAATAAACAATGGACGACTTCTTTGAAAACCTTTAAACTTGCTTTGCCTAAACAAGGCTTCAACTTCTCTTTAACAACTGTAGTCTAGATTCACTTTTGTTTTCTTCTAATTATTCCTAAAGCGCAATATATTTTTTTACTTGTAATTTTTCAAACGATTTTTCACATTTATGTCTAGTATTTCAACGAAATCTGTAGATTCTTAGAAATCGTTTCTTTTATAACAGCCCCATGGCCAAGTTTTATTTTTTACTGAACCTACATTTTTTATTTAACAGTTTAAAAGGTTCAAAGTCACAAACCTTCAGAGGCTCACGTACGGGACTGGCAATTTCGAGGGGACTTATCTGGATCTGGGCTTTTTTCTTGTAGACGTGAGTTAGATTTCTTTCTTTTCATCTTTCCTCTCCGGTCTCTCTTAACCAACTTTTGTTCTTTCCCTGACCGTGAGACTATTAGAGTATTTGAAGGCAAGGTATCTTAATTTGATTTGATCTTTTTTTTTTTTTTAAACAAGGCAATGATGAGCAAGAAGTTTTCACCTTTAAACAAAGAAATCTACATTAAAAATAATCTACAATTTTTTATCTAATTTAATGCGTTATTTGAGAAAATCGTAATTTTGTTTTTTTTCTTATGGCAGCTGCCCCTAAATTTTGAGATATCGAAAAAATATGACCAAAATATGTCCAGAATTTATTAAAATTGATCCGCTCGTTCGAACTGTAAACAACAGACAACCACTACAATATCCTTCACATTATTTTATACTACAAAGCTAGTGTGAGCAAATTTAAATAATTTAAGAATAGGGTTTTACTTATTACTTCAGCTTCAAATAGTGTTTCCCTCCTATTCATATAAATATCAGATTGGTGTTTTCTATTATTGATAATTTCGTTATTTATGAACATATTCCCTCTTATTGTTTTCACAAGAAAGTCGTAAGATTTCAGACGGCTGCATGTGTCATTTTTGTCCTTACGTGCGCTTAATTAAATATTATTTCATATTTTATTTCCAAGATTAGAAATACAAGAGTAATTAATGGTTATTTATTTCAATTCCAAAATAATAATAATGACAGTAATATAGACTATAAAAATGTTTGTGTGAAAAACATTAAAGCTTATTTGTTTAAAAACCTCATCTCAAGCATACCACAGTTTGGGAATCGTTGACTATGAGGTTATAAAACAATTATTTATTATATATATTATTTATTTTCTGTCAAATGTAGTCTGTATTTGTGTTTTACCTTTAAGTTATATATAAGTATTTGAGTGGACATAGATAGCTGGCCTGATGATGCTGCCTGTGGCAGTGAAACATGTAGCCACATAAAAGGTAAAATACAAATACAGACTACATTTGACAGAAAATAAATAATATATATAAAATATATGTAGTTTTAAGGCTATCAACGATGAATATAATTATTTATTTGTTATATATTTTTACTTTTGACAATAAATCTAAATATTATACAGTAATGTGTTTTTATCTCTTACATATATAACTTAAGATCATTTTTATATTTATGAACAGATGTCTTCATAACTTTTATTTTTTTAAACTTTTGCAATGTAAATAAAACTACTCTTTTCACTCATTTTCTATTCACTCATTCAACTAGTTTCTTTCCTAAACATATATTTTGAAGCAAGTTTCCAAATTCATGAGTAAAGATGAGATAATTTTATGTCAATTAATTATCTAACTTAAAAATTTCTTTTCGACTTATTTTCTGGTTGTAAACATTCTAAACGAAGAAGTATAAAGTAGTTACTGTACAGTTAATTTTGTATTTGCCTGACATAGGCTTATAGTCTGATCTATACTATGTTTAACATGTAGTTGGCATATGAACTGTGTTAAATCATATGGGAGTTTCAGCAATAATCGTAATAAAAAAAATGAGTCTATATTTTTATTATTTTCAATATTTAAAAAAAAATGCAAAATTTTCTAACTTGTAACTTAATTATTGTTATAATAAAACAAAATTTTAAAAACACTATTTGCTCACCGAATTCTTATTGCTCTAACATTTAAAATTACATTATAGTTCGCGTAATCTGTTTACTTATTCCTATGTACATAGAATCCAAGATGGCGGTTAAGCATTAACTATTTGTCGTATTCATGGCGGACGCTCGACTGCGGAAGTGAGCCAGCCTAGCTCACCTTTAGTCTTTGCAAACTGTAAATGTCAAGGAAATTACTGACATGTGACTAGATAATATTTTCCTAGATGGGAAGAAATTAGTGTAATCTATTTATAATAGATTACACTGCCCTTTGATTACGTTATTTTATGTCAACAAAACTGTGACCGTTACAATCGATTCTACTTCATTGTGTTTTAACGCAAAACATCATTTTGGTCATCATCGTCTGTTGGCGTGAACGTTACATAAATAGTAAGAGCCTTCTCATTATAGTTATATTATTACTATAATTAGGTATAATGACTACCTACTATCTGTTATAACTATGTATGAATACAATTAAACATTTAATTATAATTACTGCAAATTAAATTATAGTTTATCTGTTGTAGAGATTACATTGTGAGAGTTTCAGAGATTTGTTGCAATAGAATAGGAGTATTGTTTGAATTATTTTGATTTTGTTATCTTTCAAACACTGAATCCATTTCCGTCTTTCTAAACTTAAACAATCCTCAAACGTGTATTCTATAATATATAAAAAAAGAATAAGAATTAATACTATTTTTACCAATTTCACGGTAAATAAATGTTACTAAATACTCTGTCGTATTAATTTGGACCATCCATATCATTATTGATTTTAAATTGTGCAATAACCGAATAAAAGAAACACTCATTCTAAAAACAAAATGTATATTTTAAAATAGGACGACATTTCAGTGACTATGTCATCTTCTTCATTTTATCATACCTCAGTAACATTTAAAAAAATATTTTTCTTACTTGACTTGCGTAGCACAAAAAAGAAACACTGTTGAAATGTTAGAACATATGTTTTTCACCAGGATTCAATCTGATTTATAAATTACAAATGCACAAAACAGCTTTAATAGTTGTATTTAAAACAAAACAAATATACAGTTAATTATATATTGATTTAAAATTTCTAATTAATTCAAATCTATTTGACAACATTCCATTCCTTTCTCTTACTTATCATCATTAACATTAATCATAGTCAATTTGAAATACAGATTGATTTAACATCTTTTTATATTTGTCAAAGTCTTAAGATAATAAGGAAAACAATGTTGTCAATTAATAAATTTCTCAATTATTGGTATAATTTATTTGAACATTTGGCAACGTTTGTGCACATGGAAATTAGAGGATAAATCAAATTATAAAACTCGAACACAAAAAACATGGAAAGAGATAAAAGTAGTAATTTGATAAAAGAACTCGGAGCTAAAGCTGTTACAGTTTAAAAACCACGTCTGAATAATTATTTTTATCTATCCGAAGCCTGAAGTTACTGCATATCTATGAATAAATTCAATCATAGATTGTGACAGATGAGCGACACATTTTAAAAACTAAAGGATATTATCCCAACATAAAAACCCTGTAAACACATATACATTCTGTATCTTGTGTAAATTACCGTACACAATCTTGCACTATTTAAACTAGAAATAATGATAAATGAACTATAACAGCACGTTTATTGTCACCATAAAATGGCGCCATTTGATTTATATTCCGATGACTTTTATAACTTCAAGTATTACAAATGGTAATTGCATTATAGAACGAAAATAAAACTGAAGCCTATTATATTACATGTTATGTTTTAAAACGCCTCGTTATGATGTTTATGAAGTTTGTGTGGCAGTAACATATTAATAAAGTATTAACATATTTTATAGCAACAGGTTGAATCGTTTTATTATCCAACATAAAATATAACACAGAGCTTGTTTGTAAATGAGATTCGTAACATAAAAGTGCTTATATTGGAATACATTAAACAGATGTCAATGAAATCTTTTATCTTCGATATTCTCGCGCAGTAAAAAGACTACGTTTTCAAACGAATTTCTGTTGATATTTAGTTCGAGCTAGACATTAATTGTTTTTCTGAGTTTTATTTCTTGAATTGTTTAAAGTATTTAAATGCAAGAACAATATGTATTTGTTACTATTTTCAAAAGTGTTTAAAATAATTAGGAAACCTATCGAAAAAAGAAAAATATGCCGACAAAAAAATTAATTGGAACAAAACATGTCGGTCACTAAACTAACAGGTTTTTCAGTGTTTCTATCATTTAGTTTTTTATAGATCTAAGAGTTTAAACAATAAAATGATAATAATACTTTTAAAAGGAGTGAGGTTCAATTCATTCCTTAATTATAAACTTTTTTACGTCTTTATTATACGACTATCAGGCATAATGAAGGTGGGAAACCATTATAAGCTGTGAACAATTAAAGTCTGTAACGTAGAATGTAAGTAGCCTGTTTAATCTTTTAATTTAAAACAGCGCCTGTTTAAATATTGCCCTGTTAAATTTTCAATTAACATTTTACCTATTTCTACTTCGAACCCAATAAATCAGTTGCAGATTAATATTATGTAAAAATTAAACTAACGCTTGGCAATTAAAGTTAAGACTATTTATTTTTAGACAAATTATGCAAAATATATTACAAAATTAATTTCAGATTGATAATTATAAAAAGATGTTTTACGATATCCACTCTTGCATTCGTGACAATGGTCATCCCTAACGAGCCTCTTGAAGTACAATTTGCTTCTCTTGCTTATGTACGTAATTCGCCTGTATATAATATAATTTGATTCTCATTTTGCGTAGCTAAAACCAATGAATATTTCAGACGGATATGGATAACGAAGCGCCTAGAGTGAGTCCCGATAAGACTGTCTCCTAATTAACTGTATGAATGACAGATATGAGAGTGATGTGATAGACTTGATGAATGTTTACTCTACGAACAACTTGTTTCTCTGTTTACACATGTCTATATTCCTGATAAGATGCAATAAATTATATCTAATAAAACAAATATTGCTATTTTTTATAATAACGTTTTTAGACTTGATTGTTAATATCGGTTTTAATTTTAAATAATTAACATTCTATTTATTTTGACGTTCAAGATAATAGTTAAAATAATAGGTAATATATGTCAGTGATGGTTTATCAGATTTACTGTCAATATGTGTAAAGAAGTGATGAATTGACGCAGAGACTAGTATTAATTTCTTCACTAGTTATTTTAGGCTACAGTTGGGAGCAACAAAGAAATCGGAATAGTGAATATTAAGAAAAAAAACAGCATGAACTGAAGTAAATGTTAATTTTACTTTCGAAAAAAAATATTTTAGAATACAACTGCGTAAATGTAAAATAACAAACAATAACCCAAGCAAACATTAATGTTAACTTTGTATAGAAATTATTTACGGCTATAGTTGGGAGATACAATGGATAAGATTGGGCAAATGTTTAGTAACTTTCTAAACAAATTATTTTAGGCTACAGTTGGGAGAGACAATGGAAAAAACTGCGTAAATGTTTCAAATAAATACAAACCAGAAAAGAACCAAACGCAATATTAACTTACTATACTAGTTATTTTAGGTTACAGTTACGAGATACCATTAATGAGGCTGAACTGAAGTAGTACCGTAGCGATAATTAACTTTCTATATACAGTAAGGTTACATTGGAATTATTAGACTATACGTAAAAACTTTTACATAAATAAATAAGACAAGAGTAAACATGCTGTAATTGAAGTAAACGCGTTGATTTAACTTATTTCAGACTACATTTGGAAGCTACCAAAATATCAAATGCAAGATATATATAGGCAAATTACAAATACAAATATTAGATATATAATTATATTAGGCTTCAGTTGGGAGATTCAATGGAATAAGACTGTAAACATTTTGAGATATTCAAGAACTGATGTAAACGGTATTATTAAATTTCGATACAAGATATGTTAGGCTTATCTTGAGTTACAATGCTATAGGACTGAGTAAATATTTCAAAATATTAACAAGCTTCAATTGAAGAAAGCGCTACTATTAAATTAGATACAAATTATATTAGGCTGCAGTTGGGAGCTTCAATGGAATAAGACTGTAAGCATTTTGAGACATTCAAGAACTGATGTAAACGGTATTATTAAATTTCGATACAAGATATGTTAGGCTTATCTTGAGTTACAATGCTATAGGACTGAGTAAATATTTCAAAATATTAACAAGCTTCAATTGAAGAAAGCGCTACTATTAAATTAGATACAAATTATATTAGGCTGCAGTTGGGAGCTTCAATGGAATAAGACTGTAAGCATTTTGAGACATTCAAGAACTGATGTAAACGGTATTATTAAATTTCGATACAAGATATGTTAGGCTTAAGTCGGGAGTTACAATGGTATAGTAGGCTACTGAGTAAATATTTCAAAATATTAACAAGCTTCAATTGAAGAAAGCGCTGCTATTAAATTTGATACAAATTAAGGCTTCAGTTGGGAGCTTCAATGGAGTAAGACTGTAAGCATTTTGAGACATTCATGAACTGAAGTAAACTGTATTATTATATATCGATATACGTAAGTTAGGCTTCAATCGGCAGCTATAGTAGAATAGGGTAGCGTAAATATTTCAAAACAATAATACGCGTACAAAAACTCGAGCAAACGATACTATAACACATTAGTCGTTAGCTGCAATGGATTAGGACTGCTAAAATATATTAAATAAATAACAAGCCGGAACGTTTTCATAACCTACTATTATATTTTGATACAAATTATGTTCTTCTTCAGTCGGGAGTAACAAATTAATAATAATGAGAATTTGTAAAAACCGCTAATTTTAAATTCGATACTCGTTATGTTACCCATTAACCGGGAACTACAATAGAATATTACTGTGTTAATATCTCAAAAAATAGGACTTGCGTAAGTATTACAAAACAATATCAAATTAAATGTGAACTAAAGAAAAGGCTATTAATTTATTTCAATACTGATTTGTTAGGCTTCAAACGATAGCTACAATGTGATTAGGCCGTGTTTATATTTCTAGGCTTCAGTTGGGAGCTTTAATGGAAGAGTTGTGCGTAAATATTTTAAAACAATAACAAGCAGGAACTGATATAAACGCTACTATTAAATTCCGATACAATTTGTTATCCTTCCGTTGAGAACTTCAGTAGAATATTACTGAGTAAACATAAGGAAACAATAACGAGCGCCAACTGTAGACACTATAATTAAATTTAGATACCAGTTACGTTATGCATCAGTCGAGAGCTACAGTGTTATAGAACTGCGTAAATATTTATAAATAATAAGAAACGTGAACTGGAGAAAGGGCTAAAATTATATTTTTATACATATTGGTTACTAAAATGGAACAAGAGTGTGTAAATATTGCAAAAATGTCGTAAGTTTATACTTACGTGAATTATTATTTTGTTTTTAATATTTAAGCAGCGTTATGCTATTGTATATACCAACTGTAGCTTCTAAAATAACCTGTATTGAAATTTAATAGTAGTGTCTGCTTATTATTAGTTTAGTTTTTATTATTTAATAGTTATGCAGTGCTATTACAATGTAGCTATCGACTAGAGTCTCAAAAACTTATATCGAAATTTAATAGTAGTGTTTGCCACAACTTGTACACTATATTTTAAAAAATATTTACGCATTCCGATTTCATTGCAGCTCCCGTCTGTAGCCTCAAATAATTTGTATATAAAATATTCTTTTTCCTTTACATAAATTTAGGGTTTTATTATTTGAAAACATTTACGCATTCCTATTCAATTGTAGCTTCAAATAACTTGTATGGAAATAAAATCGTTAGCGTTTGCATTATTAGACTTATATTACTGGGAAATATTTACGCAATCAAATTTCGTTGTAGCTCCTAACTACGCTAAATTATTTGCATCGGTTCTTCCTCACTTCATACTAGTACATATCATTGATTTATTTTAATATTTACGCATCGCTATTGCAATGAGAAGCTACCAAATGTAGCTTAATAAAACGTGTTAAGATTTAATAATAACGCCTGCTTCACTTCAAGCTAGTATTATAATTTTTATATATTTTTACTCAGTTACATTCAATTTAAGTCTATCTTAACTTGTATCGAAATTTAATAGAAGCGTTTTCTTCACTTACAGCTTGTTTAATGTTTTGAAATACTTAGGCATTAGTATTCAATTGCAGCTTATGAAAGATACTTAATAATACATGTATCGAAATTTAATAGTAGCGTTTGGTTATTATCTCTCTTTTTATGGTTTTGAACTATTTACGCAGAAGTCTTCAATTGTACCTCCCAACTGAAGTCTAATAATTTGTGTTTAATAAGAAGTACATATTTTGTATAGAATTTTAATAGTAGCGTTTACTAAGTTCATGCTTGTTATTTTTTATTAATTTACGCTTTTTGAATTCATTGTAACTCCCAACTGAAGCTTAACATAACTTGTGAGTTAATTAAATAGTAGCGTTTACTTAAGTTCATGCTTGTTACTTTTTATTAATTTACGCTTTTTGAATTCATTGTAACTCCTAACAGTATTTGAAATCTGTTTTGTAAGAAATGTTCAATAACTTAAAGAAAGAATCACAACGGAATGCTTTGGAATTGCAAACGAAATGCACCATAGTATTCATGAATCATACAACTACAAAAGAAAAAATGTGTTTATAGGCCAAATGCGAATATACCACATAACGAAACATTAATTATATTTTAGTTGTAACAACACATTTTGTCAATAAAAACATGTTCCTTTAATCTTTTATATAGTACCTGATCAATTTATTTGCTATGTATATAATTCGTTAGAATTCTGGTTCACACTTTTGTACAATCATTCACATTTGAGAGAAAGTGTCAAGTTGTGTATTGGATTGGACAATTTTTTTTTTTAATTACTTAGTATAAAAGTAAAAAATACCGTTTTATAATAATAATAAAAATATTTCTGATAAAATCGGAAATCTCAGTACTTCTACTATTAAAACTGCTACCGTTATAAATTAAAATAACTTCATATCCAATATTACAATGGATAACACATTGATTTTGAAGCAATAAATGGAAATTCTGAGTAAAATATCGAAAAAAAAATGATCCAGATTCCTCTGCTGGTCTAGTGGCTAGAGCGCTCGCCTTGTGTCATAGAAGAAGGAATAAGAATAAGAAAGTCACAGCCCATGTTAAACAGCGTGACACAAAATATCCTTAGTTTGACTACTGGACAACAGAAAGCGCTAGTAGCATCGGGACAAAAAGCTTAGCTACTGTATCACAAGCCCTGTTGGCTACTAGCGCTTTCCGTTGTCCACTAGCCAAACTAAGGATATTTTGTATCACGCTAGAGCCTATACCTGTGACTTTCTTATTCTAATTCCTTCTTCTATGCTTGTGTGCAAGATCTGGGTTCTATCTCAATCCGGGCTTTAAAGTGTTTCGATGTTACTATAATTTTGAGGAGATACGTTTAGTAGCAAATCCTTGTCATGAAACTTAGAATTACGGCGACAGAAACTCGATTTGCTAACCAAACAACACTTGATGAAAAGCCGTCTATCAGGTCTAGGTCATAACGGGCGCTGAGGATTTATTAATTATTATTTTTGTAAGATGATGATATCTGTCATATTAAAAATAAAGAATACAATAATTATAATGACTATTATACACACACCCCCCCCACACACACTTAAAATACCACGTCAAAGGTATTGAAGCCCTCCAAATAAACAAAACATTTCTGAACACATATTTGTGTATACAGTAGTTCATATGAGATGAATAGGCTTAACTAGATTATGTATAAATATTACATCTTTGCAAATTTTGGTTGGTATTTAGTTTAAAATGTACTATTTAAAAAAAAATTATATGATTTTTAAGTTAGTTTTCATACTTTTAAATTTGTTAATACACTTTTATTATGTTGTAATCAGAGGTACTGTTCTAGTAATTGGATTACATTAGGTTAATCTAATTATTCGCGGATAAAATTGCCCTAAATACTAAATAATTCAAGGCCGAAGAGAATATAGCGTAAAATTGTCCGCTCATTTATCCACCCCTCATCGCCTGCTAAACAAACAATTTAAAAACCACTCAGATTAAATTAAGCCTCGGCTGTCTCAATGATACATTATTTAAAAGGTCTGTGGGACTCCACTTTTTCCGGATGGGATTCTCTGGGTGAGGGGAATCCACCCCCTAGAGGGTAAGGGCTGATTTCATTAAGAGCTTCAAATAGCTTTCCGATGGTAATTGTGAAGGGGAGACCTACAAGTGTCCGCCGTTTAGGCTTTTAAGAGACCCATTTTGATTTAGTCATCAGCACATTATCCTTAATCAGCTGAGCTGAGCTATAGATCTATTATATCCGATGACGACATGGGCTCCTGTGGGAGTGACAATGGTCTCTAAAATATGTAAATCCTGTCAAGGGAAAGTTAAAAGGTGTTGTTGTCAGTTTCTTTTAAAGAAGTTGATATCATGAGTACTGAAATTATAATATCAAAATTACATAGATTTGTTAAAAGTTAAATATGTTTCGACCAAGAAATTGAAATAATCGATAGTTTCGTTTATTCATAATTAGGTCATTACTTATTTACCTTTTTAGGAAATTACCCTTATGATTTAGAACTATAATTTAGGTTTAAGAGTATTATTTTATTTATTTTTCTATGATTTAATGGAATAAAGTTTTACTGAGTCTTATTTCTTTGTAGCTCCCAACTGAAGTCTAAAATAACTTGTAACGAAACTTAATAATAGCGTCAGCTTCAGTTCAAGCTTGTTATTGTTTGAGATCCCAAATAATGTCAATAACTTGTTACAGAAATTAATACTTACGTCTGCTTCCGTTCATGGTTGTTGAAATATTTACGCAGTCCTATTCCACTGTACTTCCCAATTATATGCTAAAATAGCTTCGAACAATGATCGAATTTGTCGTAAATATTTTAATTATTCTCATAAGGTGGTATTTAAAAATTCAATTTTCTGTGTTATTAAAATGAAAGTTTGTGTCTGATATGTTAGGTCACTTATTGGTCTCTAATTAATATGGGATGAACTAATAATAGAGCATCTTAAGGATATACCAAATCTGTAGAATATAAATGTTTTAAAAAAATGTTATTAAAAAAGTATATTGCACCTATGTATTACTTAATTTATTCACTATGTGAATTGGTCGCCTTGAATCTGTAAACACTTTACAATTTTTTCATGTCTACGCAGTCGTTGGATCTTCTTTTTTTTTAATTGTGCTCCGTTCTGTTGTTATTCTTTCCTTAAGTTATTGGTTCTTTTATTTAAGACCGTTTCACTCCTGTATAAGCGTATTTATATTTTACATACGTTTCTAATAATACAGAACTAACCATGGTATAGACTATAGGCCTATAAGTTTACTTTATCACTTTCTCTGAGTTCAGAGAAGTATATTTTGGAATGAAGTCTGTCTATTGTTTGTCGTCTGTCCAGTGTAGACATCTCAACGCGTGGACCGATTTTAATCAAACTTAGTATACGGGCTTATTTTGCCCATATCACGGGATTTGTTGTATTTTTGATAACTCAAAATCAGGAAGTCACTACAAAAAATAATAATAAATAAATTTACGATTTTATAACAAAATCAGCTATTTTAAAGACCATTTTACTGATTTCGTTTAAATTTTAATGGACTGTAAAGATTAATCTAAATTCCGTGTGAAAAATCATAAGTGAAAACTTACTTATACAGCACCCCCTCCAGACTTGCACATTGAAAAATTACCATTTAAGAATATTAAAAAAAAATGAAGATTGATTGCACTTATTAAAAGCTTTATTATAATTAAATATGATTTACACTGGTAACATGTTTTATTTTACACTATAGTCCGTTCAGTTAGGGAAGGCGGGTGAAAGATTAAGGCTCGGCTCGAGCTCCCAACAATACATAGGGTCCAGCCCTCGGCTGCCGGCCGCCCGCGCTAATGAGGCGTGAATTGCCCTGCACTCTAAAATATTATCACATAAAAGTACACTTAATTTGTAACTTTTTATTGCATATTCAATTTCTACGTGTGATTTCATGAAAAACTAGTCCAAACACAACGGCGTTATGTCAATTAGTAATTATAGGTTGCTCAAAATTGAATTATATTTCATTTAACCTTATAACTACATTTGTTGGTATCAAATCAAACAACATCAAATCAAATGAATACAATTTATTTAACAGGATTGTTATACATGATGTTGACGATTAAAAGTTATTTATATATTTACAGAATATTTATATAAAGCACACAATATTTATGCAAACTCAACTCTTCATTACATGTACAAATTAAGCCAAATCGAATCAAAACAATTTACTTACATAAAACAGGATTATTATACAGGATATTAAAAGTTAAAAGTTATTTATAAAATTACAAAATATTAACGTAAAAGACGCAACATATAACTGAACTCTTCATTACATGTACAAATTAAGCCAAATCGAATCAAAACAATTTACTTACATAAAACAGGATTATTATACAGGATATTAAAAATTATTTACAAAATATTTATGTAAAAGACGCAACATATAACTGAACTCTTCATTACATGTACAAATTAAGCCAAATCGAATCAAAACAATTTACTTACATAAAACAGGATTATTATACAGGATATTAAAAATTAAAAGTTATTTACAAAATTACAAAATATTTATGTAAAAAACGCAACATTTATATAACTGAACTCTTCATTACATGTACAAATTAAGCCAATTATTGTTATGCAGGATGACGTTAATAATAAAAAGTTATTTTATTTACAGAAAATTTACATATAGGATAAAATATTTTTATATCCTATATAAATATTGTATTCTTTATATAAATACTTATTTATATTTATTTATTATTATAATTATTTATATAAATTTATGTACAGTAATAACAATTCCGTTTTATGAAAGTAAATTGTTTTGATTCGATTTGGCTAATCGTCAACATCATGTATAACAATCCTGTTAAATAAATTAATTGTATTCATTTGATTTGATGTTGTTTGATTTGATACCAACAAATGTAGTTATAAGGTTAAATGAAATATAATTCAATTTTGAGCAACCTATAATTACTAATTGACATAACGCCGTTGTGTTTGGACTAGTTTTTCATGAAATCACACGTAGAAATTGAATATGCAATAAAAAGTTACAAATTAAGTGTACTTTTATGTGATAATATTTTAGAGTGCAGGGCAATTCACGCCTCATTAGCGCGGGCGGCCGGCAGCCGAGGGCTGGACCCTATGTATTGTTGGGAGCTCGAGCCGAGCCTTAATCTTTCACCCGCCTTCCCTAACTGAACGGACTATAGTACCGATGCAAGTCTAGGCGCTATTAAAAAAAATCCAAGACGGATTTCATGGTCATTTTTTTACTGTAAATATTTGTGAAGTGACATATTTGGTGATGAATAATTTTGATTGGTTTTTATTTGTTTTGGTGATGACTGAGTGAGCAAGTTTTATTTTAATTATTTATCAATTTTTCCGCCAAAGTTTTATACGGCTAAGTTGTAATACAACGAAATAGGGAGTGGTTTGTTACATTTTATTAATTATACTGATAAAGTACATAAATAAATAAAATATCATAAAACTAATGGAATCGTCGTAATATATGTTTACGTTTAAAAAAATCTTCATTAATATTCGCACGTTTCAGATAAATTCAATAATCTTTACACATGAAGGGTACAGAATGATCATTCGGGTAGTTTTTAAAATATTAATAAAATATGAAACAAAACAGTTTACTGAAGCTCTTGTGTACTTCATTTGAAAATATTTTTATAATTGTTTACCTTGTTTACCTAGAAACTCATAAACCCTTATTATTCAGGAATCTTGGGGTCAAATGAAAAAAGTTAGTTTTTCGATCCAAAGACAAAGTTTAAGAACAAACAACATACTCTTACAAGCATGAAATTTCAAATGGGTCAGATATTTTTGAAAATATTATCCGATATAAAAATGTTATGTTAAGCAACTTCCAATTTCTTATTTTTCTACCTAACATTATCAATAGACTATATTTTTATATTATCAAAGAACATGTGCATAACAATTACAGTAATCATTTTTGACATCTTTTAACTTAGAAAATAGCAAAAATTGGAATATGTAGAGAACAACCTCCAATTCGGATGTCACATTCAAAAATTTAAAAGATTAATAGTTTTTTAATAAGTTATATTAATAAGAGATTTAACATACGTCATCTAAGCATATAGCATTTTACACAAATATGATTACTAAATACGCAATAAAAACACCAAAACTGAAGCGCCCATAAACTGATTTTTCGACACTTGAATCGCTAAATTGAATGGAAATTAAAATGATCAAAATTAAACTGTTACTTCTACTGAAATATCTCTTTAAAGACTATGTTTGATATTTTGGGCTATTAATAATTTTTGAAATATAATCATCGCATTAAAAATTAATTTGAACAAAAACGCGAGATGAATGTCGTACAGTTTACTCAGTAATTAGAATAATGTGATTATCACTGTCATAGTAACTGTCAATTCAAGGCATGTTTTATTTGGTTTCAGATTCCATGCTCCATGTGAAGGCAGAACATCATCTGAAAGATATGGACGATGATGACGATATGGACGACGTCGATAGAAAACCTGGTGATATGATGGGTCTCCACCATCACCCACACCATCTTCACCATCAGCACCATCATTCGATGATGTTAAAAAACGAGATGGGTAAGGGAGTCCACGGAGCAGAGGACTGTGGAGTCCCAATACCCGCAACTAAACCTAAGATATGGTCATTAGCGGACACGGCTGCTTGTAAAACTCCCCCGCCACCGTCATCGCAACAACCTTGGTGTAACGCGAGCAGTTCGGGGATGAACATGGGGATGAACGGATTCGCTCTACCATCGGCTTCTGCACCTTACTCCCGGTACGGAGGATTCTTCAACGGGGGACCTTCGGTCGGCGCTTCGGGCTTTCCCGAGGTACAGACGGATACTCCTCCACAAACTCCGCCCAATATGAAACTACCGAGTGTTGCAGGGAATCTTATCGCAGCACCAGGTTCCTGTTTCTCTTCCGGGAATGTAAATGTAGCGCCTCCTCATCAGGGAGGTTACCCTCAGCAACAAGGATTCGGTAATTATCCTAGACATCAACAGCAATCACCTCAACATCATCATCACCAATCCGTAGTAGTCAATCCTGGAGTCAGTCAACCGACTAATGAGGAAACCGCCTTCAAACCTTTCTACAAAAAGTAAGTTCTACAATAAATCTTGAATTTATTATAGCAATTCCAAATATTGACAATTGTTCATAGGTATAAAATATTATTAACAATTTTATTTTCTAAATTTTTCTGCTAGAAGTTATTTTGTTTAGCCTATTATAAAAGAAGAAACGCTAGAATAAGGTACATTCTTGCAGCTATGAACTGTTAGGCTAGTTTCACACACACCGATATTGGACGGCCGATTTTTTACCGACCGTCCAAATTCCAATAGTGAACCACTGGAGGGAACGGAACCTTGCACACACGCCGACCGCTGATCGGTGCCGGTAAAATGACGGTGAGCAGCCGGCCACTGCCACTGCAAAGGACCGGTGCCGGGGAAGTACCGGCGACACAGTGGCGTACGTGACTAAATACACGCTTGCACACACACCGATTATTTACCGACCGACCTCTGTAGTTCTCGCTGCGACATTTCCATTCCAACCGACTGCTCTGTTGATATAGGACTACATATTAATTCCAAAATAATGGAGAAAAAATATCAGAATTGTTTTGGACTTGTTTTATTGTGATAGGAATTGTTACTGGTTATATTTCTTTAAGTATTAGTTCTTTAGTACATTGGGAACATCAATAAAAAGAGCCAGGTATATATTTTATTACTTACCTCAATGTTAGAGCAAGCCTTTCTCGTGAAGGAATAGAGTTTCTCATTTTTGTATTTTGGTGTTGGCTTTCTTTTTTCAGCTTTTCATGAAGTTCGTCAAAGGATGCAATAGACATTCTGAAGAAGTTGAAAAACTTACTGCCATCAAGCTTTAGTTCTTCAAAAAGAATGTAGAATGTTCCCGTGGTTTCTCTGTTTTGATTGATAGGGTGAATCCTACGGCGCTTAATACGGCGATACAATAACCACATAGCAACAACTCGTTTAGGATTTATTATTCAATAATCTCGTGTCATCAACTGATTGTTTGACCGGTAAAAATCCGGTATGTCTGCAAGCACCTGCTACCGATAAAATATCGCCCGATTTTTTACCGGCCGTCCAATATCGGTGTGTGTGAAACTAGCCATAGGCCTAAGTTTCATAATTAACACATATTTTAGCTTAGTGTCTCCTTTGCCTAACGTTAAACATTATTATCTTATCAGAATAAATAAGGCAATCCACTTAGACAAGATAATTCAGGGGAAGTGTTAAGATGATTAAAGTCCTCAGAGGCTCACTAATAGTGAATATGGGCGTGGCTATCCCGAGGGACCCTAGCTAGATATAAACTTTTTTGTGTAATCTCTTTAGCCTTTCCTGTCAGGTCTCTCTTGACTAACTCTTGTTCTCTTCTGACCCTGATGTTATTAGAGTGTTCCGTGCTAGAAGTCTTTATTTATTCCTTCATTTTTTTAAAGCACAAAAAAAAAAAAAAAAAAAAAAAAAAAAAAAAAAAAAAAAAAAAAAAAAAAAATACTTAAAAGGCATTCCTTTTTATGAGTGAAAACTTTTCCGAGGAAAAAGATAAAAAACGATAAAAAGTCTCAAAAAACTTACGTCCGGAAACCCTGCGATGAGCGACTCTCTATTTGTATTTTTCTCAATTACTTTTCTATAGAATGCTTGAAGATTTGAAAAGATTGTAGGTAAAATGTCAACAAAAATTACATTTTTCACAAAATATTTATTATTTGAATCCATTTGAAAGTTTTGACTCCACAAATGAGACACAAATTTTATAGCATGTTTAATTAGGTAAATGATAATATTTTTATTGAAAGTTCAAGAATAACTTAGATATCGGTGGAAAAAGTCTGTTTTGGCAATTAAGTTATTCCCGTAGCCTCTAAGTCTTAAACAACTACAACAAAATTAACAGAAAATCCAAACTACCTGTGATTTTTAAAATATTACACTTTTGTATATACACTAATATGAAGCCATGACATGCGATCATTCAAGTTTTGCCTTTTTATTGAAGTGAATAATACTTCTTTACGCCCGGTAGGCAATTTTTGGGTGCTGTTAAATTGATGTGGTGAAAGGAAAAATCGTCACAAAAATGACGTCACGATATCTAGCAGCTGAGGCTTTAATAAAGTAAACATCCAATTAAAACAGCTGATTATTTTTCTATGTAAAATTTAATTCAACTGGACTTATGTAGAGGACATATTGGTTTTCTGTTATGCATTAAATTAATTTTTTTTTAAATCTTGGTAATTTACTAGAATACACAAGAGCTTTTCTTTATCATATTATATTTATTATCCGTTGAAGGATATTTTACGAGACATCGGTAAAAAAAAAATTAAACGGATCTTGGTAGTTTACTAGAACACACAAGAGGTTTTTAAAATCATATTTTAGGCCTATACGTTAAAGGATATTTTACGAGATTTCGGTAAAATTTTTTTATGTATATGTGTTTTTTTTTAAATTTGATTTTTCCCTATTTAAATATTATTACTGTTTACAAATAAAAATAAAACTACAAAATTACGAATATAATTATGATATTAAATTTTTTAAATAATAAATAATTAAATTTGAATAATTAAATTTACATTTCTAAATATATAAGTAGGCCTATTACTTAACCTCGAGATAATCAATAAGCTAATAATGGTAAAAACAGGGTTTAAATAAGTATTCACTTCTAACGCGCGTAGTCTCTACGTACCCAATTTTTTTTAAATTGATTTTATTAAATTATTATTATGTTATATACATTTTGCTTTCTCTTCATGGAAAAAGATTTGTAAATCTAGGCTTAATTTAAAACCAATTAATGGTAAAAACAAATTGTATTTGTTTTTGTTTTATATTTTTTCATAATAACACATTCGAACCAAAAGAAATGAATAAAAATCTAAGCTTCCGTCTGTATAGGTGTTCTGTATTACAATACTGGATTAGAAATTTAAATAATAGAAATCTACCGTTCAAAATTTATCAACTATGATTTAGAAATTTCGTCAAATTACCCATACGACGTTTGTTACAAATTCAGTCAGTTACAAATATTTATAAAACAATTTTACAAAATCAAATTTATCAAAATATGTTTTATAAAATTTGAATTTTATAATCTATGTTAATTTGTCACTTGTTTGACTCTTTAGATATAATGTAATCAACCTATTATTTATTTTATTTTGTTTAAGCAAAGACGTTTACTATAAATAAGTGTATTACTGTTTACAATAACATTAGCTATTATTTCTAAGTAGTAAGATATAAGTATATAATATATATTCTTTGATATTGACCTTAATTCAGCTGAAACCATAGTGAACGTTTTAAACTCCATTTTGAATTATTCATTTAATTTCGTTAGAGTGCGAATAAGTATTTTCGTATTGTTTTTATTAATTTATACAGTACGTTAAATATTTATAATCATGTTTAATCTAATATTTTGTACATCTTTCGTAAACTGAACTCACATACCCAAAATAATAGTTAATAACCCCATTTTACCCTTACTAACATTTATAATTGACTTTCTGTATGTTAAAATCGTTAATAATTTGGAAATGGTCTGTGCAGCTCGCAGCCGATGAACGGCGGATTCGTGAGCCCCGTCTAGGAACGTCTCTCTCCGAGGTACGGTGGTACCTGCAGTCGTCTTTGGCAGGTATTTATTAAATTATTGCTAACACAATATATCGTTGACACTATGAAGCGGTAGGTTTTCTCTTGTTTATGGAGTGGATTGTACGAGTTAGAGCTGAGCCGGTAGATCTGGTATCAGATGGAAGGTGTCGCAAATAATGAGCTTTGTCCAGCCGAACGCTTGCTCGACTTAATGAATACCGTCCTACACATCCAGTCATTCCCGGCTGACAAATTTTCTGTTACAATTCTTTTTATACCTCGCCCAATTGTATTATGTTTCATTTCGGAGCAATAAAACAAACAAGTAGACAGGAAAGGCGTACAACCGGTGTGTGGCCGCTTATTTATAATAATTTATTCTAGGACTGGTAAAATTATCATTCACTGTTTAAAATTTTGATCTAAATGTTACTGACACAAATAAAACCCTGTTTCACTGAATTAGAAAACAAAATTAGCTCTTTACTTAAAACACAATATTTTTACATAGAAAGTAATCCCTGAAGGTGTAACATGTAATACAACCCATGTTATTAGATTTAGAATTTGAGCTAATAATAATTATTACGTTTTATAAGTTAATAATAATAATGAAAATTAAGTTGACTTGGATAAAATTTCTCAAAAAATTCGTTTATTAACTCTAACGCGTTTCAACAACAATCTAGCCATCTTCAGTGGTGCGTAAGGTGCAATGATCCAGCTATAACGTCAATGGATCACTGAAGATAGCGACATTGTCTCTGAAACGTGTTTAAGTTAATAAACGTATTATTTTGTGAGAAGTCTTATTTTACTTTTAATACATATCCCAAGTCAAGTCAATATTTATTAATAATAATGAAAACAAGAAGTTACGTTGTTAAAAAAAAAAAAAAAAAAAAAAAATTATTTGTCTTACCGAAATGTAAAAATTCCATTTAGTTTATTGTTAAAAGGATTATATTTTTTTCTCATGTAAATTTTGTGTGAAAATATTTTTTAAAGAAAATTCTTGCATAAAATATTATAATTGACCATCATTTTGTAAGTTTACAAAATGCGTATAACAAATCGGAACTGAATGTTTCGTTTTATTTCCAAATTTATACATTTTTGTAGAGAAAACATGAAAGACTGACAGACACATATGTTAGGAACTTTTTTTTTCTCAAAATGATTGAAAAAATCCACTGAAAAAAATCGGACATCATATAGTATATAACTTGTATAGCACATTCAAATGTGTTGTATTAAAATAAAATAAAGAGTATTAATAAATCGTCAAATAAGTAGGCTACAAGTATTTTTAAATAGTTAATTTATACTGTGTAGCCTACATCAAATTAAAGAAAACACAATATTCTACAATAAATACTTTATTTATTTAAGATGACAGATAACATCATCAGTTTGTTACAAGATACGGATCTACTGAATACTGAACAGCAAAAGGAAGGCTAGAGTCGTTTTGAACAAATAAAAATAATTTATTGTGGAGAGGTGTGATTTCTTTCATTTATTGACGTTTCCACAAGTGACGGTCATTTCCAACGAATTTTATTTTATAATTTTTTTAAATTGTTTTTATTTTTTTAACTTTCCTGTGAACATTATGTTAAATTAGCGTAAAATTAAATTTAACACTAGTTCAAACACTAGGGCGACTAGTGGCACATTTCAATGTGAAATATTTGCGCAGGACTAAAAGATAACAGGCAATTACAAATCGTAAACCGACCACACTCAACCTAAATGTAACGTTGACAATAGAATGAGTTTGAAAATTAATATTTTATGTCATGTTAAAATACAACTTATCAACGATCTGATGGAATTTAATTGCCGTAATTAGGTCTATCATTACTCGTTTATACCTAGTTAACGAAGGCATGTAGCTTACATAAATGAAAATACAGTTAACGTGTTGTTTGCGCATATTATACTTCGACAATTTATAGAAACTTGATAGTTTAAAACATAAATTAATAATTATTGTAGATTGAATCTAGGCTATTAATTTTGAGCTTAAGCGTATACAATTATTATTGACAAGCTGTTAAGGTGGTAACGACTTTTGAAATGCCGTTTGGTTTCAATGAGTTTATATTTATGTAAACAGTGAACAATATTTTATAAGATGTTATGTTTTAAATGTCAATCAAAGTGATTTTCTTTGTTGTCTCGCAGCCCTAGCGGACAACTAGGCAATTAAAAGTAATGACGAAACCAGTGAATATCACACGTCACTCTGAGCATAGTTAATCATCATTTATTGTGGCGCCTAAACTAATCTGCTACTCTCTCTCTATGCATGTTTAGGTCTATTCTGTCAGTTGTATTTTATGATTTACAATTATAAAAATCTCATCTTAGAACTTGTAGGCGCTAAATATATATTTTTTATTCACAAGAGCTAAAGTGTTAACAATGTTAATATTGAAAATAACTTTTACAAATAAACAAACCTATTTTTGAAAGTGAACGGAAAAGAATTTTCTTTATTCTTTTGGTACGAAAATAGTTAATACGTATATAACAACAGATATTATGTAAATCTGGATTTTATGTTGGAAAAACTGTATATTTCGTTGTGCCAGCATCTTCAAAAAAGGGCAATTAAAAGTATGAAATAAATTCAAATTGCGAATAAATATACATTCATCAACAAATGATTGCAATAGTAACTAATTTGTCGATTCTCTTAACTTAGAATTATGCAGATTATTCCAGACTTAATCCAAAGAAAATTTTCAATTTAACGTAATTAATTGTTGATAAAATAACATTATTGAAGGTGACTGTTAATTTGAACCTGAGAATCGCGATTGTCTTTATTTATACTTTTTAATGTAAACTATTTTGATTTTTTTGTCCTTATTATACATTAAGTCAAAAAATAAAAATACAGAAAAAAACTATAGCCTATTAACAATCCTAAAATAATGTTTTTCTTAAATTTAATTTCCTTTCTGTTACATTGACAACCTTGGATTTGTTATGAATTTAACTAGTTTTATTCTGATTCAAAGTTAATGTTTTGCTTCATATCATAGGTTTATGTTAATAATTTTTATTATATATATATAAAACTTTATGGAAACTTTATTTTCAACTAGTTTGTCACGGCGAGAACAGATACAGAGCTATAAAGATTAGCCGGTCGCAGCTATGGACTTCCGGTGCGAAGTGAATGAGTTCGAGGTTCGACTCTCATTCAAAGATCGCATCTTGACCATTAGTCAATGTCTAAGCCCACGCTTTCACACCTTTGTTTGAATTCTACATCAATTAAACTCCAAGTCAGGCCCTGTTTAAACATTTAAAATGATATTCAAATAGTTTTTTGTAATCGAATGAGGCCATCTATTTTAAATTCCACATTACATATGGGAAAATAATGTAACAGATTACTTTAACTACTATAAAATATTACAGGCGGAATATAAAGGGTTTGTTTTTAACATTTATATTTAAAAAATAAAATATATTACATTTTAGTAGAACTATAATATGTTATAAAAACGTTTGAATTCTTACGTTAAAGTTGTTTCATTCTACGATGAAAGGAAAAATGCTGTAATAATGAGTCATCGAAGCACAAGTTAACAGTAGGCCTATATGGGTAAAAAAGAAAGTATTTAAAAAATAATGAAAATGTTACTGGACAAAATAAAATGTAAAAGAAATAGTTCTATTAATCTAGTGAATTCGTGAAAGTGGTTTTTAACGATTATCCAAGTTTATTGGAGCTTTGTATAGACGACAATTACGTTCATTTAATGTCTACTTGAGAATCTAGAATATTAATAAATTAATCGTCAAACTTTCTGTAATATTAATTTACAATCTAGATGTAAGAAAATCTTTAATATTATGTAGTCTACTAAATGTTTTCCTTTCTGCTATGATTAGGGAGGAGGTAAAATATAACTGAGATACTATCCTTTGTTTCAGGAGTGAGGAAGAAGATGAAGATTTGTGCTGGGATAAAACGTGAACTCTCCCGGAGTTAGTGTATGGACTGGGACAAAAAGCCCAGAGTTGTGCAATCATAGAGTTAGGAAGTTTGTTATTACGAACCAGTATTTGAACTGAGACAGAAAGATTTGTAAAATGTATAATTTCTTCGATCTAGTCTAGATGAAGGCTTGAACAGTGTGAGTATACGACCATGTACAGTCTATTTACTATTTTCTACGTCCGCAGTAAGTGTTTTGCTTTTATTCCAGAAAATTTATTTTCAAAATTTTGTTACGACCAAAGAGAACTCTGAACCTAAGTAGCATGATGTGACAACATATTCAATGGAGCAATCGCCTCAACAAAATCCTGTTTGATTACTTTATCCGAACATTTTTTGGCAAACATTTCGAACTTTGTATTGTATTATTTATGCTGTATAATGTACAAAATATTATAAATATATATATTATTTGTTTTTATTGTTATTATTTGCATAGTTTAGTTACGTTTAATAGAGTGATTAATATTACACTATTTTGTTAAAAATACGCAACTGAACTCGTATGGTTGTGAACATATTGTGGGACTACATTTTAGATTCGAACTTGTATTTGTGATGAATTTTACAGCCTTGAAATGTGTTTAATCTGCTAGTTGGCAAGGAAACATTTAAAATTTAAGTAACCATTTCAGTTAAAATTGAATAAATAAATTGAGAAGAATATTGTAGTTTTTGTTTGGTACTAAAGCAGGCTTCAATTCCTTGTCTTACACTTTTAAGAATATACACAATTGTTGTGAATATATTAAATTGTACAAGTAATAATTATTTTCATTATATATTTTTAATCAATATAATTATATACAATGATTTAAAAATGAATGATGTAATAACTATTTACATAAATTATAGATTTTTAATTTCAAGGTTAGGAAGAAAATCTTGGCAGTGAATTTAAATTTTAGCTCTTAAACAAAATTGAAAACGTACATGTATATATTTGATCTAATACAACAAAATTTGTTTTATCAAAATATATTCCTAATCGAATATTTTTGTTTACTGTATAAGTAAATGATTTGTATCCATAAATCTGGCTATTCATGTTGGTGATTTTCTTCCATATAATTTTCTGGGGTTTTAATATATAAAGTATGTATATTTTTTGGGTGTTATTTTATAAAAATTGTATTTGAAAGAAGTGTGGCCCACGTTTAATGTATATATACAAAATTAAAATGTCAATATCGCAAGATATTATATGCGAAGGGCAATGTGCAAAATGTAAATGCAATTTTATTGTAAATAAAAATACACGTTTATTTATAGACACTTTACTAAACAAAATCCATTTCCTCACAATAGAGCACCAGCTAGAGAGAGCATGCTATTGTGTCCTTCATAGACCTAAACCTTTTGTAAATATACAAAGCTAAAGAAACAGCACAACCACTAGTACTCTATTTCAAATTTGTTTCTTTCGACCTAAATGTTGTATTTTGGTACTACTGCTCATAGGTGTTCTCTTTTCAGTTTAATTTGGGATGAAAATGTTAGCTACTTCAATTTATTGTAAATTATGACGTCATGCACAATTTCTTAGTTATAATATTTTATCTTTGTATCATATTTAATATTTTATTATCAATTTGTAATATATCCAAAAACACCCTATGAATCAAACCATATTATATGATTGTTTATTTAATAAAGTTATGTATTTTAGATCTCAGAATTTACTGGACCAGTGTTATTTTTTTGACATTGACACCATCCCTCTGGAAGTGTTGTAACGTAAGTTTTAAAATCGGTATTTTATTGACTGCTATTTTACTAAAGTAAAGATTTAAAACGATCTCTTATCGTAAACCTTGTGGTGTTAACCATTGCTATATTGATTATCTTATGTATATAAACTAGACCATGCCGGAAACACAAACAACAAGATATAGTAGATATGGTAAATCAGGTAAGATAATTTTATGTTAAATTCAGGCTGTTAAATATGTCATTGTAAATTCTTTTCCTTCAAATTATAAGCTTCAATTATTTTATATGAATTCTTTTCCTTAATTTGAAAATATGTCTAGGAGATTCAAGTAAATGTAAGTAAGCACAGTTACTTTGTTTTATAAAACGCTTAACTTCTAAACAATATGAGTTAAAGTTTAAACTGTTATTTATACAATTGTGAATACTTTCACTAACGCCCTGTAAGACTAAACTGTTTAAAGATTTTTTTCTTCTTCTAATAATGAGCCACTATAACACTAGTGATACTCCAGATAACTTTTAGATATTGAAATTCGTGTTTTTTAAATTGAACTGTGGCTATGACTCATTATGTTTTGCCGTCTTCGTAGCTGTTGGTGAAACTGACTATTTTGCCTCACAAGGTTCCGACACTGCAATATCTATTAACTTGCATTACTCTTGCTGTGCATAATTCTCAATTAGGATTGTAATAAATTGGTCTACAATAATAAACATGAAATAGTAATAATCTTTATTATTTCATTTTGCAATAACGGTGCACTAAATTTCTCATACACCCACACAAAAAACATAAAATAATAAATCTTTGCCAACCCCCCCCCCGAAAATATCTTTATAGTAAAATAAATAAATGCAAATTTCTATCTTTCATTCATTTCTTATGGGAGTATAGTTAATAAAACAGGACTCACCTTTTCAAATTTTTTTTTCGAAATTTAATAAGTCTTATACTGTATATTGAAAGATATTTGAATAATGTCTTAGCTTGTGCTATAAACCAGTTCTAAGAAGAATAAACTGTACTTGATTGTAATGGCAACAGTCAAGGTTCGTCAATTATTCTAGAATAGTCAATTTCATTTACATGCTATTTTTCACACTGGTTTGGGTAATTAATCTCCATATTTAAACAAAACTTAACCAATACAGATCCATGGTTAAAACTTATCGTTTTCTACTGATAATTCCTGAACCGGGATTATCTTTCGGCAGCCAATAAGTTTTATTTGAGAATTTAGATTTGAGCAAAACTTGATAAAAATCTAAAATATTTATAATAGAAGAAAATTGTAATTCCCGATCTTAATCTCGAAAAGTTTTTCGTTTTCAATATTATTAACAAGAAGCGATTGCTTGAAATCAATTGACTGTTGTACAATTTAGAATATGATTACACCATGAGAAATTTGGTACTTCACACAAAATTAATGGGAAATGTTTAATTTTATTATCACAAAGTCATAAGCAATAATTTGATAGGTGGAGCATAATATCAGTGTTAGAGCTGTCCCACTATTCGTATTCAAATTGAAAGAGAATATTTCACCTATTATTGAAAACGACAATAACTGAATGAATATTTAATCATATCTAATTAAATTTTCCTTAGATGAGCTGGAAAATGTCTGATTGCTAACAGAGGAAAGGTTGTAATTAGGTGAGGGTTCACCCCCCCCAAATACTCTTGGCAAAACAAGTATATAGAGTTCTTGAGATCCACTGAATATGTATAATATTATTTTTATTAAAAATGTATTTTTATTATTTTATACATTTTTACCATAAGAAAGCTCTGTTTTAGTATTTTAAAATTTTTTTTTATTACAAACCTCATAACAAAATATTTAGTACAAAATTAGAAAATATAAAAATGAACATTAAAACAAAAATAAAATAACTATTTTTTTTCTACAAGTTATAGTTAACTCGTCAATTATACTTCAATAATAGGGTTAGGCGTATTTTAAAACCACAAGAAGTAAGGTCCGTAGGCATAGAGTGGCAGTTATTTTTATATAGTCCAAGTATTTAGCGGCCTAGCGCTAACATATTAATTTCAATACAAATTACACAGTTATTCGCAATCAGAATAATTTGTAGTTTTATTTGATACTCCACATAATATTTCCAAAAAAGTAATTTTTCGATTTAATAGTTTTTGCCACTTAACTACCCCAAGTCAATTGGTTTGTTACCGCTAGGCCTATATTGTTTTCTGTATGAGGGATAATACTAAGAATATAAATGGAAAGTTTGAAATATATAGATTTTTTTCGTCTTGTCTGTAGACTCGCGCGTGAAATTTGAAAGGTCCTTGGTTTTACCTACGAACCCTCTAATAAAGAGAAATCAATTAAAATGCAATCCATCTTTTAATGGCTATTGAATATTTTGTCTCACATCTCACAAAAACTATTTTTAAAATTTATACGCTACGCATTTCTAATTTTGTAGTTAAATTAAGTTGTATTCCATATACAAGAACTATAATATACGATTTCGCACAGCAATTTAATTTCAAATCCATATAATTTTATTCAGATTTGTAGGTCACGCTGACTTCAAGTTGGGGGGGGGGGGCATGATGTCTGACACTTTAAATTGGGTATAAAGTGAACAAATTATTTTTTCGTCAAATAATATACGGATACTAATCAGAATCACTTCTAGTTTTATTTTATACCCACATATAATATTTAAAAAGTAAATTTAACTCCCAAGGCCATTTTTTGTATCCGTTATATTTTTCCTATATGTAGGGAATACAATACAAAAAATATAAATTCAAAGTTTTAAAGATATTTTGATTTGTTGCGACTTATAGACAGACAGACGGATAGTCACGTGCGTGAAATTATAAAGGTCCTAAACGCGAAATTTGTTTTACTTAGGGATCCTAAAAATAAATCCAAGAAGATATTAACGAAGCTACATAAATCCATTGAGTATGGCTGGAAAGTAGACAATAACACAATATTTATTTTTTTTAAATTTAGTTTTAAGGAAAAATGATGAAATAACATTATGAATGTTACGAATTTAGAAGTATATCATGTAGACAATTTTATGAGTGAACATTTGTACAAAATAATAACTAAAAGTGATAGATAGTAATTTAACTGTCAAACAAATTTTTTTAATATATTTTAATGATAGTTTATTATTAATAATTAGTCAAGAAATAAAAATTAATTTGTTTCACTTATCAAAAAAAAAAAAAAAAAAAAAACTTCAGAATATTCCAACAAACCAAGCACTATCTACCTTCTTTTATAAACCCAATACTGTTTCGGAATATAAATACGAATAGCTGTTAGCAGGCAATGTATAACATCGTTCATCAGGCTTCGATTATTTTTATCAAAACTTGAAGTGTTCAGACGAGTTACAAAAAAATTACTGAATTTTGTGTGTGCAATATGTTATGTTTTAAAAAATAGTGTAATACATATTTTCTTATAAAATAAATATTTAATGAGATACGTGAAAACACACTACTTTTTTAGCCAATTTTTTTTATTTTATTTTATTTTTTTTTATAATGGAAATGTTAAATTATCTGGTTTCCATTTCCTCAAATTGAAATCAGAAGTATCGTATAAATTAATTATTTCATTTGTATTTTTTGTAATATTGCTAATGAAGAGCCACGACAAAATATAACTATTAGAAAAAAATTTATACTTAATTTTTTTTAAATAGATTCAGAGAAACTTAACAATCAGATAAACAGATAAAATGTAAAAATACAATCAAATGTATACAATTCACAAGGAAACGACCAAAACCACAAATAAATAAAATGTAACACACACACACACACACACAAACACACACACACAGACACAGAGTACACAATATTATTGATAGTATTCCTAACAAGAATAGTATGCACCACTAATTAAGAGTTCTTTAAGGCAGTTTTAAAATTGATTTTACAAGTAACATACTCTTGTATACGAGGGCTTCTTTTCAAATAATGTTTATTTATACAATTTTAAATAAAAATCGTACTTATTGGGTATTTTGAAGGAGTCGTAACGTCGAAAAGTTTGTAAGTTTCTTCTATTTACCAAAACGTGTAAAAATACTTGAAAAATAAACATTCTGGGTAGTGTCATAATTTTTAATGACTGAAATGTATTGCGGGACTAATTTTGCTTTTGTATTTCAATTAGTTTCTAATTGTTTTTTTCTGGATAATTGTTATCATATTGATCAATAACGAATACGCTTTAACATGATTGATTAAATATATGATAGCACGTATTCGAACTGTCTTGTTTCAATTGGCACAGGACAACAATTTATTGTTTACTAAAAAAAAACAAAACTTAGCATTCACACAGGTTGAAATTGCTGTAACATACAGTATAATTCTGCATATTATAAGGTCACAAGATGTGGTAATTAAATTTCTTTCTTTCTAGAGTTGAATAATAAAGTATAGCGATTACAATAAATCGCTGTATTTATAACGCAAAAAGTTAAAAATTACATGGTAAAACATACTGACGCTTTTTTGTATTATGTCACTGACATTTCTTTTAAAAAATTCTTATTTATATATAGTAGTTTTACGTACATTTTATTGTAACTTTTAAGGTTTAAATGACGATCTTTACATATCCTTAACTATTTCCTTTTCGATACTTAATAACTTTTGCTTTATATTTTTATTCAAGGGTTATAGTTTTTGAGATATTTACTTGTACTAACTTAAATGACGCAACCTATATACCATGTATATGAACCTATATACCATGTATATGAACCTATATACCATGTATATGAACCTATATACCATGTATATGAACCTATATACCATGTATTATATACCATATAATATGAGTTAAGTATGATGAATTTATTTTTTATTCATAAATGAACCACTAAAATTAAATTATTGTAATTTTACAATTCCTCAATTAATAGAATCTAAAATACAATCTTCAGGTGCAATTAAAATGCCGCTCACTTCTCAGTGTAATATAAAATTACTTTGTCTAGGATGATTTTAAATTCAATTCAATAACTCAGCCGGATTCGCTGAGAAAATGTAAGTCTTAAATCTTGGCAACTCATTAAATGTGGGTTATACTGGAGATAACGATATTTTTAACAATGCGTAACGTAATTATTGCAATTTAAAAAAGTGTGGAGCGGAATTTTAACAATCACATTTCCTACAATGACTTGTTTCCGGTGTAGGAAGGAAATTATCTCGGGCGGGATCGTAGAGTGAAGCCATGATTGTTTTAGTCAAAATGTCAGACTCATGCACTGAATTAATTACAACTCGAAATTTTAGATTCATTATTTCGTTTTAATTATTTTATATCAATAACACGTGAAACAAAAATATGATTTTTGGCACGGATTTCAGATGAAGAGAAGTTACAATAAACATGGATCATTCTGTTTCTTCGAGTTGAATCTATATTGATTAAATTTTTATTAGAGTCATGATTGTGATATGTCTCGTTGAAAATAGAATTAATTATCAAAACATCAGAGTGAATTTGTAAGATCCATAATCATATTTAAAGGTGGTCAGGTTTTATTTTGGTATGTTATTATTTTCCTCGTGAAATGTAATTTTATTTAAAGTATGGTTTGGCACATTGATTAGGATGTTAAATATTCATTTTCCACAAATTCTGATTTAAAAAAAAGTCATTAACTTATATAAATTTTTAGATTAATAACTTTTGAAACAGCATTTTTTGAAGAAATGGTAACATCTCAATTGAATACTTGAGTGAAAATTGCTGAGAAAAGTGAAATTTCGTGTTTTGGTTGATAACTATAAATAAAAAAAAAAAATATAATAAATTAAATACGATTCCCTAGACAAGGCTAAAATAAGCCCCCTTTCCACTGTACACATTAAAAGGCAATTTATAAGCACTATGAAATTGAACTTTAATCATTTAAATTGGTGTTATGATAAATTAATTGAAACAAATAAATTGCTATTACGAGCACTATGAATTCGAACATTAATCCTTTGAACTTGTATGATTGCTTGAATGATGAATTAATTCAAATAAATAAATAACATTATTTATGATTACTATGAAATTAAACGTAAATTATTTTAAGTGGAATATATGATTGAATGATTACTTAATTGAAACAAATGAATTGTATTTATGAGCACTATGAAATTGAACTTTAATCATTTGAATTTGTATGATTGCTTGAATGATGAATTAATTCAAATAAATAAATAACATTATTTATGATTACTATGAAATTAAACGTAAATTATTTTAAGTGGAATATATGATTGAATGATTACTTAATTGAAACAAATGAATTGTATTTATGAGCACTATGAAATTGAACTTTAATCATTTGAACTGGTATTATGATTGAATGATGAATTAATTCAAATAAATAAATATCATTATTTATGATTACTATGAAATTAAACGTAAATTATTTTAAGTGGAATATATGATTGAATGATTACTTAATTGAAACAAATGAATTGTATTTATGAGCACTATGAAATTGAACTTTAATCATTTGAACTGGTAGCCTATTATGCTTGAATGATAAATTAATTGAAACAAATCCATTGCTTATATGAGCACTATGCTAAAATCATTTGACCTAGTATCCATGCTTGAACATTAAATTAATTGTAACAAATAACTTGTTTTTAGAACACAACTTGATTTTATGAAATCGAAGAAATTATTTGATCTGGTACGCATACTTGAACGATAAATTAATTGAAACAAATGAATTCCATTAAAGAGCACTATGAAATCGAACTTTAATCGTTTGAACTGCTATGGATACTGGGATGTTAAATACATTCCATTTATGAACACTAAGAAATTGAACTTTCTATCATTTGAACAGATAAGAATGCTCACATGATAATATCATTCAACCACATCACTTATATTATATTTTTGAGCACTATGAGAACGTTAATATTTGAACTGGTGTGCGTGTTCGAATGATAAATTCATTCAAGGCAATTACGTTTATTTTTAAGCACTATGAAATTATACTTTCTATCAATTGAACTATTATGCATGCTCGAATAATAAATTCATTTATTGTTACCACATACATTTATGATGACTATAAAATAGAAATTTAATTATATGAACTATTAATCACGCTCGAATGATAAATTCATTCAAGTATATTACTTGCATTTATGGGGAATCTGGAAATGAACTTGAACATTTAAAAGGCATTGCATGCTCGAATGAATGTAATTGAATATACCATTTACAGTTATTAGTACTTTGAAATTAAACTTTAATAATATGAACTGATATTTCAAACTCTAAGGTTCAATCAAATATATGATTTGCATCTATGAGCTCAATGCAATGGAACTTGAGACATTTGTAAGAGTGTGTATGAATGAGTGATAAATAAAATCAAATTCATGTATTTCAATACATTGCATATATATATATTTATATATATAAGCCTGTTTTGGTTTGGAGTTGCATGTGTAGGCCTACCGAACTTACCTATTGGTACGGGTTGTTATGTGATCGAAAGAAAAAATATCAAAAGATAAAAAATTTACAAAATTTAATTTATGAGCATAAATACGAACCTACGGGTATTTAATTTTGTATGTTTAATTCAGTAAAACATATCATTTATACTTATGAATACATTTTTATCCGAAATTATGTGTGGGTGTGTGTTATTGAATGGTAAATTAGAACAAAGTTTTCTTTTGCATTAATGATAGTTATAAATCAGAATTCGTAGCATTTGTACGTGAGTGTGTGATTGAATTATAAATTAAGAGAAACCTGTCCTTTGAATGTATGAGAATTATAAATTAGAATGATAAACATTACTGTGTGATTAAATTATAAAGTAAGGCCAACTTATGTTTTGTATTAATGTAGGTAGTAGTGTGATTTATTGATAAATTGAGGCAAATTTATCATTTATATATCTCACGTGATCTACTTTTATCTGTGACTCAGGAATGGTGATCAGTCACTTTGGAATTTCCCACGAAAGCACACGAGTTGGGACCAAAGTACCATTGCCAACACTCAAGCACTGAAACCAGTTGAGCCCAGCGAGTAAGATGACTGTTAACATTTTAAGTTTCTAAATTGTAAATTATTTAAAAAAAATTGTAATAAATTAATCTTACACAATGGTGGTAGTTTTCCAATCATCGCCACTATATTTCGGTTATCCTTCACCAACTGTATTTAATATCTAATCATAGTTACTTTTTTTTCCGTCACACATGCGTTCCATTGTGTTTTTGAGGTTATAGTCTGGATTTTATTAAAAATATTTTTATAGAATTAATTTACGATTAAATAGGCGGTGTGTAAGTCAAAGTCGCGCGATCCCAGAACATATTTCTATCTGCCAAAGTATCTGGTCATCATACTCCTTAAGTCTTGACCGCGTTGAATTCTGCGGTGTGGGTGATCTTCCGGCCTGGTCCAGCTGCCATGATTGCGAACTTGTAAACTTCCAAAATGCATTTTCCTCTCCCACCTAACTTTGCGCAAACGCTGGATATTAGGGTACATCTTTCGTTTCGGTTAGGGAGGAGGGGATGACCGTGACGTGATCACCTTTCATCGGAGACCTGGGAAAGGTAATCAGTCACTCTGGAGTTTCCCATGGAAGAACACTAGCTTGGAGTAATGTGGCATTGCTAGTATTCAAGAACTGAGGACAGTTGAGTGCACGTCAGTGAGCAAGATGATTGCCTGTTAACTCCGGTTTACATTTTAAGTTTGTAAGTTGTAAGTTATAATGTTGGGCGTCTCTGGCTTATCCCGGTAGGCCGAAACTTTAGTCCAACGATCGGTTAGTAAAAATGTCACTGTTGAGGGTCTAATGGACCAACAATTCCTTAAGATGAATTGTGTCTAGTTGTAATTTGTAAGATAATATTGGGTTCATTTATTATTAATGTTTCTAATTTATTATAAAAGCTGATTTCCCGGTTTGCTGGTTGGTTGGTCTGGGTTATTAGTGAAAATAATTATAATCCCAATATTGAGTAAACCACGGACTTCACCTAGAAAATATGCAACGCCTCAAATAGGTTTACTGTGAATTAGCTGTTTCCCCATTTCACTATTCTCTCATTTATGAGTACTCCGAAATCGAAATTGCGTCATTCGTAGCGGTTTGTGAATGATTGTATGAGAAATTTAGTCAAACTCAGCACTTACTGGAAAATAAAGCTAATAAATATACTGTAATTGATTACATTATACAAAAATCGATCATTAACCATTCCCTGATTCAAGTACATCTTATTTTAATAATTGGAAAAAAAATAGCAACACATTTCATATTATTACAACATTTATTAGTAATGTTAGCGAGGAAACATGTTAGATAAAACAACATGCAACATATCAGAAATAAAAATAAAAACAATATAAATAATTTTACAAAAAAACAACAAAAACATGCGACATAACTCTAACCAATTACTAATGGATTGACCGGCATGGATGTAAACAAAGTCACGACATCTATGGATTATACAATCAATTATCCACGAAGACATTTGGTCAAAGTACTTTGCATGTCGCCACTTTGATAGTTTATCATTGTATTTAGGTTGATAGCTTATTTTGTATATAATTTATATCATTATGGTTGATTTGTGGTTCCACTTTTATTATTGAACATCTATAACCTTGATTGTCAATATGAAAATCTAGAAATTTGTATTTTATAAAGCGTTATTTCTATTCTAATAATTAAAATTATTTGTAGTAAGATTGAAACAAGTATTTCTAAAATTATTGATAGAATTTAATCCATTGCGACATTTAAGGACTAGTGCAAATATAAGTTTCAGTAATACATTATAAATTTGCTGACTGAAAGAAAATTTGTTTTTTCTTAAATAAATAGTTCTAGTCAGAAACATTTTAAAAAGTATTCTAAATACAAATTAATTTTTTATAAAGTAATAGGTTTATTGATGAATTGAATGAGATGGATTAAACGTGTTGGAGCTTCTATATTTTAATTCATACAAAATGCTTTAATTGTCGCGAGTCGGTCAATTTGTGTGTTAACGTACTTTATACATCTTTATAAATAAGATTTACTATTTTTATATCCCTTAAAACAGTATTAAAATAATTTAGGTATAATATTTTTTAGTCAAACAGCACATATTCAAGCATATCTACTATGTAGCCTACAATTTTTTACAGTTTACACCCTTCTAAGATCCATCAAAACATTATTTAACGTAAATCGTATGCGCTGTTAGAGTTTACGTTCTCCTTAGATCCTTGAAATCTTTTTTTAAAGTAAATCGTATGCGCTATTAAAGTTTACACTCTCCTAAGATCCATCAAAACTTTCTTAAAGTTAATCGTATGGGATGTTACAGTTTACATCCTCCTTAGATCCTTGAAAACTTTTTTTCAATGTAAATCGTATGCGCCATATGCGCTATTACAGTTTACACTCTCCTAAGATCCATCAAAACTATTCATAACGTAAATCGTATGCGTTATTACAGTTTACACTTTCCTAAGATCCTTGAAAACTTTTCTTAATGTAAATCGTATTCGCTATTACAGTTTACACTCTCCTAAAATCCATCAAAACAATTCTTAACGTAAATCGTATGCGTTATTACAGTTTACACTCTCCTAAGATCCATCAAAACTATTCTTAACGTAAATCGTATGCGTTATTACAGTTTACACTCTCCTAAGATCCATCAAAACTATTCTTAACGTAAATCGTATGCGCTATTAAAGTTTACACTCTCCTAAGATTTATCAAAACTTTCTTAAAGTTAATCGTATGGAATGTTAGAGTTTACATCCTCCTTAGATCCTTGAAACCTTTTTTTAATGTAAATTGTACGCGCCATATGCGCTATTCCAGTTTACACTCTCCTAAGATCCATAAAAACTATTTTTAACGTAAATCGTATGCGTTATTACAGTTTACACTCTCCTAAAATCCATAAAAACTATTCTTAACGTAAATCGTATGCGTTATTACAGTTTACACTCTCCTAAGATCCATCAAAACAATTCTTAACGTAAATCGTATGCGTTATTACAGTTTACACTTTCCTAAGATCCTTGAAAAAACTTTTCTTAGTGTAAATCGTATGCGCTATTACAGTTTACACTCTTCTAAGATCCATCAAAACATTTTTTAACGTAAATCGTATGCGCTGTTAGAGTTTACATCCTCCTTAGATCCTTGAAATCTTTTTTTAAAGTAAATCGCATTCGCTATTACAGTTTACACTCTCCTAAGATCCATCAAAACATTTTTTAACGTAAATCGTATGCGTTATTACAGTTTACACTCTCCTAAGATCCATCAAAACATTTTTTTAACGTAAATCGTATGCGTTATTACAATTTACACTCTCCTAAGATCCATCAAAACATTTTTTTAACGTAAATAGTATGCGCTGTTAGAGTTTACATCCTCCTTAGATCCTTGAAATCTATTTTTAAAGTAAATCGTATGCGCTATTACAGTTTACACTCTCCTAAGATCCATCAAAACATTTTTTTACGTAAATCGTGTGCGCTGTTAGAGTTTACATCCTCCTTAGATCCTTGAAATCTTTTTTTAAAGTAAATCGCATTCGCTATTACAGTTTACACTCTCCTAAGATCCATCAAAACATTTTTTAACGTAAATCGTATGCGTTATTACAGTTTACACTCTCCTAAGATCCATCAAAACATTTTTTAACGTAAATAGTATGCGCTGTTAGAGTTTACATCCTCCTTAGATCCTTGAAATCTATTTTTAAAGTAAATCGTATGCGTTATTACAATTTACACTCTCCTAAGATCCATCAAAACATTTTTTTAACGTAAATAGTATGCGCTGTTAGAGTTTACATCCTCCTTAGATCCTTGAAATCTATTTTTAAAGTAAATCGTATGCGCTATTACAGTTTACACTCTCCTAAGATCCATCAAAACATTTTTTTGCGTAAATCGTGTGCGCTGTTAGAGTTTACATCCTCCTTAGATCCTTGAAATCTATTTTTAAAGTAAATCGTATGCGCTATTAGATTTTACATCCTCCTTAGATCCTTGAAATCTATTTTTAAAGTAAATCGTATGCGCTGTTAGAGTTTACATCCTCCTTAGATCCTTGAAATCTATTTTTAAAGTAAATCGTGTGCGCTGTTAGATTTTACATCCTCCTTAGATCCTTGAAATCTATTTTTAAAGTAAATCGTGTGCGCTGTTAGAGTTTACATCCTCCTTAGATCCTTGAAATCTATTTTTAAAGTAAATCGTATGAGCTGTTAGAGTTTACATCCTCCTTAGATCCTTGAAATCTATTTTTAAAGTAAATCGTATGCGCTATTAGATTTTACATCCTCCTTAGATCCTTGAAAACTTTTCTTAATGTAAATCGTATGCACTATTAGAGTTTACACTCTCCTAAGATCATCAAAATGTCTTTTGGAATCCTTTAGGTACTTACCCTACCCACCCATGTAAACAAAATCACACATATCTTTTCTTAAGTTATAGATTTTGTTTTCAACTTGGTTCTAGGCTATGCTGGTGTCTTTCTCTTTATGCTCTAGTGTTTTACGCTTGATTTATACAGGAGTTGATTTATACTCTCAAAGCGTCGTGTATAAATTTTTATATACAAATGATGGCAAATGTCCGATTAAACTATATTAATAATAACAACTAGTAGTTGTGTGGACAAGAGATTTCATTCTTTAGATGTTCAACATTCAATAAATCAACTTGTAAACACTACTTATTAATTAATATATAACAGATGTTCAATGCTAATCACTAGGTTGGTTGGTGTTGGTTCTTTTAGAATTAATAGAAAGAGAAAATAAAAACAATGTAACGATATAATATTGTTGTAGAACTGTAAATCTTTTAACTCATATAAACGAAAATATTTAAAAGTAATAAGCGAGAAAGTTTTATATTTTTTGGGGAGGTAAATATGTTTTGGCGAAAAGTTTTAGAAAATAGTAAAAATTTCATTTGAAGTGTTTTTTTTTTTACAACTATACGTTATGGCTAGTTTACACCATTATAGGCATATTATATAACACTTTGGAATGCGTGCTGTATTCTTACTCAGAACACCCTCGTCCATGACTTGGAAGCGTTTACAATTTATGTTCCATCGTGGCCGCCATTTTAAAACATAAAATACAAGCCTTACGGATATGTAGTACAGTAGTCTATAGTTTCAAAAAAAGTATTTCCCCGTATTTTCAAGTTAGATGTACAAACATACATCATCAATACGATATGAAAGAAAATAATCCTGAATTACATATTTCATTTGGTACAAACGAAAATTGAAAATACATCTTATTTTTGCGAGTTTGATGTACATTTTGTTAAAACTGAGTTTATGACGCTGAGTAAGAATTTCATTATAGAGAAATAAGAACAAGATAAACAAAATATAATTTAAAATACAGATAATTAAATTAATCTTTATGAAACCTCCACCTGTAATTCTTATATAACTCTTCAGACTTCTTCCAAAGTTTACAGATATTTATGGTTACAGCACCTGTAATTCTAATATCACTCCCCCCCCCCCCCGACTGGTTACATGTTCACTGCTCTTTATGGTTGCTGCACCTGTAATTCTTACATTACTCTTCAAACTTATTCCAAGGTTTACATATATTTTGTTTATAGCACCTGTAATTCTTATATTACTCCCCCCAAATTGTAAAATGTTTACCACTCTTTTGTTGAAGCTGCACCTGTAATTCTTATATTTTAATCTTTCAACTTATTCCATGACTACCGCTCTTTATGTTTGTTTCATCTGTAATTCCTACATTACTCTCCCTATTTATTTCATTTTTACCACTCTTTATGGTAGCGCAACAGAAATTCTCACATTACTCTCCCGACTTGATAAATATTTACTGCTCTTTACGGTTGCTGTACCTGTAATTCCTACATTACTCTCCCTATTTATTTCATTTTTACCACTCTTTATGGTAGCGCAACAGAAATTCTTACATTACTCTCCCGACTTGATAAATATTTACTGCTCTTTACGGTTGCTGTACCTGTAATTCCTACATTACTCTCCCTATTTATTTCATTTTTACCACTCTTTATGGTAGCGCAACAGAAATTCTTACATTACTCTCCCGACTTGATAAATATTTACCGCTCTTTACGGTTGCTGTACCTGTAATTCCTACATTACTCTCCCTATTTATTTCATTTTTACCACTCTTTGTGGTAGCTCAACAAAAATTATTACATTACTCTCCCGACTTGATAAATATTTACTGCTCTTTACGGTTGCTGTACCTGTAATTCCTACATTACTCTCCCTATTTATTTCATTTTTACCACTCTTTGTGGTAGCTCAACAGAAATTATTACATTACTCTCCCAATTTGTCACATGATTACAGTTCTTTATGGTTGCTGTCTGCACCTGTATATATCTTATTCTCTTGACTTGTTCCATTATTACTGATCCTTATGGATGCTGGAACTGTAATTCATGAATTACTCCCTCGATTATTTCCGTATTTTCGCTCTTTATCGTTGCTGCACCTGTAATTTCTATATTACGCTCCCGACTTGTGTCATGTTTACCGGTCTTTATGGTCAGCTAAGTTTATATGTAGAAGTCTTTAATTTTGACTTCAAGGTTGGATACTATCAGATAAACACCAGACTAATATCAACGAGACGCTAATAATATTTAACTAGTTTTGATTCACAACTACTGAAATCAGTTTTATGAAGATTATTTTTGATTGGTTTTTGGGGGTAGGTGAGTGAGAAAGTTTGTGCAATTTGATTCATTGATTGATTTAGTTTGGAGTTTAAAGAGACAGAACCGGTCCTGGGCACCGCGACCGATGGCCTATTCTACAACTAAACCCTCTTCATTTTAGCTTAGCAGATTTGTTTCAGTAATCCACTAACTAGTCTGTCCAATAATAGCTACCCAGTAATTTGGAATCCAAAAACCTTGCACTTCTTATGGGTCAGATCTCAATAATTATGTGGCCTGCTGTCTCCTCACCCTTACAGCACAGTCTATACACAGTTTTGCCATGATAAGCTCCTATCCTGAACAAGTGTGCTCTTAAACCAAAGTGTCCAGTGATTTGTCTGAGTTGTTCTCTACTTCGGGTCATTATTGTCCTTTGAGGACTACCCGAAGGTATGTCCTTAATTAATGATTTACTTTGGTAGTGCACCTGCAGGCTACACCATTTTTGTTGGTGATTTGGATGAACCCACCTAATCTGGCCATCTTTACCAGACACACGGATATTCCTACTGCTGGCTCAAGTCCCACAATCTTTGATCAAAGCCCCGTTTAGCTAGATTATCCACCTTCTCGTTACCCGCACTCCATTAACGTCCCGGCACCCAGCTCTCCTGCGTTATCCGGTTTTCATGTTATTTTGTTATAGTACCTGCAAGTGCATTAATTACAGCAGCCTGACTATGTATACAGATGTGAATACAGGTTTTCTTAAATTACTGTTTCAAATTCTTCTGTACACAGTCATTTATGGCCATAATTGCTGCCTGAAAAACTGTGATATTCTATCCCAAGGGAAACGAACGTTTTAACCCCAGTCTCAGCCCATATACCCCGGCATCAGTACACACTCGGTTTCCTGTATTCCCTAGAAGTCGATTTTCATTCCCATGGGTCATCTCGACTTTAAGAGATCTTGAAAACGAGTACTTGATATCTATCTTGTCGGTACCCATACTTAGAATCGGGTTGCCAATTTATTCCGTAATTCTTGCATGCCCCATATGAGATTTTTTCCAAAAGCCTCTACACCTCAGCCTATAGGTTGCTTTCCTTGCTTCCGCCATTATAAACAGGTCAATGGGTGGAAGCCCAAGTATTATTTCCACTAAAGCGGTGGGTGTAGTAGACATGGCTCCGGTAGTGCACAGACATGACAATCTCTGATAATACCTCGTAATACCAGTATATCTCATCATTGCTGGTCTTAGTCCCCAGGTTCTGGCTGCATTTCAAGTGCGAATTCCATGTTAGTTTGGTGTCTAGTACCACCCCTAGATATTTGACCTCGTCCGCGCTTGGAGGTTTTATCCGAGAAAGTTTAATGTAAATCAAATCCTGAGTGACCTTCTTCCTTGTAAATGGGATCAATATCTTATTAGGGTGACTCGGAGGTTTTCTTGTGCATAAAAATTAGATGAAAGTTATATCATGTTTTAGAGAAATAAGAAATACAAAACAGCTTAGGTATACAATATACAGCTCGGCGTACTTGTAAAGACCCTCATTCCTGAATTTCATGACGATCGGAAGAGGCGTTAAGACGTAAATGCGTACAAACAACGAACAGATATACAGACGAAATGGCAAACATTCGAGTTAAAAACAAAATATTAGAGTTTAATACAGAAGAAACATTTCGACAAGAAGGTAAAGAAGAAAATACTTCGAAATAGAGGTCTCTAAATTTGTATAGAAGGTTGGTGTGTGTTAGCTAGAAAAGTCGGCATTATAAAACTAGATGGCACTCAATCTGTCTTTTATGATTACAATATGATGCATGCAAATTCAAACAAGGAAATTATCGTAAAGCTGCCATAAGTTGGCTGCAATATTTGAGTCATGGCAGCTTTATAGTGAACAATGTTGAGTCTTGCAGTAAAAACCTTCTGCCAAAGATTTTTTTCTTACTGTGCTGAAGAGTATTTTGTAAAAATTCTCCCTCTATAAATAAAGTACTGCCGTAGTTTAAAGTTTAAAAAAGTATTTTAATAATAGAGTTATGTTTTGTGTTATTTGTAAATAGGTACTTTAAAACTCTGAGGAACATATTTTCAAAACTAGAATCTTTTTTCTTCTTATTTCTTCTTATCTTTAAAATACTTCTCTTATAAAAAAGAAACTAAAATTTTGATCTAAATATTTGTCAGTAAAAATAAATAGAAATAAAATTGTATTCAAACAATTGTAAAGGTTCCCCTTTTTTTATTTGGAGCGTCCTTATTTTAAGTCTAGTAAAAAGGTAAATTAAAATTTTGTAATTAAATACTAATATTTTGCAAACATTTACCCATTCCATTAGTTTTACCCATTAACATAAGGTAATAAAATATTCTAGTTTTGATAGAATAAAACTTGAACCAAAATTCTCACAAATAGTAGTTTATTGATTCAAAACTTTTCAACGACTAAGTCGCCATCTTCAGTGATGCAAGAGTTACAGAACTAAACTATAAATAACTGTTAGTTATAGTTTAATTATTGCAGGTCATGCATCACTGAGATTTATACATAAATAAAGTACTATTTGTGTTTTACTTTTATTGGATTAAGTATACCATCTCAAAAGTTAAGCTCAATATATATATATATATATATATATTTATAAAATGTCCTAGGTTTAAGGGGTAAGGTAACACTGACATACTTCCACCCTCGTCAGAGTTTGTAAAAATAAAACTCCGGAAGTTGGAGTTTTAGCTTATATTTGCGATTAGTTTTTCACTTTACTCTTGGTTCCATGTTCACCTTTCAATATGTGTCTTGCGGGAAATATTTACTCAATCTGTAAATGAAAAACAAACACAATATTTAGTAAATTCTACAATTTATTTGAGTCTTGCCGACCATGGTTTCGCCAACAACGGCATTTACAAGGCAGCTTAACAAAGACTAAGGAAAAATATAGAAACTAACATATTATTATTACAAAAGGAAGAACAGTTACTTAGCTAGGGTAGGGGGGGGGGGGGTAAGAGCAAGGGAAACATGTGGTCATACGGAAGACAATGGTTTTAACAACGGTGAATTTGACAAAAATTCCACCTGATCATTAAGTACTAGTTTGGAGTCTTTACAAATTATTCTCTTAATCTCTAACATTTCTAATAAATTTAATTTCTTACTTTTAACATTAACATGGAGAATTTCAAACTTAACATTATTCAAAAAATCAGACACTACATGAGTTTTTAAATGATTAGAAAAACTAGATTCATTATGACCCAACCGCCAATTTCTTTCGTGTTCCATTAACCTGCATTTAAAACTACGGCCTGTTTGGCCTACATAAACTGCATTACAGGCCGTAGTTTTAAATGCAGGTTAATGGAACACGAAAGAAATTGGCGGTTGGGTCATAATGAATCTAGTTTTTCTAATCATTTAAAAACTCATGTAGTGTCTGATTTTTTGAATAATGTTAAGTTTGAAATTCTCCATGTTAATGTTAAAAGTAAGAAATTAAATTTATTAGAAATGTTAGAGATTAAGAGAATAATTTGTAAAGACTCCAAACTAGTACTTAATGATCAGGTGGAATTTTTGTCAAATTCACCGTTGTTAAAACCATTGTCTTCCGTATGACCACATGTTTCCCTTGCTCTTACCCCCCCCCCTACCCTAGCTAAGTAACTGTTCTTCCTTTTGTAATAATAATATGTTAGTTTCTATATTTTTCCTTAGTCTTTGTTAAGCTGCCTTGTAAATGCCGTTGTTGGCGAAACCATGGTCGGCAAGACTCAAATAAATTGTAGAATTTACTAAATATTGTGTTTGTTTTTCATTAAAATGGAGTTCTACCAAGTACCATCGGTCAATAGTGTAAATCGTACAATCTGTAAATGTTACTGTGTTACGCGGGTGTTGCACCGATTAATCGAAGGCGCCAAAGCAGCCGGTAGTGTATGCACGCAGGGCAAGAGGAACAAGAGGGCTGTAAGAAAATTGTTTCCCGTTATAACTATTAAAAATAAACTATGTATGATTCGCTAAAAAAACAGACAATTATTTTTTTGAAATCTTTTCCAAAATAATTAAACTAATAACTAAAAATTATAATGAAGAACAGATGACTCTCACAAATCGAAAAATTGTAATCGCGTTTCATAAAAAATATCATCATCTTCAGTAACTATTAGCTATGTTGTAATGATTAAAATAATCTTTTAAGTGTTACAAGAAAATTTTTCTTTCTTCAGTTATGTACATTAATAACAATACATATACAATTGTTTTCACTCATGTACGAATATGTATACAGTTTGGAATGTTTGTTTAACAATTAGAAGAAATAATTTATAATCTATTTTTGAAATCAAAATGTTTATAATTTTAGCTTTATGTGAGGAAAGATTGCCATATTAACACGTTTGTAATAACTCGCTTTCTTGTCTGTCTGTTCGATTGCAATAGATTTTAAAACTCTCCGATGAGTTAGAGGCTTGAAACTTTAAATATAGCTCAAAACTGGATTAAAATGGAATATGAACTAGCTTTCTTGTCTGTCCGTCAATCTGCTATTGTAAGAAAGCAGTTAAAGTTGGCGCATTGACCGGTGTAGTGTCACGACTTGTTGGTGGAACAGCGCTGCACACATTATTTAAATTACCAGTTGAGAAGGTTGGAAAAGGAAATGGTAGGAAATCTGGGACCAATCATTGGTAACTATTTGAAGGTCAGTCGGAAATCAGTGGAAGGGCATAGCATTCCTGTTCTGCGGTGAGATTTTCATGGTTACATACGAATTGTTTTCCACGATTGATTCTAGATTGGGGAACTGAAAAAATAAAGGAAAATGAACCATTGGGTGGCAACAACATTATGGTTTTTGGAGATTTGTTAATCTCATTAAGATGGTTAAAATCGGTTGCAATATTTCACAGAAACAAGACTAAATGCTGAAAATAATTATTTAAATATATTTTTTAAGCCTCGGTTTTAATACGGACTAAAAAGTATAAAATAATTTCTCGTAGCCCCATACAGATTTATAACCCCATATAGATTCATAACCCCATACAGATTGTCCGGAAAATTTGTGATTGTGAGCATAAATTTAATAGATATGAAAATAGTTGTAAGATTAAAAACGAAAAATGTAGGGAGCATGCAATAGATAATATGGTATGAGAAAACTCTCAAAATTCCTAATGGAGGTTAAAGTAGCTCCTAATTCAACAAATAGAGATAATCTTCTATTATTTACTTCATATATCCAATATTTTTCGTTTTAAGTCTTACTGTATTTTCATAGCTATAAAAAAATTACAATGCTCCTTATGGCGATTATATCGTACAGCATTATTTACACGTAGATTGCCGTTAAGTTAAGAACTGTAATCTAATGGTAAAAATAAATGGGTGGTGTTGGTAAAGCCCAAGAATTACAAAACCCAGGGATAAGAAATTATGAAGTTAAAATAATCATTAATAATGGAGAAGAGCTGATAAAATTATGTTTTAACAAAAATGTTATCATCTCTAATAATGAAATTACTCCATTAAAATATCCTCTGGTATACAGTATTAAGAGTTAGGCAATTTAGCTTGAGAGAACCATCACTGATTATGTACTGGTAACCAACTGAGTGTTTAAGTAGAATCAAAGATGAAACTTTTAAGAGAAGGCTCACGTTGGAAATAAATTATCATCTGGTAGCTGAAACGTGAACGACTGAAAAGCGAAATAGAAATTTGTATAATGTAAGCAAAACTGTTATCAAATTATTATAATCTCAACTATGATCTATTAAAGAGAGAAAAAGGAAGCTATAAACTAGAAGGCTGCTTAGAACGGATTGTGTTTGGCAGTAGAACCTGGATTTTTTGATAATTTGTGGTGGCCTTTGGGATAGTTTGACATTCTCAGTAGAGGGGCATAGTGGAAGGTCAGATGTTAAGAAAATAAAGACTGTAAAAAAAACATTTCTAACTAAAGTAGGAAATGTTTCACTAGAAAACAAAATTGGGAGGTAATATTGTGCCTACTGATGACAAGCTGAAGGTATGGGAGGATTCGGAATGTATATAGAGAAAAATTATGCTAAAAATTAGAATTATTTTTATATAAAATATTGAAATATATATGGAAAATTGCAAATTTCCCCTAAAATATAATGACACATAATAGAAACACATATTATAAGAAGTGGGAACAATGTGTAGCTGAATGCATTAAAAAAAATTTAATGTCTCCAAATATAGACGAGGCAGTTGTCCTAACAAATCTGACACATTCTGAGGTGATGGTCATTTTAGAATAGACACAGAGAAATAGATAGTATAATTTCTAAACTAAAAGAGGTTTGAAAAGATTCCAGAGCATGATTATATTACGCCTAAAATGGTAAAGGTAAATGAATGGAGCCCATAGAGAGAAATTATTTCAAGATTTTTGTGATTAACTTTGAAGTATAGAGTGGAAATAACGGCACTCATTCCCATTCTCAAGATAAAATACAACAGATTGCAAAAATTAAGATATATTTCTGTTTTAAGTGTATTAGGGAAGATAGATATTGAATAATTTGCAACAGCGGATGTAGTGTAGGCTAGAAGAGATTCAATATAGTTTAGAACACAAACAAGTATTCAGGATACAACATTTGCTTTACGGCATATGTTGGAGAAAATGTTTGACTATAGTAAAGGTGTGTGTACATGTACTTTATTGACAAAGTCATTCATGAATATTTCCTGAAGTTAATTGTGAGAAGAGATAAAAGAGAGGGATGGGTTCATAAAAAGCTGCTGTGTGATCTCCAAAAAACTATGGGAAAGTAGAAAATTGGGGATATTTATTCACCATAAAGTTTTCATTGTTCATAATTTGGTTTAAGATTGCGATTAAAACATGTGTGCGTTATCAGAACCATGCAATTTGGAATAGGAAATTTTCGATTTTAAAGAATACAAATTAGAGTTATTTAATGAGGATGACTTGGTGCTTCGACAGGTTCACAAACAAATCTGGCATATAACCAGGGTATTCGCAAAGAAGAGCTCGGAAAGAAAAATATGATAATAAGTGTGGGTAAGACAAAAATCATCCTCACTACGCTAAACCAATTATACAAGAGTTTTCATTGATAGATCGTGCTGTCATAGGTTAATAGGATCTGGGAGCTATTAAATTATCTGGAAGTCAGGGTGTCGGAATGGAGGAAGAAATCAATAGCGTAGTTGTTTATGGAGACTGCATTATGATGCATCATTGAAGGAAGTCAACCAAGAGACACCTTCAACAGTAATCACTAATTAATTCAGGTAGAAAAGGAACAACAGATGATCGTTGCTGAACATGTTTTAAGGAGGAGTAAAGAAAAACTTCCTAGATGGGTGTGAGTGTGTAGGGCTGAAGGCAGAAGAGAATGAAAAAATATTTCATGGAGGAAATTAGGGTGAAATACGAAGGTTGGCTCTTGTCATAGCAGGATGGAGAGATCTTGTAGCTTGATGGATGCTTGGAAGTATAATTTAACAAAATCAGAATATAGCAACATTTTACTGTTTAGACACTCATATATATATACCGGGTGTTCAAAAAGTCTGGAAACCCCTTAATATTTATTTTATTAATAAACGCAGAACAATGAAACTCTAGGATTACGTCCTCACTGTAGTTACCGACTTTTTGCTCATTTTAACTGTCTTTTTTCGCTTTGGGGGGGGGGACGTCCTGTGGAGGAAGTCTAAAAAAATCTTAAATGTAAGCATAGGTCGAATTATACCTCATTTTAAAGGTCTTTGTTAGAGGAACACATTGCCGCAATCCCGACTGAAAAAGGACCATTCGTTTGGAAATGGAAGCCATTTACAATTTGTTAACTTTACGTTGCGAAGATTAAGAGGCAGAAGTGAATACTCAACCGTGTTGGTTTAGTTAGTGTTTTAGCTATGAGAATTTCACAGCTGGAGTGTGGAGGGATAGGAAATATCAGTAATGGTCGATTTAATTGTTTAAAAACGGTAGGAGTGCACAGATGTAATTGGGGACAATTATCATCATTAATAAAATTGAACAGACAGTATGTCAGTTGTTTATGTTTAAATTACTTACTTTGCAGGACAATAATTATAAAAAAAATAAACAAACTTTGGAAGGTATTACAGAAGGTGCTCGAAGTGGTGTCCTTGTGTAGCTGATTGGTCGCATTGGTTGCTGATTTTGGCATTCCGGATCTTGACCGATCTGTTACAGAACCGCGCTGTACGGTCTTCAACACTGTTGATTTTTGAATAGGTGGTCAATTGGGGTAAGTTTCATTGAACAAGCGGCTTACCTCGTCATATAAACGAGTTCTATCCCCATAACCCCTCATCATCAGAAGGTTATTTGCTCTGTCTCACTAAGTGACATTGTAATCTAAACTAAAGCTTACTAAAACATTGCCATTGAATTAGTATTAAAATCAAACAAACTTTAAGAGGCTGCCATTTCCAAACGATTGGTCCTTTTTCAGTCGGGATTGCGACAATGTGTTCCTCTAACAAAGACCTTTAAAATGAGGTATAATTCGACCTATGCTTACATTTAAGATTTTTTAGACTTCCTCCACAGGACGTCTCCCCAAAGCGAAAAAAGACAGTTAAAATGAGCAAAATGTCGGTAACTACAGTGAGGACGTAATCCTAGAGTTTCATTGTTCTGCGTTTATTAATAAAATTAATATTAAGGGGTTTCCAGACTTTTTGAACACCCGGTATATATAATTTGATGATTCTAATTGGAAATTATTGATTACATTTATAAATAATCCTCTCTGTATAATACTTCATAATTTGTCTTTTAATTTATAATTTCATGTAAATTTACAAGAGGTTATTTATTATATTATAATATTTAAAATTGTTTTCTATCTTCAGCATTCTTAAACATTTTCAGACAAAATATAAAATACGTTAATATATTATTTATTTATGAGGTAAAGCAGTTGACTCATACGAGCTCTTATATATTGAAAAGTGAAACAATTTTTGTTTAATAATATTTAATAATTTGCATTAAAAACCAATGCAAAATTCATTGGTAATTTGTGGAAAAGGGCAATACTTAAATATATTGACTTAGGTTTACCCGATATTAAAAGAAATTTTATTTCTTTTATGATTTCTTGTTTTTTGTATCTATTTAAAAAATATATATAGTTTCCATTGTTAAAAAGATTCTCCAAGTTTAAGAAGTAAAACCACCTTTAAGGTAAAACAAAATTTCTAACAGCTTTAAGTAAAATATCATGTTTCCACATATCTAGATAATAAATTTAATTATGTGGTTAAATTGCTGTTTATCAATATTGTTTTTAATAATAGAAGTGATAAGCAAGAAACCATTTAAATGGTAATTGGACAACAAAGGACATGTAATTACGCACTTGGTGATTGTAGTGTACAGTTTTACATAACGATGTATAAATAGACACTAATAATTTGTATCCATTTCTTAAAGACACATTTTAATAGGTTTACAGTATTCATCAGCCATTTAGAATGCCCTATCGTAAATTAAATATTCACTTTTCAAATAGCAAGCCTGTCATGTGATACATGTCTCTAAACATGTCTCCAGTTTTATAACTTTTGAACAATAACATTTAACAATTCAAACGAAGAAAAGCATGACGTCATGTAGATTGTAGAAAAGATCGTTATTTATTACATTTAATTTAACATGGCTTCATAGTTATTTATCAATTTAACGTTAAGGTTTTTCAATTAGGTGTTAAGCTATCTCTTCTCATTTCCTATCTTTTATAACTTAACATGAGTACCTTTAAACATTCACTCTCTAACGGTTATGAGACAAGAATCGCAGAGCAATTTACTCGTATTTTAATTGTTTCTGATAACTCACTAACATCTTTGAGGATTTAAGCTTACATTAAGTTTATCTCGTTAACATAGGCCTATGCTTATTCTTGTTTGAACTGTCCAACTCTTGCACACCCTTTAGTTTTCTCTAATGTGCAGATCAATACGTTTTTATTATTAATTAATGTTGAGACTTACCGTTTTACAATATTCTATTTTCATCGCCGTAATACGACGGCCGTTTCGGATATTCAGCCATTTTCAAGCTTTGTAGCAGGATAATCCTTTGTAAATTGTTAGCAAAAACACTTAATCATAGTACTTTAACACAACCACAATAACTAATATAAAAAACTTAAAAAAAAATAAATTAAAAAGTGTACACGAAACATTATTTAAAAAACAGTCAATTCAGTACGAATATGTGGTTAACCAGTCGATGACATTTGAATTGACTCTGTTTTTTAAATAATGTTTTGTGTACAGTTTTTATTAATTTTTTTTCTTTTTTATATTAGTTATTGTGATTGCGTTAAAGTACTATGATTAAGTGTTTTTGTTGTGGGAGGTAAGTTGGTATATAATAGTCGTTCATGGCAACATTTTGTGATAATTATAAAATATTAAAAAAATAAAAGCCTAACCTTGCGTAATAAAATCGTAAATCGCATTTGATTGGAATCGAGTTGTTCATGACAGCTATAAAAGTAAATTTTCACTTGTTGACAATTATTTTTGAACCATAACTTTTTTAAATTGGATTCAGCACATTTTTTGGGAAATTTTTGTAGTTATGATGATCAAAATTTCATCAAAATATTTGGAGCCCACATTGAGAAACTCTGTATATTTCCTCCTTATCAACTATTTCTGAATAAAAATATATGACAATATATTTATTCATTTAAACATACCAAAAATATAAATTGCTTCACTTGTGCCATTAATTTGTTGTAAACATAACTTGACCTGACTGAAATTGAATTTATAATGAGATCAGTCAAAGTTCATTTCGGTTTTTTAATTATTTCTAACTGTATCCTAATTTTACTTGACGTACAATTAATCTCTACCAACAATTGAACGAAATAGATAGAGCTGATTTTGAAAAATTACGTCTTATCTCTGAAGCCGATTTTTTGTTTACGTTTACCGAGAAACGGCATTTTTGAATAAATGGCGATCAAAACGTTGTTTTTATGTTTTTAAAAGATTCATTTGTGAAAAATAGATTTGATTTACTCAAAATTGTTACATTTGATTTTCAGTAAATCGTGGTTTCGATTTTTTTTTCCTTATGAAAACTACTCTCAAATTCTAAGTTACAGAAAAATGATAAAAAGAAAAGTCTCAAAATATGCAAACATACTAAATTTAATCAAAATTGGTCCATTTGTTTGGGGTGCAGAAAACTGGACATACAACAGACAACATTAAGAAAACAAACTTTTTAATAACTCAAAAGGGATATATCCGACAAAAACGCAACACCGATTTGTTACCCATACAACTAATAATAATAATAATAATATTTATTTTGTCTTTATTTTGATGCGAAATTACGACCACAAGATCCTCACTTCCAATTAACCTCTAATAACATATTGCAAAAATTATATATTTTACATATTACATCAAAATTAATAATACAAATTAATTTAATAAACTATAAAATAATAAATACTCTAAAACATAATATACTAAATATGAAAAACTAAAAATAAACTCATTTATCTTCAAAGTAAAATATAACTAAAAGAAAATTGTGCTATACATAAAATCAAATATAAACACACTCACACTCTCAAACACACATACGCTCAAGAACACTCTATAAAACATTAAAACCTTCTCAAACAACTAAAACTTCTCAGAACGGTCGCAAAACCCAAAGTTTTCTTGAAACCTGATCCTTGATGACTTTCAAACTCTCCGGCAATGAATTCCAAAGCCTACACGCTGTCACAGTAAATGATCTATTGAATAGTTCAGTTTTGTGTTTGGGTATAACTAATAATGTACCTCGTCGAGTTTCAGTAGCATTTATATTTGAACTAAAAACAAAACTTTCAGCCAGATATCGTTGCTGAATATGTACATTGAAAGGAACAAATATAGTACACTGTTAGGATTCATGAACAAATACGTGTGAGGTTCAAGAAGAACTGTTTAAATGAATCATCTATATTTTTTCTTTCAAAATGGTTTTAAATTTAAGAATTTATTTGACATTTTTAAATAAGATTTTGTCGTTTTATTTATTTTCATCTCCATTGAACTTTCGTCTTATGTATGTTTTTGCCACGAGAATCGCTTTTGTTGGTAATATATGAAAATAGGTTTCTTCGTAATAAAAAAAGCAGAATATATTTTACTTTAAAAATTCACATACATCGTAATAAATTAAAAGTTTTGCTCATATTTTAAAATTTAAAACATAAATAATGATTAAAATGTTTTGTATAAGTGCAAGTAGGACAGAGCATTCCTCGGGTCTTGCTGAGCGTGGATCCAACGTGGACCCCTGCGGTACTCCCACCCTGGGGCGCCTTTACCGTGACGTTATATATTATAAGGAAATTAGCTGCCCATTCATTCCAAACTCTTGTACACGCTCGATGACAACTGCCAGATTACGTTGTACAAATATTTCACTAACCTTACGAACAGTTTATCTGACTCCAAACATAATGGGGAAAAAACTATACTAATGATGCTAATAGGGTGAGAAACACGTAATCATTTCGCGATAATCATTGAACGCTATGGGACCTTGATTTAAATAAATTATATAAATAATGTCTCAATTAAGATTAAATGCTAGTTAGTAAATGTTATTTCAATGTCATTCATGCTGATTATTTAAAGAAAAGATCGCCATAGTTAGCCAAACATGAAAGGCAATAATTGTGTAATTAATTTAAAAATAGTCTTGTGCATTTTTAGATGTGAATGTTTTTAGAAAAGATAATAATTTAAGTTTTAGTGTTTATAGGAATCCTACACACATTGATAGGTATATAACTAAAGATTCACACCATTCACTCACACATAAAAGAGCTGCTTTTAATTCTATGGTTCACCGATTAATAAGATTACCGTTGTCTAAAGAATATTACCAACAAGAACTTAACTATATTTATGGTGCTGCAATTTTAAATGGATACCCTAAAGAAATAATAGATAATATAATAAAGAAAGCAAAATTCAAGAAAATGAAGAAAGCAAAAAAACTGCTTTTGCTCCTCCGATGTCAAATGTTGTGAAAAAAATCAATAAATAAACATGCAAATTTGAATGTAGCAATGTCTGCCGAAAATAATCTATACAAGATCTTGGGAAATCCAAAAGTCCAAATTCAGGAGCATGATAAGTCAGTAATTTATTGTGACTACACTAAAGTTAATTTATTATTACACACAAAACTACGATAAATAGCATTATAGCGAAAATCACTCCGTGAAAATTGTACCGATTATTACAGTTGTGATTTCAGCTTTCACTCTAAACGTTAATTTTACCTGGGCCTTTTCTTTGGTCAATATAGTTTGAAAACGGAATTCCTATTATCATCACTAGAGTTGTGTATATTTGGAGTCAAAATCACTCCTAGGAGTTCAGTTTAAAATTTAATACATTTTTTACACGTAAAATTGTGCAAAAAAAACCAATCCTGAGAAGAATTATTTTATTTTGAAGGTGTTTTTTAGTGTGTCCATACAAAAAAGTTGACCTTCCAATGACCCCTAAATTTTGTCTCAAGGTCAAAATGAACGTCATCAGCAAGTGACCCTTTTAATGCACTATAACTTTGGTCTCAAAACCTTATCATTACCGTACCGATACTTTTGTTACACTCGTTATATACGTTCAATATCTGAGTCGATGTTTAAAGTTTGTGTAGACTGTATCGCAACTGATAGAGCTGTAGCTTTAATTGCAAAAACCAATAGTAAGAATAAAATTAATTATACATTTTTTAATTTGATAATTGGCCCCCATTTCGAAATATACTTACGAATTGTGATTGTAAACAACCCAACATAACATGTTTGAGCTAAATCGGACCAAAACATTTAGCTAGGACTATATTTTTACTTATATATTTTACAAATGGGACCTAGTCCTAATTTTATGGTAAAAACGCGTGGACTTGATAACCAAAATTGACTTCTAATCAAAAGTTGAGCCTAAACTTTTTTTCACAAAAACTAATGCCCAAATATGAGATTTAACAACAATCAAAGTACACTACTATTATTTCGCAACCATGGAATATTTAGAGCACATAAATCTTTCCTTCTGACAGTCACAACTCATAATTTATGTAAACAAGAAGTAACTAATTGTTAGCACTAAGTACTGCCCCTTGCTTGTTTAAGTTTGATTGTCTTATTATAGTAGAAAGGTAAGATAAGATAGAACACGTCATGATTCATGTCGTGTCAAATTCATTAGTAAGCTGTCGATAAAATGTACAATACTAAGTACATTTTAAATATTCTAAGGATTTACTGATAATCGTTGAAATATCAATTCGCCTTCAATTTAGACAATCTTAATTTCATTTAGAGCAAAAAACCATGCCAGCAAAATATTACACAGTTATCAAATTCTATAGCATTGCTTTTTCTACATCTAATTTCTGAACAACACATCAAGTTTAGTCAATTTAATCATACTCAAAATTAACCTGTAAATTATTTTGAATCTAGTCATGATATTGTGGCATTGAGACAATTTTAAATTCATACGACAATTTCATTTTTTCTTTGTTGTTTGAGGCGAAAACCTTTCGGTCATCATAACTTTATATAAAAAAAAGAAGTAAAGAGCATAAAATAACAACCCACAGCCCTTGTGAAGTTACGTAAAAAAATCCCAGATAATTTTCAATCCTAAATAACTTAAGTTTCATGTAAAACCTTCAAGAAAAATTTAATTAAACGTAAACAAAAAGTTATTTATGAAAAGAAAAAATGTCGACTAGTATACATTATCAAATTCTTTAAATCTTTTAGTTTATTCTTAGTTAAAAGAATAACTAAGAATAGTGGTTTGCCACTAAATTACTTAAAGTTTATTTTGTGTATTTCTTTAGTTAAGAGAGCAGTTATTGTATATTTTAAAAAATGCCCGAAGACACGTACCGTCATGTTTATATAACTTATATATCAAAAGACGTTTACATTATTTATCGTTTATTGTTGAATTGACATTGCTAAAATTAAACTTGATTACTGAGGGAAGCTACATTCCAGATTTAGTCTTCAAAATATAACACGTTTTGAAAATAATTTGTAAATGTAATTTTTATTTGTGTTGGCACCCATGTTTAAAGGAATTTGCTACAACTTAAAGAGTTCCTTCACTTTAATGAGAGGCAGTACATAACACATTTCGTTTTCGTAGTTTATCACGTTCTGAAAAAAAAAATGGAAATTATTATTTCTAGTTTTATATCAAGGTTTTAGTTCATTCGTGAAGGCACAATTTGATTGAAGGAATTCACCATGAATCCTGATATAATGAATTCATGAATGTATGACTCCATGAACTCTATGAATTCTGTGTACTGAAATAATGTACGTACATATCAAATTTGGTACTTTAACACCTTATAAAAATATTTTTGTCATATTAGGCTAACAGTCATTTCATTAGTTTAAAAATCGTTTACAAATCCACCCATAAATACATATTGAGTTTGACTAATGAGATAATATTAGATAAAAACACTGGAACACTAAATCTCACACTAATTACGTTTATTTAATCAAACGCGTTTCAACGACAAAGTCGCCATCTTCAGTAATATATATAGTCTAATACAATAACAAAACTATAACTGTTTGATTAAATATAAACGCATTTGATTAAATAAACGTAATTTTTGTGAAATTTTGTGTTCGAGTTTAAAAAAATCTAAATCCACCCATATTTTTTTTAGAATTTTCTATTTTCTAGACATAGGTTTAACGAACTGAAAGAGAAAAAATATTCTAGACATTTATTTTTTATTTTAAAATTGAGATCCATTTTGAATTTTAATAACAGACTTTTATTGTTAAAGAATATACTAACGATACGTAAAAGTGAGATTAAATACCAAATATGAGTAAAATGGCATCGTACATCTTGTAACAAAACTTGTGTTGTCGAAGAAAAAAAATTGTATTGTCAGGGTAAATATTATTTTTGTATGTCCTGGAGTCCAAAGAACACAACCAATAGGTAAAAATCATCATTACAATTGATTGTTATGCTAATTGTACACTTGTTTTCAACAACTATAAATATTGTCGTAACATTATGGACGAGCATTTTATTAATGGAGAGTACACTAAATAAACAACATGCATGTTTTTAAGACTGTCTGTAGACTTGGCTCTATAGAGAGAAAAGGTTTAGGGTCTATTTGTTTAAACTTTGACATCCAAAGCTGTTGGAAACTTTCAACTCGACGACTTTAGTGAAAGCTAAGAATTAGACAAACTGTAAGATGAGGATGCATTAATTAGTTCCTTCCTCACTGAATGACAGTCTAAGGGAATTTATTATTAAGAAAATGTTTAGGTTTAGGGGATAAATGTTGGAATTCATTTCATCTTACAATGAAATGAAAATGACTATATAAAAATCATGTTATTCAACTAATAATTTTTAAATATATCTTTCAGATTATATTTTAATAAATATTATTAATTTTTATACATTCCAAAAAAAAAAACATTACTTTTAGTGGAATATATAATTAAAACACCAATAATAAATTAAATACAAGCTAAAAAATTCAGTAAATTAAATAAAAATTATAAGAAATAATACTCTTTACAGTTTAATTTGTGAATGTAGGCTGTAATTGTTAGCATTTTAGCAAGTCTATGAAGTGACTTCAATGAAAGTTCCATCCATCCTAAGTGCTATAGTCTCGTATCCGAATTTGCGATTGAATCTCTCGATTTGATGGAAAAAAATTCAGAACGAATTAAAGAAAGCTGGTGAAGGTTAGTTAAAAATGAGATGCTTAAATGTTTACGAAAGAGACTCTTTAAAGATTGGTTGATAAAGGGCACAAGAAATGTTCCAAATTTTAGAAAGGAAGAATTAAAACATGATAGACTCTTATAGACAAGACGTTATAATTACGGTTTGTAAAATACTATTGCGATTCGGTAAAATTTTATGTTTGTGTCACTATTAAAAGATGTACTGTGGACGCTAACAATAAGACAGTATCACTATTAAAGAGGTGGACAGTAATTACAAGACAGGTTTTGATGATATGAAGACAAAGCACTACAGTGTACATAATTATGCTAGAATATACCCATTGGTAAAATGTTATGTTTGTGTCACTATTAAGATGTACTGTGCACGATAACAATAAGACAGTATCACTATTAAAGAGGTGGACAGTAATTACAAGACAGGTTTTGATGATATGAAGACAAAGCACTACAGTGTACATAATTATGCTAGAATATACCCATTGGTAAAATGTTATGTTTGTGTCACTATTAAGATGTACTGTGGACGATAACAATAAGACAGTATCACTATTAAAGAGGTGGACAGTAATTACAAGACAGGTTTGATGATATGAAGACAAAGCACTACAGTGTACATAATTATGCTAGAATATACCCATTGGTAAAATGTTATGTTTGTGTCACTATTAAGATGTACAGTGGACGATAACAAAAAGACAGTATCAATATTTTAGAGGTGGACAGTAATTACAAGACAGGTTTGATGATATTAAGAGAAAGCACTACAGTGTACATAATTATGCTAGAATATACCCATTGGTAAAATGTTATGTTTGTGTCACTATTAAGATGTACTGTGCACCCTAACAATAAGACAGTATCACTATTAAAGAGGTGGACAGTAATTACAAGACAGGTTTGATGATATGAAGACAAAGCACTACAGTGTACATAATTATGCTAGAATATACCCATTGGTAAAATGTTATGTTTGTGTCACTATTAAGATGTACAGTGGACGATAACAAAAAGACAGTATCACTATTTAAGAGGTGGACAGTAATTACAAGACAGGTTTGATGATATGAAGAGAAAGCACTACAGTGTACATAATTATGCTAGAATATACCCATTGGTAAAATGTTATGTTTGTGTCACTATTAAGATGTACTGTGCACGATAACAATAAGACAGTATCACTATTAAAGAGGTGGACAGTAATTACAAGACAGGTTTGATGATATGAAGACAAAGCACTACAGTGTACATAATTATGCTAGAATATACCCATTGGTAAAATGTTATGTTTGTGTCACTATTAAGATGTACAGTGGACGATAACAAAAAGACAGTATCACTATTTAAGAGGTGGACAGTAATTACAAGACAGGTTTGATGATATGAAGAGAAAGCACTACAGTGTACATAATTATGCTAGAATATACCCATTGGTAAAATGTTATGTTTGTGTCACTATTAAGATGTACTGTGGACGATAACAATAAGACAGTATCACTATTAAAGAGGTGGACAGTAATTACAAGACAGGTTTGATGATATGAAGAGAAAGTACTACAGTGTACATAATTATGCTAGAATATACCCATTGGTAAAATGTTATGTTTGTGTCACTATTAAGATGTACTGTGCACCCTAACAATAAGACAGTATCACTATTAAAGAGGTGGACAGTAATTACAAGACAGGTTTGATGATATGAAGAGAAAGCACTACAGTGTACATAATTATGCTAGAATATACCCATTTGTAAAATGTTATGTTTGTGTCACTATTAAGATGTACTGTGGACGATAACAATAAGACAGTATCACTATTAAAGAGTTGGACAGTAATTACAAGACAGGTTTGATGATATGAAGAGAAAGCACTACAGAGTACATAATTATGCTAGAATATACCCATTGGTAAAATGTTATGTTTGTGTCACTATTAAGATGTACTGTGCACCCTAACAATAAGACAGTATCACTATTAAAGAGGTGGACAGTAATTACAAGACAGGTTTGATGTTATGCAGAGAAAGCACTACAGTGTACATAATTATGCTAGAACATGTGTGAAATGTTTGACGTGAATTGTTTAACAAATAGAAGGTATTGACTGAGATCATAATACAGTTATGGTGCTGAGAAGAATTAAAAAACTTATATTGAGTGGTAAGTTTTTTTTATTAACCGTTTAATAAACAATAACATTCGCTTTATTTACTAATAGATGTTCAAAAATTCTAATTTATTGCCTACAATTTGTAACTAAAACCCCGTTCGGAGTCAATAGTTAAACTATAGAAATTAGGAGAAGACTAATTACTCTTTAAAGAAACACAAAGGTGGAATAATAGAGATTACAGAGTGAAATTTATTCTGTATTGAAACGAATTGATTGGTAATTGATTTTAAATTTAAACTATGTTCTCAACAGAATATTAGGTCAATAGGAGAGAGTTTACTATTACACTTTGTAAACCAACAGTGTTTATAAAATTTAAAAATGTGGTACTACTATCCAATAAATGGTGCAAAAACATTGCACAAACTTTCTCAATCACTCATCTTCAAAGTTAAATAAAAACGAAAAAAAAAAAAACTAATCGTCAAAAAACATCTCAGTTCAGTAAATGTTAATCAAAAAGTGATTGTGAACCATGGAGGCCATCTTTTGGAAAGGAAAAAAATTAAATAAGGGCCTAAATTAGTTTCGCTCTTAGTAAGTAACCAAGTAAGAAAACCACAAATACAATTTTTAGTGAATTATACTTTTTATTGAGTCTTGCCTGTTTGTTTGTGTTTAGTGGGATTTACTAAAAATTGTATTTGTGGTTTTCTTTCCTGATTTAAGAATAAGGTTACGACTTACATATTAGAGTGTTTATCAAGGTTTGTGGATTTCCATGCAATGACTTTAGTCATAGTAATTGGATAAGGAAATTGGTCCTTTAAGTCATCATGGACTAGATTGGCACTGTAACCTAATAGTTGCTCTGGGGATCACTGAATGCTACATTATAATTGCTCAGGAGTTAACAACTTCTACATTCATGAGTGAATTAAATTTGCAACCAATTCAAGGTCAAGCAAAAAGATCTAATTGAAATTATATTGCTGTTCTAATTATTAATAAAATGAGTATATTAATATACCCCTTTTTGTTTGTCATGATTTTATGCATAGGCATTGTTATTTTTTATTATACTATTGATAAATGACAGGTTCCAGTGATTGTAAAAGTATGCATCATAGCCTCTGCCTACTTACAGTTAGAGTATAAGGGAAGAAACCATAGATAAGGACAGTCCTGGATGTCTCTTTCATTAGTTGAAAATCTGATTATAATCTAATGCCAAAACGAAGGGTATTGTATGTTTTGGACACATTATTTATCTTATATAATTTGAGCATATCTTTAAATTAACGGAAGTAGGCGAAGATGCCTATACTTTTGGAAATTTTTTTGAAAAAACAGTTTTAATTATTTAATTTTAAAATTATGTGACCTTTTAGGAGTTATAGATTCCCAAAATTGTTTTACACAGTTTTAAAGTCCAAGCCAAAACTAAGCTTCTAATTAAAAAAAGAAATATTAAATATTAAAATTACCTTAAAATTTTCATATAATTGCAACTATAATATGCGTAATGCTCAAATAATTACATGTTTCATTAAATGTTTGTAAAAATGAAAATTAGACCTCCAAAAAGTATATCAAATAATTTAAGGATAAATTTAATTTTTCACATTTTAAAATGTTTAAATTGGTATTGCTATAGAGAATTTATTTGTTTTAGTTTTGATCAATAATATTTTTAGATTTTAAAAACTCTATACCATTTGAAAAAAAAGGTTTTAATAACGTGTAAATAATGGAAAATACAGTGTGACCAACTGTTATGTTTCCCTTTTACTGGGAAGTTTGATATAGTCTAAATTGGGCTAACACAATTATTTGATGGTTTGTATAACACAATTATAATTCATCAAAAGTACATAAATTATTGTTTTCAAGCAAATTAACTTGATAGAGTTAAAGCAAATATTTGAATTGTAGATTCAGATAACGTGATTAAATTTTAGTCGTTATAACAAGCTCTTTTCTACGTTAAAAGTATTAATTATGGTTACTCATGTAAGTATTATTTTATTTAAATGAATATTATTATAGTGAGATAATTAATTATTGTATTCAGTAAATAAAACACACATAGACTATACCTAATGTAGATATCTTCTGGAAAACAATCGCTTTACATTTGAAGCTATAACGAGTATCTTGAGTAAAGTTATTACAACGCCGATGTGATCTATTATCTGAAGAGGTTTGTCGATTAAGATATTCATTTCATTGACTATAAAATCAATAATAAAGCACACGCATACGTCATAGAAAATACCGTAATAAATTCATTTTTAGTGTTAGGATAGACTCCGCTATAGGTTCAGTCGCGTCGAGGTGCCCAGGGGGGCCACACAGGGGGCCTCTCTGCTTCTCCCCCGCGAAGAAACCCCCCAAAATTATTTAGAGCCAAAAGCGAGTCACATAAACAAACAATCTCCAACGAGACAAAATCTGTTTCTTTTGACGTTTAAGATTTACTACGGAGGTGTGCAATAAAACAGTGTCCAGTGGAGAATGGTTAATTAAGACTTTGGTTGGTGAGCTTCCTCACCTCGGAGCTCACCGTAGGAGGTGCAACCTGTTTCCAAACTCTCTTCAATTACACTATTTGCAATCGCATATATTTTTAACAAGAGGATAAATAGTTTTAAAACCATGAAGTACTTTCAACTATCATAATAACTACCCAACCGTAAACATTATAGTTCTTATCCAACTCAGTCATCATAGTACCTATCTAACCCAAAAGTACCATCATAGTGCTTACTTGGCCCAGTGTTTATAACCATCATGTCTGGACCTGTCCAACGCTTGACACGGTGCCAAGTGTTATCAGAGTTACACAACTGCTAAACTTTAGAGTGAGAGATTTTTTATTTCTACGGTATCGTGTAACAAGACGCATCGAAAAATGTTTGTCAACGTAACCAGGGTTGACCTAGATCTAAAATAAGGCACCCAACCTGAGATTCTAATTAAAAAGTTATTACTTATGATGAAATCTTAACCTAGCCTATATATATACAATATTAGCTTTATCGTTTTACAAAGTTAAAGAAGGGACTCGTACAAAGGCATGGAAATTTACAGAGTGTGTGTTTCTCCTATATATTTTTGTTCTTTCCAAAAACCATATCTACGTCGTACATATTTTTAGCCGTTATCTTAAGAGTGAAATAAAAATTGAAATACTAAGAATCTCTTAGTTTTTTTAAATAAAATAAAACTGTTTTTCTTTACCTTTTTTTAATTTAAAAACAATTTGAAGGAATAAAACTATTTTATTATGAAGGAATATTAATAATTTTCTAATAATTGTAATACTAATAGGAAGATTTATACACTAGTGATGAAAGTTTTCTTTATTTTGTTTTAATACTAAATGTGTTTTAATTTAAAACTGTTGGCCGCCATATAGGACTCGCCTTCTTACAAGCGAATAATTTTAAAGTAAAACATATACCTCCATGTCAATATAATTCTTATTGCTTAGTATTTATATAGTTTTAATCAATTAAATGTAATTAGTTTTCTGTACGCTCATTTTTATTTAAATGTGCTTAGTTACATTAAAAATATTATGACACTATTATATAATAAAATAGACCAGTCCTGTGATTTGAATATGTAATATTATTGAAAAATCCAAATAAGATATAGAAAAATAAGTCGTAGCAATATTTTCTGCTTAATTTTAAATAAATTTAACTTGATTTACAATAAGGCCCATTTTACTAAACATATTTTAATTGGCTTAAGAGATGGTGATCCAAAATGAAGTTCAAACATTTTAAATATTGGTTCCACAAATTCATGTTAAACATTTTCTATTACTTTTAAGATGGCAGATCTAGGACGACTAATGGCAACTGTTAGACCTGTATTAAAACGTTAGTTTGTATTAATATAACAAAAACTTTGATCAAAAGTAGAGACACATCCATAAACGTCTAATACACACTTCCTACAAGTATTTAATTGTAACACATAACCTATACAGATGCACCCACACAACGGATTTATTATTAACAAAGACTCAAATATTCCTACATAGTATAAACACACAATGTGAGAAACACTCATGTTAGTTGTCGTCTAATTGTCCATACATTATTTTTTTGATTTTGTGCAGTGGTCTACAGCCTTAAAGAATGAACCGATTTTAATCAAACTTATTACGAGGGAGTTAACCGTACCGGTAACTTAAAATTTATTTGTACTTTTAGGACAAAAACGCAAAATTCAAATTTTCTTAAAATCTTCTTAATAATTTTGATACTATTTTTTTTTATAAAATGTACTTTTCAAGTACACGAAATCAAAACGTATTATCCAAAATTGACGGCCCTTGAGGTATCTGTAATCAAAAAAAATATCAAATCGGCTCTACCAAAGGCAATAAAATGTTAGAGAATGTGTAGATTAATGAGCAAATCAGTGTTCAAAATTGCTAATAATATAAAATTACTGTAAAGGATTAATTTAAAAAATGAGAAAACAAAGTTTGACCGCCACCATTTAAATTTAATTTCATATTATAATATTTATGATTATCACCCAAGTGGAACAAGGTTAGATCTTATTTAAATATTATTTAAAATAATGAACAAAATTTAAGATGAAGCCCATGATTGGTTTTTACTTATTTACTGGCAACTACTAAACGGACATTTTGACTATGAACAGTTTTGTTTCGTTAGTATTTGGATTGTGAATGATAAACTTTGAGAAAGCTTGTCCAATGATCTTGTACCGTTACTATACAAACTACGATATGTGGAAAAAATGTAATGCTCTTTTTGTTATGAATCATATAAATTTTGTTTCACATGAGGAAGTTTTATTTTAAAATAAATTTTTTTTGGTTTTTTATTTATTCGTATTATTATAATAATTATTTATATGTTAAATATTATTATAATTTGTTTCATTAACATATTTAAATTTATTATGTTCTACATAAATGTGAAAAATGCTTGCTACAAATGTTTCCTTAATTTTGCAAAAGTTGTTAAACAGATAACCCTGAAAGAACCTCCCAATGTCTTATCACAAGATCAGTGTAATAAAAGTTTATCGCTATGCATGTATTGTACTATAGTGGACCACATTGAAAGCATCGCTTACCAAAACATTAAAAATCCAATGAATACATAACACGGCCATAATGATGTAAAAGATGTAGTAAAGTCTTTATTAGTGTTTAATTAAGTCTGGCAGTTTAGACGGTGGAAAAACCAAAGTCTTAAACTTGTTTAATGGAGTTGATGGCGTCTAGTACTTAGAATATTATGATGACAAAACCAAATCAGTCAAGCACAACAAGAAGCATAATATTTATGTAGACCTTTCTCTTTAAAGTTTTTACCAAGAATATTATACAGACTTTGTTGATTAGTCCTTTCTACACAACCTAAGTTGTAAGATTTGTCGCGAAGTTTCCCACAATCTTTGCTATTTCTGACAGGATTTTTAATCTCTTTCTTTACACACACTTACCGTTATGGGCACTTCACTATCATTTTATTAACTGTGGAAAGAAACTACCTGACATATGGATAATCTTTCCTACACGGTATGGATACTAACCTGCATAAGTGTGACTAGACAGTGATGACTCGTAAATTTGACCATCACAAGAGCTCCGAGCATCTTTATAGCTAATGTGATTGGGTCGTTGATACCCTTAGTTTCTTGGTTTGTCTTTCCTAAGTTTTAACTTCGATTTCCCCTTTGGAATTCTCTCTAACTGAATGGATTTCCTTCATCACTATTCATTGGGAATTGTAAAAACATTAAGCCATAAGGAAAGAAAAAAATAGGTAAAAACTAAATAAAATCGTATAATGGGATTGTAATAGGTTCTTGGTCAAGTCAAACCCCTCGAATTTATCTTTTTGTAGTAATAGAACAATTATTTTTAACTTGTTCACTCTCTTTTCCATATTGTACGTAATACATGTTTCTTAAACTGTTAACACTAGCTCTGAATGAAAGAAATTTGTTTTCACAAAATCAATAACATTCTCTTCCTAGGGGTGTACAATTTTATGACTTCCGTATTATACTAAGTGATATTGATGTGTTTATATTCCCAGAAGCGCCAGCGCCAGCTTTTCCGTTTATTCTCGATCCATCTCGGCCTTATCCTGAGAATCAGAGAACTTGGCGATCTACTATTCTTAATATAATAATACTTAGACACAAATATACTTCTAAAATAAACTCTGGAACGTGTTTAACATTATATATATATATATATATATATATAGAGAGAGAGAGAGAGAGAGAGAGAGAGAGAGAGAGAGAGAGAGAGAGAGAGAGAGAGAGAGAGAGAGAGAGAGAGAGAGAGAGAGAGAGAGAGAGAGAGAGAAGAGAGAGAGAGAGAGAGAGAGAGAGAGAGAGAGAGAGAGAGAGAGAGAGAGAGAGAGAGAGAGAGAGAGAGAGAGAGAGAGAGAGAGAGAGAGAGAGAGAGAGAGAGAGAGAGAGAGAGAGAGAGAAGAGAGAGAGAAGAGAGAGAGAGAGAGAGAGAGAGAGAGAGAGAGAGAGAGAGAGAGAGAGAGAGAGAGAGAGAGAGAGAGAGAGAGAGAGAGAGAGAGAGAGAGAGAGAGAGAGAGAGAGGGAGAGAGAGAGGAGAGAGAGAGAGAGAGAGAGAGAGAGAGGAGAGAGAGATTGAACTTTTTAAAGGGAATCTTTTCCCGTTTAAACAAATTAATTGTTCGCGTTTTATTGGATTTAATTATAATAAGCAACTTATTGTTTTCTTCTTACACTTTCTCAAAAACTATTGTTTTAAGTTAAATACTGCGTTCATTTAGGAAGGACACACAGAAAGCGGCCGGTCGAGGCGGTAAGTAATACCTTCAACGTCGTGGCGGTCAGTGATCTGGCTCCGCCACACAGGATACAACTCCTTGGCGGCCTGTGTTTTCCTTTTCTCGCCAAGAGATCTATACTGTCCTATTCCATCTGCTTGAACTAAGTTTTTACGAATCAATAAATTCTCATAAAGCATGTTAGTGATGAGGACACACTGCTTCTTCAGTTTGCACTAGGCAGAAAGGAAAGACGGAGCTGGGTTCACGATATCAACAAAAATATAGAAGCTACGGAGGATACCACCGCCTTTAACAAGAACTGGAGTCAGAGAGAGAGAGGGAGAGCAGGTAAAATAATACAAATAAAATATACCTATTTAAGTATATATAGGTAAAATAGGCCTATTTAGGATCAACTGTAAGCTTTCGTTGATTTTT